>CM060429.1:132368837-133592877 GCA_030545235.1 Helianthus tuberosus | reverse complement strand
AAGAAAGATATATAGAATTCTGAAACGTTTGACTTTTGTTGTAAAAAAAATTAAGCAATCCCATATGTGGGTTGTGGTCCAATTAAAGCTTCTTAAAAGAGATACGGTTCATTTGAGTGGCAGTTGCATCCTGCAACTGCTGTGGTCCAGACCAGACCAAACCAAACCAAACTGGCCAGATGCTTGATTCCATAAGATATTGTGATCTTATATAAACATAAACATTAATCATAACATGTGAGTCATATTTACATATATAGTTTTATACGAACAGAAGAAATAAACTCACTAATGAATGAAGACAGATGACGTAGTTGATCATGCCATAAATGAAGAGAGAGAGAGGATACCACTTAATTATGTGGAGATGAGAAAATGAAACATTTTTAAACCGAGATGTGATTGAAAAACTCTTGTAAAAACCTCATTTCACATGATACATAACTTAAAGAAATTGTTTGAAAGTTTACATTTTCATATTACATGAGATGCATGTTGTGAAGTATTCACTTGTGTTTTACCGATTTTTGAGTCAAATTGTGAGCCAAACATTTAGTAACGGTTTTTAATCTATGTAAACCAAAATCCAGCGGATGAAAGTTAAGACACAAGCAAATCGTTACTAACAGAATAGTTGTGATTATTGGGCCCTTAACGATATTTGGATGCGTGTAAAAAAGGAATAAGTATGTTCTCATGCAGCAAACAAGATAGGTGTGGGAGGAGGGGACAATTGTTAAAGCTAACTAAAAGTGATATTCATCGGCGCAAATGGTTGATGGGTCTTTCGAAATTCAATCAGATAATTCAAAAATGTCAAGAACGGCCGAAATAAACCAAAGATTTTGTAATACGTTTAGAACCATTAGAACGTTTAGTTGATACTACATCATACACTTAGTTAATTAGTGTCAGTATTAACTTAGTTACTACTGACAATGCACTTATGCCAATAGTTCTAATAGTTGGTTTCCGTTAGTAGTATTTTAGCTACTTTAATGAACCAAAGACCGTTGATCAGTGGATTAGTTTCTACTGATGGACGAGTTCCTCTATTTCTCTTAACAAGGCAGATTCGAAGCAATTTCCAATAGCTCTAAACTATGGTAATAAATATTTTGCTCGCAAGGAGCGCCATTTGCATGTGCTGCCCCCTTGAACCCCCAAGGTTCATCAATGTCAGAAGTCATATTAGTCTCTAAAGAATGTGCACTCCCCACTTACTAACTCGTATCAATATTTATTTTTTTCCCATTGTCTTAAAATGAATCTCAATTAACCAAATGGATTTGATGACACCAAAATAAACCAACATGATATATGTTATCTATTTTCTAAGTGCACCCACGCAAGGCACACACTCATTATCAAGGCTTTGTGCTTTCGACTGCCTGAGGCGATAGGTGTTACATGAGACACTTGTCAAATTGTGAGTTTAAATCAGACCGTAAACAA
Source organism: Helianthus tuberosus (assembly GCA_030545235.1). Taxonomy (NCBI): domain Eukaryota; kingdom Viridiplantae; phylum Streptophyta; class Magnoliopsida; order Asterales; family Asteraceae; genus Helianthus; species Helianthus tuberosus. The sequence goes on along the minus strand of CM060429.1, from coordinate 133,591,422 downwards.
CCTTAATTCAACTTGTAGCGTGCAAGCGTGACCAAATATATGCATACAAAATATATCTATTCATCTAATCAAACCTGAAGCATTTGCTAAGATAAATAATAAAACCATATATATACACACGATAAACGTGATTAAATAGCCCATATTCATATAATAAGATTAGCACATAGCAGAGCTAATCAGACATCACCCATAGTTAGATCATGATAACTACCAAGTACTTAATTAATTACATAATTATTAATATAAATACATAAAATGATCATTAGTTATAATAACCATATGAGTTGAGACTGAGCTCAAGAGAAGCCCTCTCATCAGACCGGTACCAGCTTCCTCCAGAGTAACAGGTTGAAACAAAACCCTAATTACAAAATAGCCAGGGGGGGGGGGGGGGGGGGGGGGGGGGTCCTTAGTTGTAGTGTGTATGAGGGAGATGGTGGTACTGCAGCTGCTTATATAAGAAGAAAGGTAGGAGTTTGCACATGGAAGATGCAGACACACAATGACACAGTGTGTGTGAGTGTGAGAGAGATGATATCTGGAAGAGAAGGATTGAAGTTGACAGAGTGATGTTAAGAAAAAGGCAAGGGACAAAAGAGGGACTAGAAAGGTTGCTACACACAAGGGTTTTTCTAGGGTGAATAGCCAAATGTGAGCAGTCACTTATTTCATAACTTTATAGATATCCCTTGAGCTCAATGTATATCTTTAAGTCAGATGATCACAATGTACAGCTTGTGATGCATATAGTCACCTAGCTACATAAAAGAAATCTAGTTGGAGAATTAAGAAACAACCATTGTAACAGTAGCATGTTGCCTACATGTTTTTCACTGTTGTAATGTAACCAGTTATATATACACCATGCATTAAAAGTTATATACTTTGTTTAATTTTGGATCAAAACTACTTGATCCATCTATGATATATCAACAATTAACAATCGTCTAGGTTGCATGACATTACAATTAAATGTGTTTCGCCTGTGAGTAGTTTATACTCTTAATAAACCGAGAGACTCGATCATTCCAACTTCTAACAAAAGCATATGTTAAATATGATTACCACAAATGTGTTGTCTTCACAACAGGATCATTATGCCGTACTAACTGTTTATCAACTAATTGATGATATATAAAATGGTCCAAAGTCGAGTGTAATCTAATTAATAAAGCACCTAGTGTCTGCTCTAGTCTTGTCACAGTATTTATGTATAATTGGTTTTGAGGTTGTTTTTAACAAAGATTTTTGCTTACTTTTTGTGCAAAACTGTTTCTGTGTTCTATTGGCTAGCTCCGGCTTAATCTGATTGTTTTTGATGGTTTTTTGAGGACAATTCTTTAGAGCTTCTAATAGGATTCAAGTTCCCAATGTTTGAGGTTTGAAATTATATTGTAGCATTGAAGAGAGATTCTTGATTGAGTGGAATGAATGCTACAAAATCACATGTGACAATGATGTGTTTTTAAATGTTATTCCATATGAGGAGAGTGAGAGAGAGAATCACTACATATACAAATTGCTTAATGTGTTATCTACTATATATTATGTTTATATATAAAAAATAGAATTTTTGTATATCAATCTTTATCTTAATGGATGATATTGAGTCTTAACAAGTTATAACAAGTTAAATATGTCACTAACCATATTGATTTGTGATATGTCTTATTGGGTCTTGATAAGAAATAATGGATTATATTGGGTTGTAATAAGTCATACGAGTTATAATGAGTGATATTAGTACGTCATGTTGTTGATGCATATTATGTGGATGCGACTCATTTCGGTTCGACTCCGCTACGAAGTGAAGACCGAAGCAAGATATCCTCCATCTTGACTCGGAACGACTTTAACTTTGTACGTGTTGTAAAACAGTTGAGCATGTGCTACTGTTAGTTGCTTGTGTATCAAAGTTTTTCTGTTCTGTGTCATATTCTGCAAGACTGTGTATGAGTGCAGCCAGCCAACGAAAGACATTATTCGTCCATGAAGAATGCATACTCACGAAGAACATGAACTGCCGAAGAACCATGCAATTGAAATCTCACGAAAAACATTCTTCATAAGGTGGTGTTTCGCTGGTTTGAGTTTGGACGAAAAACCCTTGAGTTTTTCAGGGGTTTGTGTGTTTCGTGGGCCTTGTCTTTGGGCCCAGTATATCTTTCGTAGTTTGTTGGACATGTTTGGCGATAAATACTTGCTACACGCAACAGAAATGAAGAGAGCACACCAGAGAGTTGTGAGAGTGTCTTGTTTAAACATTGTACTGTAACTCTTCTGGATCAATACATTGAGCTTTAAACTTTGAATCTCCTTTTGTATTTGTGTTCGTTGGCTTGGTTTACATACCCACTTGGATTCCGCACTTGTGGATGTGTTATAGAACAAGGAAGTAGGTTTATCTTGATCCTCCGAGTGGACCTTCACATGTCTTGCATTGTATTGTATTGTATTGTATTGTATTGTTTGCATTTAATATGTGTTTGTATTCACAGGCACACAAAAGTTAATTAAAAGCACAGATAGGGGGGGGGGGGGGTTGGGAAAGTGTAGAGGCATTAAAAAGACAAACAAATGAGTGTAACGGTAAGAGGGGTGGGTGCGGCAAGGGTTTGCGGGGAGTTTTTTCTAGGTCCCTAAAGGAGGATCATAAAGAACCTATTCCTTGTTGTTTAACACACAAACAAGTGCGGAATCTAAGTTTGTATGCAAATCGAAGCAATGAACACAAACCAACACAAGATAAATATCACTTTTTAAGCTCAATATTGATTTCAGCAGAGTAACATTACACGGGTTTACAATATGCTCTCACTCTCACTGAAACTGTGCTCTCTACCTTGAAATAGAGACACAAGAATCAACTCGAAACACAATGAAATACGTGGCTGGACAATACTCTACGTCGAAATAGACATGCTAATTATATTTCAAAGAGTTATTGGATTTTATAACCCCCAACTATTGGCAATTGGCCGCTATCACCCTGAACTATCACTTTGATACCCGTCACCCCCAATTTAACACTTAGTGTATTCTGTCACCACGTCGTTAACTAATCACTAACTTTTGATCTTGTTACTATACTTTTGGGATGTCCTAAGATCCCTATAACACCCCCAAAAGTATAGTACCAAGATCAAAAGTTAGTGATCAGTTAACGAGATGGTGACAAAACACACTAAGTGTTAAGTTGGGGGTGACAGGCATCAAAGTGATAGTTGGGGGTGGCAGCAGCAAATAGCCAATAGTTAGGGGTCATAAATCCAATAACCCTACTTCAAAATTGTCTTGTAACATCGAAATAGACTATGTCTATTTCGATGTGTATTCTTTAATCATGGAACCTTCAATTCGAAATACAATTATTATAACATGCTGTTCGAAATAGGCCTTTTATATATAAACAAAATAGACACTTGGTATGTCTATTTCGATAACATTCCTATTACATTGATTCATTGTCATGATGTAATTCTTTCGTTCGCGTGTTGTCGTGTTTCGCATGTCGTTCTTCTAGGCGCACGGCGGAGGAATGTCGTTACGCCGCTCTTGAACTGAACCGAACCGAACCGTGCCGCATCCACACAAACTACATCAACAAACTCCCCCTTGGATGTTGCTGGTGATGGTTCATTCTTCACGCTGCAGGATCTTTGACATTGCTCACGTGTCACAATCAGGAGGTGCACCAACAAACTCCCCCTTGAATCCTGCTCGTGAGTCTTTGATCTTCAAAGCTTCAGATCCTCATGGTGTTGATGAGGGGTCAGCTACAACTTGATCATCTTGATTCTCTTATTGCATCCATGTCATGTCGTCACTCCACAACTTGTCGTATGATACGTTCTCTTCGCCTTTAGATGGTTCGAATGCCACATCTGCATACACAACAGAGCTAAACGCGTAAGAAGAACAACTGCTAGGGATACAATCAACCTTAGAGAATTTTCAAATGAAAACCTCACTAAGAGTTGATTTCAAGCAATGTCAACATACGACACACAGGCGACCAACTCTCAATCAACTACCAACCGACAACATTTTGAAAGTTTCAAAATTGGACAATTTTAGACCGTAACTTTCAAAATTTGTTAACTTCGACCGTTTATGAAGATGCAATTGTTTTCCGGCTTTCAATCAAGGTTTTAGATGGATAGATTCGAGTTCCAACATTGGTCAATAAAAAATAAGATAGAAGCAAAATCTTTTTGGCTTTTATAAAGTTTATATTAAAACACACCTAAAATCGTTTTGGCATTTTTGAATATTTCAAACATAAAGATGAAAAGCAATAAATAAATATTTACAATATTTCTTTTTGTGAGTTTCAAGGGTAAGATAATCATATCAGTGTACGGTCATGCCAAAACACCTTTTTTGTTCAATTGGTTAGCATTTAGATAAACATCCTACAACGATTATCGATATTGTTGTCTATTTAAACTCAACAATCAGATGTAATCATATGACTTGGGGATACGTTAAGGTATTATTTATACTTACCAACCTGTGTTCATCCACTCACGGCACAGTCCCGTATCAAGGTATGCATGAGGGATCATCTTACTGGTGAGTACACCATTTATCATCTGTTTTAACGTATATGATGTGAGATACTCACTTATTTGAGGATGAATACAAGCCCTTTGTGATAAAAACACTTATTAATGAGGAACCTGATATTCAATGCATGCAGGGCACGTGAGCAAGTCCATGAATAGGTTGGTACCATCGTACCGACAAAGAGACGAACTTGACTCTCGGATGATAGATGTGATTTAAAAATTATGGGGTGACTGTGATATTTTTATCACTTATTGATGGTCGTATGCGGCATGTATTATATACATGTATGTGTAGTATGTACACGTATGTACGGTATCATGGAAGTTCTTTTCACCCCCCAAACGATGGCGGAAACATCGGGGCGCGGCACTGAGCAAAACAGATTGTCCAAGAGAAATCCATAACAACTAAAATCACCGGATATTTAACATTACCGGATAAATACATTGGCAAAGAGAGGAGAAAGACAATGTAGTGGGGTGATCGAAGGGCGACTCGATAGGATGGCCATCAGATCGGATGGTCATCCGGACGGATGACCATTCGATCGAATGGTCATTCGATCGGATGGGTTTCGCGAGTTGGTTTTTGACGTTTCATTTTGTGCGTTGAGCGTCACGATGCATTTCGAGTGAGCGATGCGATAACATTACACAATAAACATACTAACATACTTTAACAGTCATAAACCTAAACATAACCATTTTGCGTTTTGTGTTGTGATTGAGATTGCGTTGTGATAGAGTTGCGATTGCGTTTTTGAATAATCAACACAAACAATTATAAACATGCACAAGTAACATATAATAGCACACACACATAAAACAATATCCATAACCTGCGATTCGAGTTGCGATGAGATAGCGATGTGATAACATTAAGTCGATTAGCGATAAACTTCGATTATTAGCACTTACTCCACATAATACAACTAAAGTAACATAAACTAGAGTATCGATTACAAGTCAAGGAGTACAATCGATGATTTAAGCAACGAGTGGCAGATCGCATTTAGCAATCTTTTCTTCCTTTGACTTTGACTTTGACTTGTACTTTGATATAACAACCTCCAAAATTATTTTCGACACCCTAATATAGAATGCACCTATACGTCTTAAAATGCACCCCGTATACAAAAAACCGAGCCCAAAATACCTTATATAATTAAAAATTAAATAAAAACAATTTCTAAGTATCGCTCGCTGGCCGCAAGAACCTTCTTTTCGTTTTACGCGGGAGGCGACAGCTAGTCGCCAGGGCGCATCCCGGTGCTGCCACGTGTCAACCGCGTGTCGAAGCTAGATCAGTGACTGGGCCAGGCTAGGGACTACCCAGCCTAAGTCGCGGGCCGCGAAGCCCTTTGTTGTTTCCTACGCGGGCCACGAGAAACCCCAAATCAGCTCCTATAAATTAGGAGCATCGGCAGTTCATTTCGATCGCTCACACCAACTTTCTCTCTCAAATTTCTGCGTAGTATACATAATTTCCGAGCATAATACCCCCTAAATAACGAAGTTCTGCCTTGTTGTAAGTATCATAACCCCCGGTTACGTATTAGATACGCTGTCCGATTGATCTAGGATTCCGTAACGGCTGTCGAGGCTCTGCCCGACGTAGTCGTTGGAGTTCTGTCTCGGAAAGGGTATTACTGATGTAAATATTGGGTTATTATACTAACGCGTGTGCATTGTGTAATTAATATATAATCACCAGGAAATCACAAAGGAAAACCCTAAGATAGCAATGTGAGTTAATCCTTCTTTTTGTAAACTCTTTTTACAAAACCTCAAACATTTTACATTATATTAAACAGTGATTGAGTATTTGTATTCTACAATTATAGTCGGTATGTTGGGGTTTTGTATACAAAATTTGTTACTACACTATGAGTAGTAACATGACCACAAGTCGGGTTGACAGTACCGTGGGTGGTAATTAAAGTAGAAAATAAACAAATGTAATTGCACGAGCGCCCTCAATGCTGTAAACGGTTTTACCTATCTTGATTAAACTGGTATTTACTCACTAGTATTTCCCACTGACAAAATGTTTTAAACGTGTTTCAGGTAACAAAATGTGAAAGCCCAATTAGAAAGCCAGCTGGACAGCACTGAAGGCTTGGAAAAGTGGCTATAAAGTTACCTAAAATAAAGAAGATGTTTTATTAAATAAAATAGGGTTTATCCCTATAAAAATGTGTGTACTTGAAACCTGGGAATTTCCCATGTGTTTAATATTATAAAAGTGTGGTATTTTACTCTGATAAAATATTTCCTAACTACGGTCCTGATGTAAATTTCCGCTGCCAAACTGATAAACACCGTTACCACTGAAATTGGCCGTGGCCGCCCGTTCCCGGGTAAATAGGGGACGGGGGTTGCGACAGAAGGTGGTATCAGAGCTACAGCCACTAATTCAGCCACAGAAATGTTCCGCTGACACCAAAATGTTACTCAATATGTTAGGAAATAATTTACATGGATATGTGCATATCTGTATATTATTGTTTTGGGTTATTTGACTATTTGTTAGTTTACAGTATGAGCGACCAAGGACCTTCAGACGCTTATCGTCAGTTGTCTAGCTCACCTAGGGACGGAGGCACCTCTTCACAGCCTACCCCCTCGGGGTATTCGGTTGATACCAAAGATGGGATATTCGTGTTCAAGGCACAATCTGAAGAGCCATTCCCTCCCAAGAAGAGAGGATGGTTCAGCAGAGGAGCTCATGAACGTAGAAAAAGGATGAGAAAACTTCAGCAGCAGCGAGCTTTAGCAGCCACTAATAGAGAAATAAATGCACAAACACAGGATATAATCAATAGGAGATTGGTAAACTTCCATATACTAGCAACCACAGCTGCCGACCCGAATCTAGAGCAACTCATAGTACCCCAGCCGTTACCACTATTTCCCACACAACCAATGGAAATTGAAGCCAACCCAGAAAACCAAATCCCAATGCCTGATTTTGACCCAGCTGAAATCCCTAGGATACCAGCACCCCATCCCTCAGACCCAGACTATGACCCCTGGTTTAACGACCATAGAGATTACCAACAACGCTACCCAATACCAGAGGAACCCATGCCAAACTTAGCAGCTTACCTAAACTTGGACCCACTGGACCCATATTTTGATAATGACCAATATATCAGGGAAATCCTAGAAAACCCTTACCCACACGAAGAACCCATGCCCCAGTTCCCAGATCCAATACCAGCCCCAGCCCACCCACGAGCACTGAGAATGTGCAAGAACTCCGAACCTTTGGTGAGAAGATTTTAGAAAGAAGTGAAAGGATGAGGCAGATAGGAGAACGACTCGTCTGGAAATATGACGAGCATAATATGGAATTTTGGATGAACCCGTACCATTAATAATAGTAGTAATAATAATAATAATACTAATATATATACATATACATATATATATATATATATAATATGTGTGTATGTTTGAAAAAAAATCTAGACAATAGCTACGGTTGCATACTAATATTATATTTTCAATTCCAGTTATATTTGTAATAAATATAGATGCATAATATAAAATAGAGTAAAGGTCGCAATGTTCGACGATTTTGATCAATATGCTTGTTGTGTGATTGGTTGCATTAAATATTGTTTTGTGATATTAATATATGTGGTAAATGTTTAAAATTCAGATGGACAATGAAGTGAATCAAGAAAACCAGAATAACGATAATAATGGAAACCAAGTAGATCACAGTGCCATCCAACACATAGTGACACAAGAAATTAAAGATGCGATGCCATATTTTATCAAAATAGTTAAGGAAGCAGATAATAAAAGTACTAATGGTAGTAAACGACCTACTGAACCACAACACAGCGTAAACAATGGACCAATACTTCAAATGCCCATTCCTAAAAGAAGAAGAACCATGTTTTATAGTTGTTCTTATAAAGAATTTTGGTCTTTTAAACCAATAGAATTCTCGGGCAATGAAGGAGCCATTGCAGCTCTACGCTGGATAGAAAAGATTGAGGCAGTCTTAAAAATAAGCAAGTGCGCGGAAGAGGATAAGATAATGTTTGCTTCCTGATGTGCACAAAATGCAACATATAAATTACATCAATTGTGGCATAAAACTAACCCTTTTTTTACTACTAATGTTGGAAAAAGTGTGCTTTTGTCTTCCTTTTGTATTTTCAGGATCAAATGAGCTCAAATGAACAAAAGAAGCAAAAAGGCAGCTAAATTTAACATAAATACAAGAAAAGGAACAAACGTGGCATGCCCGACCTCCCGACAACATCTTCCCAAGCAAAACAAGAGAACAGAAGGCTGAACACGCCCCGTGCTCAGTGAACACGGGGGCGTGCCCAAGTGCCAGCATAAAAGACAAAGCTATAGAAGCTTCTATCGCCCACCACGGGGCCGTGCTCAGCGGACACGGGGCCGTGGTCAACTATAAGATTCGCAGAATCCAGGCAAATCTTGATAGTACAGATATGCTTCTGCACACGGGGGCGTGCCCAGCGGACACGGGGGCGTGGTCAACTAATGCAGACAAACTGCAATTAATGAAGGAAGAGAAGATGATGGACACGGGGCCGTGCCCGAGCTACTGTTCAGCCTATAAATAGGGGTGGTTGGCTCATTTGTAAACCATCCCTTGGCACACCACCTCTCTCACACTTCACCCACCACCCACCACCATCACAACACCATCATCCACCACCATCATCCATTGTCCATCATAGAGTGTGTGAGTCGTCTTGAGATCCAAGATTGACCGTAAGAGTTCTTGACAATCAAAGGCCATGTTTGCCTAAGTCTCTTACATCACTTGGTGAAGACAAGTGTCTAGTGTAATACTTTTTATTTTTAATCTTTTCGCACTTTTTACTTGGTTATGTATTAATGACTTTAATAACTAGTTTCTTATGTTGAAGGTGATTATTCCTTATCGTTTGTCCGTGATGTCTTGGCATTATTTTACTGTCTATATAAAATAAAAGATTTTCACCATTCATATCTCCACGGTCTATATGGAGGTATGTTGGCTACCTGGTCGGGGGTTAAAGAAACGGTTTGGTAAGAGTCTTGCCTTGTTCAGTGTATAGATCCTGCAAGGACCTGGGTTAAATTTAGTAGGACCTCCTTCAATACTCATCGGTATTGGATGGCGGGGGTCCAAACTCTTTGCTCCCCTCATATGTAAGCTATTATTAATACTTCAACCCGGCTACTTAGGACTGTATCCCTGCTGACTCAGACTACTTAGCCGAGGGTAACGTCACCTTCAAAAGAGGGGCCTACCATAATATGCATTAATAACTTAATTAATTATCTTTCAATAATCCGACCCTTTAGGATTGTATCCTTGCTGACTCAAACTACTGGTTGAGGGTAACGTCACCTTCAAAAGAGGGGCTACTACAGCAACTAAGATAATATCTTAAAAAGTGCAAAAGTGCGGAAATAATCAAAGGTTACACTAAACACGAGTCGGAGCCAAGTGATTCATCTTGTCTATCTGTTTTTATTTTTATTTTATTTTTCAGTATTTTAGTTAGTTTTTATTTTTCTTGTTTAAAACCTTTTTCTAAACTTTTGATTTAATTAGACGTTGAGCATAAACTGGTACTAAAAGCTCTTGTGTCCTTGGACGACCTCGGTATCTTGCCAACACTATACTACGCTCACGATGGGTGCACTTGCCCATATGTGTGTTTGGTGTTAGTAAAATATCGTGTTTTATAAATTTAAAACTTGACTAACGTGTAAAAAGGGCTTAAAATATACTTAATTCCATATACACACCAACCCGCATCAAGTTTTTGGCGCCGTTGCCGGGGACACAAGGATTTTAAGAAAGTTAGGAATCAACGGCCTAATCGTTTTTTCTAATTTTTCTGTTTTTTTTTAGGATTTTCTTAATTTTTCAGTTTCTGCAGAACTCAGCACGGGCCGTGCCCGCTGAACACGCCCCGTGCCCAATCATTGGAACTGGCAATCTTGTTTTAAGTCAGACAGTAAGCTGAACATGGGGCCGTGCCCACTCAACACGCCCCGTGCCCAAGATTCAGTTACTGAAAACAGAACCGTAAGATCCCGACGGTTGGTAATTTCTGACACAGACATGAGTGATACTGATATTTTTTACTTTCGGCACTCTTATGGTACGTGGTGTCAAATATGTGGTGGTTCCCATAAAGAATTAGAATGTTATTTTCTAAATTATAAGCCCCACTATATAGACCCATCGTTTTCCTGTAGCCTTAAGAGGGGCGAAAGTAAAAATAATCCCTATCTCTCCCTCGAATGCTCTCAACCGGATCTTCTAGGGGAAATGCTTCTTGATGAACTATTTCAATTGGAAGATCTAATTCTTAATTGGTTAAAAGAACTTAAGATGGATTTCAATAATTTATCTCAAGACGATAACCAAGAAGAATTGTTGGGATCACATTCAAATAATAACAACTTCGTTGTTCCCGATGTTACCTCTAACTCTAGTAAGGACTTGAGCGATAGTCGTCCCTGTGTCGATTGTGCCATGAAGGACTCCCCATCGACTTCGTTCGATGCATACATAGACCTGAGCGATTCGGCATACACCTTCTTTAACGAGGGCCCGGGAAAGGGTTGGACTTATCCACCTACATATAGCATAGGAATCACCCTCACCGACAACCTCTTGCGTTCCCGTCTTAATCTAGAGCAATTAAGGTACCTTAGGCACTTTGGGGTTGTTCCATCCAGTAAGGAACCGCCCGATCTGGATAAATTCCTAAAAAATAAGAAAACTCCATAAGACAGCTTCTAGACACGGGGCCGTGTCCAGGTCAACACGCCCCCGTGTCCAACAAAAGATTCCTTTCTGATTTTTATCAGAATACGGACAAAATGTGTCAGAATTCTGTCTGCACACGGGGCCGTGCCCAGCCGACACGGGGCCGTGTGCAGCATGCTGTCGTTTTCTATAAATGCAGCAAGATTCCTGCTCATTTGGACCACTCCAAAGACAGAGATTTGCTGGGGATCTTCATTCATACCATCCTAGGTATATTCTAAAAGAAGGTTCTCAACAACCATCTTGTCCTTTCCACTTTTGTTCATTGCCTTCTTCTTCAATTTTCACTCAATACCTCCATTAAAGCTTGAAATCTCCATGATTCCAAGCTTTATTGTAATGTTTGTAGGGTTATTATTCAAGGAATCTTGTTTAAAATAAGTAATACAACTTTGTTTTAAATTATTTATGCTTAAAAGTACCTTATAAACTGAAAAAATGATTTAAAACTGCAAGATTCCTTGCTCTAAAAAACCGCAGACAGCTGAACACGGGGCCGTGTCCGAGGTGCTGGTCCCATAAAGTTGAACTCTTTTCGGTATGTTTTCTCAGAATGGTGAGCAGAACTAGCGGAACATCTTCGTCGCACTCCAGAAACAACCGACAAGGGAGAAGGTCATCAACGGTTGAAGATTCTCTTGTAAACTATGTTTACGCCTTAAGAGAGGCCATTGATGAGATAACAGGGGTGGAAGAAGCATTGGTCGACCGTATTAATCATCTGACGGTGGGACTAGAAGGATGTCTCCGAGAAGTCAACCTTTTGCACCAAAGGTTGAACATTCTCGCCTCGCCCCCTTTGGTACCGATTATCACCCAAAGGGCATGGAATGTGGTACCAGAAGTCATCATTCCGGCCAAATGGTACGCCATACATCCGGAACCCCCTCAAGATATACTACAAGGGGTTCTGATTGGTGTCACTACCCCTCCACAAGATGTTGAGGAACATGAAGCCACCTCCTTCCTCCCAAGAGAAATAGAAGAATGGCTCTAGCAACATCTTGGGAACACCGCTCGGCTTGGAGTTCTATAAAACTTTTAGATACCGGAGAACTATTTCCAGAATTTTGGTTCTTATTGTAGAAGTAGAGCTCCTTAGGATGACTTTACGTATCACTTGACGTATCTAAATTAGGACCCTTAACTTTTAATTTTCTACTTTGTTTTCCATTTTTTAGGACTATTATGTAATTCTCTCTATGACTTAATGAATGATGGTTTTAGCTAATTTGGTGTTTGGATGATGTTGTAATGGAATAAAACACACTCGGGATGGTGAAGGATAACAAAGGAAACTTGAACCAGCACCCCATGCACGAAAACAGGGCCATCCGACAAAATTTTCTTCATTACAGCAAGTTCAGCACGGGCCGTGCCCGCCTAACACGACCCCGTGCTGCACAATCTGCAGAAAATGCCCAGTTCAGGTAACTGGACACGGGGCGTGCTCACTGAACACGCCCCCGTGCCCAGGCTTCTGTTTCTTTTTACATATTTTGTTTCTGGCGATCTGAACACGGGGCCGTGCCCGGACACCACGGGGCCGTGTCCAGACGCCCAGTAACATAAATCTTGCTTTTTCACACCATTGTACACATTTAATCAACCTAAAAACTTATTTTTTGGACACATTGATGACAATGTGTAATTTAAGTGTGTGTGTGTGGGGGGGGGGGGGGGATGCTAAAATCTTGAATCTTGCAAGTCCTAATTACAAGCCTTACACAAAACTCTATTGGAACCGCTAATCACCCCAAATTTTTTTCAAAAATTTTTTCATTTTTCTTACTTGTCTAGGTTTAACTTGGGAATTTCAAATTCTATAAAGGTTATATTTTTACAAATTTACAACCGATAGCGTCGTGATAAAAAGAACCAACATAAGAAAAGTATGAAACGGCATGACAAGCTTAGTTAAAATTTGATTATATATACTTGATCACATAAAAAACCCATTCCCACAAAAGTGAGTTTTGAGCCTTTATTGAGCATACAAATACATATCTTTAAACTAAATGCTCATTTTCCGTTTCTTGTGTGAATAGCCGCTTGGTTCTTACGACTCTAGGACTTGCCACGACGATACATTCCCGGTCCTTACCAACTTAAACCCGAGTAAGTAAATGATGGAGGCATTAGGACTAACACTTTTTCATTTCTACACCATTATTTTTTTTTTTACCACCTACCCAAAATCCCCCTAGTTAACCCCTTTGAGCCTAAACCTTTTCATTTCTTAACCCCAAAACAAACACCCTTTCACCCACCAAAACCTTTTTATTTTTAACCCTTTGTTTTAGTAACAAGCTCGGTTTTTCGTATGACTTTTCAAAAAAAAATGTTGATGATGAAGCAAAAGAAATAAACAAGCAAGTTCATCAAAAATAACTTTGTTTGAATAATCGCTTCATCAAAATAAAAATTGCAAAAAAATAAAAAGTCTTACGAAAACCGATGCTTTTTACGCTTTTCGCTCTTTTCTACTAACCATTAACCCAACCACCTACCTTTAACCCTAGCCTAACCCTTCACCCAAAAAGTCCTCTTGATATTTACAAAGGTATATAGTTAAAAAGGAGGAGGATTGATTGCTTGGCAAGCCTATGGTAGGAGTAAGTTCCATGCCGCTCTCGAGGGATTCACTAAAATACATCTTCGGCCGAGTGTTGAGTGATCCCCCGTGAGGTATGTGAACTTGTATATAAATGGAATTTTAAAAAGGCATGTTATGCCCTAATAAGTAATTTGTCTTATGTAATGTTTTAAATAAATCATGACGAATAGGATTGTAAATAAATAAAAATAAAACTTGATAAAGAATCTTGGAAATCCCGACACTCTATGACAAGCCCAAAAACCTTCTCTTCTACCCATTCCATTTGGGAGTGTAAAGCCACATTATAAAGAGTTTTGCTTGAGGACAAGCAAAGATTCAAGTGTGGGGGTATTTGATGTGCACAAAATGCAACATATAAATTACATCAATTGTGGCATAAAACTAACCATTTTTTTAGTACTAATGTTGGAAAAAGTGTGCTTTGGTCTTCCTTTTGTATTTTCAGGATTAAATGAGCTCAAATGAATAAAAGAAGCAAAAAGGAAGCTAAATCTAACATAAATACAAGAAAAGGAACAAACGTGGCATGCCCGACCTCCCCGACAGCATCTTCCCAAGCAAAACAAGAGAACAGAAGGCTGAACACGCCCCGTGCTCAGTGAACACGGGGGCGTGCCCAAGTGCCAGCATAAAAGACAAAGCTATAGAAGCTTCTATCGCCCACCACGGGGCCGTGCTCAGCAGACACGGGGCCGTGGTTAACTATAAGATTCACAGAATCCAGGCAAATCTTGATAGTACAGATATGCTTCTGCACACGGGGGCGTGCCCAGCGGACATGGGGGCGTGGTCAACTAATGCAGACAAACTGCAATTAATGAAGGAAGAGAAGATGATGGACACGGGGCCGTGCCCGAGCTACTGTTCAGCCTATAAATAGGGGTGCATGGTTCATTTTCAAACCATCCCTTGGCACACCATCTCTCTCACACTTCACCCACCACCCACCACCATCACAACACCATCATCCACCACCATCATCCATTGTCCATCATAGAGTGTGTGAGTCGTCTCGGGATCCAAGATTGATTGTAAGAGTTCTTGATAATCAAAGGCCATGTTTGCCTAAGTCTCTTACATCACTTGGTGAAGACAAGTGTCTAGTGTAATACTTTTTATTTTTAATCTTTTCGCACTTTTTACTTGGTTATGTATTAATGACTTTAATAACTAGTTTCTTATGTTGAAGGTGATTCTTCCTTATCGTTTGTCCGTTGTGTCTTGGCATTATTTTACTGTCTATATAAAATAAAAGATTTTCACCATTCATATCTCCACGGTCTATATGGAGGTATGTTGGCTACCTGGTTAGGGTTAAGGGAACGGTTTGGTAAGAGTCTTGCCTTGTTCAGTGTATAGATCCTGCAAGGACCTGGGTCAAATTTAGTAGGACCTCCTTCAATACTCATCGGTATTGGATAGCGGGGGTCCAAACTCTTTGATCCCCTCATATGTAAGCTACTATTAATACTTTAACCCGGCTACTTAGGACTGTATCCCTGCTGACTCAAACTACTTAGCCGAGGGTAACGTCACCTTCAAAAGAGGGGCCTACCATAATATGCATTAATAACTTAATTAATTATCTTTCAATAATCCGACCCTTTAGGATTGTATCCTTGCTGACTCAAACTACTGGGTTGAGGGTAACGTCACCTTCAAAAGAGGGGCCTACTACAGTAACTAAGATAATCTCTTAAAAAGTGCAAAAGTGCAGAAATAATCAAAGTTTACACTAAACACGAGTCGGAGCCAAGTGATTCATCTTGTCTATCTGTTTTTATTTTTATTTTATTTTTCAGCATTTTAGTTAGTTTTTATTTTTTTTTGTTTAAAACCTTTTTCTAAACTTTTGATTTGATTAGACGTTGAGGATAAACCGGTACTAAAAGCTCTTGTGTCCTTGGACGACCTCGGTATCTTGCCAACACTATACTACGCTCACGATGGGTGCACTTGCCCATATGTGTGTTTGGTGTTAGTAAAATATCGTGTTTTATAAATTTAAAACTTGACTAACGTGTAAAAAGGGCTTAAAATATACTTAATTCCATATACACACCAACCCGCATCACTTCCAATTTGTTTAAGAACTCAACTTTAGAATGGTGGAACACTACCCTCCAGTCTTGGGGAAGTGACAGGGTTTACAATATGGAATGGGAAGAATTTAAGAACATGGTGGAAAGGAAATTCTGCCCTCCCAATGAAAAAGAACAGATAGCAAATAAATTCTTAAACCTTAGAATGACTAGAGTAGATAGTAAGGGTTACACTACTTTATTCTTTGAATATGCTAGAATAGTGCCATCTCTTGCTTCACCAGAACCAATATTAATCTCCTGTTACATCTGGGGATTAATCAGCGAGATTAGGAATGTAGTCAAGGTAGCTAGACCCCAAACTATAGAGGAAGCTGTAGAACTAGAAAATACCTTGACTGTGAATTAGTGCATACACGAGAAGAGGACCAGAAGAGGAACCTAGCTTAAAGACTTACCCAAGAATTTCATTATGGAAATTCCAACCATGGGAGAAATGTAGGTTCTACCTCGATACCTTATTGTAAGGCCTGCAAGAAGAAGCATTCAGGAAGATGCTCCACTTACTGCAATTTCTGCAAGATACCAGGACACAAGGAAGAAGATTGTAGGAAGAAACCTAGTAATGGAGTGTGCTTCAACTATGGAGAAAAATGGCACATCAAGCCACACTGTCCGAAACTAGCTCCAACCATGAACAACAAGAATACTAAAAATGCTAGAGCATTTGTTTTGACTGCAGAAGAAGCCAAGATGATTCCGGACGTGATTGCCAGTACGTTTTTAGTTAATGATGTTTTTGCTAAAGTATTATTTGACTCAGGTGCGAACCAAAGTTTTATTAATACTTCATTTTGCAAACTTCTCAATCAACCATTAACTAAACTCCCACAAGAATGTCTAGTAGAGACAACAAATGGGGAAACCATTAAGATTACCGAAATCTTGCAGGAAGCAATAATAGAGTTTTTAAATCAAAAATTTATTGCAAACCTTTACCCAATCAATATGGAAGGATTTGATGTTGTATTAGGAATGGATTGGTTAGTTGCCAATAAAGCTAGTATTCTATGTGATCAAAAGTCAATCCAAGTAAATTCACCAAAGGGTGAAAAGATCACAATTAAAGGAAATAAGCCATCTAGATCTACGGAATTCATCTCTGTAATGAAAACAGCCAGTTATGTAAGAAAAGGATCCTTAGTATATTTGATTTCCATAATCATTAACAATAAAGGAAAAGATTTGAGAAATATTCCCGTAGTATCTCTGTTTTCAGATGTGTTTCCCAAAGAGCTACCAGGACTACCTCCGGACAGGGAAGTCGAATTTCGAATTCATCTGCTACCCGGAACAGCACCAATTGCCAAAGCACCCACCCTATCGTTTGGCACCTGCAGAAATGCAAGAATTAAAGAAACAACTGGATGAACTATTAGAGAAAGGATTCATACAACCAAGTTCATCACCATGGGGAGCACCAATATTGTTTGTCAAGAAGAAAGACGGGTCAATGCGTATGTGCATTGATTACCATGAATTGAACAAGGTCACGATTAAAAATCGGTACCCATTACCGAGAATCGATGATTTGTTTGATCAGTTGCAAGGAGCTCGATTTTTCTCTAAGATCGATTTATGTTCAGGATATCATCAATTAAAGGTACAGGAAAATGACATTCCTAAGACTGCTTTCAGAACAAGGTATGGCCATTATGAATTTACTGTCATGCCATTTGGTTTAACCAATGCCCTAGCCGCATTTATGGACATGATGAACCGAATATGTAAGCCATATTTGGATAAATTCATAATTGTCTTTATAGATGATATTCTCATTTACTCTAAGAGTAAAGAGGAACATGCAGTGCATCTGCATGCACTTCTAAGTTTATTGAGAAGAGAGAAGCTTTATGCAAAGTTTTCAAAGTGCGAGTTTTGGTTAGAGGAAGTACAATTTCTTGGACATTTAGTCAATCATGAAGGAATTCATGTGGATCCCACAAAGATTGAGGCAATTACCAAATGAAAAACCCCTGAGTCACCAACCGAGGTTAGAAGTTTCTTAGGATTGGCCTGTTATTATAGGAGATTTATCCGAGATTTTTCCAGAATAGTCATTCCCTTAACTAAGTTAACCTGTAAATCTGTTGAGTTTGAATGGGGACCAAAACAAGAAGAAGCCTTTAGAATTCTTAAGCAAAGATTAACCAACACACCCATATTAGCATTACCAGAAGGAACTAAAGACTTTGTAGTCTATTGTGACGCTTCTAAGTTAGGTTATGGATGTGTATTGATGCAAGTCAAAAGGTTATAGCCTATGCATCTAGACAGCTTAAGAATCATGAAGAAAATTATTCAACCCATGATCTGGAATTAAGAGCCATAATTTTTGCCCTTAAGATTTGGAGACATTACCTTTACGATAGTAAGTTTACCATTTTCACAGATCATAAGAGTTTAAGGTATGTTTCGGGCAAAAGGAGTTAAATATGAGACAAAGACGCTGGATGGAAATTCTTAGTGATTATGATTGTAATCTCCAGTATCATGCAGGAAAAGCTAATGTGGTAGCCGATGCTTTGTCACACCCCAATATTTCCACGTTTGACCGGTGGGCCCGGTGGGGAGTATCGTGACGTAGTTGATATCATCATAGTCAAACAACACAATATACAAATGCACAGCGGAAGCAAAAGATAAATATATCACAATCCGAATATAACGTAATATCAAAGTATTACAACGGAAAGTAAAGGATCCACAGACGGATCTTAAAACATAAATATTGTTCAACAGACTTTAGTCGCCTAGAACTTGCAAGATTCCTTATTAACGCCCTGAGCTTCCAGCCAAATTATGTTCAGTACCTGTCACTTAACCCTTTTGGAAAATACGTCAGTTTTCACTGGTAAATACACTCAACTGACTCATTTTGAAAAGGTTTAACAAAATTGATTTGAATGCACGTGGCACAAACTCTTTATTACTTGGGACAATTATATTTATAATCTTGTATACAGATTTACATGTTCGTTGTACGTTCAGGGCCCGATGTAGAAACCGAGTCAGATTAACAGACACGCCACAAGTATAGGCCCACAAGAGAGTGAGATACCGTTTTCCCTTAAGCAACTGTCAGGTGTATGCCTACACCTCGTGCTTAAGACGTGGCCATTTTATAATACAATGATGTCAAGGATATCCGGGACATGGTCATTAACCCCTAAAGACTTTTATTTCAAACAATACAGCTTAAAGCGGGTTACCTCAATAATTTAATCACAATACGACTAAACATTCAATACCCGACCAAGCGGTATTATTATAATACCGTATCCCAAGCCCGTATAGGGAAAATAAGTTAAAAGTATTTACCTGAGCTAGCAATGTAATTTATACTTAGCCGTATTTTCTAATCAGCAAGCACAAGTACTTCTACTGGGGCTCTTAATCTGGAACAAAGGTTTTATAATAACCTATTAGAATCCTAACGGGTCTTTAAATAAGCCTTGACTTAGACCGGTTAGTTTTCAAAAGGAAGATACGGTTCAAACGCATGATAAAGCGAAAACCGGATTAGAATGTGGTTTTGACCCAACAAGCTTGTATGCTTGTTTAATATGGGTAACTTAAAAACATTGTGGATTTTGAGACAAAAATGATATGGTTTGACCCGTTTCGGCTAATATATGCAAACTAGTTACTTAAGCCGATCCGAACGCGAAAAGTGCGTAACAAGTAACCAAATAAATCATATACAGGTTTCCTAAGTTAATATGCCTTTAATATGTTGTGATATCAGTAGGATACCTTCCATTATGCCCAAAACGAGTTTAATCACAAAATAAGCCCCGTAGGGGTATTTTGGTCATTTAAAAGGTTATAAAAGAGTTTAAATGAAGTTCTGAGATTTGGGTCTGAATACATCAGTAAAATAACTTATTTTAATAGGTCATATCAGTTGGTAATAAGTCTTATGTGATAAAATGGTTTTAAACCCAAACTATGCGTTTAATACGCTTAAAAAGCCATTTTAAGTGATTTCCGGGTTATACCGGAAATCTGAGTTTTCTGGACAAGTTATAAAGTTCAAAATACTTCATTTATTAAATAAAATCAGTAGAGACTGGATTGGCATCAAAATACTTTGTAGAACTCATTTTATAACCAAAAAGGGTATATTCGGTATTTACCGAATTAATGCCATAACCTTAGGTTATGAGCCGGTTAAAAATAATTAAAAATCTTTAAAAATCCCAAAATATTATATTACATCAGTGGGTAAAAGGTTTGGTGTCAAAAATTGGGTTTAGATAGGCTTTATGCTAATTGCGCCTTTTAATTACTAAAAGGCGTTATAATTACGCTAATGAGCATAACTCCTAATCTAGACCTCCAACTGATGTAAAATTTTAGGGACATGTTTATAAATCAGTAACAAAGGTTATTGTCTTTTCACATATCCAAAATTCTTGTTTTATGGTCAAAAGGGCATATTGGTCAACATTTAAGCAATTAACGGAAACATGTAAACGAATCGGATAATCAATGAACCAACCACAGAGGGTTATGCTAACATGTAGCCTGGTCCTAAGGAAGCTCTAAGGCATTTCCAAATCATACTAAATCGGGTCAGAACTGAAGTCAAAGCAAAAGTCAAAGTTTTGCGACTTTCGGTTCCGAACCGGGTCTAAACAGAAAATTGTCGGGTCGAACATGTTTAGACATGTTCTTACATTCATTAATAAGTTATATGAATGATAAAATAGGTTACATGCCTTCTAAATTGTTAATTAGGCGTTAATTCGCAAATTAGGGTTCTGTTGACTTTTTATAATCAACTTTGACCCGACATTTGATCTAGTTAGAGTGGGAATCAGAGGGAGCCCTTTTAAGGGTTTAATGCCCACATAATTACCAACTTATAACTGCCTTCAATTCGACTAATCACTGGACCAATAATGATTAATCGCTAAGTCAACCGTTAATTACGACGGTTTGACTTTTAAGCTAAAACTAAGTAAAAACTCAGCTAAGAAAGGTTAAGCATACTTACTGAAGTCCTATGCTCGATTAGGAAGACTTAGGGTCTGCTCTTAAGCTCCAGGAAGCTCCAGAATTGCTGAAGGAATGAGTGATCAAAATGTTGCAACTATGAAGGCCTTTTATAGTGATTTTGATCTCATTAGATCATGACACACAAGGCTAGCAATGTTCCCAGATCATTTACATGTGTCCCTAAGGCCTAGGAACTGTTAGGGGTCGCCCATGAATGAGAAAATATCTAACTAAGTCGGTTACAAGCTCATAACAGCCAACTGCCCGATTTTCTGCATCTGGGGACCCCTTTCGGACCGTAAGGGTGGACCTTTACGGTCCGTAAGACAGTCATCAGGGCAAAAAAATTCTTTTCAGTTTGCATCCTTAGCTCTTGGTCCTTCGAAAGGTCAATCCACCTTTATTCTTTGCATTTTGAGCCCCTCTAATTGACTTATAAGGGCTTCAAGTCTTATACCTTCTTTGTTAAGTCCTTGGCCACATTGTTATTACCCGAAAAGTCATAATTTTCTACGTTGACGCTTTAACCCCTTGTATACGAATTTGATCATAACTTTCTCATACGATAACAAAACTTTATGAAATTTATATCGTGCATTCTAGTGAGCATAATTAACCGTTACAAAGCTTCGGGTTTGCTAAAAGGTCACTCAGAGGTATACTTTAAACATGTTGACACATTTAACCCCTGTAGTTTGAAATTCCTCACTTTCCTTCACAATTAGCATCGTATGATCCATGATTTATCCGTTTAAGGGTATAAACATCATGTAGGGTTATTCCAAAGTATATTTTATCCATTGTTGACTTTTTGAACCCTTATATTCACATACTTTCCTTGTTTGTCAACTTTAGTCCCTCTAGAGTATTCTTTCACACGTTCAAAGCTTGTGACACGTGTCAACACATTATAAGACGTGAATTTTCGAGGTGTTACATCCTCACCCCCTTAAAAGAAATCTCGACCTCGAGATTTGCTAAAATTATGGAAGTACTTTTTGTCGTATAATGGACTTGACTTCTATAGTATATCTGGAACTTTTCCAAGCTCTCAAAGTGACCCCTATATTAGGTACATGTATTCTTTTGGAGCTTCTCAACCTGTCGATCCTCAATCGATACATGATGCTCATCACATCATAAATCTACATATCATTATGTGATAGTGCTTCTTGACTTATTGGCGAAACACACCCTTCAGTCACTAGGGTGCAATGTATTGCGAGCTCCGCCAAGCTCCTTAAATAGGTTTTAGCTTAAAAGCTACTTGATCTTGAAACATTCGATTTCCTTCGAATGATTCTATATATTCAGAGCTTGACTAGCCTGATATTTTAACAAATTTGGCACACCCTTCCTGGGTGATATCTTTTGTTGAACCTTATTCCTTAACAAGAATTTAGGAGGTTTGCTATTTTCATTAATCCTTGATTTTTCTGCCAAATACTGGCATCTTACAGATGATTATGAATTTGCGTGACCTTATTTGTTGTTTCCAATACAACTTTCAGATTCTGATAATTGGACTTACCAGTCTATTGTCCTAACAATAGATTGTTTAACATTCCATCTATACAAGGTCTCCAAAGGAGCAGCCTTGATGCTTATATATCACTATTATAGAAAAGCTTATCTTAAGGTGAGATGGTTATTCCAACCACTGCTTAACTAATCTCAAAGAATAGCTAATCCTTACAGTTAGTTGAACCAATCGACGATCCTGGGCAGGTAATAGCGATTCTTAATTGTTGCTTAAATAGGGTTGCGGTAATCAATGCATAAGCAAGATGATCCGTCTTTCTTTTTTTTATATAAATCGGAGTTCTTAGAACTTTGAATTTTGGCTTTATGAAACCTTCTCTAAAAACTTATCGATTTGGCTCTTAGTTCTTCCTATTCCGTTGGTACTAACAGATATAAGGCTTTTACAATAATTGCAGCCCTAAGCGAGATGTTTGTCCTAACATCCACTTGCCTCTCAGGAGGTAAACATGGTAATTCTTATAAAGAAGATAATTATGACACACAGAGATGTCAGAGATTTCCGTATTCCCAGGCTTTGGCTCATCTATCGATGTCGGTGTCAGATAAATGACACATTCTCTTTACAATTGCAAGGATGCCCTAAGTAGAGATACTTATAAGGACATTTTTATATTGGGTATCTTCTTTGAATACTACTAGTCGACTTTAGTACAATATGACCATTGGGATATCTCAGGGGTTCCATGCATTAAACCTCCATACTGATCAGGCATGGAAGCAATCTATGGGACACACTAAGATACGCCAATCCTTATATGGCACTTTTATCAAACATAGCTTGGCATTCGCAGGCGATAGAAAACAATGAGAAAGATAAAATAATATATATTGTCGTACTCTTTTTGGGGAAGAGTACTCCAGATTCTTATGAAAGGATTATCTTCGAGGATGGGAGAGATGGTCATTATAGATTCCATTGGTAAGTTATACCTTACATTTAATATCTGGAGTTCTTATGAATGTAATCAAGAGTTTGCTAAGCTTATGGTTTGCTAAAGGTTTATTATCCCTTGCATTAATGTAAAATACTTAGCAGACACTATCAATGCTAAATAGTAAGGGACGTACCTAATGCTATTATCGATGTGCACTGTCTCTGGCATTCAACCGGTAGTCCAGGCGTTTCCTTTCTTATCCTTCCCAGACTTAGCTGCTCCTTTCTTGGCAGCCTTAGGGCAATTAGTACTGATGTGGCCCTTTTCGCCACAGCTGAAACAGTTTGCATTCTTTATGTCCCTACATTCGTGGGACTGGTGGCCAGCTCTTTTACAGATGCCACATTGCTTTATCTTTTGGTTTGATCGACACTGTCCCCAATGTCTTCTTTTGCAGGTTTTGCATGTAGGCTTTTTGTTGGAATCCTGTTGGTTATTGTTGAACTCGGATTTGCTCTTCTTAGGATTCTGAGAGTTATCCTCCTCCCTTTGTCTTTTCTCATTAGTTTCATTCTTGATCGACTTTTGTCTCACTATATCTAGAGTGAGAGACAAGGATAGATCTACAACTGATCTGTAGTTGATTGGCCTTGAAGCCTGACGTGTGCGTATATATACATAATTTTGCAATGAATTTACACACGATTTGGTTTTAAATTTATAAAAGTGATTATTACTTTTACATCAAAACACACACGAAAGAGGCAAGTGTACCCCGTCATATATGTAGTAAAGTATCGGTAAGAACCAAGTATCGATCCAAGGAAATGGGCGGAGAAATAATACTAAACCTTTGTCACTAAACTACCGGTAAAAACATAAGTTTTGTGATTTTAATTAAACTAAAATAAGCATAAACAAATACATAATAAAAACATAGTAGATAATAGATAAATAGCCTTGCTTAATACACAACCAAAGCATGTCAACTAAGTCGGTTTTGGCACTAGAAGCATTCGGTCAATTTTCCATTTTAAGACAATTAGTATCCCTTTCGGGAATCCTAACATGACAATCATTCGGAAAGCTAAAACGATAAACACACTTTAACCACCTAAAATTGTTCTTTAACGTGCAATTGATAAATGTCTATGAAAATCTCTTAAAAATAAGTTAGTCAGCCGTTAGGATTATTCTAACCTCACTTAAACAAGGAAAGCAACACCGATAAACACAATGCAACCACCGAGATAAGCATAAACTAGATTAAATCACAACCGAGTTCATTTTACAAATCTTACACAATAATTCACCAAGATAGCAATTTTGGCCTAAACTACTAACTAAGCTAACAAATCATGGCAAGAATTCATAACGACACCATCTAACCCGTTTAGGCCCTTACGTGATGGCAAGCTCTCTTGATTAACAATAATTACATTTTATTAAATCACTAACCATTTCTAGTATCATGATGCATACATTTAAACCAAGTTAAACTAGTTAACCAAATTCAAAGTTCACTAATACAAGATTAATTAAGCTTCATTTTTCAACTATCTTAACTAACCAAGCACCAATCATCCAACATAATTATTTATAATCAAGAATTCAATATCAATAACAAGGTTGCAAACTAATCATCAAAGATTAACATAGAAAATACCTCAAATGTCATTACAAACAAAGTTTAACAAACTAATGGTTATAATCTAGCAAGGGATTGTTGTGTTTTTGCCCAAAGGCTACAATAATACATAAATCATAATCTAAGTACTTGAAAGATTAACAAAAACTTGGAAAGATTAGAAAATTAAACCATAAACAAGTACTAGACTAAGGATCCGGGTAGTAATCGAGCAAATCGAGACAATGTGGCTTGAATCCGGGTGAAAGCTAATGCCTCCGGAGCCTGAAAATCGCCTGAGAGCTCTCCAAAAATCCAGAATTACGAACAGAAAGTTTCTGCTGTGTTTTTATACTTTTTGCTGTTGCACGGTCGTTCTCCCTGTGGAACGACCGTTCACTTTATTGAATTATTGGACATGGGTCACCATACCGCATACGTCATCGGATCGTTGACCAGATCTGAAATGGCACGACCGTTCTTTGTGTGGAACGGTCGTTCAGTTCCGGGCTTCATGTTGCACGCCAAGTCGCACCTACCGTTCAGTTCCGAGACTCTGTTGATTCACCGGAGACGCACGGTCGTTCCTCACATAGAACGACCGTTCTTCACCAAGTCGCTTGTTTCCCTGGAACGCCCAGCCGCACCGATCGTTCATTGCCGAGATGATCAGTGTTGTCGGAGATGCACGACCGTGCATCAGGTGGAACGGTCGTTCCACAGGCCCAGATCAGAAACCTTAACAGAAAGTCCGCAGCTTTGTCGTTTTGTCCGGAAAGTCCTCGTTTTTGGTATCATCTTGTCTGGAATGCAGTTTTAGGCCTGTAAACACAAATGTAGATAAATAAGTATCCGAACGACGGTTTTACGGCCAAAAACGCATAAAATAGGGGTAAAACGGGGGACTAAAATATGTGTAAATTAGAGTGTATCAAATCTCCCCACACTTAAACCTTGCTTGTCCTCAAGCAAGCTAAACTAAAAAGCAATAAAAGACATAAACAAACAAGAACGATAATTTACACACTATTTTATTGAAAACTAATATATAAACGGTTAGCCGGTTTGTCGAAAGACAACATCAAAAGATTCAAACCCAACAAGCATATGCAAGTTTAAAAAGCGACAACCAAAAGCCGAGACTAAACATTTAATTGACTCACATGTTAATCTTCACCCAACTCACAATGTTCACACACACTCGGTTTTATTTATGAATCATACATAAAATGTGTATGCGTAAACACTCAACGCCTAGTCAATGAAATGTGCAATAACATAAGCTTGTCATAAGATCTCGTCTCCACCAACTAACATGCAAATAAGTGTAAATCAAGAGGTCTTTACGGGTTGTAACGTTAGGCTTGGGCGAAGGATATGGAAGTGGACATTTAAAATGGCGAAAACGGTTAAAACTCGGTAGTAGCGTTTAACTAGCAACGAAATAGTACAACTATACATACAAACGCCTTAAAAAGGCGACTAAAGCGCAATCGAGCTTATCAACAAGATTTTTAACATTTAAGCATTCAAAATTGCTCGATTTCTATCAACTTCACCCTATTTTAGGGTGTTTTATTTATTTATTTATTTATTTATTATTTTTTTTTTTGCAAACTATACAATGAAATATAAACACTAACAAGCTAGTTAAACTATTATTTTAACCGAGTTTTAACACTAAAAAGGTTTAAAAACATAAAAAGGCTAAATTTGGTTAAGTAGGCGATAATGTGGGTAAACAAAGGTGAACGGGAAGGCTCGACAAGGTTAATCCTAAAGGGTAATATAAGGTGAACGGGAAGCACAACACAAAGAACAAGGTACACAACAAAGGGGTAATCTAAGTGCCTCTATCACGTTTACACAAATCCGCACGTTTATGGTCTTAACAAGCATACTAGTGACAAGTTCTAAATTGCACAAAACATCCGGCTCACTCCTATATCCGAAATGAACAAATATATAACAATCTAAGCTCAAATATGCTCACGTAACGGAAGGAATGGGTAAAAGTGTGAAAACTATCATGTAAGTCTTTCTTTGTTTGTCACGCTTTCCGGTTTCCTTTTTCAAAAAAATATTTTGTTTGTCGAGTTTTTATCAAGTCCGATGCTTTCTAAAACATAACCAACCGGTTTATTTACCAATATATATACAAAACACAAGTATTTTTAAATGATTTTTCTGATTTTCTGTTTTTTTTTTTTTTTTTTTTTTTTTTTTTTTTTTTTTAAATGAGGACAAACAAAGCTAAGTTAACAAAGTTAACCCCCTCCCTACACTTGAACTTCGCATTGTCCCCAATGCGAGACCCGAAATATAGAGAAAGGGATAAAAATACTCCCCTCAAGATGATGTTGGTGCCACAAGACTTCCGAAGCTCTAACTGGTACGTGCTCCGGTCCAAGATCCGATAGATAAAATCTGCAAGTATGTCGTGTACACCCAAAATATAACAGAAAAAGAAAAACCAAACAACCATAATGTACATAAATGCTAATATCCAAACAAAACAGAAAGGAAATTGTTTGAAAATACATATCCGGGGTGTTTTAAATACTAAGTCAAAATAAACACCCAAAGAAAAACAAAGTACTGAAACATGAAACACCACCAAGTGCTACCACTACCGCAAACTACTCATCATCATCGTCATCATGCCTCGTGCCAGATGGGCCCTGATCGCCATAGCCAGGGGGGTTCCATGGTGGGAACTCCGGCGGGTGCTGAAAATAGTCGGGGTGTGCGTGATGCATCTCCCCGAACAAATAAGAAAACCCCGCAGATACCCCCTGGTATAGAGTATTCTGGCGCTGCTCTAGTCGGTCATGTGTGGCCCGAAGCTCTGCCTGACTGGCTCTAATCTCGTGCTGGCTAGCCCGGATCTCATCAAAGTATGCACCATGCTGCTCCTGCGTGACACGCATGTCCTGGAACTGCTGGTAAAAAGTAGGCCAATCCTCATGCTGATGAAATGCATGATGCTGCGGCGAGTGTGGTGGTGTCGGTGGCTGTGGCTCGTGTTGCTCTCCCATCTCTTCGTCTTCATCCTCATGCTCCTCCTCAGCTGGAGGTAACGGGTCCCATATCTCTCCATTCAAACCCCTCAACCTATCTCTCCCATCCAACTCAGCAATAACCCCCATAAACTTCAGAGACCGGATATCAACATGCACCCCCTCAGTGATCAAAGTGAGACCCCTAATCACCCCCGGCGTCATATATCGCTCATTGTACGCGATCTCGGTCACGTACTGCCCGCCGTGGATCTCACTATTGTGGGTCCGCCCTGAACACTTGACAAAGTATTCAGCCGTTCGCGCTGCGAGGTTGATCGGTGCTTTGTCAACCAACGCATAAAGATAAAGCAAGTCAGGTGTTGGACAGTTACCTTGACTGTCCATGCGTCCACATATAGAATGGCTGAAAACATGGTGCATCACTCGCACCAGAGGGTCTCGAAGGCGCGAAGCCTTTGACATCCGTGGGTTGTATGGGCCCCCAATAGCGTTACGTGCCCAGAATGCATCTCGCTCTGCATCATTAGGGAAGTTGAACCGGTCATTGAAGACGTCGGGATCATCCATATCCTCCCGCGTATAAATCCCAAGCCTCCGTCCTAAACGACCCACCGACCATGTATGCCATCGCCTACATAACCTGAAGGTTACCCGATTCCTGTAGCGGAAATCCGGTTCTGTATGTGCAACCGGCTTTTCATACTGATACGAGGCGAAGAATTCGATTGTCAACTCCTGGTAAACCGGTCGGTTGCAACCGACCAAGTTTGCAAGCGTGCGGGTCATCATTTCATCTAGGCGATCATACTGGTCGAGGTCACGCATAATCTCCCAGTCCAACCAACGGGGCTCCCCAAACTGATCCCGCCTCGCCCACAATTCATCGCGCTTCGCGATGCATAGAGCTTCCTTCTCGATGTTGGGGTCGAACTGCAGGAAAGGGTGATCCATCTGCAATGGGGAATATGATTAGGAAGACAGAAACAGGAGAAAAATGAGTTGAAAACAAGCGAGCAGCCAATTATGAAGCTACTGTCCAACTGTACTGGCAATATGGCACGGTCGTTCTCCGGGACGCACGGTCGTGCGTCACCGAGAACTAACAGGCCAGGCCAGACGATATCGTGAATCAGCCGGTGAGGCACGACTGTTCCACCCGAGGAACGACCGTGCATTTCCGAATCTGCAGAATACGACCCTTGAACTTAGAACAATCAGATTTTTCAAAATTTCAACAAGTATTGGGTCAACAGGGGTCTGCAAATCAACCGGGTGTTCACGATACTTCGATTTAACAAGGGTTAGGGTTTCGATTTGTTTATGAAGAGAACCCTAAAAATTCCTTGAAAAATCGGAAGAAAACTACACTAGAAAGAAAGAAAACAAGAAATCTAACACTAGAGACGTACCGTGCGAAGTTGGGTGTTTGATCGTGCGAAAAAAATCGTGCAAAACGGTGAAAAATCGCCCAGGAACGGTCTGCAGCGGCTAGGGTTCGTGAATGGTGGCTTTTGCAGCAGATAATGGTATATATAGTGTGCAAAATGACCAAATTGCCCTCAGCCAGTCGCACGGTCGTTCTCCGGAATGGAACGGTCGTGCGTCACCGAGGTCGTGCAAACCCAGCAGCGTGTTCTCGGAAATGCACCGATGGTGCGATCTACCGTTCCGGCTTGCTCGGAATTGCACGGTCGTTCCACAGGTGGAACGGTCGTGCATCAGCTGCAGATACAGAATTTCTGCAGAAGCTATTTCCAGCACCCGTTTCGGCCGTTTTTTCGACACACCAACTGTTCTAACAATATTACAATACAGAACCTTCGCCCGGCACGTACGGAAACTAAACAAACAAATGAAAACTACCTAACTAACCTAAATTACGCTAAAACTACAAAAACAAAGAAAAGGACAATTTTGCCCTTATAGCGCCAAAGACGCTCCGGCTGCATTTTTGTCGGCGAGTCAGCAGCGTAGACTCATGCTAAATTTTTTTCGACGAGTCGATAGCGAGACTCAAAGCTAAAAACTAGAAAAACTACAAAAACTACGAAAAAGACTACAAAGACTAAACTACCCCTAAAGCGCAAAATACGCTCTTGCTACATTTTTGATCCGCGAGTCAGTAGCGTAGACTCTCTCCTCCCCACACTTATGATGTGTGCGGGGTTTGGAGTTCAATCACCTCCACCGCCGACTCTATCGGCCCGGCAACGTACAACTTCAATCGGTGACCATTTACCTTGAAAATAACGCCATCCGCGTTCTCTACTGCAACAGTACCATACGGAAATACTTCCTTAACTGTGTATGGTCCTGTCCAGCGTGAATGAAGCTTCCCAGGAAATAAGCGCAGCCGTGAATTATACAGAAGAACAAGATCACCCGCTTGGAATTCTTTGTGGTCCTTCAAGCGTTTGTCGTGACGTTTCTTCGTGCGCTCTTTGTAGAGTACGGAGCTCTCATAGGCTTGGTGCCGCAATTCTTCCAATTCATGAATTTGGAGAAACCGGGCTTCACCTCCGGTCTTAATGTCCAAATTCGCGGTTTTCAATGCCCACATAGCCTTGTGCTCCAACTCCACCGGTAAATGGCATGCCTTTCCGTATACCAACCTAAAGGGGGTGGTCCCTATAGGGGTCTTATAAGCTGTACGGAATGCCCATAATGCCTCATCAAGCTTGTCCGACCACTCCTTGCGGTTCGCTCCAACCGACCGCTCAAGGATGCGCTTAAGCCCACGGTTCGTGACCTCCACCTGCCCGCTCGTCTGCGGATGATAGGGCGTGGACAAACGGTGATGTACACCGTATCGGGACAAAGCCTTTTCAAGCTGTGTATTACAAAAATGAGTCCCTCGGTCACTAATGAGCGCTTTCGGAGCGCCAAATCGGGCGAACAAACTCTTAAGAAACCTTACAACTACTCTGGCGTCATTAGTGGGTAAGGCTTGCGCCTCCGCCCACTTTGATACATAATCAACAGCCACGAGTATGTATTTGTTTCCACGTGAGGGGGGAAACGGTCCCATGAAGTCTATCCCCCAAACATCAAAGACTTCACAAACCTGTATCCAGTTCTGGGGCATTTCGTCGCGTGCCGATATGTTCGTCGCCCTCTGACAAGCATCGCACGCTTTCACCCAAATCTGCGCGTCACGGAAAATGGTCGGCCAGTAAAACCCGGAATCCAACTCCTTCTTCGCGGTGAAGTTGGCTCCGTGGTGGCCTCCGGTAGGTCCCTCATGACACTGGCGCAGAATGTCGGTCGCCTCAGACCCAGATACACATCTCCTAATCACCTGATCAGCACCCACCTTGAATAAGAAAGGGTCGTCCCATATGTAGTGCTTGAGATCCGAAAAGAATTTCCTCTTTTGCTGGTGAGTCAACCCTTTTATCAGAATCCCGCAAGCAAGATAGTTCGCAAGGTCGGCGAACCATGGCGACTCATCACATATCTCAACACCCATCAAAGATTCGTGTGGGAACTTGTCATTTATTGAATCCCAACGCGAATCCTCGATGTCTCCGTGCTCTAACCGAGACAGATGGTCGGCAGCTACATTCAAAGCACCCTTTTTGTCTTGTATCTCAATATCAAACTCTTGCAGCAACAGGATCCATCTGATTAGACGCGGTTTAGCGTCCTGTTTGCTAAAGAGGTATCTAATGGCTGCATGATCAGTGTATACAACGGTTTTCGAAAGCACTAGATACGATCTAAATTTATCGAATGCGAAAACGACCGCCAAGAGCTCTTTTCAGTCGTGGTATAATGCTCTTGAGCGTCGTGGAGAGTTTTACTCGCATAGTAGATCGGATGGAAGTGCTTTTCCATCTTTTGACCCAGAACGGCCCCTATAGCGTAATCACTCGCGTCGCACATGATTTCAAAGGGCAAACTCCAGTCCGGTGCGACTAAAATAGGGGCCTCTACCAACTTTTGCTTGAGGAGGTCAAAAACCCTCAAGCAATCATCTCCAAACACGAACGGAGCATCTTTCTCTAACAAACGAGTCATGGGTCTGGCGATTTTAGAAAAATCTTTGATGAATCGCCGATAGAACCCGGCATGACCGAGAAAACTCCGTATAGCACGAACAGAGGTGGGGGGCGGAAGTCGTGAAATAACGTCGACCTTAGCTGGATCGACTTCCATGCCCGCGTGAGAGATTTTGTGTCCCAGAACTATGCCCTCCTTCACCATGAAGTGGCATTTCTCCCAATTCAGGACCAGATTGGTCTCCTCACACCTCTTCAACATTCTTTTCAAATTTTCCAGACACTGATAAAAGGAATCCCCAAATACCGAAAAATCGTCCATGAACACCTCCATGGAATCCTCAATCATGTCGTGGAAAATTGCGACCATACATCGCTGGAAAGTAGCCGGCGCATTACACAGCCCAAACGGCATACGCCGGTAGGCGAATGTACCGAAAGGACAGGTAAATGTGGTCTTCTCCTGGTCCTTAGGAGCGATAGGAATTTGAAAGTAACCCGAGAACCCATCCAGAAAAAAATAATATAACTTCCCTGACAGACGCTCCAACATTTGATCAATGAATGGAAGCGGGAAGTGGTCCTTGCGGGTGGCGTCGTTGAGTTTGCGATAATCGA
This sequence comes from Helianthus tuberosus, assembly GCA_030545235.1. Taxonomy (NCBI): domain Eukaryota; kingdom Viridiplantae; phylum Streptophyta; class Magnoliopsida; order Asterales; family Asteraceae; genus Helianthus; species Helianthus tuberosus. Next base: position 133,558,607 of record CM060429.1, on the reverse strand, counting down.
TGCAAACCCGCCATCCAGTGACCGTCCTGGTTGGAATGAGCTCATTCCTATCGTTCGTGACCACAGTCATGCCCCCCTTTTTGGGCACTACCTGCACAGGGCTGACCCAAACAGAGTCGGAAATGGGATAGATCATACCAGCATCTAACAACTTAATCACTTCCTTTTTAACGACCTCTTGCATGTTCGGGTTCAGCCGCCTCTGGTGCTGCGCACACGGCTTGAACTGATCCTCCATAAGAATTTTATGTGTACAGAAGGAGGGATTTATACCTTTAATGTCCATGATTTTCCAAGCGATTGCTTTCTTATGAAGTTTCAACACATTAAGCAGCCTGCTCTTCTCTTCTCCCGCCAATCCAGATGAAATAATGACAGGCAAATGACGCTCCTCATCCAAAAATGCGTACTCTAGGTGCGGTGGGAGCTCTTTAAGCTCCAAGGTAGGAGGATCTTCCACTGAAGGCTTCGACTTCACTTCACTCTCGCGATCAATTTCTGTGAAACGATCCGGACTCTGGGGACTATCATCACCAATCTGATAGACTGGCTGCTCTAAATAGTGGCCCTCCTGCGTAATGCCATCTAAGTCCCCACACAACAGATGTGTGTCCGAATCTATCTCCTCGATCGTACCCTGGAAATGCGTGCTCACATAAGTGTCGACAATGTCAACATAATAGAGCGCGTCGTCCTGACTCAGAGGATGCTGCATAGAACGTTTAATGTCAAACGTCACATGCTCATCATCTACTCGGAGTGTGATCTCGCCCGCCGCCACGTCCACAATCGTCCGGGCGGTATTCAAAAATGGGCGTCCGAGTATCAGAGGCACTCTCGAGTCCTCATCCATGTCCAGGATAACAAAATCCACGGGAAACACAAACTTGTCAATCTTAACAAGCATATTCTCTACAAACCCGCGTGGATACTTGACAGAACGATCCGCAAGTCGAATACTCATCCTCGTAGGTGACGGCTCACCTAGATCCAACTTTGTAAAAACCTTATAGGGCATAAGGTTTATACTCGCTCCTAGATCTGCTAACGCATTACTGACTGACAGATTTCCAATGAGGCAAGGAAGCGTGAAACTGCCTGGATCGCCCATTTTTGTAGGCAGGCGATTCTGGAGAATAGCAGAGAAGCTTTCATTCATAACCACACAAGACATATCCTCGAGTTTTTGCTTGTTTGAGAGGATGTCTTTCAGAAACTTCGCATACTTTGGCATCTGTGCCAAAGCCTCAACAAACGGTATGTTTATATGCAATTGCTTAAACATCTCAAGAAACTTACCGTTTTGTTCATCCATCTTCTGCTTCTTCAACCTTCCTGGATAGGGCACTGGAGGCTTGTAACCTGTGACCGGCTCCTGAACTTGTGCTGTACTTGCTGGGCGTAGCCTGGCATGCACCTCGTCCGGTGTGCTAGTCGGGACCGCTTCAGTGATCGGTGGTGAGTCCGATATGACGGGTCCGGTAGGTTTTCCACTCCTGGTCATCACAGCGTTCACATCCCTGTGTCCGCTCGGGTTTGTCTCAGTATTGCCTGGGAGACCACCCTGGGGTCTCTTTGACATCATCTGTGCCAGCTGACCAACCTGATTCTCTATGTTCTGAATCGAGGCCTTGTGGCTCCTCATTTCTCCCTCATGAGAGAGAAAACGATCCTCGCTCTGCTGATAGCGTTTTTCAGCTAACTGATTCGCGCTCGAGGAGCTAGTAAGAAGCTGGGACATCATCTCCTCCAGCTTAGAACTAGACTGAGGGGCATGCTGCTGGGAACTACTCCCAGAGCCCTGATTCTGATGCGGGTACGAATGCTGCTGATAGGATTGGTTGTACTGCTGGAACTGCTGACCCTGTTGCGCTGGAGCGCGCGGAGTGAATCCCAAAGGATTTTGATTGCCTGTGTTCGCACGCCACCCAAAATTTGGGTGATTTCTCCAACCGGGATTGTAGGTGTTACTGTAAGGGTTGTTCTGCGGCCTAACTTGATTACCCACGAAATCTACCTCTTCATGGCCCTCGTATCCGACTCCCTGAAAACATGCCCCAGGCTCGTGTGACACACCACACTGGTCACAACCCGAGCCCGCATGCGCAATCATCTGGGACCTGTCGAATCTCGATGCGAGAGCTGAGATCTGAGCAGTAATAGCCGTATAGTCGTCTACAGCATGCACTCCTGCGCGGGATCCTGATGATGATGTAGCCCGACTTCTATCTCCTTCGCGGCGAGAGCTAGACTTCAACGCAGCCTTTTCAATGATATCGTAAGCCTCATTGGGCGTCTTTGTCCCCAAATCGCCTCCTGAATTCATATCTAATCGCTCCTGCGTATTGTAGCTCAACCCCTGATAGAATGTCAAGACTAACTGTCTCTTGGTGAACCCATGATGTGGAACATCAAGTAACAGATCCTTGAATCTCTCCCACGCTGCATGCAACGACTCCCCCTCATCCTGACGAAAGGATACAATTCGGTTACGTAGCTTGTTCGTTTTCTCAGGTGGGAAATATTTCTGCATAAACTGCTCCGCCAACTGATTCCAGGTCCTGATGGACCCGACTGGAAGCGACAAAAGCCAAGCTCTGGCTTTGTCACGTACTGAAAACGGAAACAACCTCAACCGAATTGCGTCCGCCGAAGCACCTGTAATCTTAAATGTGGAACAAACATGGAGAAACGCAGCAATATGCCTCCCGGGATCCTCGTGCTCACGTCCGTCAAACTGTACTGAATTTTGTACCATATTTATTATACTAGGTCTAATTTCAAACGTAGGTACATCAATAGTAGGTTGAAGGATACTCGGCTCCAGGCCTGTCGCTCCAGGCTGATTAGACTCATTCAACGGTCGCTCATCGTCTGCCATGATTATGTTTCCTCCTGAGCCCTCGGCTTCAGCAGGTACCACCGAATCCGGCCCGCCAGATGCGAGCAGTAGCCCAACCGCACGCCCTTTCGTGCGAAGACGCCTCCGAAGATCACGTTCGGGTTCGTCTGACGGTTCAACAAGTTCTGGAGCGGGGGTCGAGAACATCAACCTGCAAACGAAAGATTGACACGGTGAATATTTTATTAATAAAATAATAATGCTGGTTTTTTTTTTTTTTTTTTTTTTTTTTTTCAGCTGAATAGAAGCAGAAAATTATTATAAATGGGCTGAAATTTTTATAAAAATCCGAAAAATAGCCCGAAATTTTATAAAAATTCATCAAAATGAATAAATGGATCAACTAATACAAAAATGGCTTTAGGGTGCCGAAAACCCAAAGAATAAGCGAATAAATAAATCCGGATCAAATAAATAAATAAAACAAAAATAACGCAAAAATGAATAAATCGAATAAAAACAAGAAATATTAACAAATAAATGAACAAATAAAGAATCAAGAAATTATTCACAAAAATAAACAAGTATATACACCGATAACCAAATGACTCGGGTCGTTCCTAAAACTCGCCATTTCCCCGGCAACGGCGCCAAAAACTTGACGTGTGCGTATATATACATAATTTTGCAATGAATTTACACACGATTTGGTTTTAAATTTATAAAAGTGATTATTACTTTTACATCAAAACACACACGAAAGAGGCAAGTGTACCCCGTCATATATGTAGTAAAGTATCGGTAAGAACCAAGTATCGATCCAAGGAAATGGGCGGAGAAATAATACTAAACCTTTGTCACTAAACTACCGGTAAAAACATAAGTTTTGTGATTTTAATTAAACTAAAATAAGCATAAACAAATACATAATAAAAACATAGTAGATAATAGATAAATAGCCTTGCTTAATACACAACCAAAGCATGTCAACTAAGTCGGTTTTGGCACTAGAAGCATTCGGTCAATTTTCCATTTTAAGACAATTAGTATCCCTTTCGGGAATCCTAACATGACAATCATTCGGAAAGCTAAAACGATAAACACACTTTAACCACCTAAAATTGTTCTTTAACGTGCAATTGATAAATGTCTATGAAAATCTCTTAAAAATAAGTTAGTCAGCCGTTAGGATTATTCTAACCTCACTTAAACAAGGAAAGCAACACCGATAAACACAATGCAACCACCGAGATAAGCATAAACTAGATTAAATCACAATCGAGTTCATTTTACAAATCTTACACAATAATTCACCAAGATAGCAATTTTGGCCTAAACTACTAACTAAGCTAACAAATCATGGCAAGAATTCATAACGACACCATCTAACCCGTTTAGGCCCTTACGTGACGGCAAGCTCTCTTGATTAACAATAATTACATTTTATTAAATCACTAACCATTTCTAGTATCATGATGCATACATTTAAACCAAGTTAAACTAGTTAACCAAATTCAAAGTTCACTAATACAAGATTAATTAAGCTTCATTTTTCAACTATCTTAACTAACCAAGCACCAATCATCCAACATAATTATTTATAATCAAGAATTCAATATCAATAACAAGGTTGCAAACTAATCATCAAAGATTAACATAGAAAATACCTCAAATGTCATTACAAACAAAGTTTAACAAACTAATGGTTATAATCTAGCAAGGGATTGTTGTGTTTTTGCCCAAAGGCTACAATAATACATAAATCATAATCTAAGTACTTGAAAGATTAACAAAAACTTGGAAAGATTAGAAAATCAAACCATAAACAAGTACTAGACTAAGGATCCGGGTAGTAATCGAGCAAATCGAGACAATGTGGCTTGAATCCGGGTGAAAGCTAATGCCTCCGGAGCCTGAAAATCGCCTGAGAGCTCTCCAAAAATCCAGAATTACGAACAGAAAGTTTCTGCTGTGTTTTTATACTTTTTGCTGTTGCACGGTCGTTCTCCCTGTGGAACGACCGTTCACTTTATTGAATTATTGGACATGGGTCACCATACCGCATACGTCATCGGATCGTTGACCAGATCTGAAATGGCACGACCGTTCTTTGTGTGGAACGGTCGTTCAGTTCCGGGCTTCATGTTGCACGCCAAGTCGCACCTACCGTTCAGTTCCGAGACTCTGTTGATTCACCGGAGACGCACGGTCGTTCCTCACATAGAACGACCGTTCTTCACCAAGTCGCTTGTTTCCCTGGAACGCCCAGCCGCACCGATCGTTCATTGCCGAGATGATCAGTGTTGTCGGAGATGCACGACCGTGCATCAGGTGGAACGGTCGTTCCACAGGCCCAGATCAGAAACCTTAACAGAAAGTCCGCAGCTTTGTCGTTTTGTCCGGAAAGTCCTCGTTTTTTGTATCATCTTGTCTGGAATGCAGTTTTAGGCCTGTAAACACAAATGTAGATAAATAAGTATCCGAACGACGGTTTTACGGCCAAAAACGCATAAAATAGGGGTAAAACGGGGGACTAAAATATGTGTAAATTAGAGTGTATCAAAGCCTTAACATTCCCTTTTATATCTGGTGCCAAACCACCGATGAAACGCGCAATGCGTTTTGGTTCCGGGGTAATTAAATAGGGTACCAGTCTAGATAGGGAGTTGAAGTCGGTAACATATTGCTGACAATTTAGGTTTTTCATTGTGAGAATCAGAAAATCTGTCTCCACCTTTTCCACTTCGTGTTGTGGACAGTAGTTCTCTTTGATAAGGTCCACAAACTTGGACCATCCCATATTGTATAGGGGAATTTTCCCCGTGGACTGCATCATGGCCCTCCACCATACAAGAGCCTCTCCCTTGAAAGATTGTGAAACAAATTTTACTACGTCCTTATCAGCACAATCGCTGATGTCCACAACAGTTTCCATTTCTTCAAGCCATTCCATAGCATCAATTGCTCCTTTTTCGCCATTGAAATCTCTGGGTTTGCATGAGACGAAATATTTGTAGGTGCACCCGCCTTCAGTTGAACGGGGCTTATCATAGAGTACTAACTTCTGAGGTTCGCTCTTTTCATCTGAAGAGTGAATGGAGCTCTCCTTACGAGCTGATGTATGTGTTTCCGTATGGACCTTTGAGTGAGTGTCACTCGGTTCCTTTTTGTTCTCAAGGATCTTATCCATAACTTCACTAATTGCTACGCTAATCAAGGCCTGAAGAGTAGTGCCATTAACATTTATATTTATATTTGCATCCTTGTTTTTAGCCGCAGTACTGCTGTGTGCTTCGTCGGAAACCTCCATTCTGGAGCTTTGGTACTAAACACCAAAATAACATATGCTTAGATACAAACTATTATGGAATCATCGTAATGGATGATTTATAAGCCATGGTATTATTAAACCATAATGGCTGTTAGGTTTATAACTACATTATAGTATGCTACTAGAAAGTATGTCAATTATATTTAGCCTAGGTCAAAAAGGACCATCAATTGTGTTTAAGGTTTGGACCAAGTCCATTACCTTTCGACAGGGAATCACAATGTCACAATTGTCTTTGTCATAACGACAATCTTTAGATACTTGGAAGGCTTGTCACGAAGGACATTAATAGTCATAGGCACAAAGGCCTTGTCACGAAGGACATATAAGACATGGCACTTAAGGCATTAATATATAAGCCGCAATCTTATTGGATCAGAGATCTTAAGGTTCGAACATAGTTCTTCACCTTTGGACAGAGAGTCAAAGACTACAGCCGTCATCTCTTTGGAAGATAATTTATTTTGCCACCAAGGTTAGGCAATGGACATCAATCTGACTAACTGGATGATTTTGAGCTTCAGAGGAGTCAGCCGTGGTGAAGCTTTGAAGGCTACTAACCAAGTAGTAATAATTTGTTTAATTAAAGCGAATTGTCAAACTTGACGATTAAATAGCCATGGTGTAACTCAACCATATAGACCAATAGATAGTATTAAATTTATTTGATTCTGCTTGGCCTAGGTTTTTACATAGACCATCTTTGGCGTTTAAACGGAATATAATCCTTCATATTTATTAGACGGGGGACATAAGTCACGACTGTCAATGTCGTACCGACATTTTATATAGCATAAGGGCTTGTCCCAAGGACTTTTTGATGGCACAGAGGCCTTGTCACTAAGGAAATTTTAAAACATAATCAATGATTCCTTTGGATCGGAAAATTTCATAATTCATTGTCTTGACAAGAAGTTATGAAATAAAACTATCTTTTCATGTATACATCTTTGCCCGTAGGTATACATCCCAATGGATGTTTTGATGTGTTCATCCTGTTCGACGTTTATTAGCCATGATTCCTCTTGATCATTTATGCTAAAAATATAAAGGGTTTGGAAAAAAATTCCTAATATAAGGATGACAAGTGTGATTTTATCGCATCACCTATTGTCAGGAGTGTTAACATGTTTTTAAATGTTAATAAGGATCTGAATCTCCTTTAAACAGGTTTTACCATCGTAGCCAGGTCTTTAATGACATTCAAGCTGGGTTATACCCTTTAAGATTCTTCTCAATATGTATACTGGTAGGAAAGGGATGATATTTATTTTATTCAGGATTTTATCATAAATCCTAATTTACAAGTTAGTAATAGCACAAAAGGCTTAGTCACGTGGACAAGTTTAATTTATAAGCCATGATTCTCGTAGAATCAAGGTATTTAGGCTCGAACGTTGTTCATTGCATTTTCTTGACAGGGAGTTGTAGGCTACCACTGTCTTTAGTCTCAGAGGACGTTAATTATAGCCCGTAGGCATTTCCCTTCTAAGGGATGTTTATGGTATGATCATCTTTTCAGATGCTATTAGTCGAGATCATATGGATCCTACCGACTATTATGTTTGGACGTATTCCAACATCTTTAGACATGGGTCAAAGACCACCACTGTCGTTGTCTTATTGGACAACAAGTTTAGCCCGTAGGCACTTCATCACTAACGGATGTTTATAATATGATCATCTTATAGGATGATATAAGCCATGATTTCTAAATCACTAGGCTAGATAAGAAAATTGGAAGAATCCAATATAAGAATGACTGTTGTGATTTTCTCGAATCACATTTGTCAAGAGTGCTAACACGTTCTTAGGTGTTAACAAGGATTTGAATCTTTTAAATAGGTTTTACCATCTTGGTCATGTCTGTAACGACATTTAGGCTAGGTTTTTACCTTTAAGATTCTTTTTAATATATAATGCAGAGCAATCCTAATTTGAGATGTTAATATGGATCTGAATCTAATTATGGAACTACCATCTTGGCCCGGTCTTAAAATGACACGTGGCTAGGTCTTGTCCCTTTTTAGATTTTGCCATTTTATTATAATGGTAGATCTTATAAAAGGAATGTTATTTTTTCATTTATTTCATATGTCATGTTTTGGATGAAAATTTAAATTTAGTCATTCCACTATAAAATTAAAAAGTTCAGGTTTGCCCTAAACGGGACTTGAAAGGAATAATGTTGTCCTCGAAGGGACTGAAAGATAAATATGTCCTTATGAGGACTATTAAGGAAACGATCTTCAGCAAAAGGAGTTTCTTCTTCATTTTATTTCCGAATGCTTTCTCCTCGGATGCTCGTTTCATTCTAGCCGCTGTACGAAGCTCAGCATTTCAAGGCTCCGGGTGTGGAGAACTCCTATTACGGCTTCTTCGTTTGGCGACGTATCCAATAAAAATATTGGAAGCAAAAATTTCCAGATTAGAATTGAGAATATTCCTAGGTTAAGTCTAGACTCAGAAGGTCAAGGAATGTGCTAATGTGTCATTGAGATTAAACACAAAAAGGCTAGTGTTTAATTCACTCAATGTTGGCTCTGATATCAACCTGTCACACCCCGATATTTCCACGTTTGACCGGTGGGCCCGGTGGGGAGTATCGTGACGTAGTTGATATCATCATAGTCAAACAACACAATATACATATGCACAGCGGAAGCAAAAGATAAATATATCACAATCCGAATATAACGTAATATCAAAGTATTACAACGGAAAGTAAGGGATCCACAGACGGATCTTAAAACATAAATATTGTTCAACAGACTTTAGACGCCTAGAACTTGCAAGATTCCTTATTAACGCCCTGAGCTTCCAGCCAAATTACGTTCAGTACCTGTCACTTAACCCTTTTGGAAAATACGTCAGTTTTCACTGGTAAATACACTCAACCGACTCATTTTGAAAAGGTATAATAAAATTGATTTGAATGCACGTGGCCCAAACTCTTTATAACTTGGGAAAATTATATTTATAATCTTGTATACAGATTTACATGTTCGTTGTATGTTCAGGGCCCGATGTAGAAACCGAGTCAGATTAACAGACACGCCACAAGTATAGGCCCACAAGAGAGTGAGATACCGTTTTCCCTTAAGCAACTGTCAGGTGTATGCCTACACCTCGTGCTTAAGACGTTGCCATTTTATAATACAATGATGTCAAGGATATCCGGGACATGGTCATTAACCCCTAAAGGCTTTTATTTCAAACAATACAGATTAAAGCGGTTTACCTCAATAATTTAATCACAATACGACTAAACATTCAATACCCGACCAAGCGGTATTATTATAATACCGTATCCCAAGCCCGTATAGGGAAAATAAGTTAAAAGTATTTACCTGAGCTAGCAATGCAATTTATACTCAGCCGTATTTTCTAATCAGCAAGCACAAGTACTTTTACTGGGGCTCTTAATCTGGAACGAAGGTTTTATAATAACCTATTAGAATCCTAACGGGTCTTTAATTAAGCCTTGACTTAGACCGGTTAGCTTTCAAAAGGAAGATACGGTTCAAACGCATGATAAAGCGAAGACCGGATTAGAATGTGGTTTTGACCCGACAAGCTTGGATGCTTGTTTAATATGGGTAACTTAAACACATTCTGGATTTTGAGACAAAAATGATATGGTTTGACCCGTTTCGGCTAATATATGCAAACTAGTTACATAAGCCGATCCGAACGCGAAAAGTGCGTAACGAGTAACCAAATAAATCATATACAGGTTTCCTAAGTTAATATGCCTTTAATATGTTGTGATATCAGTAGGATACCTTCCATTATGCCCAAAACGAGTTTAATCTCAAAATAAGCCCCGTAGGGGTATTTTGGTCATTTAAAAGGTTATAAAAGAGTTTAAATGAAGTTCTGAGATTCGGGTCCGAATACATCAGTAAAATAACTTATTTTAATAGGTCATATCAGTTGGTAATAAGTCTTATGTGATAAAATGGTTTTAAACCCAAACTATGCGTTTAATACGCTTAAAAAGCCATTTTAAGTGATTTCCGGGTTATACCGGAAATCTGAGTTTTCTGGACAGGTTATAAAGTTCAAAATACTTCATTTATTAAATAAAATCAGTAGATACTGGATTGGCGTCAAAATACTTTGTAGAACTCATTTTATAACCAAAAAGGGTATATTCGGTATTTACCGAATTAATGCCATAACCTTAGGTTATGAGCCGGTTAAAAATAATTAAAAATCTTTAAAAATCCCAAAATATTATATTACATCAGTGGGTAAAAGGTTTGGTGTCAAAAATTGGGTTTAGATAGGCTTTATGCTAATTGCGCCTTTTAATTTCTAAAAGGCGTTATAATTACGCTAATGAGCATAACTCCTAATCTAGACCTCCAACTGATGTAAAATTTTAGGGACATGTTTATAAATCAGTAACAAAGGTTATTGTCTTTTCACATATCCAAAATTCTTGTTTTATGGTCAAAAGGGCATATTGGTCAACATTTAAGCAATTAACGGAAACATGTAAACGAATCGGATAATCAATGAACCAACCACAGAGGGTTATGCTAACATGTAGCCTGGTCCTAAGGAAGCTCTAAGGCATTTCCAAATCATACTAAATCGGGTCAGAACTGAAGTCAAAGCAAAAGTCAAAGTTTTACGACTTTCGGTTCCGAACCGGGTCTAAACAGAAAATTGTCGGGTCGAACATGTTTAGACATGTTCTTACATTCATTACTAAGTTATATGAATGATACAATAGGTTACATGCCTTCTACATTGTTAATTAGGCGTTAATTCGCAAATTAAGGTTCTGTTGACTTTTTCTAATCAACTTTGACCCGACATTTGATCTAGTTAGAGTGGGAATCAGATGGAGCCCTTTTAAGGGTTTAATGCCCACATAATTACCAACTTATAACTACCTTCAATTCGACTAATCACTGGACCATTAATGATTAATCACTAAGTCAACCGTTAATTACGACGGTTTGACTTTTAAGCTAAAACTAAGTAAAAACTCAGCTAAGAAAGGTTAAGCATACTTACTGAAGTCCTATGCTCGATTAGGAAGACTTAGGGTCTGCTCTTAAGCTCCAGGAAGCTCCAGAATTGCAGAAGGAATGAGTGATCAAAATGTTGCAACTATGAAGGCCTTTTATAGTGATTTTGATCTCATTAGATCATGACACACAAGGCTAGCAATGTTCCCAGATCATTTACATGTGTCCCTAAGGCCTAGGAACTGTTAGGGGTCGCCCATGAATGAGAAAATATCTAACTAAGTCGGTTACAAGCTCATAACAGCCAACTGCCCGATTTTCTGCATCTGGGGACCCCTTACGGACCGTAAGGGTGGACCTTTACGGTCCGTAAGACAGTCATCATGGCAAAAAAATTCTTTTCAGTTTGCATCCTTGGCTCTTGGTCCTTCGAAAGGTCAATCCACCTTTATTCTTTGCATTTTGAGCCCCTCTAATTGACTTATAAGGGCTTCAAGTCTTATACCTTCTTTGTTAAGTCCTTGGCCACATTGTTATTACCCGAAAAGTCATAATTTTCTACGTTGACGCTTTAACCCCTTGTATACGAATTTGATCATAACTTTATCATACGATAACGAAACTTTATGAAATTTATATCGTGCATTCTAGTGAGCATAATTAACTGTTACAAAGCTTCGGGTTTGCTAAAAGGTCACTCAGAGGTATACTTTAAACATGTTGACACATTTAACCCCTGTAGTTTGAAATTCCTCACTTTCCTTCACAATTAGCTTCGTATGATCCATGATTTATCCGTTTAAAGGTATAAACATCATGTAGGGTTATTGTAAAGTATATTTTATCCATTGTTGACTTTTTGAACCCTTATATTCACATACTTAACTTGTTTGTCAACTTTAGTCCCTCTAGAGTATTCTTTCACACGTTCAAAGCTTGTGACACGTGTCAACACATTATAAGACGTGAATTTTCGAGGTGTTACATGCTTTAAGCCGAAAGTATCACAAAAAGCCAAAAAGAGTACGTTCTCTTAAATTAAATCTACAAGTAGATTTAAATGAACAGATTAGAAAGGCACAAGAATCAGTAATCAATAACGATACTGAGAAACTGAAAGGAATGATTAAGGAATTAGAACAAGGAACGGATGGAATCTGGAGATTCCATAAGAAAAGAATGTGGATACCCAAACTAGGAAACCTACGCCACCGTATATTAGAAGAAGCTAAGAAGTCTAAGTATACGATGCATCCTGGAAATGCTAGGATGTATCAGGATTTAAGAAAGAACTTCTGGTGGATAGGAATGAAAAAGGATATAGCAGCTTATGTTGCCAAGTGTCTAACTTGTTCACAAGTTAAAGCTGAACATCAGAAACCCTCAGGATTGCTGCAACAGTTAGAAATGCCAGTATGGAAATGGGAATTGATAACAACGGATTTTGTTACCAAACTACCCAAGACAAAGAAAGGTAATGATACAATCTGGTGATTGTAGATAGGCTAACCAAGTCAGCTCATTTCCTACCAATGAAGGAAACTTTCAGTATGGAACAGTTAGCTATAAGTTGTATGTAAATGAAATAGTTTCATTACATGGAATTCCTTTATCAATTTTTTCTGATAGAGATAGCCGTTTTACCTCTCATTTTTGGACAAGTTTCCAAAAAGCAATGGGAACCAAGTTGAATCTAAGCACAGCTTATCATCCTCAAATGAACGGACAGAGCGAAAGGACAATTCAGACAATGGAAGATATGCTTAGAGCTTGTGTAATTGATTTCGGAGGTAATTGGGACGATCATCTGCCATTAATCAAATTTTCTTACAATAACATCTATCATACCAGTATCAATGCTGCACCATTCAAAGCACTTTATGGACGGAAGTGCCGAACTCCAGTCTGTTGGGCAGAAATTGGGGAAAAGCAACTATCTGGACCCGAGATAGTACAATAAACAACCGACAAGATTGCCCAAGTCAAAGAAAGACTGAAAGCAGCACGTGATCGACAGAAGAGTTATGCTGATAACAGACGAAAGCCACTGGAATTTCAAGTAGGAGACAAGGTGTTATTAAAGGTCTCTCCTTGGAAATGAGTGGTAAGATTCATCAAAAGGGTAAAGATAAACCCCAGGTATGTTGGACCATATAAGATTATCAGAAGACTAGGACCAGTAGCTTATCAGCTACAACTGCCAGAGGAAATGGCTGGAATACATGATGTATTTCATGTATCTAATATCAAGAAATTCTTAGCCGATGAATCATTAGTAGTACCTCTTAAAGATATAGAGGTAAATGAAAAGCTTAAGTTTGTAGAAAAGCCTCTACAGATTGAAGATAGAAAAGTCAAGAATCTAAAACACAAGAGATTAGTTCTGGTCAAAGTGAAATGGGATTCCAAGAGAGGACCAGAATACACTTGGGAGCTTGAATCAGAGATGCAAAGGATATATCTACACCTATTTCAGTAGACCTCGAGGACGAGTTCTAAAACAAGGTGGGGAGGATATAACAACCCTCCAAAATTATTTTCGACACCCTAATATAGAATGCACCTATACGTCTTAAAATGCACCCCGTATACAAAAAACCAAGCCCAAAATACCTTATATAATTAAAAATTAAATAAAAACAATTTCTAAGTATCGCTCGCGGGCCGCGAGAACCTTCTTTTCGTTATATGCGGGACGCGACAGCTAGTCGCCAGGGCGCATCCCGGTGCTGCCACATGTCAACCGCGTGTCGAAGCTAGATAAGTGACTGGGCCAGGCTAGGGCCTACCCAGCCTACGTCACGGACCGCGAAGCCCTTTGCTGTTTCCTACGCGGGTCGTGAGAAACCCCAAATCAGCTCCTATAAATTAGGAGCATCGGCAGTTCATTTCGATTGCTCACACCAACTTTCTCTCTTAAATTTCTGCGTAGTATACATAATTTCTGGGCATAATACCCCCCTAAATAACGAAGTTCTGCCTCGTTGTAAGTATCATAACCCCCGGTTACGTATTAGATACGTTGCCCAATTGATCTAGGATTACGTAACGACTGTTGAGGCTCTGCCCGACGTAGTCCTTGGAGTTCTGTTTTGGAAAGGGTATTACTAATGTAAATATTGGGTTATTATACTAACGCATGTGCGTTGTGTAATTAATAGATAATCATCAGGAAATCACAAGGGAAAACCCTAATATAGCAATGTGAGTTAATCCTTCTTTTTGTAAACTATTTTTACAAAACCTCAAACATTTTACATTATATTAAATAGTGATTGAGTATTTGTATTCTACATATATCTTCGGTATGTTGGGGTTTTGTATGCAAAATTTGTTACTACACCGTGAGTAGTAACATGACCACAAGTCGGGTTGACAGTACCGTGGGTGGTGATTAAAGTAGATAATAAACAAATGTAATTACGCGACCGCCCTCAATGCTGTAAACGGTTTTACCTGTCTTGATTAAACAGGGATTCACTCACCAGTATTTCCCACAGACAAAATGTTTTAAACGTGTTTCAGGTAACAAAATGTGAAAGCCCAATTAGAAAGCCAGCTGGACAGCACTGAAGGCTTGGAAAAGTGGCTATAAAGTTACCTAAAATAAAGAAGATGTTTTATTAAATAAAATAGGGTTTATCCCTATACAAACGTGTGTACTTGAAACTTGGGAATTTTCCATGTGTTTAATATTATAAAAGTGTGGTATTTTACTCTGATAAAATATTTCCTAACTACGGTCCTGATGTAAATTTCCGCTGCCAAACTGATAAACACCGATACCACTGAAACTGGCCGTGGCCCCCCGTTCCCGGGTAAATAGTGGACGGGGGTTGCGACATTTGACTTTAAGAATCGGGTTGTTACAGCCTCCCCTACTTTAGGAAATTTCGTCCCGGAATTTAAGGCCAGGTGTAACAAACAGTTGTGGATACTTAGCCTTCATATCACTCTCGAGTTCCTAGGTGAACTCGGCGCCACGTTTGCGTTCCCAGCGAACCTTCACAAGGGGAATGTGTAAGCGTTGAAGTTTCTTGGTCTCTCGGTCCATGATCTCGACTAGTTTCTCCACGAAGTGTAATGTTTCATCCACTTTTAGATCCTCAAGAGGGATATGTAGGTTCTGGTCGGCTAGACACTTTTTGAGGTTCAAAACGTGGAAAGTCGGGTGGACGTTACTATGTTCCTCCGGTAGTTCGAGTCTGTAGGCCACCTTGCCAATTCTTTCCAGAATCTTAATGGGTCCAACATAACGAGGCACGAACTTTCCTTTCTTGCCGAATCTGATCACCCCCTTCCAAGGTGCAACCTTTAGGAGTACGTGATCGCCAACGTCAAATTCAAGGGGCTTGCGGCATCTATCGGCATAACTTTTCTGATGACTCCGAGCTTTCAATAGATTGTCTCGAATTTGGAGGACTTTGTTAGTCGTTTCTTGCAACAACTCGGGACCGGTAATTTGCACGTCTCCGATCTCGTGCCATACAATAGGCGATCGACATTTTCTTCCGTATAATGCCCCAAATGGTGCCATTTGAATGCTAGAGTGATAACTGTTATTATACGAGAATTTGACTAATGGTAAATGCGTATCCAAATTACCACCGAATTCTATAACACACGAGCGAATCATATCTTCAAGGGTACGAATCGTGCGTTAAGTCTGACCGTCGATTTGAGGATGGAAAGCAGTACTAAGACTGAGAGTAATACCAAGAGCAGATTGAAACGTTTCCTAGAGGCGCGAGGTAAACCGACCATCGCGGTCAGAGATGATGTCACGAGGAGTCCCATGTCGACAGATAACCTCGTCGGTGTAGATTCGTGCTAATCGTTCTACCTTAAAGTCTTCTCGTATCGATAGAAAGTGAGCAGATTTGGTAAGACGATCAACGATAACCCAGATACTATCGTGACCTGATGGCGTGCGCGGGAGTTTCGTTATGAAGTCCATAGCTATACTCTCCCATTTCCACATAGGGATCTCGGGTTGTACGAGTAAGCCAGAGGGGCGTTGATGCTCGACCTTGACTTTAGAACAAGTCAGGCACTTCAAAACATAGATAGCGATATCTCTTTTTATGCCCGGCCACCAGTACCGGTAGCGAAGGTCCTCGTACATCTTATCAGCACCGGGATGAATGGAATATCGAGACTTTTGGGCTTCGTCTAGCAGAGTCTGTCGTAAATTGGTGCGTTTGGGAATCCAAATTCGGTCGAGATAGTGGAATATATCATTCAATTTATTCACTAGCTGTGCGCCGTCATTCATAATCCTTTCCTTCTTCAGAGTGCGTTCGGTAAAACAAGCATGTTGAGCTTCGCGGATAAGAGCTTCGAGATTGTGTTGGGCTTAAATATTACGAATACTATGCAAATAGCTCCGTCGATTGAGAGCATCGGCTATAACATTTGCTTTGCCTGGATGGTAACGAATCTCACAGTCGTAATCGTTGAGAAGTTCAACCCATCAGGGTTGACGCATATTTAGCTCTTTCTGGCTAAAGATGTGTTGTAGGCTCTTGTGGTCTATGAAGACCGTACACTTGTACCGTAAAGGTAGTGTCGCCAAATCTTTAACGCAAAAACAACTACACCAAACTCGAGATCGTGAGTTGTATAGTTCTTCTCATGGATCTTGAGCTGACGAGAGGCGTATGTGATAACCTTGTCTCGTTGCATGAGAACACAACCGAGACCAAGGTTCGAGGCATCGTAATAGACTACGAAGTCGTCGTTTCCGTCGGGTAATGAGAGCACAGGAGCGTTGCAGAGCATAAGCTTCATAGTTTGAAAGGCTTCCTCTTGTTTAGGTCCCCAAACAAAAGGTTTGTCTTTGTGCGTAAGAGAGGTGAGAGGGACAGCGATCTTCGAAAAATCAGCGATGAATCGTCGATAGTACCCCACCAATCCGAGAAATGAACGAACTTCGGACGGGTTCTTTGGTGTGACCCAACTCTTAACTACTTCTATCTTCGCAGGATCGACATGAATACCTTGACTATTGACAATGTGACCAAGGAATTGAACCTCCTCAAGCCAAAATTCGCAGCTGGAGAACTTGGCATAGAGGCGGTTTCCTTGGAGTAGTTCAAGAACCAAACTGAGATGTTGCGGTGTTCGGCTTTTGACTTGGAAAAGATCAGGATATCATCGATGAACACGATGATGAAGCGGTCGAGAAAGGGTTTGCACACGCGATTCATTAGATCCATAAAAACTGCGGGGGCGTTAGTTAAACCAAAGGGCGTAACAATAAATTAGTAGTGATCATATCGGGTTTGAAAAACGGTTTTGGGTATATCCTCCTCTTGGATTCGTAACTGGTGAAAAGCTGAGCGTAAATCAATTTTCGAGAAACATGTAGCACCTTGCAACTGATCAAACAGATCATCGATTCGAGGCAGGGGATAGCGATTCTTGATGGTAAGCTTATTCAATTCCCTGTAGTCGATGCACATCCGGAACGATCCATCCTTCTTTCTGACGCAAAGGACAGGCGTGCCCCATGGAAAGGTGCTAGGGCGAATAAAGCCTTTATCCAGCAATTCCTGGAGCTGACTCGAGAGTTCACGCATTTCGGATGGGGCGAGACGATAAGGCACTCTAGCGACAGGATTTGCTCCAGGAATGAGCTCAATTCGAAAGTCGATATCACGAGATGGCGGTAGGCTAGGTAAATCATCAGGGAAAGACGTTAGAAAAATCACGAACCACAGGCACCTTTTCCATTGCCTTCTCTTTCTTTTCCTTCTCCGCTACTACGATGTGTGCCAAGTAAGGTTGGTATTCCTTGTGGAATTACTTGCTAGCTTGGACACACGACATGAGTTGGAGTTTCTTCGAAGTGACTTCACCAAAGACACATAATTGATCGTCATTTGCGAGAGAGAAACGGATCATTTTATCGAAACAAACAACTTCAGCATGATTTTCCCAAAGGAAATCCATGTCTACTATGACCTCAAAATACCAAGTTGCATCAGAATGAGATTAATAGGGAAAACGTGACTGTTGAGCTCAAGAGTACAATCAAGTAGAACAGACTTAACAGTGACGGTTCTTCCAGTGGCAACTTCTACGTCGAATGTTGATGGGAGGTTAACGCGTTTACGATTTAGGAGCCTTTCGAATTCGAACGATACAAAACAGTTATCGGCTCCAGTATCAAACAAACACGAAGCATATATGCCATTTATGAGGAACGTACCATTAACCACGTTGTTGTCTGCCTGGGCCTGACGGGCGTTGATGTTGAAGACTCGCCCGCGGGCTGCTTGCTGAGATGGCTGTTGCTGCTGCTGCTAGTGTTGTTGTTGTGCTGGCTGTTGCTGTGGCTCTTGCTTCACCACTTTGTTGGGGCAGACATTTGAGAAGTGGTTGGGATCACCACATGCATTGCAGGCTCTAGCGTGAGCAGCGGGAGCAGGAGCTGCTTGTTGTCCTTTCGGCACCAAGACCATATGCACACGGTCTTCAGTCCGTTATGTTTATATCGCCCTGCACACTTTAAAATGATTGTGAGCCTACTGATACATCTTATATATAGCTACTTATCGTTTATCATTTTAAGTTCAAAGAGGTTTCGACAGACCACTGATTTACTATCATTTTCTCTTTTTCTCGCCAGGAAACTCATTTCTGATGTTTTTCAATGTTTTTATATTTTTCTGATTTGGATTTACTCCCTCTAAAATTCAAAAATATATTTAAACTATTAAATAACATCTTTTTGGATTTTTTCAAGAAAAATATTCACAAAAATGATTTCCCAATGTGGATTAACTCATGTTTTACCGCAATGTCGTTTACCAAAAGTAAATTAATCAAAAATGATTTGTCAAAAATTGGAAAAATGAGTTGGCCATGTTGGTAATCGGTGTGAACTAAAACAACATTGACGAGCTTCATATTGAAACAATCACGTGTGAGGCGATATTTGAGATCAACGTGTTTGGTCAAGGAGTGTTGTACGAGATGTTAGTAATTCGTAAAGCAGCTTAAATAACGACAAGGATAGGAGAGATTAGAAATTCAAAACCGTAATCATGCAACTAGTTCGTGCATTGCTAAGAGTCTGAGTGCTCTCCCAAACTGGATATCCACCTGGTGTGGATTTCAAGGTCGATTAAGCAACTACTTCAGTTACTGAGAAATTTCTTCACAGTAACAAGATCAGAAACCTTCGGGTCCGCCTGGTAAGAGGCAAGAGAGCATGTGGGAAAGCTTGTACACATCATCATTGGTCGGTCCATACGTGATGTCTTCCACATATTTTTGCACCAGCAAAGGCCCGCGTCTTTCTCCTTGAGAAGTAGTGTGCGGTTGCTCAATCCATGCCAAGCTATCCGCACACCTGGTTGGTTTGTTCAACAAACACATTTTCTTCAACACACTGTAGAGAAATGTACACTGCACGTTTATCTTGTGAGGTTGAAACCACTTGTGAGAGGTACAATCCTTGAATCTTCAATGGTATCTACCATCTTGACCCGATCAAAAACCATAACAATTGAACTTTGGCACATTTTCCATCTTGTTGAAGTTTTCATCTTCATTCATCATCATTCTTTCATCAGACATTTTCTTCTTCTTTTCTTCTCTCCATCAAAGGCAACAATATTCTCCTGGATTTAATCAATGTGTCGGAGCTGCATTTCGCTGATCAGGTGTTGGATACTCCACTATCAACAATCCTATGACTATCAATAGTTCCTCCTGGAACATCCTGCACATCATAGACTTGGGTTGTCCAGCATCATCAAGAATTGTGACTTCGAGTTCTCGATGATTCAGAATTTGAGCTCCTCCTGAAACAGTTACCAGTTTTGGTTTCCAAATCTGTTTCTATTTTTCATTTTTAACATCTGGTTTAACAGACTGTGTTTGAACAACCTCTGGTTTCAAAGAATTTTCAATTTATTTTCTTTGTTTCTTTTCCTGTTTCATTTCTCGCTATTTAACAAGACGAGGGTCCTGTTTTGGATAAACAGATCTTTTATGGTAACCGTTATCACGAGGGGTATCAACTTTTGTTTTTCCCTTGGTGAGATATGGAAAATTCTTGACAAGGTGCCCATACTCACCACATTCAAAGCGTGATCTCCGCTCAACAAACTTCAGAGTATCATAACTGTAAGAGCTTGATGATAAACTTCGTGATCTTGAGGTACTTGGTCCTACATCACAACAGTTTGTGTGTTGTGTGTAGTTGTTTTGACTGTTTTTCTTCAAAATTTGACTTTGTACAACAAAATCCGTGTTGGATTTGTTTTCAAAAGATCAATTTTATCAGTCCCTCGAGATTTCATGAAGTTCACTTTCTTAACCTTCTTCTTGTTTTGGCCTTGTTTGCCGTTTCCTTTTCCTTGGTTAGAGTGACTTTGCTTTCGTTGATTGTTTTGAGATTGCAATTTTTGATTCCTGTATTTCTTTCGAACTTCGGACTTTGGGATAAGAGCGCACTGAGTTACTACAACTGTTGGGCTCGACTTACCCATAAACTTACTAGTAGAATCCTCGAAAACTTAACCAATCAAAGATTGATTGACATTTTT
Source organism: Helianthus tuberosus (assembly GCA_030545235.1). Classification (NCBI taxonomy): domain Eukaryota; kingdom Viridiplantae; phylum Streptophyta; class Magnoliopsida; order Asterales; family Asteraceae; genus Helianthus; species Helianthus tuberosus. Next base: position 133,537,889 of record CM060429.1, on the reverse strand, counting down.
GATTGGGAAATCTTTATCTGAATATATTTTATCAGATCTAATTAACGTGCAAAGCAAGTTCACGCTTTCACAACTCTTAGAAGAAGGTTCAATAGGTTTGACCGTAGCAGCCACGGACGGTTTTGCAGGTGGATAACAAAGAATGTGATTTTCGAGAGGTATGTTTTCCTCTTTTGTTACCGTCTCTGATTGCTTAGGTTTCTCCTCATCCGACTCTTCATCCGAACTATCGTAATCCTCAACAATGAGAGGACTCTAATTATTCACAGACTTTGAATCGTTGACTTCATCCGATTCACTTTGACTTGAGGATGCACTCTTAGTGAACCCTAGACCAACTGTAATTTCAACAAGATCTAAAGGAACGGTGGGTTCAAAATGTGGCATATCCTTGTCATCGGGCATTTTTGTGTAGTTGTGTCTAACCGGAGGAGGACAAGACTTATAACCAATGCATTTTACATAATCTTTCTTCTTTTGAACATCTATGATATGATTCAAAACATATCTCGAGTTGGAATAACTGTCCAACTTGAGTTTGATTGCATCATATTCACACTTTGCACAGGCCAACTCCTTTTTCATTTCTTCAAGCATGTTAATGTAATTGTTAATGGTTGTTTGTTTTCTCAAACATTCCTTGTTAATCAGAAACATCTTTCTTTAAGGTTTCAATTGTCGTTTTAAATTCCTTTTCGTTTTTCTTAAGAGTTGTATTTGCATCAGTGCACTTTGTTAAATCTACAATCATAATCTGTTGATGTTTCTTGGTGTGATCAAATTTACCTTCTAGATCTAAGTGTTTACCTTTTAATACCATATGATGTGTGTAAAATGCAACATATAAATTACATCAAATAAGGCATAAAACTAACCCTTTTTAAGTACTAATATTGGAAAAAGAGTGTTTTTGTCTTCCTTTTGTATTTTCAGGATTAAATGAGCTCAAGAACACAAAAGAAGCAAAAAGACAGCTAAATCCAACATAAATACAAGAAAAGGAACATAAGTGGATTGCCCACCCCCTCAAAGGCATCTTCCCAAGCAAATAGAGAAGGCAGAAGACTGAACACGCCCCGTGCTCAGCCAGCACGGGGCCGTGCCCAAGAAGCAGCAGAAAAGACAAACCTATAGAAGCTTCTATTGCCCACCACGGGCCGTGCCCAGCGGACACGGGGGCGTGTCGAAAGTACTGCAGGCGCATTAATTGTAATTGCGAATTACAATTAATGAGGAGAGAGAGTGTCAGACGGGCACGGGGCCGTGCCCAGCTCTCTGTTCAGCCTATAAATAGGAGTGCTTGGATTCATTTCAACTCATCCCTTGGCACACCACCTCTCTCACACTTCATCCACCACCCACCACCATCACAACACCATCATCCACCACCATCATCCATTGTCCATCGTAGAGTGTGTGAGTCGTCTCGGGATCCAAGATTGATCGTAAGAGTTCTTGACAATCAAGGCCATGTTTGCCTAAGTCTCTTACATCACTTGGTGAAGACAAAGTGTCTAGTATAATACTTTTTATTTCTAATCTTTTGCACTTTTTATTTGGTTTTGTATTAATGACTTTAATAACTAGTTACTTATGTTGAAGGTGATCTTTCCTTATCGTTTGTCCGTGGTGTCTTGGCATTATTTTACTGTCTATATAAAATAAAGGATTTTCACCATTCATATCTCCACGGTCTATATGGAGGTATGTTGGCTACCTGGTCGGGGGTTAAGGGAACGGTTTGGTAAAGGTCTTGCCATTGTTCAGCGTTTAGAGGTCCTGCAATGGACCTGGGTCAAATTTAGTAGGACCTCCTTCAATGCTTCACGGTATTGGATGGCGGGGGTCCAAACTCTTTGACCCCCTCATAAGTTAACTACTATTGATACTATAACCCGGCTATTTAGGACTGTATCCTTGCTGACTCAGACTACTTAGTCGAGGGTAGCGTCACCGCCAAAAGCGGGGCCTACCATAATACTGCATTAATAACTTAATTCATTATCTTCCAATAATCCACCCTTTTAGGATTGTATCATTGCTGACTCAAACTACTGGGGTGAGGGTAACGTCACCTTCAAAAGAGGGGCCTACTACAATAACTAAGATAATCTCTTAATTATGCGCAAAAGTGCGGAAATAATCAAAGGTTATACTAGATACGAGTCGGAACCAAGTGATTCATCTTGTCTATCTGTTTTTACTTTTATTTTTATTTTCAGCATTTTAGTTAGTTTTTATTTTTTTTAGTTTAAAACCTTTTTCTAAACTTTTATTTTGATTAGACGTTGAGGATAAACCGGTACTAAAAGCTCTTGTGTCCTTGGACGACCTCGGTATCTTACCAACGCTATACTACACTCAACGATGGGTGCACTTGCCCATATGTGTGTTTAGTGTTAGTGAAATATCGTGTTTTATAAATTTAAAACTTGGCTAAAATAAGTGTTAAAAGGGCTTAAAATATACACCTAATATATACGACACTTAAACACGCATCAAGTTTTTGGCGCCGTTGCCGGGGACACAAGGATTTTAAGAAAGTTAGGAATCAACGGCCTAATCTTCTTTTATTTTTTTTAATTTTTTTTAGGATTTTCTTAGTTTTTCAGCTTCTGCAGAGCTCAGCACGGGCCGTGCCCGGTCAGACACGGGCCGTGCCCAGCATCATCACTGGCAGTTTTTATTTTCTGAGTTACAGAGAGCTGAACACGGGGCCGTGTCGGTGCAACACGGGGTCGTGTCCAACTCCCAGTAACTGGGATACAGAAAACAATTACTGTACTTCTGACCACGGGCCGGGTTCACTGAGCACGGGGCCGTGGTGAACATTCTGACCAGCGTTCTTTTCTGTTTTTGTTGCAGGACTTGGAACCCAGGCGCCACATTTGAACCTCCTACGTAGTGCATGAGCTACAGTTCTAGTAGAGACATAAAAGAACCCCTAGAAGAACCCGAGCGCTTTCTCAGAAAAAGACTAAAAGCTAAAAATCAAGAGAAAGCTTCGGGGGACCCACTTCCAATGGCGGACCAACGTACCCTCATGGATTACCTACGGCCTACCGTAGGCAATCTTGGCGCCGCTATCAATGCACCGAATGTCGAGGCCAACAACTTCGAACTTCGGCCGCATTTGATACAAATGCTCCAAAACTCCGCAACCTTCCACGGGCTTGCGGACGAGGATCCCCATCTACATATTACTAACTTCTTAGAAATATGTGATACCTTTCGGATCAATGGAGCATCAAATGACGCCATCCGCCTTCGAATGTTTCCATTTTCACTAAAAGACCGAGCTAAGGCTTGGCTTAACACCCTCCCAGTTGGATCGGTAAACACTTGGGATGAACTTGCTCAAAAGTTTCTATATAAGTATTTCCCTCCTGCTAAAACGGCTAAATTAATGACTGAAATTAATACATACTCACAAGAGGATGGGGAATCCTTATATGAAACTTGGGAAAGGTTCAAGGAGCTTTTAAGAAAGTGTCCTCATCATGGTCTAGCGGTGTGGCAACAAGTATCCACTTTCTACAATGGGTTGTTGCCACACACAAGACAAACACTTGACTCAAGCTCCGGGGGACTCTTAGGTAATCGTTGCCCAAATGAAATATATAACCAAATTGAGGAAATTGCTCAAACCAATTTTCAATGGCACACTCCCCGAGGTAATAAATCCATTGCCCCGGGCGCCCATAAGGTTGATGAAAGCACCTCTTTACAAGCCCAAATCGAGGCCCTCTCTTCAAAAATCAAAAGGCTAGAAATGACAAAAACGGCCTCGGTTATGGCTTGTGAAGGGTGTGGTGGGTCACATGAAAATTGGAGTTGTATGAAAGAATTAGATGAACAAGCAGAAACGGTAAACTACATTGATAATAGACCTAGGCCGTCAGGTCCTCCAACGGGTACCTACAACCAAGGATGGCGTAACCACCCAAATCTTGGTTGGAGAGATCCCGGCAATAGTAGTAACCAACAAAACCAACGAACTAATTTTCAACAACAGCAAAATTTCTCTCAACAACAAGGTGGAAGAGAAAGGCTTGAAGATATTGTATCTCGCCTCATCTCTGACACTGAAAAGAAAAACTCGGATCGATTTCAACAATTGGAATCGAATTTCAGAAATCAACAAGCTAGCATTCAAAACGTTGAAAAACAATTAAATCAACTAGCTCAAAATTTCTCCGAGAGACCACAAGGCGCGTTACCTAGTAATACCGAAACAAACCCGAAGGCACAAGTACATCTCATCACCTTAAGAAATCGAACCGTGGGTCCCGAGGATGCTCCATTGCCGCCAAATGAACGAAGCCATTCTAGCCAGCCTGTGACTCCTCCTGCGCCAGAAAAGGCTTCTACACCAAATCAAGAGCCCACCAAGACTCCTCCAATTCCATACCCCGGTAGGTTAAATCGTCAAAAGACCGATGAGCAATTCGCAAAGTTCGAAAGTTTACTAAAACAATTGCATGTTAATATTCCTTTTATTGAGGTCCTAACCCAAATGCCTAAATATGCAAAATTCATGAGGGATTTCCTCACTCACAAAAGGAAAATTGAATCATTGCAATTAGTTAACTTAGGCGAAGAATGCTCAGCTCTAGTACTCAACAAACTTCCACAAAAGAAAATCGACCCCGGGAGCTTCACAATCCCTTGCTCGATTGGGAAGTCCCCCGTCCGAAATGCTTTAGCCGATCTTGGGGCTAGCATCAACCTCATGCCCACATCAATGTTCAAGCAACTCGGCCTAGGAACAACAAGCCCTACAAAGATGAGCATACAACTCGCCGACAGGTCCGTCAAATTCCCACAAGGTGTCGCCGAAAATCTGCTAGTCAAGGTTGACAAATTCGTCTTTCCAACCGACTTTGTCATCCTAGACATGGAAGAAGACACCGATGTCCCTCTCATCCTCGGGAGGCCATTCCTAGCCACCGCCCAAGCATTGGTGGATATGAATGACGGAACTCTAACATTGAAGTTTGGAGATGAGGAAGTGAAATTTGAATGTGGAAAACGAGTAGAGGAAGAAGATCCGGTCAACTACATGAAGGTCATAGACTCAAGCTTGGATGACGCTCTCCGACGGTGTAACATGGGATGCAATACATCCCACTTGGGTAACATATGATCAGGCTTTGGGTCTAGCCAAGGACCCTTATAAACGTGGCGCACCATGGAGGCATTCCACGGAACTATCCTTAGTTTAATTTAGATTAATTTTTATGTTTCCTAGTTAGTTTTAATTTTCAGGAATAAAACACACTCATGGTGGTAAAGGATGAAAAAGGGGAACGAGAAAAATGACCTCATGCACAAGAACAAGGCAACCCGACAATTCTCTCCAGTTCAGAAGGTTCAACACGGGCCGTGCCCAACCAACACGGCCCCGTGCTAAACCACCTGCAGAAAACGCCCAGTTCAGGTAACTGGACACGGGCCGTGTTCACCCAACACGCCCCCGTGTCCAGACTTCTGTTTCTCTTGTTTTAATTACTGGCACTTGAACACGGGGCCGTGCCCGGATAACACGGGGCCGTGTTCAGCGCCCAGTAACAGAAAATTTTTGCTTTTTACACCATTTTACACATCTAATCAACCTAAAAATTTATTTTTGGGACACATTGAGGACAATGTGTAATTTAAGTGTGGGGGGGATGCTAAAGCCTTGAATTTTGCAAGTCCTAAATACAAGCCTTACACAAAACTCTATTGGAACCGCTAATCACCCCAAATTTTTTTCAAAAATTTCATTTTTTTTACTTGTCTAGGTTAACTCGGGAAATTCAAGTTCTCAAAAAGGTTATATTTTTACGAATTTACAACCGATAACGTAGTGATAAAAAGAACCAACATAAGAAAATTATGAAAAGGCATGGCAAACTTAGTTAAAATTTGAATATATATACTTGATCACATAAAAACCCATTCCCACAAAAAGTGAGTTTTGAGCCTTTATTGAGCACAATGACATATCATTAAAACTAAATGCTCATTTTTCGTTTCTTGTGTGAATAGCCGCTTGGTTCTTACGACTCTAGAACTTGCCATGACGATACATTCCCGGTCCTTATCAACTTAAACCCGAGTAAGTAAATGATGGAGGCATTAGGACTAACCCTTTTTTTATTTCTACACCATTATTTTTCTTTTTCTTTTACCACCTACCCAAAAATCCCCCTAGTTAGCCCCTTTGAGCCTAAACCTTTTCATTTCATCACCCAAACCAAAAACCCTTTTACCCACCAAAACCTTTTTCATTTTTAACCCTTTGTTTTAGTAACAAGTTCGGTTTTTCGTATGATAAAAAAAAAAAACAAATGTGTTGATGATGAAGCAAAAAGAAAATAAACAAACAAGTTCATCAAAAATAACTTTGTTTGAATAAAAGCTTCATCAAAATAAAAAGTTACAAAAAAAAAATAAATAAATAAATAATAGAAAGTCTTACGAAAACCGACACTTGTTACGCTTTTCGCCCTTTTTCTACTAACCACTAACCACCAACCCAACCACCTACCTTTAACCCAAGCCTAACCCTTAACCCACAAAGTCCTCTTGATATTTACAAAGGTATAAAAGTTAAAAAGGAGGAGGATTGATTGCTTGGCAAGCCTATGGTAGGAATAAGTTCCATGCCACTCTCGAGTGATTCACTAAAAATACACCTTCGGCCGAGTGTGAGTGATTTCTCCCGTGAGGTATGTAAACTTGTATATAAATGGAATTTTAAAAAGGCATGTTATGCCCAAATAAGTAATTTCTCCTATGAAACGTTCTAAATAAATCATTACGAATAGGAGTGTAAATAAATAAAAATAAAACCCAAAAAGATCTTGGACATCCCGACACTCTACGACAAGCCCAAAACCTTCTCTTCTACCTATTCCATTTGGGAGTGTAAGCCACATATTAAAGAGTTTTGCTTGAGGACAAGCAAAAGTTCAAGTGTGGGGGTATTTGATGTGTGTAAAATGCAACATATAAATTACATCAAATAAGGCATAAAACTAACCATTTTTAAGTACTAATATTGGAAAAAGAGTGTTTTTGTCTTCCTTTTGTATTTTCAGGATTAAATGAGCTCAAGAACACAAAAGAAGCAAAAAGACAGCTAAATCCAACATAAATACAAGAAAAGGAACATAAGTGGATTGCCCGACCCCCTCAAAGGCATCTTCCCAAGCAAATAGAGAAGGCAGAAGACTGAACACGCCCCGTGCTCAGCCAGCACGGGGCCGTGCCCAAGAAGCAGCAGAAAAGACAAACCTATAGAAGCTTCTATTGCCCACCACGGGCCGTGCCCAGCGGACACGGGGGCGTGTCGAAAGTACTGCAGGCGCATTAATTGTAATTGCGAATTACAATTAATGAGGAGAGGGAGTGTCAGACGGGCACGGGGCCGTGCCCAGCGGACACGGGGCCGTGCCCAGCTCTCTGTTCAGCCTATAAATAGGAGTGCTTGGATTCATTTCAACTCATCCCTTGGCACACCACCTCTCTCACACTTCATCCACCACCCACCACCATCACAACACCATCATCCACCACCATCATCCATTGTCCATCGTAGAGTGTGTGAGTCGTCTCGGGATCCAAGATTGATCGTAAGAGTTCTTGACAATCAAGGCCATGTTTGCCTAAGTCTCTTACATCACTTGGTGAAGACAAAGTGTCTAGTATAATACTTTTTATTTCTAATCTTTTGCACTTTTTATTTGGTTTTGTATTAATGACTTTAATAACTAGTTACTTATGTTGAAGGTGATCTTTCCTTATCGTTTGTCCGTGGTGTCTTGGCATTATTTTACTGTCTATATAAAATAAAGGATTTTCACCATTCATATCTCCACGGTCTATATGGAGGTATGTTGGCTACCTGGTCGGGGGTTAAGGGAACGGTTTGGTAAAGGTCTTGCCATTGTTCAGCGTTTAGAGGTCCTGCAATGGACCTGGGTCAAATTTAGTAGGACCTCCTTCAATGCTTCACGGTATTGGATGGCGGGGGTCCAAACTCTTTGACCCCCTCATAAGTTAACTACTATTGATACTATAACCCGGCTATTTAGGACTGTATCCTTGCTGACTCAGACTACTTAGTCGAGGGTAACCTCACCGCCAAAAGCGGGGCCTACCATAATACTGCATTAATAACTTAATTCATTATCTTCCAATAATCCACCATTTTAGGATTGTATCATTGCTGACCCAAACTACTGGGGTGAGGGTAACGTCACCTTCAAAAGAGGGGCCTACTACAATAACTAAGATAATCTCTTAATTATGTGCAAAAGTGCGGAAATAATCAAAGGTTATACTAGATACGAGTCGGAACCAAGTGATTCATCTTGTCTATCTGTTTTTACTTTTATTTTTATTTTCAGCATTTTAGTTAGTTTTTATTTTTTTTAGTTTAAAACCTTTTTCTAAACTTTTATTTTGATTAGACGTTGAGGATAAACCGGTACTAAAAGCTCTTGTGTCCTTGGACGACCTCGGTATCTTACCAACGCTATACTACACTCAACGATGGGTGCACTTGCCCATATGTGTGTTTAGTGTTAGTGAAATATCGTGTTTTATAAATTTAAAACTTGGCTAAAATAAGTGTTAAAAGGGCTTAAAATATACACCTAATATATACGACACTTAAACGCACATCACCATACATTCAACACACTTAGGCAAGGTAGGTTTATTGAAACTTACCTGGCTGGATTGGCAATCCAAGCGAGCTATGAAAGCAACATGAAAAGTAGAAGATCCAATTTCTGAAAGATGCTTGGAAAAATCATCAGATGAGTCTTCAATTTTATGTTCCAAAGCTGCTTCCTTGCCATCCATCGATTCAGTTTCAACAATCACATCATCTACCTTAGTATCAACATCTTCAGATCTATCTTCACCAGAACTCGATCCTTCTTTATCTGAACTACCCCCTTGACAATTTCAGGATAGCATGTAGTTCCTCCTCCACCACTGTTTCCTAAATGTACAGACCAATCACAGGATTCAAATAAATAAACCTAGTGTTAAATATATGGAGAATAAATGTTTTTTGAAGATAAAGTTATAAAAGGGCTCGGGTTACCAGGACTTAATCTAAGTTGGGTTGTAACATTCCCGAGCTTAGTAAATTGAATTACCATGTTCACTTGACATTAGACATGAAAGGGAATAAAATAAAACACACACATACAATGTGTGTGTGTGTGTGTTTGTATGTCATGTTTAGAGAGAGGGGGGGGGGGCCTCCCATAACCTCAAACAAGGAAAATTGCAAGATGGAAGGTGCAATTGAGATGGAAATCCTTGCATGTTTGAAGGATTTGAACCATCTAGCCCCAACAAACACAACAACTAATGTTACACTTTCACATTCACATTCTGAAAGATATAGTATGAAGAGGAACTTGAATGTGGTAATCTTGATTTGGGTATTATTGATAGTATGATGAAATTATGTTTATAATCATCATACTTGCTAGTATATGTGAAATACTTAAACAATTTAGAGATTTTAAGTATATGCTCATACATGTTATAAAGTGGGTTTTTATGATATGATGAAATTGATTTTGTTTTGATGTTTATGTTCACCATACTTGCTTGTATGTATGAATTACTTAAACATTTTAGAGGTTTGAATAAGTGTTCATAGATGCTATGAAATGGGGTTTTGACATGAAACATGAACCTATGAGTAATTGATGAAAATGATGAATTAGAGTATGATAGTTGAAAGTTCATGTTAACTTGACGTTAATAAGTATATAAACTTGTTGAATTGAAAGAAATATGGTGATTTTGGTTGAGAAATTTAGCTAATAAGATGGCCTAAAAATGATGTTCACCAAGTGTTTGAAGATACGCCTAAATGATTTTATGAACTTGTTAGTGCATTTATATATGTTAATTGGTAGTTTGACTTTTTAAAGTCAAACAGACCTATAATAGAATCGAATGAGAAATATGGTATGAGAGTCTATAAGGGTGATGGCCATGATATTGAGGACTAATCTAATCATCTTGTGGATATTATGTGATAGTTTGACACTTGACAAGCTAGGTGAGAGCTTGGAAATGAATGCTTTAAGCGGGTCAAAGACACGAGAAAGCATGATCGTTCGCAAGGTAAGTAAAGCTTACACCTCCTACAATAGAATCACTACTTGAGTGGTAGGAAGTCTTTGGTTAATAATGCAGTTATCAAAGAACGATTGTGGTATGATGGGTAAAAATGTTAAGATGAGATCCCATGATGAAACCATGAAATGGGTCAAAATGGGTGAGACTATGTTAAATCATAATTCTGTGATAAATAATGAATTACAGAAGTAAGACCCTAGGTATAAAGCACAACAGGTCAACTGGGCAAAATGGTAAATTAGATCATATGTTGGTGATTAAACAAAGACTTTTGAAAATGATACCCTATGGCATAATCCATAACAGGTCAAATAAGTAAAATAACAATTAGATCACATGTTGGCGATTAAACAAAAAGTTGGCGTAAGCCATAACAAGTTAAACAAGTAAAATAATAATCAGATCACATGTTGGTGATTAAACAAAGAGTTTTTAAAGGATACCATATGGCGTAAGCCATAACGGGTCAAATAAGTAAAATATTTTTTTTTTGAAATAGGACCCTATGGTGTAAACCATAACGGGGTCAAACGAGTAAATTGGTGAGTAACTACATATTGGTTATTAAACAAGGAATTTTTGAATTAGAACCTTATGGTGTAAACCATAACGGGTCAAACGAGCAAAATGGTAAGTGAGCACATATAGGTGATTAACATAATGATTTTAGAAATAAGACCCTATGGTGTGTAATGGGTCAAACGAGTAAAATAGTAAGCAATAGCGTATTATTGATTAAACAAGGAATTTTTAAAATAAGACCATATGGTGTAAACCATAATGGGTCAAATGGGTAAGATGGTAAGTATGTACCTTTTAGCAATACACAATACATTGCTCAAAATGCTTGAAGGGTAAGCTAAGAACAAGTCAAATGGACAACCGGGTCTAACGAGTCAAATGGTGATGTTATCACCATTTAGATATGATATTTAATACTTTGTTTGTTAAGTTTCATACTTACAGTTAAGCATAACGTATGGGCATGCACGGCCATGAATTAGCAAATATAATCGCAAGGTATTGATAACGGATCATTGCTTTGACATGCGCCAGGTATGTGTAATGGGTCATACTATCGGTAAGGGCTTATGACCCGACTAAAGACGGTTAGGTCAAAATTGGGTAATAGACCACCTCAAGTGAGGTATGATTAGTAATTGGGTAAAATGGCCCTTAAAGCCGAGAACTCTATGACGCAAAATTATAGTTAAATGAGTCTTAAAATAATAGTCAATTGGGAATCTTTATGTCCTTGGTAACCTAATTTATTTCCACGGAATAATGAGCTAAATGTGCACCCTAGTTTTCATTTAAACTTATAAAAGTTTTACGGTTAAAATTAACTAAACACCATCGGATAATGGGTATGGGTAAACTACCTCCGAGGGTAGATTTGATAATGAGTCCTATAATAGTGTTGATCATGTCGGGAACTAAAAATGGGAAGCGCGAACTAAAGGGCGTAAAGTCTCATAACAGGTTGGTTAGGTAGTTAACTCCAAACCGAAAGAATGAACTGAAAAACTAAACGATCCGGATTCGGATACAGTCTTGGAATAACCTTTAAAAACTCTAATGTTATCTATTGGTAGTCATGAGAATCACTAAAGGGTCTAGGAATGAGATCAATGATCAAAAAACAAATTTTAAACAAGTTTTGGGAAATTTTCAGCAGCTCTGAGGAGTAGTCTACGCCTGGGGAGCAGGCTACTCCTGGGAGCTGCTGGAATTTGATGGGAGAAACATGTCATAATGAAAAAGTGTCCTGGCTAAACTACGCGGGGAACACACCAGGCCCCTCCGCGACGCGCGAGGGCTTCTGAACCAGCAAAAAGTGTTTGGTCATTGTTTTCGACAATTTCGCTCATTTAACTTAAACACTAATTGTTTTTGGTGTTTATGTTAGGCTTTTACAAAAGCGAGAATCGGACGGACGGACGACCAAACATGCAAAGAAGCTAACACTATTAAACCATTATCTCCTTGGAGACGTTCACGGAATGTTGAAGCATGATCATGCACGATAAAGCTTTCGAGTTTAAAACTAAAATATTTCTAAATTGTAAATTAAGTGTAATAATCCATTATGTCGGATCGCCTGGGTTATCAGTTAACCCAGACTCGTAAGTTATTTGTTTAAAAAAAATATATGAAACCTAATCGACCGAATATGTGAGATATTGGGTATAAACAGGAAAGAGTGTTACACCTCGTTGCACACTGTCGGCCCCGCCGTCTGGCCGCAGTTCGCTTCGCCTCCGAGCGCTATCACACATTGCCATCGACCTTGTCTTGCGTTCTTCAAGTTGGATCCGATTCGTGCGCAGAATCTTGTGGTGTTTGGAGATTGTGATCAGGCTTACTAGCGAAGCCGTCTATCGCATCCGCCGCGCGAGTTTTTTGGTATTCGTCGTGCTACAATCCTAAACACGCTATGCTTATGTTGTTTACATATAATTGTCTGATTAACTCGTAACTGGATCATTGGTAGGAATAGTCTTGGTCGTATATTGTGTTCTATCACGCTTCTGCATCTGATATTCTGATTAATGATAAACTGTTATTTTTATTATTATAACTAAATATAAAATTGGATTTTATATTAAATTAAAACAGATACACAGGATTCCATACACTTCATTCCGACAATAATTACGACTAGTAAAATTTTAAAAAATTAGAAATGCATAATTTAGGAAAGAATTGGGTTCTTACACATTAGACCATGCATAATGGTCATTATATGGGCGTGGACGGAATTGATAACTCCCCCAACACCGTCCTTGTAGGCGTTATAGGAGCATGAGGGGGGGGGGGGGGGGGGTTCTAGTATAACACAAAATGAGTAGAAATAAAAATGGAAATTAATGATTGAAAGGATATTAAGGGTTTAACAATTACACATCTTTTGAAGTGACGTTATGACGCTTATGTGGCGGGAAATGCCTCTTAGAGGGCATCAACCATGACGAATGATCTTAATATGACGTATGGTGAAATTGTTAAAGCTTATAAGTCCATGCGTAATTGGCATTATAAGGGTATGAAGGGGCTTGATCACACCTTCAACACCGCCCCTAGGCGTTATAAGGGCATAAAAAGGGAAGGAAGTTTTTAGTATAACATCAATGAAAAGTAAAAATTAAAAGAACTAGTTAACATTATATATATTTTTTTAAAAGAAAGTTATGATGCTCACGTGGTCTAATTCATACCTTCATCCCTCTTGATCAACTCTTAACATTTTAATATGTATTTTTTCTATTTTCGTGTGGATACAAATAAATCTTCACCTAAGTTTTATCTGCAAAATTAAAATGTTATTCATAATATATACTTATCTAATTACCATCATTTAATTAAGGGTAAATTATACTTTTCTTCCTTTATGTTTTTAACGGGTTGCAATTGATGACCTTTAACTTTAATAATTACAGTCATAGTTCTTTATTTGCAAAACTCATTACACCTTAGGTACTTTGACCCTAATCTGGTTAAATTTTTTAGTTAAATATAACATATACATTGCACATGATGGTAGATTAGTAATTTTATTAATATATTTAAATAAAACAAATAAACAAAACACATCTCTTTGTTTCATCTCTCTCTCTCCCCTCTCTATATCTCCCCATCCAATCCCCACCCCCTAAGCCGCTTCTTGTTCCCCATTTTAGAAACAAATATGTGGTTGTTTCCGGATGTTTAAACCCTACAACTCCACACGTGTTTCACCTTTTGATCCCCTACACCACAATCCACCGGAGATACAGTAGGCCTACTCACCTCCTTCTCCAGTGAAGGTTTTCGATGAGTCTCCGATCTCAGATTAACCGCCATTTCATAACTATTCACCTCCTTCTCCGGTTGCACATGACCTCAATTAACTAAAAGTTTTAACCACGTTAGGCTCAAAGGACCTAAGGTGTAACGAGTTTTGCAAATAAAAAACTATGACTATAATTATTTAAGTTAAGGGTCATCCATTGCAACCAGTTACAAACATAAAGGACGAAAAGTGTAATTTACCCTTTAATTAATGTAGATTTTTTTTGTGGATAGTATAAGTTTTTCATACTCATTAACTACTTGAAAAATACTTGACATTTTAATATTGCACATATAAGGCTAAGTTATTGTATAAATGTGTCTTAGTATATAAGATATCTTTAACATAAGAAGTGAATGAGAGATTTTTTTTCTATCTTATTAAGCAGTTATTTTAGTCTCAGAAATAAAAAAGTCAGGATTTTACACTAGTAGAGTAATTATGTAATTTTGTAGAGTAATTATAATTACTCTACAAAATTGTATCGTAATTATAACTACCCTATAATAATTACTCTACCACTGTATAATCATGATTTTTTTACATATTGCAATTAAACATTATTTTTAAGTAGTAGAAAAATTAAAAAATAAAATCCTTCTTCATTTCTTATTTCTTATGTTAATGGTATTTTATATATTAAGATTCTGTATTTGATGTTTACACTTCATATATATATATATATATAGAGGAGAAGGATCCGTTAGAAACCACCCTTTATTGCGAGAAGCACGAGAACCAGTGTGAACAAAAACAGTAATACCTAAAAAAATCTAAAAAACACCAAAAAAAAAAAAATTTTTACTATTTTTTTGGAAAAATCGCTATATTTCGTTGATAAAAAAAATATTTTCAAAAAAAAAAAATTCGAGTAACAGTTATTCATGCACATGTGCACATGTATCATTTCTTTGACAAATTCCGTAATTCATTACAAATATTAGACAATTACACTACCACGTGTAATACACTACTTTGAATACACTTTCTCTTTCATCTATCATTACATCCATAACACACAAACATACACATGTGCATTTTGACAAATTCCGTAATTCATTACGAATATTAGACAATTGCACTTTCATTTACACTACCATATGTAATACACTACTTTTTACATTACCAATATTAGAAATGCACATGTGCATCTATATGTATCAACATGAAATAAGGTGTTTTGGTACACTATTTTGAGTACACTTTTCCTTTCATCTATCATACCATCCATAATACACTACTATTACCTTCTACCACCCATAATACAATACAATTACCTTCTACCATCCATAATACAATACCATTACCAATATTTTCACTTTATTACATGTATATCAACACCATTTATACCATCCAATCAACATATTATATCATAAATTGACAACTATAACCAAACCATCAACCACTAGATATAACTAACCAAAAAACATGTATATGGGCCTACTTCTCCATTCAAAATCACAAACTTTTTGTACCAAAACACGTTATATCATGATTATACATAATGATGCACATGTGCATTTTGAATATTAGTAATGTAAAAAGTAGTGTATTACGGATGGTATTGTAAATTAAAGTGCAATTGTCTATTATTGATAACGTATTATGGAATTTATCGAAGTAATGATACATATGCACATGTGCATGGAGAAGTAATGATACATATGCACATGTGCATGGATAACTGTTACTCAAAAAAATAAAAATAAAAATTTGCTAACTAAATTTAGCGATTTTTTTTTAAATATTAAAAAAAAAATTGAGTGCTTTTTGATTTTTTTCAATTTTATTTTGTGTTCACATTGGTTCTCGCAATAAGGGTGGTTTTAAAATGAATCTTACCCTCTCTCTATATATATATATATATAAAAGATCTGTAATAAGATTCTCTATTTATTTACTGATAAATTTTCCAACCAAACCATTTGGGTGAGTAAATACCTTTATTTTATTCAACCATTTTCAATATATCAAGATACTAATGTTACGGCTAAAGGGTGTGGGGTTATGATTGAGACATGATTCGTCACGTAGGAATATGAACGGAAGGCTACACCATCCCCATGCGTGATCCACCATGGTTTTTGTGGATTAAACTATAACAACCATGGTCCTCCTTTCCATTTTTCAAGAAATCATTTTCTTTTTCTTTAGACAAAGATAAATTAAAATAAATAAGAGGATAGTAGTTTGGATCATGGCCACACCCTTAAGGTAGTGGTTTTGGATGGTGGATTAGAGGTGGGTGACATAGCACTGACGTAGAGGGTCATGATTATCATGAGGGTTATGATCACACCCTATATAGCCGTATATCTTTTAGAGATTTATCTTGTATCTTTTAGAGATTTATCTTGCATAAGTTTTTTTTTTTTTTTTTTGAAAATAAACTTCATTAAAAACAACCTCC
This sequence comes from Helianthus tuberosus, assembly GCA_030545235.1. Lineage (NCBI taxonomy): Eukaryota > Viridiplantae > Streptophyta > Magnoliopsida > Asterales > Asteraceae > Helianthus > Helianthus tuberosus. The sequence continues at coordinate 133,521,483 of CM060429.1, read as the reverse complement.
GATCCAAACGGGCAAAAGGCCAATAAAAAATAAAATCCCCGACCCAAACGGGCAAAGGACCAAATTACACCATATACATGGGATCCTTCCCGCATAAATATTTACAAGATGATCTATTTTTGAGCCACCCAAAACCTCTCTCTTTAATATCTATCACAATCTCTTGCGAACTTCTCCTGGACTGACTGAATACCAAATCGTTTCTGGCCTTCCATATACTCCAACACTAGATAATAACCAATCCCCGTAGAATCTTCTTTATTTTTTTACCTTCTTGATTAGAATTATGAAGACCCATCAAATCTTTGAAGTCGAAAGCGAAAACCAGGGGATGTTGCACCAATCGCTTATAGCCAGCTGAACACGAATTGCCACCGAGCATGCCGTAAATAAATGATCCACCGACTCTTCATATTCATCGCAGAAAGGACACATAACCGATTTATCTTGCATAAGTGATATCAGTTTAACAATTTAAAATAGATTCCGGTTTCTTTTATTGAAATCGTATTTTATTAGCATTTGATGGTTAATTGTGAACGTAATGTAATGTTTGTTTAAGAATTGATGGGCTAATCATATGATTCGTGAATCCATATGTACTTAAATATTAGGCAAGTTATTAGCCGTTTTGTTTTTTAATTATTTGTGAATCCATATGTACTTAAATATTAGGCAAGTTCCTAGCCGTTTTGTTTTTTTTTATAATTATTTCAAAGACAAATAATTGTTTTTGATGTTTGATTTTGCATTTGTAAAACCCTAGGGTACTTGCATAAAATTGTCGGGAGTTGGGGAATTACATTTGGGGTTTTCTAATGGCACACCCCCTATCTATCTACACACTTTTGAATTCAATACGCATCGTATAGGCCTATACGATGTGTATTGAAATAAAGTAAAAGACATGGCAGACTGACAGGTGCAGGTTATGTCTGGCGGCGGGCTTTATACGCATCGTATAGGCCTATACGATGCGTATCAGCCCACAGTTTTTTTGAATTTATTTTTTGTTGTGTTGTGTCGAATGCGAACCCGAGAAACGAAAGGGATTTCCTGCAGTTGGTCGATGATATGATAGATAAAGATCTTGACACGATTATTTTCATTTTCAAGTATTATTAAAACCATTTAAGCCCACCACTCTATAATGTGGTTCCCAATTTGAGGAACATAATCCCAAATTGTCTAAAGAAGCGCTTTTATCATGTGTCATGTGGTAAACAAATAACAAGGGTGTATATACAGATCTCTATTCGTTCATCTTTCCAAGCTTTTACACACGAATATGTGGTTCCCAATTTGCGGAACATAATCCCAGATTGTCTAAAGAAGCGCTTTTATCATGTGTCATCTTAGATGTGTTATGGTGAGATTTTTCAAGTTTGCACAGTGGGAGAAAAGACCAGCACCTGGGATTATGTTCCGTTTCTTCAAGATTTACGTCTGATGTCCAAGTTTGATCACATTTGACTTCATCTGCGGCAGTCCAATGACTATCTTGGTTCAATAATCCGACAATAGGGCCCACGGATCTTATGCCCACCCGAGACCGACCTCTGGATCACACATGATAAAAGCGCTTCTTTAGACAATCTGGGATTATGTTCCGTTTATTCAAGATTTACGTCTGATGTCCAAGTTTGATCACATTTGACTTCATCTGCGGTAGTCCAATGACTTTCTTGGTTCAATAATCCGTTCAATATCAGCGTTGTTTATCACCCTGTGTGAGCATTGGAAGCTCGACAATCAGTCTTGCAATTACATCTTCAATCGAGACCTGCCACACCCCCAAAATCCACTCGCGGAGTATCACCGCTTCGAGGCGTGACATGACCAGGATCAAGCCACCAATCATATTGAACATTTTAAATAGTAATTAAAGTTCAACCACACAATATGAAAGGTGTTCAAAACAAACTCATTGTAAGTGTTTAGCGGAAGCATAACGTAAAAACCCAAACATAAGTAATAAGTTTATAAAGTGTAACTGTTTAACATGGAACACAAAAGTCCATGTCCCCACAATGACTCCTCCATCGCGTGCAAGCTCCAAAAGTCGCATTTCGAAAAGTTAGCATAAAGTTGCTCTGTTCGAAGCAGTTCCAAAATAATCCGCAGATGTTGCTCGTGCTCCTCCCAACTCTTCGAGTAGATCAGAATGTCGTCGATGAATACAATAACAAACTTATCCAGATAAGGCTTGCACACTCTGTTCATAAGATCCATGAAGACTACGGGTGCATTCGTCAATCCGAAAGGCATAACCAGAAACTCGTAATGGCCGTAACGAGTTCTGAATGTTGTTTTAGAGATATCCTCGTCTCGGACTCTCAGTTGATGGTAGCCTGACCTTAGGTCAATCTTCGAATAGTAGCTCGACCCTTGCAACTGATCGAACAAGTCATCAATGCGTGGAAGTGGATAGCGATTCTTTACAGTCACCTTGTTGAGTTCGCGGTAGTCGATACACATTCGGAAGGTACCGTCTTTCTTCTTCATAAATAATACTGGAGCTCCCCAAGGCGAAGAGCTAGGACGTATGAAACCCTTTTCCAAGAGTTCTTGTAACTGTGCAGATAGTTCTTCCAGTTCAGATGGAGCTAGACGATAAGGTGCACGAGCTATGGGTGCTGCTCCAGGAGCTAGCTCGATTTGAAACTCGACTTGTCGATGAGGCGGAAGACCAGGTAATTCCTCAGGGAATATCTCAGGAAAGTCACGTACGACCGGAAAATCTTCAATCTTCTTTTCTTTCGAGGATGCATCAGAAACGAGGGATAGGATAGCTATGTGGCCCTTTCGTAAACACTTCTAGGCCTTAAGAAAAGAAATGATGCCCACCACGGCACCACTCTTGTCGCCATGAATTACTAATGGTTCCCCATCTGGACGAGGAATGCGGACGATCTTCTCCTTGCAAAGGATCTCTGCTCGATGTTGCGATAACCAATCCATACAAATAACAATGTCGAAACTACCCAAAACAATAGGAATGAGGTCGATAGAGAAGGTCTGGCCAGCTAAGATGAGATTACAGCCCTTAACTACGTGTGTGGCCTCTAAACTTTTACCATTTGCTAGCTCTACCATGTGCTTGGTGTTCAAAAGTATTGGGACACGCTTAAGCATTTGACTAACTTTTAGAGACACATAACTGGTATCGGCACCCGAATCAAATAAAACATTAGCATAAAAGTCGTCCAGAATGAACTTACCCATTACGACATTGGGACCATTCCTTGCATCACCCTGGCCAATCACGAATGCACGGCCCCGGGCGCCATTGTTTCCATTGTTTCCCCCGTTGTTATTCCCATTGTTGTTCCCGTTCCCCTGATTATTGTTGTTATTTTGATTCTGCTTCAACTGGGGGCAATTTCTCTTGAAGTGACCTTCAGCACCACACTGAAAGCATCCCCTGTTACCCTGTTGCTACGGCTGATTCTGTGGAACTTGCTGTTGCTGTTGACGATTCTGATTCGCAGGTCGCGCGCTCCTGCAATCCTTGGCTTCATGACCCATCCTGAGACACCTCTGACAACGACCCTTGTTGCACTGACCACTGTGGTGTCTGTTGCATCTATTGCACTTTGGGTGATTTCCCCTGTATCCACCCTGACCCTGATCTTGACCCCCTGAAGATTGCTGACCGGGACTCTTGAAATCGTCTGTCTTTCGTTGTTAAGCTTGTGACTGAACAGAGGTTGAACCCTTGCTTGAGATCCCATCCCATTTACGCTTGTTGTAGCTGGGGGCATCAGATGTAGTGGTAGTAGCACTAATACGCTTTGGTAACCTGTTCTGCTCCACGCCTGATCAGTGAGACGATGAGCCAACTTGATGATTTGCTGAATAGTGCCGAGATTAGCTGAGGTTACGTGACTTTGAATTTCTTGCACCAAACCTTTAAGGTACAGCTCGATGCGCTTGATAGGAGGATCTACCATAGTAGGACACAATATTGCCAGCTCATTCGACCTTTTCGTATACGCTTCGATTTCTGACCCTGTCATCTTTAGGTTGAAGAACTCGACCTCCAACTTATGGATGTCATCACGACTGCAGTATTCTTCCTTGATCAGTTCCTTGAAATCGTTCCATACGGTGGCGTTAGCAACTGCCAACCCTAACATTTGAACTTGCGCTTTCCACCAAGTTAACGCAATGCCCTCAAGTGTTCCAGTAGCATACTTCACCCTACGATCTTCAGGGCATTCACACATCTCGAAGACTGATTCGAGCTTCTCAAACCAGTGGAGGAGGCCTACCGCTCCTTCAGTGCCACTGAAAGTAGTAGGTCGGCAGTCCATAAAAGTTTTGAAGGTACATGCAGGAGGCTGAGCATGTTGACCTGTCGTGTGTGTAAGAAGAAACAATGTTAAGCACAAGTGTTGGTTTACGAGAGTAGGATCTAAAGATCCTAGGGTAAATTGCAATGGCAGGTTATACCTCCTGCCTGTGCGGCTGCGAGTGCTGCAGTAACTTGTTCATTAATTAAAGCCGTCAGCTGGGCTTGAGTCATGTTGATACGTCCACTCATGATCTTCATATCAAAGGAAACATGAGTGAGAGGGGTTCGCGAAAGTGCGATGACAGAAGAGAGTAAGCACACACGTGTTTTCAAGTAATAATTGTTACGTTCATCTAAGCATACCATGAGCAATGTACTATGTAATCTAGCAAGCAGACAATATAAACACAAATCATATCACCTATAGTGTTGAGCCTTGCACGTGGAGCGAATCGTCGTTGTGGATCGTTGAGCACTGTACAGGTTATAGTTTGGTTTTAACAAAAACTTTTTCCCCTTTTTAAAACCAAGTTCACTATAACCAATGGCTCTGATACCAATCTGTCACACCCCCAAAATCCACTCGCGGAGTATCACCGCTTGGAGGCGTGACATGACCAGGATCAAGCCACCAATCATATTGAACATTATAAATAGTAATTAAAGTTCAACCACACAATATGAAAGGTGTTCAAAACAAACTCATTGTAAGTGTTTAGCGGAAGCATAACGTAAAAACCCAAACATAAGTAATAAGTTTATAAAGTGTAACTGTTTAACATGGAACTCAAAAGTCCATGTCCCCACAACGACTCCTCCATCGCGTGCAAGATCCAAGCTAATCCCTACGACCTGCAAGGCATGTAACAACGAGTCAACAACAAAGTTGAGCGAGTTCATGGTTGATTGTTCAGTTATTGAGTTCGTTTCAGAAATCGTAAGTTTGTTTCATAGCCATGTGTTTCCCAGTATCCTTGTTTCCCAAACATTTACGATATTTAGTGGGGGCTTCCCATGTGCGTTACCAGACCGTACCATATCGACTACTATGAAAATAAGTTGTGCCATAAGTCAATGTCTATCATCACTGACCCTTTGCCTTTAGTCCATTAGTACACGCCCGTTCGAATGACACGGTGTGAGGTTTGTTAAACCTAATAGCGCTATTAACTAATGACCCGCTCGCCATCGGCCTCGGCGATTAAGTCGATATAAAATGAGGGACTTATGATAGAGTTTTGGTCCAGTATGTTTAATCTTGTTGTCCTACCCAAGGAGGACGAACGTACGTATCCTACCCAAGGAGAATACGCGAGGTTTAATCTTGGCATCCTACCCATGGAGGATGGCCGTACATATCCTACCCAAGGAGAATATGTAGTTTTTCGTTTTAGTTCATTAACCCATTCCCAACCCTTGGGAATCCCATGCCTTGGAAAAAGTGTGAACTCACCTCGGTTTTCTCGGTATGAATAACTACTTGTGCACAATAATTCAGTCAAGTCCTATAGTATACACGTATACACAATCAGTTGACATTCACCAAGTTTGACTAACAGTCAAGATCATCACGTACATGCAAGTAACGACTAACACATAGCATTTATCAGTTATTCACGCTCATGCAACCATGCTTTACAATTACCAGTTACTTGTACTATCCTTATCAGTTAACATAGTCTTCACTAACCTAGTTAACTACTAACAGAATTAACCGAGTTACTGTGCTTGATTAAAAACTTGACGAAACATACTTGTTTCGTCGTGAACCCCCTTCGGCGAAACTCCCTTGTTTCGTCGTAATCCCCATCGACGAAACTCTCAGGTTTCGTCGACATGTGTTTCGTCGACAAGCAACTGTTACGTCGCGTAACAGTTTCAAATACATAAAAACCCTAATTTCATCGTAACAATTGATCATCAACATCAACCTAGCCACGGATTGCTACTAGGTTATTGACATATACAAGACTATAACACATATTCATTTAACCATATCAATTTACGAAATCATTCAATCATCATGCAGTCATCAGCAAGTTGTTGTGATCAACAAGAGCCCTAATCATCACTAATAACCATACATGACTTCGATTGAAATCTGGAATGTAGTCAATGATCAGATCTACTCAATCGCAAGCACTCTACCAAACAGTAACATGGTCCAAATCAGCGAACATAAACGAATACAAATCTCAAACATCTGATCTAGTCTCATGGATTAACAACCGAATATCAAACCCTACTGTTTATCATTCTATCCTCTAATCATCTCATAACGGGTAATCAGATTCACCATTACAAATATCATTAACAAATGGAATCTCGATATACATAATCATCGTGACAATCATCATAAATCGGACAGAGAAATCAAGTTATGACAACAAGCATTTACACAAACAATCTAAACAGTATAACAAGCAATCAATTCTGATTATTACACACTAACCGATTATGGAATGAACTAGCGAGGATTCGGGAGGGTGAGTGATTGCCGTCGCACAAAGGATGAACTCTAGGGTTTGCAAGAATGACGACTCACGTAACCTACTTCCTCTAAATACGTAAACTGTAACTGTTGGGCCTTAACTGGGCCTCGGCGTAACATTGGGCCCGCGAAACCCTCCGTTTCATCGGAGTGCAGATGGTGAAACCCTCCCTGTTTTGTCGAAGTGGTTTATGGCGCAACCCAGGGTTTCGTCGAGCTTATATAGGGTGACCTAGTTTAAGGTTTTAACTTATTCATATATGTTACATATCATATCACCAACATATCGACACAAAAATCACATAACGTCTCCACATATATATTCAACATGTACGGTTACAAGGCAAACAAGTCATATAAGTAAACAACTAAACAATTAACGTACAATTTGTGAAGATGGAATCCTGGAAACTCGAGTTGTCACAAGACCGCATTATTAATTATAATGAAGCAATGAATATTGAATGTGGAAAACCGCAACCGTCTTTTACTACGGAAACGGTGGCTATGGGAAATACAAACCTGACACGAACCACAATGGACTCAGACTCATACTACCATTTCCGTTCTGTATTTTCTCCTTTTCTAATTCTCGAAGAATCTCGTAACTACCGATATCTCATCCTTCTGTTGTTCAGTACTTCCGAGACAATTCAAGTGAGTCCTATGAAGCAAGTGTCTGTCTATTCAATTGAGAGGAATCATTGCATTACATCCCCCTTGAAAACAAATTGTGTCTGTCTGAACCAACAGAAATCCACAAATTTCCAACAATTAACAGGACATTGTTAAAAGGGAGAATCTATTGGCACACCTGACTGAGAGAAACTTCTTCGAGCTAACTGCCGATATCTCATCCTTCTGTTGTTCAGTACTTCCGAGATGATTCAAGTGAGTCCTATGAAGCAAGTGTCTGTCTACAAATTCCATCAAATTGTGGGTTAATAGATTCCGAAGCTGTTATTTCAGTTATTTCTGTTGATTCAGTACTTCAAGGATCTTCGAATGCGGCGTGTACGTTAAATACCGTTCACCGCATTTTTAGTTGCTTCTCTTGTTAAGTGAGACATTTCATAGAGAACAAGTTCACGGCAGAATGAAATTTTATTGAAAACTTGTAATTTCTCCACTCACAGTGAAATCGAACAGTTTCTGTGTCGAACAGTTTCTCCGTCGCTAATTTCTCCACTCACCGTGAAATCGAATAGTTTCTTCGTAGATTCCGCCTGGTTTCAAAGCCGGTTGAGGATTACGAGTGTTCTAGACTCGTTCAAGGCATGCTTGTTTGTGCGATTTACAAAAATAAGGATCCTTTTCCAATTCTCGAATAATCTCGTAACTACCGATATCTCATCCTTCTGTTGTTCAGTACTTCCGAGACGATTCAAGTTTGTCCTATGAAGCAAGTGTATGTCTATTCAATTGAGAGGAATCATTGCATTACATCCCCGTTGAAAACAAGTGGTTGTAATGATGGAACCCTTGATTTGAAAAACATTTTTGAGAAATTTATAGTTCAATACGCATCGTATAGGCCTATACGATGCGTATTAAATGATGAATTTACTAAAATACCCCTGTTTTTTGGATAAATTCAGGGGTATTTTTGAGAAAATTCAAAGTTTAACACGAATCGTATAGGCCTATACGATGCGTATTAAGCTGATATACGATACGCCATAGGCCTATACGATCGTATTGGGCATTATTTCAAATTTAGTTTTATCGTGTTTCCCTCGGTTCGATGCGTATACGTCTCGTTTTTTGCCGAACTTTCGCATATTTTGTCGTTTTATGACGTATACCTTCAACATAAGTCGTTTCGGTGACGTTCGGTTGCGTGCGAATATCGTATTCAATTATTACGTACAGTTTTGTTTGAAATCCACTTGGACTCCATAGTGCCTTGTTATATGTATATGTGTGTGTAAATATCGTTAGTCACGTACTTTGACGTATTTTTGCGTATTTTGACGTATTCTAACATATTGTTGCGTATTTAATAGTATTTTTGACGTATTTGAGCGTATTCTAACGTATTTTAGCTTATTTTAACCTATTTTAGGGTATTTTTACGTATTTTAGCGTATTTTATCGTATTGTAACGTAAGTTAACGTATTGTAACGTAATTTAGGGTATTTTAACGTATTTTAGGGTATTTTAGCATATTTTAACGTATTTTAGCGTATTTTAACGTATTGTAACGTAATTTTAGCGTATTTTAACGTATTTTAGTTGGTTTCGAATATACCTAACGTATTTTAGTTGGTTTCGAATATACCCAACGTATTTTAGTTGGTTTCGAATATACCAACGTATTTTAGTTGGTTTTGAATATACCCAACGCTCCACAGTTGTCAAATTCGTTGCGTGCATTCATATTGTTTTAGACAACAACAGATAATGAACGGATTGTTGGACTTCTTGTTCCTAATGTACGCCTCAATTCATCTTTTTTACTCTTTTTTCGATTTCAACAAATCTTTTCAATAATCAGTACGCAACAAAGAGACCGCCTTGTTAATTTTAGAGTATTTTAGCTTATGTTGATGGATAACGCAAACAAGTTCTCCACAGTTTGTTATTCAAATCTCTATTCGGTTATCTTTCCAAACTGCAACACACGATAAGTTTAAACTTTATAGTGTGTGATTTGACCAGTAAATGATTGGAGGTGATTTATACTTTTAATAAGCTGTCACAGTTGTCAAATTTGTTGTGTGCATTCATAGCAATCTGAAACAGTCATATATTTATCTATCTGTGTGTGTCACATCCATCCTGTTATAGCAAAGAATGCATACACAAATAGTTCTAGTGGACGAAGCAAAGATACCATTCGAAACCCTAGCTGGGTTTTATAGCAAAGAATCCATCCTGTACCCAACCCTGCGTTGATAGCTTTCGTTTTATTAACTACCAAAAGAATGCATACACAAATAGTACTGGGACCACTGGAATAGACACATGTCACATGTTATCGACGAACTGCTCGAAATCTCTTTCGTTTCTCATGTTAGGGAGAATGTTCTCGAAATTGAAGGAAAAAGAAAAATGGCTGCTGAAAAGAGTAACTAGCAGAAGACGTGTCGGGTTCTTCTGCTAGTTATTCGGAATGTTTCGAATCATCACAGAAGACGGATGCGGTTTGCAAATTCAAACTTCATTGCTTCATTAAAATTAACAACCTGATTCAAAGTTTAATATGAATCGTTTTATGACGTATACCTTCAACATAAGTCGTTAACTACCAAAAGAATGCATACACAAATAGTTCTAGTGGAAGAACAATATGGTAACAAGAGTATGTTGTTCCAAGATCAATTCCAATTGCATTTCATCCCTATTGAAAAACGTAACCGAATTTTTGAAGTACACGTTCTCCGATACCTGATCGTGTTTGGTTTTGTTTGCGACTGAATCAACGATGTCCTTTATGTTGATTTCAACTTCCATTGATCAAATAATAAAAACCCTAAGTGAAAATCCGATTTAAGAAACCCAGAGGAATCAGTTGTATAGCTGAGGAGAGAGAGAGTGTTTGGGTACTTCTTCTAATGGCGCCTCATTAGCACTTTAACTACCAAAAGAATGCATATACAAATAGTTCTATTGGACGAAGCAAATAGACCGCCTTGTTAATTTTAATGAACCAATGAAGATTGAATATTCAATTTCGAGAACATTCTCCGTAACATGAAGACGTGTCGGGTTCTTCTACTGTGTGAGCATTGGAAACCCGACAAACAGTCTTGCAATTATATCGTGTCAAGATGTTTCAGTTTGCACATTCAATATTCACAGTTGCATTTGGAACAAGAGAAGCTACTAAAAAAGCGGTGAACGGTATTTAACGTACACACCGCATTCGAAGATCCTTGCATTAGTCACAATTTGTTGGAATTTGTGGATCAACAGAAATAACTGAAATAACAGCTTCGGAATCTATTAACCCACAATTGGTTGGAACGAGGGTTTATCCTCTTTAATCTATTAGAATGATCCTTGTTTTGAGAACCTGATTCTGTTGTTCAGTACCAACAGAATGCATACACAAATAGTTCTAGTGGAAGAAGCAAAGAGACCACCTTATTAATTTTAATGAAGCAATGAAGATTGAATCTGCAAACCGCAACCTTTTTTGACTACCGAAACGGTGGCTATGCGAAATACAAACCGTAATCGTTTGTGACTATGGGAAACTTGGACATCAGACGTAAATCTTGAAGCAAATATGTGGTCCCCAATTTGCGGAACATAATCCCAGATTGTCTAGAGAAGCGCTTTTATCATGTATCTTATGGTAACAAGAGTGTGTTGTTCCAAAATCAATTCCAATTGCAGTTTTTTCAAGCAGGCACTGATGCTAAACGTACTGTTATTACATCCGAGACGATTCAAGTGAGTCCTATGAAGCAAGTGTCGGTCTATTCAATTGAGAGGAATCATTGCATCACATCCTTGTTAAAAAACATAATCGATAAAGAGGAACACTTTCTTCTTTTGTTTTTCGATCTTTGTTAGTTGTTAATATTTTATTTTTTTTCTACTTTTAGAAAGGCTTGAGAGAGAAAGTTGTAGTCAAATTACAGTTAGTCTTAAATGGTACAAAAATGTAATGATACCAAAAGAAGCAGCACTTTGGACACTGTTGGGTTATCATCTTTCAACCCCATGTTGATAAGTGTGTTTATTTTGATTTAATGCTTCAGTTTACTTGAATCTTTGTGTGTGTTTTTTATTGCAATTCAGTCAAGACCGACACGGGTAAGATCGTGCCACTTGATATCAAAGGCTCAGACACTATTGGCAGCGTCAAGCTCAAAATACAGGCCAAGGAACATATCCCCTTTGACCAACAGGAGCTGATTTTCAACGAGAGAAATCAAGTGTCTGTCTATTCAATTGAGAGAAATCATTGCATTACATCCCCATTGAAAACCATAATGGATATTTTTTTTTTTAGGGAAAATGGGGTTGAAAGATGATAACCCAACAGTGGAGGATCTCATTCTACAGCTTCATAAATTCAGGGGTATTCTCAAATAATGTTTCCTAGATGTTTGAAGACCAACAAATGTCCAAAGTGCTGCTTTTTCGTTTGCGTGACGGAAAACTACAGCGTGACAGGACGCTACCTTGCAAAAATTAAAAAAATTAAATCGACACCCTCAATACGCATCGTGTAGGTCTATACGATGCGTGTTACTTTTTGGTAGAGTACAATGGCAGCCTTTGACAGACATAGAAGTTTGAACTCATCTCAATACGCATCGTATAGGCCTATACAATGCGTATTGAGGGTGTCGATTTAACCCCTAAGGTGTGCCAATAATACGAGACTTACATTTTCAATGCTAAAAGTCTAAAAGGATGCTAAAAGTCTAAAAGGAGAATTAGAAAGCAGTGATCCGATGGCCCACATGGATATAAACTGGTCACAAACCTTTTTAGTTTTTACTCATTCTATCATCTATCTTATCTTGTAAATAAATAATATTTTCAATCAAACAATCAATTATATAAATATTAAAGATGAATGTCGGTGGCATATGCCATTGACAAAACACCCAGTCAAGTTTCCAGAAATTACAATATTGCCATTAGCCAGTCTTTTAGATTTGACAAAAATCCCCCTTAACTTTTTCAAATATACAAAATTCACTGCTCAAATTTCTAACTTTATAAAAATGACTCTCCTACTTTCCAACTTGACAAAAAGGCCCCCATACATTCTAACTTCTCTTTAACCCTCAAACTTTTGATATATGAACGTTGCTATAATGTCAGAGGTAACCCTCTTAACTTTGAAAATGTCATTTTGACCCCCTCATATTTCTAAAGTTTCAAGCTTACCCTAAAACTAATTTCTTAAGTTTTTTTATGGACATGTCGGTATAAAATTCGAGTGCGTCTACGCTTTGGCATAATTTTAATCTGAAATGAGCCAGGTCAATTATAAAATGTTTTTTATGTATGTTTTGAATTGGACTACGATTTGACGAAAATTCTATTTGGAAACAAATCGGGTCAAATGTAATACGTTTTGATTAGAAGGTATAAATCTGAGTTATCATACGATTTGACATAAATTTAATTCGAAAACGAGTCTGGTTGATTGTAGTCTATATGTTTTCATTTCGCATATGACGCCGCCGCAACGCGCGACGGGTAAAAGAACTAGTTTGTTAATGTTAAAACAAAGAAACAATAAAAAGAGAAAGAGATTAAATAACAAAATATTGAATCAACTACTATAAATTTATGAATAATCACTCTATATTTATCTAGCACTCTATATTTATGTAATGTCCATCGGTGGCAAAATATATAATAGGCCATGCGTAGTCATAACCCCCCTTTGTGGGCGTTATGCGACACGTGGCGCGCCACGTGTGCGGGTAGGCGTTATGGGGCGTTATGCATTTAAGCCCGTAGTCATAAAGCCCCTACCCATCATTACCTAATTACTAATTTTCGTTTTTATTTAATTAATTATAAAAACCCATGCTTTTTTGTGATTGGTCCAATTTTTGAAACATGCATTCATAGCGCCGTGATAATAATGGCGCCTCCCCCAAATTTCTGAAACATGGCGCCCCTCGTTTTGGTGTGCGGAGGGTTATGGGGGGTTATGAGAGAAAATGGCGCCATATGGAGCCCCACTACACATACTCTAAGAAAGTACAAAGTAAATATAAATACCATTTTTTAGGACAACAAAATCAACTGGCAAAGCGAGGCATCAAAAGCCCCTAAAGCTCATGTTCGATTCTTGGCCTGTATCATTTATGTGTGAGTATTTTTTACTTTGTTAGCTCTTTGTACGGTTTTTGTTATATACACATGTTAGTATTATTTTTTTACCATGAAAATGAGTCATTTTTTGTGATATATAGTGTGTGTGCGTTTTTTTTTTCATTATCGTGTAAATTTAACTAAGCTTTTATATTATATCTCTTATCACTACAAGGAGTAAAACCAATATAAGTAGTCGCTATAAATCTTTTTCACCTATTATAATATATGCGCATGTATATACACGTACACATATATGCACACACGTACACACATGCGTGCACAAATACATATATACTACATAGGTACATATAAATAATACAAACTAGTAATATTCTTCGCGCGTTGCGGCGGGTCTACGGTTAGTATCGGTTCGATATATGACAAGATCGGTATCGTTTCAACACTCGGTATAGTAACTAAAAGATACAACCAAAAAGTATAAGTAATGATATGACCAAAATGATGTTGACACGTGTTTTACAATACTTGAAAACCATAAAAACAAATAGTGGTTCCAATGATAATCATACAGTACCAATGTTGTTCGGTCGAAATCGACAGGCCATTGATGTTGCTAAGACGGTGTCAGTTTAGTTAGTCATGGTTGGGATATGGTGCCAACACTCGCTATAGCTTACAATATATAAAATACACTCTATACTACTACCGAAATTGTGCACACGGTATTGGTTCATTTCGTCACAATAAAAAAATCAATTATATTTTACCCATTCGATTCAAACAAAACTTATATTGAAAAATAAATAAAAATAAGCATGTCTCAACGTTATTTTCTAAATTTTATAAGGCATCACTTATATTATTAAAATAATGTAAAGGATAAATGACATCGACAGATAAAAAAATACTAAATGTAGATAAAAAATTGGAAGGTCGTAAATGCATACTAAAAAATTATAAAGTATCGTTTTGATAAAAGTTATAACTGAAAAACAAAATATGTTTAATTAATATAATAAAATAATTAAAAAGTAGAAAAAATATAATAACAAATAAAAATTTGTTTACTGTTCATGACCACTTTCTATTAATATATACTAGTGATATTTTCCCGCGCTTCGCGGCGGGAAGTCGGTAAGTATCAATTCGATTCATTACAGTATCGTCACTTGCTATTCGAATAGAAAAAGAAAGCCTTACATTGATTGAAAACAATAAAAACAATTATGGATACTGATATTGATGTTGTTCAAATGATACTGTCCTAGTTTGTTTGCGTTCTATCTTTTATAGAAAAAGAGTACTCTACTGCTATCGTACCAAACCGAACGGTGAACAACATTTGTCTCGATACTGGTATCTATTTTTAGTGCTTTTGCTTTCAATAACCTGACACTATATCGCTACCATATCATACCAAATTGAGCAGAACAACAATGGTAATGGTATGTATTCATGGTTATGGTTTACTGTTTGATATCGAATACCGTGCCGCTGCTGCAGTGAAACGAACTAACAGCCACGGTTTCGGTGCCGATATTTATTTTATTGTTTTCTCTTTCGATAAACTGATATCGTATCGTTATCGTACCGAACATCGGTACCGGTACATAGATTCATTTTTTATGGTTTCCCAGTTCAAAAAAAATTCAATTATACAATTCTGTCTGCCACGATAAACGAATATCGGTACCGGTATTGTGACAGTTTGAACCGATCGATACTATTAAAACAACATCGGTGCTGATACAATGTTCATTTTTATCATTTTCGGTCGATATAAAACACATGATAATTTCTATACCAAATGTAATAAAACTGTATAATCAACAAATACTATTAAAAACATTATTTCTATACCGAGTGCAATCAAATTGTATAATCAATAACATACTATTAAATCAATTATTTAAAAATTCTTGGTTACTCTTTTATTATTCATTACCACATTCAATTCATATATATAAAATATATAGTGAGATTCTCCAACGCTTTACGGCGGGAATTCAGTCGGTATCAATTTTCAATTTGCTTCGGTGTGATACCGACACTCGCTATAGTAATCGAAAGAGAAAACATCACATCAATTGAAAACAATAAAAATGAATATTGATACCAGTAGTGATGTTGTTTAGTAGATATAGGTTCGCTTCGTTTGCATTATATGTTTATTTTAGTTAATTGCGATATTTTTTAGAAAATGGATATTGTACCGCTGTAGTACCAATCCAAATCGAAACCGATTGAACATATCTACATCGGTACCGGTATTTATTTTTATTGTTTTTACTTTTGATTAACTGACACTGTAGCACCACCAAACTCTACTGAATTAAACCAAACAACCCCGGGTACGACTCACATTTATTTTTATGGTTTTCTGTTTTATAACAGATACTTTGATCTTATGGTAAAATTTATAAGAGAAAAAATTAAGTTTAAAATCAATAAATATAATAAAACAATAAAATAATGAAAACTTAAACAATATTGAGAAAATAAAACTAAAACACTGTTCATGACAAGTTTAAATTAATATATATAATATAATAGGTTGTTTCCTCACGCGTTGCAGCGGCACGTTGTCGCGGACATTCGATCGGTATGGGGTAGGTTTGTTATAGTCTGGTATCGGTATAGAATCAATACATGTTTTACATAAATTGAAAATGAAAAAAAAATAAACACTGGTATCGACAACGATGTTTTCCAAATGGTATCGATCAGCTCAGATCGTTACGGTACTGGTAATGATATTCGTTAATCATCGCAGACAGAGTTGTATAAATGGAAATTATCGAAACCGGTAATCACAAAAATGAACATAAGTACATATAACAATGTTGTTTGGTAGGATACGTCAGTTTATCGAAAGTAAAAACAATAAAAATAAGTACCGGTACCAATACCGATGTTGTGCCTTTGGTTTCGGTTCGGTTGACTACGGTTACGACACAAAATTCATTACCAAACATAAACCATACAAATGAGTACAAGTATCGATGTTGTTCGGCACGGTATAGTAGCGATACGATATCAGTTTATCGAAAGCAAAAACAATATAAATAAATATTGGTTTATCGAAAGCAAAAAAAAAGATAAATAAGTATTGGTATCGATACATATAATATCTGGTCGGTTTTGGTTCTTTTTTTTGGTATGATAGCAGTACAATATTCATTTTCAAAAAAGTTTATTTTGTAATGTTGAGAAAAAGCAATCGGTTTTGGTTAAGTTTAGCACAATAGCAGCATAGTATCCGTTTCCAATAAATTTACATCGTAATGTTGAAAGTATAAACATAGAATGCAGGTTATTTGAAAAATAAACAAAATATATAACAAATAAAATATTATTAAAAAATTGAAACAATAATTTAAAAAACCAAGATCACTATTCATGAAGACTTTGTGTTAATATATATAATAACTAGGATTAAGTACCCCCCCCCCCCCCGCGTTGTGGCGGGGGGGCATAAAATCGTGACTTGTTTCTTATGACATTGATAACATTCCTAGAGTCTTGGGCTGAACTGGAATCCGGTTATTCATCTGGCCATTTGTTTCTGCTCATTACACTTAACAGTCCCACAATATGCAGCAGCAACTCAGCAACTATTGACACTTGCATTTCAAGTTAAATCATCTGTACAAACAACTTAAATCCCAAAGTCTACATAAACCCCCACATTGGAGTCATTTAAATTATCAAAACAAACCCAAACAACATCTCGCATTCAGTCTGTGGGATTTAAACTCCCCAAAACAACAACCAAGAAGGCAAGAATGCCACAGAAACAACAAACAACCAGCGATGAAGTTCAAAACCCCCTTAAAAACTACGCTGCAAGAGAGATTTTAGAGAGAACCTGTATGTGGTGAAGAGAGAAACTGTTTATGGTGTTTCAAAAAAACCCAAAATACCAATACGTGTCAACGCCCAAATATGAGAAGCCGAATATGGTTTTCAAAAGTCACACATGGTTTAACAAAAAACCACCATGGAGTACAATACAATTAGACATGCATAGTGTACAACATGGTATGCATAGAAAATGGTACAAACCATAAAGAAAAAGATGCAACTAAGTCATTGCATGAAACATCAATAAAACACAAGTTACAAGTTTTTGATACACAAACATGTTGCAAATTAGATAGTTATATAATATCAATAATAAATAAAAATAAAGTTATTTGATCTATAGCTACAGCATGTCATCAATATATGTGAAATATATTTTTATTTTTTTTTATTATTAACTATTAATTAGTAACTAAAACACGAATTTCTAACACGAAGTGACTCACGTGAACTAACACGTAGACGGTGTTGAATTTATACCAACAACTTTATTAAAATTTAAAACTTGTATAATAACTTTATTAAAGTTTAAGAAGAAAAGTAAAATACTTAAAGAAAATAGTAAAAGAATGAAATGAATAATCAACATGGGGTGAAAATAAAAATAAGAGTAAATTATAATTTTGACCCATATGGTTAAATCACTTTTACACTTTTAGCCCAAAAAAGAATTTTTTAGCAACTGAGCCCCTAACGTCTTTTTTTCTAACCCTTTTGGCCTCTAACGTCTTTTTTCTAACCCTTTTTAGCCTCTAACTTCTTTTTTTCTAATCCTTTTGGCCCATAACATTTAATGGATGGGGTTAGTGTTGTCACACCCCAACCGATGGCGGAAACATCGGGGCGTGGCACTGAGCGAAACAGATTGTTCAAGAGAATCCAAAACAACTATTAATGATGATATATTTAACGTTAACGTCCCATACCACTAACATATAAAGTAAAAACAGTCATTACAGATAATAGTCTCAAAAACAAGTAAACTGTTTCGACAACTCAGATTCCTTATTTGGTGGGTTTCTAGACTTCCTACTTCGTTTCATCACAGCAAGCTTAGCATGGCATCCTATCAACCTGTCACATACGTTAAAATAAAGTCAATACGTAAAATGTAAAGGTGAGTACACAAGTTTGCATAACATATAGTATAGCGAAAGCGTTTACGCATAACCAACATGTAACACGTAGAAATGTGAATCTAGTAAGCTATTGACAATGACGCATGCAACCGACATGACCGCGAGTCGTAGAATGCGCAACACATTATCACCACTGTGACCATGTGAAGTAAAACCATTAACAACCCTTGTCCACGACGGGTGCTGAGTCCAAACTATAGTACTATCGTTGCTAAGGTGTCAGGCAAAACAGTCACTGTGTAAACATAACATACAAGCATTCATCGAATCACATATAACATGCGGGAGTGGTTAGCGTCGATAAAAGAATTGAGTAGTGTGTGCATTGTGAAATGATATAGAACGTATGTAACACCCAAAAGTGCGTTAAGCGAAAAAGGGTTAGAGTATACTCACAGTATGTGTTTAATAAATAAACACAGCCTTGAATTGGATTGAAGGGAGCGCGTTGGAGATTAGCCTGAGCATTGAACAGTAGCATAAGCGTTGAAAAACATGCAACAGAGTGTCGGAAGAGTCAAGTGTCGAATGGTGAGTCGAACGGATGGTCATCCGGACGGATGACCATTCGAATGGTTGATCATTCGAATGATTAAGTGTGTTTGTAAATTGTTTTGAAACCTTTTGAAGTTTTCGTTGTAGCATAAATGCCAAGTCATCCGGACGGATGGCCATTCGATTGGATGGCTATTCGATCAAAAGTTGGTAGTTTGGAGTTTTCGTAAAATCGTTAAGCCTTGTAGATTATGAAGGGACAGGTTACTCAAACGGATAGCCATTCGATCGGATGGTCATCCGATCGGATGGCTATTCGTGTGGCATCCTGTTTGTTTGAAAACTTGTAAAACTTTCTAAGTAAAAAGGTTTTAGGTTTAACAGAGATGACGTGACGACGTGTTAAACTATGGAAGCACACCAAGGTCCAGCGCATTCGATCGGATGGGAATCACCCCAGTCGATCGTACTCACTGTTCTTTTGATGAAGTCTCATGTTCAACCCGTTAATCGGTCGTCTCTCTAGTGGAAGTCCGTTTTCAAGCCGGCTCTCAACTAGGGAATGAGTGGAGAGTCTGAATGAGCAAGGATTCCATCGGTTTTATGAAGAATGTTGAAGAAAAGTTTGAAAAGAGATGAAGAGTGTTGGCATCTTGTAAATCTCCGTGAAAAGTTGTAGAAATCTCTTAGATCCGAACCATTCTTGATGAGATGACGTCACGCAACCGGTTGCATAAGCAACCGAGATAATGTCACCTTCAAGGGGTCCAAATCAGGCGATTTCAATGGTGAAAATCAGTGATTTTATTGGAGAGATGATGGAGAAGTGTGTAGTGATGATGGAAGTACAAGATTTAGGGTGAAATACTTACGAAATGGCCTTGAATCGAGAGAAAAATGCTTGAGAATGACTTGGGAGCGAGTTGGGTCGGATAGAGTTGTCACATCAGTGAACAGTGGTGTGTATGGGCTCTATTTATAGGCCTGAGAGGAGATACGGTGGTGGACAGTGCGAGGGTCGAATGGATGTCCGAATCAGATGGCCATCCGGACGGATGTCCATTCGATCGAATGGTCATTCGACCAGTCGATTTGTGCGAGTTGGTTTTCCAATTTTCATTTCGTGTGTTAAGCGTTGCGTTTAAGCGAGTTACGAGTAAGCGTTGCGTTGAGATAACCACGTAATGTAGGTCCCTCGGAGGTTGAGGTTAAACCTTATCCTTGTTATGTTTAACACACTAGCAAGTGCGGAATCCAAGCTAGAATGCAAACCGGTAGTTTATATGAGAACACAAGCTACAAAGAGAAAGGTAGACACACGAGATATCAAAGTTTTCTCTTGTATTTCAGTGGACACGGTTACAGCCCTTGACCAAACTGAAAATACGCTCTCTACAAGACTAAGTTCACTCACGCATTGAAGTGAACACATTACATCAGTATATATATCCATCACAGGTCGTCTGGTCGAAGGATCAGATAGTCAGATCGAAACATCATCTATCGAACTGAAAACTATCGAAGGATCCACATGTACCTCGAAGGATGATATCCTTCGAGGTCCATCTATATCCATCGAAGGTTTATCCTTCGAGCTCATCGAAGGATATAAACAATCCTTCGATGACTCATCCTTCGACACAGACAACTTACAACCATGTTCTAACTGTTTGGTCAAGTCAAACCAGGAGGATGGTTGACTTGGTCAAACTTACATCAAAACACCTATTAACAAACATAAGACGTATACAAGACTAACAAAAGACATCGTTTTATATCATAACAAAATACAGACAAAGTACAGACACAAGTGCACCAACAAACTCCCCCTTGGCTGTAGCTTTGTCTCGATCTTCGTGTCTTCAAGTCTCTGACGTCCTTTCAACCGTTAAGTGATGCGTTGACCATGCACTTCCCGCATTCACAAGTAGGTTGAAGCAATACAAGGCCATCTTCTGAAACTTCATTGCTTGTTCACGATCCCTAACCAAGTAGTTGATCTCGTGATCCTTAAGAATAATAACATCCGACCTGGACATGTTAGTAATCCACATTGGATCTATCATTCGAAAGTTCTCCTGACTGTCTCGGAATAAGATCACCGCTTCTCCAGTATCTGCATCATAAACCCAGCAACGAAAGTTACCCAGAAAATCTGTCTTCATTTTCAACAACGGTATTTTCTTCATCCACTTCGGAGGATCATAAACCAATCGATAACGAGCAGTATTTGTCTCTGGATCAAGCGTGAACCTGATCTGCTCGTATCGAGGAAACTGCGGCTTGTATAGCGGATCCTTCCAACCTTTTCTTCGTTCCAACCTGATCTTCTTGGCGAACAGATCCACCATCTTGTCTTCGACTCGATTAATAACCCTCAGCTGACTCAAAACTGCAACATCATAATAAGGAAGTGAAAGAATGCTGAGAAGAGTCCTGAAGTACTGAAGGCCGCATTCTCGCTTCACAACCATGCAGTGAAGCTCCTTGATGAACATCCAGCTGATAATACGACCCCGAGCCGGATTCCTTTCCAGAATCATGTAGTTGGCCTGAACCAACGGAGGGAGCGGAGGAGGATTCCTAGCTAGGAAATCCGCTCGCCATTCGCTCACGGTCTTCTCACGGCTTTCTTGAACTGTAGGAGAATCTGAAGAAAGATTAGTAAATTCTACTGTCTTTGCCGCCACAAACTCATCATCAAGCGTATCAAACTCCACATTATCTTGACCAACATAAACAGGACGTTCCGGATCCGAACCGATGAAGATTTCTTCAATCGTAGAGAAATTGGTTTCGTCCGGAACTAACGGAGTAGCATCGATCGTTGTCAAATCAACTTCATCCAAATCCGTCAGAGCTAATACACATTCATCAGACATCTCTGTAACGTGTTCTCCCTCTTCTAATAGTTCACCCGTCACTGGATGATACTGTTGAACAATTGAGGATTCAGGGAGATCAGTAAACGCTTCCGGTTCAAGACTAACATGTTCAAACCCTGCCGAAGCTTCCAACGTTTCAGTCTGCTCAGACGGACCAGTAGTAGCTGTTGGAGGAGCAGTAGGAGCATCTTGAGACGTACTAGACCCACCTGCAGCACCGGATGCAGTTGCACCGGAACCTGTGGCAGCTGGTTGATCAGGATTTGCTGCATCATCGTCCTTGTCATCGCCACGCTTTGAGGAAACGATGCCCAATGCTTTGCACCTTTCATTCCAAAGCGTAACTACTTTGTGATCAAATTTCTTGAAGTTTGCTTGAATAGGCTTGAAGGCTTCTATTAATCGATCATCACGATTTTTATAGCGATCTGACAGCTCTTCATGCTTCTGCTTTAACGCTTTTGCCTCATGTTCTAACACAGTGCTATGCCCTTTCATTATCTCAACTTCCTTATCACGAGCCCTGTTTGCTTCTTTCAGTCTTTCAATCTCTAGAGCTTGTTCTTTTATCTTAAGATTCTGTGCACTAACGATTGAGACTAGCGTGTTGTGTGCCTCCACATCCTGTGTTCGCTGTATACGATACTCTTCAATCTTTCTAGTATGCCGACCGACTAAGTTACCCAATTCACTGACTTGTTCGATCAGGAAGTGAATTTTCTCAGCTTCAGACAAACCAGACAATGTTTCTGCTAGAGTCGGTCGTGAGGGCTCAGGTCCTGAGAAACCAGACTGACCAGATGGACCGGAAGTACCTGTTGGACCAGTAATAACAAGAGGAGGACGTGAGTGTGTACCTGAGACAGGAGTTGCAGGCGGCTGTTGATCAACAGTCGCCGTGCGTGTCCCAGAAGACGTCTGCGGAGATGAGACCAGCTCCAGCATCTCTGATGTAGTTAATGGATCACTGACAGGTGGTAGCTGATGCTCCGGAGGCGTTGAATGCTGGATCGAATCAGGTATAGTGACATCACCAGCAGTTTCACCTGTTGACCCTGATCCGCCTTTTGATTTCTTTGAAGTACGAGCACCCTCTCTTCTTGCTTGCCTCTTCTTTCTAAATAAACCAGGAGCAGCAGGAATATAATCATCATCTTTGTCAGATTCTGCGGCACTAACCGGTTTCTCAATACGTTCAAAACCACGAAAATTCCCGCGCTGATCATAAGCCTTTTGCATCCCTGGTGGAGGAGGATTATCATCCTCAGAAGACGAATCATCATTACCAGAACCTCCTTCAACATCAGAAGACGAACTGCTTTTATCCACCAACCTCCTCGGCTCGTCCACCTTACTTTTACCTTTGTCTGTCGCATCATCGCCTGACCGCCTTGCAGGACCACCAACATTACCACGAACATCTGATTCGATGAACACTCCTTGAACTTCTTCTGCAGCAACATTCACATCAACTTCAACATGTGTTGCAACACTGGAACTGCCAGCAGACTTCTTGCTCGATGCTTTAATTCCGTGCTTAGCCCCGAGTTGTGTGTTGGCCAACGCGATTAACTTGGGCTCTTCGTCATCAGAATCACTTGCATCTCGACGCCACTTGTGATTCTGTGGAGCCTCGTAGGCCAGATCATCGAGGTGACCAATAAGCTTTCTGACTGGATCGGATTCCTTATACTTAGACATAGACTTGAAGATCAGCAATGTACGCTCGTTCATCGGATTGACTGGTAGAACATCTGCTTCAACCTTGGGAAGGTTCGGAATCTGATCATCTATCATCATTTGCAAGAATCTTGGATATAACCAAAACTTGGTTGACGTCCGTTGATTTGCTGACGGAAGTGGCCTGCGGGCATTCTCTTTCAGATTGTCAAAGATGTAACGTGATATGTTGAACGGCTTGTTCAGAATTAAAGCCGTAAACAATCCCGTCAATTCAATAGGCGACAAATCGTATCCAGACCGTTTGTTGCTCAGACAGTGAATAAGAATATGCAATAAAAACTTGTATCGTAACGGCATGAACCCTTTGCTTATCTGATTTGCTAGCACATTATCGCTGTAACGTAGCCTCATCAATAAACCACGCTGACACTGTAAATCAATAGAAGTCGAATCTTCTGGTTGATCTCCCAATTGCAAACGCGCTCTGATGGTGTTCTCGGTGATCACCACGGGTTTCTCAGTCACGAATCCTCTCACCACTTCTTGGTTATTCACTGTTTCAACCACAACAGAATTCCAGAATTCCTTGATCTGGGACTGGTAAGCGGTGTGTTGTGTAGTAATGGCATAGTTGATTTGTGTCCGGTGAAGATACTGCATTATCCCATTGAATTCCGGACTAACTTTGTCTTCCGGTTGCAGATACGCGGCCATGTTGTGTCTTGGTTCCGACATAGATTCAACCTCAGACTTTTCTTTCTTAGTTGGTTTTGCCCGTTCTTTCTTCTCTTTCGGTGCCATTTCTGTTCATGAAAACAGGAACACGTAATGAGAAAACAGTCATAACAGTCAACAAGGATTTCACACTTAGAAAGATTTCAGTTTCTTGAAAAATTACTAAGTGTTGTTTCCTCGAAGGATTCCATTCAGACATCGAAGGATGACAAATTGATCGAAAGATGTTATTTTCCTCGAAAGATGAAAGGCCTTATCGAAGGATCAACTTACGAAAGATCATTAATTTTGAAAAAATATCTTGGTCAATCGAAAGATTTGATCAATCGAAGGATGATCCTTCGAAAAGTTTAGTATCCTTCGAGTCTCAGTTCGAAGGATATTTTGCAGTCCATCCGTCGAGGTTAAGAAACATCATCTTTCGAGATCGACGGATGTTTTCCGGTGACACTGTTCATCGGCGTTTTTTCCGGTGACTGTTTTAAGTGTGTTTCAAATCATTTAAAACATAAATATTATACCACTCAAAAACATCAACATCAAAACCATTAAAGAACATCCACATCAAAACCAAACCCGGACACTAATCCTAACCCGAATACTAATCCATACACATGAACCGATCAACCGAAGAATACCCAAGACCCTTTAAGACCATTAAAATCCAACACAAACTCTGAAACACAAAACATCAGACAAGATACAACCTAATGAACATCAAAACCTATCACTAACATATTCACAACACATTCACATTACATCACATTATCAGATGAGGTGTTCATGTTGTTGTTTGTTAAGTGAATAAGGATTATCCTACCGAGATTGTTGTTGAAATCCTGATAGCCTAAATTTTTTATTCAATTTTGGCAGAGTTACGGTAGGATCAGAGGTTTTTGAAATAGTGAAGTTTGAGCTGTTATGTTGAAATGAAGAAGAAGACCCCTTTTATACCCTGACCTCGAAATACGAACCGCCTCGAAGGATCGTTATCCTTTCGAAAGATGAAAAGGTGCTTCGAAAGATGGGACTTTGGGTCGAAGGATCCAGATCTGGATCGAAAGATACCAGATATTTGTGGAACCCTCAACAACCTCGAAAGACGATCCTCGAAGGATATCTTTCGACCTGATTCATCTTTCGAAAAGTCTGATCAGCTTGAAGGATCCAATTGGTCAAATCCTTCGTTGACCAATTCATCTTTCGAGCATCAAGATTGACTTTCATTGACCATCTGATCTTTCGAGGGCCATTGCTTCCTCGAAGGATCAGATTTTCACCAACACTTTGGATTTTGGGAATTTGCAATTCAAACCCTTCAAATTCTTAAAAGTTTTCAGAAACGACCGTTTTGAAAAATTGTCCGTTATGAAGTTCTGCAAAGGTCAGTTTTATGAAGTATCTCGGCTTGCCAGGTATCTGATCGAGTACCAACATCGGTTAATCAAAAATAAGATTAAATTGAAAATGTTTTTGGATTTTGATAAAATAAAAGACAACAATTTTAATATCCTTTGAATGTTATCAAACGACATCACCGCTAATGTCGTGCTGATATGCACCAAACGACAAAACTGTTTAAAAAGACAATAAAAGTTAAGCATTAAAGTTAAGCAGTAAATAAATATGTACAAAACACAACAATATTTTTGCGAGTTTCTGGCGAAGAGAATCATATCAGTTTGCGGTCTTTTGTCAAAACACATTTCCTTTTAATATTCTTTTACAGAAGTGGATAAGTATTCTACCACAATTACCGATATTGTTATCCACTTAAACTCAGCGATCAAGTGTAATCATAATACATTGAGATACATTTAAGGTATGATTTATACTTACCGACCGGTGTTCATCCACTCACGACACATTCCCGTATCAAGGTATGCACGAGAGTTCATCTTACTGGGGAGTATACCATTTATCATCCGTTTTTAACGTATATAAAATGTGAACAAGTCACTTATTTGATTTGAAAACAAGCCCTATGTGATAGAATCACTTATTGATGAGGAACTTGATTTTCATATGCATGAGGGCACAGGAGCAAGTCCGTGAACAGGTCAGTACTTCCGTACAGCAGAGAGACGAACTTGACTCCCGGATAAATGTGATATTTTATCACTTATTTGAATGGACATGTGATTGTTTATCACTTATTGAGGTCGAATGCAATATGTACACGTATGTATGGTATCATGGAAGATCTAGACTTGCGTCCCCGTTATTTTTCGGTAAAAGATACAACCATGATACCCAGATGATAAACAGCATAAACCCCGAATATCTCAGAACCTCGGCAATCTATCAAACGAAATTTCGGTACCAAGACCATATGCCAATGAGTGGTTCCCACGCGGTTTTCAGTTCGTTATGTTTATATCTCCTGCATACTTTAAAATGATCGTGAGTCTACCGGTACATCATTAGTAGAGCTACTTATCTTTTTCTTTTCTTTTGATTTCTAGAAACATGTTTCGACCGACCTCTGATGTAATATCATTTTCTCTTATATTGCCAAGAAACTCATTTTTGTTTTTCTATTGTTTTTGTGTTTTTCTGAATTTTCTCCCCCTTAAATGCAGAAAGTAAATAAAGTAAAGACATATTTTTGTATTTTTGCGGTTTTTTCAATGTTTTTGTATTTTCCTTGAAACTTTCTCCCCCTAAAATTCAAAAATAAAGAAAGTAAAGTCACAATTTTTTTTTTTTTTTTTAATAAAAAAAATATTTACAAAAACGATTTTCCGATGTCAGTTACTCTTGCTTCACCTTTATGCCGTTTACCAAAAGTAAATAATCGAATCTTGATTTATCAAATGCTTTGGTAAAAAGGTCGGCACGTTGGTGATCGGTATGAATGTGAACCACATCGATAAGTCTCTTTTCAAAGCAATCACGTATGAAGTGATATTTAATATCGATGTGCTTCGTTTTTTAGTGCTGTACAGGATTTCTAGTGATCTGTAGAGCAGCTTCATTATCAACAAAAATAGGAGTAGTTAGAAATTCAAAACCGTAGTCCCGCATCTGTTGTTGGATCCATAGAACCTGGGAGCAGCAACTAGACGCAACAATGTATTCCGCTTCACATGTAGACGTAGCCACACATGTCTGCTTCTTGCACTGCCAAGTGACTAGGCGATTGCCTAAGAACTGACATCCTGCTGTAGTTGATTTTCCATCTTTCTTGCAGCCGCCGAAATCAGAATCACTGTAAGCCTTGAGATCGAAGTTATCATCCTTAGGGTACCATAACCCGGTGTCAGGGCAACCCTTCAGATAACGAAAAATCCTTTTAACAGCAGCATAGTGAGAGACCTTCGGATTCGCTTGGTATCTAGCGAGAAGACATGTTGGATACATAATGTCGGGTCTTGATGCGGTGAGATACATTAAAGATCCAATCATAGCACGATAAAGTGAAGAGTCCACAACTTCCCCTTTTTCATCCGGAGTAATCCCGTGATTCTGCGGAAGAGGAGTAGAAATTGGCTTCGAATCGGACATCTGGAACCGGCTCAAGATGTCTCCGACGTACTTGGTTTGATGGATAAAAATTCCAGATTCGGACTGATTAACTTGCAAACCCAAGAAGAACGTCATTTCACCCATCGCACTCATCTCGAATCGATCTTGCATCACCTTCTCAAATTCCTTGCATAAATTATCATCGGTAGAACCAAAGATAATGTCATCGACGTATACCTGTACCAACAGAAGATCTTCACCTTTTTCTTTGATGAAGAGGGTACAATCGATCAAACCCCGTCTAAACCCGTTGTTCAGCAGGTAGGTAGACAGTGTCTCATACCAGGCTCGAGGTGCTTGATGAAGACCATATAACGCTTTGTTAAGTAGTAAAACTCTGTCAGGATGTAATGGATCTTCAAACCCCGATGGTTTCTCGACATATACTTCCTCTTCGACTACTCCGTGAAGAAATGCACTTTTAACATCCATCTGGTACACCTTGAATTTCTTGAAGGATGCGTAGGCTAGAAAGATTCTAATAGCCTCCAGACGTGCAACAGGTGCATACACTTCATTGTAGTCAATACCTTCTATCTGACTGAAGCCTTGAACAACTAACCTTGCTTTGTTTCGGACAACAATCCCACGGTCGTCCTTCTTGCACTTAAACACCCAACGAGTTCCGATCTTCTTGTAGTTGTCGGGCCTATCAACCAATTTCCATACGCCCAACTTCTCGAACTGCTGAAGTTCTTCTTGCATGGCTTCCACCCAGGAATCATCTTTCAATGCCTCCTTCCAAGATCTAGGCTCTTCTTGGCTAACATAGCAGGCGAAAGACCAATCGTTTTGTTGTCCCGATTCTCGTATCTCAGCATACAAGCCAGCATTTTCGTTATTTCTGATTTGATTTCTTGTCCTTACACCACTGAGAACATCACCTATAATATTCTGCTGAGGATGAATGTTATGAATTCGGGTTTCAGGAACTAGAGGAATTTCAACATTGGTCCTCAAGTTATTGATATTTAAATTCCCGATATCATTCTGAAGCTGTTGAGTTGTAGAAGATGATGCATTTTCTTCTTGGACAATTGGCGCAGACACTGGATCCGTTGCTTCGGAAGTACCTTGAACCGGACCCCGTGCTTCACCATCATTTGCATCAACATACTCCTCATCTTCTGATGACAAATTATAGTCGACAGCATCATTAAACACCTCATTTGAAGCGAGATTGTTGACAGAAGAAGATGCTTGTGAGTCAACAACGATTGGGCGAGCTAACTGAGAGCCAGTCGCATTCTCGCTTTCAGACAACATTTGAGCAATTGCATTGTCATCATCAAATGTCGGCAGATTGAATGAGTCGAAAAGACCATCATAATCGAACATCCATGGATCTCCAGAAGGCTTCGGTGGATTAGAATATCTTTGAACTCTTACTTCACCCCACTCTTCAATCTTCTTGGTAGTTAGGTTCCATACTCGCAGATTAGGAGTAGCATACCCAAGGAAGTAACCTTCGATAGCTTTGGCACCAAACTTCCCGTCAGGTTCAATCATGGTACATGGTGCACCAAAAGGTTCTAGATATTCCAAGTCAGGAGTCTTCTTGTGTAGGAGTTCGAAGCACGTTTTGCCATGTCTTTTCACTGTGAGAACCCTGTTTAACGTGTAGCAAGCCGAGGCAACAGCTTCAGTCCAGAATCGAACTGGAAGCTGAGACTCAACCAACATGGTTCTTGCAGTCTCAATTAAGGTTCTGTTCTTTCTTTCAGCGACTCCGTTTTGTTGTGGCGTGTACCGAGAGCTGTATTCATGAAGGATTCCTTTTGCAGTGCAAAATTCATCCATAACCCTGTTTTTGAACTCGGTTCCGTTGTCGCTTCGAATTCGCCTCACCTTTAGATTATAAAGATTTTCCAACAAGGTGATCAAATTCTTTAGAATTTCTGGAGTCTCGCTCTTGTGGACCATGAAATCAACCCATGAAAATCTTGAATAGTCATCAGTGACTACCAAGCAGAAAACTTCCCCGTGCACACTCTTGTGTTTGACTGGGCCGAAAAGATCCATATGCAGACGTTCGAGTGGCATGTTTACAGTGTTAACCTTCTTCAATGGATGTGATTTCTTGATCTGCTTCCCTTTCTGACACGGCACACAGACATCTTGAAGTTGAAAATTCTTCACATTGACACCTCTCACCAGATTGTTTTTGACAAGGTGATTCATTTTTCTGAGGTGAATATGACCCATCCGTCTGTGCCAAGAAATCGTCTCCTTTTCAGTGGCTTTTGAAATAAAGCAAGTAACTTGTTTGGACTTGGTTATTGCTTGGCTCATATCGAGGACATACAAATCATTAACTCTTGGTGCTGATAAAAGAATCCATTCTTCGGGAATCTTGAATCCTGGCTTCAGCACATAACAACCGGCATCATCAAAATGCACGGTGAACTTCTTGTCGCAGATCTGAGAAACACTCAGGAGATTGTGATCCAACTGTTGCACATAATTGATTTTGTCGAAACTCACAACTCCATTTGAGATCATTCCCTCACCGGTGATATACCCTCCTTTGTCTCCAGCAAACGCAACATATCCTCCTCTTATACTTCGCACATCAAAAAGAAGACGATAGTCGCCCGTCATGTGCCTGGAAGCCCCACTATCAACAATCCAATGACTATTAATAGTTCCTCCTGGAGCCGCCTGCACACGCAATTAACTTATCAGTTTGAGAGGGGGACCCAAGCCTTTGTGGACTTGGGTCGTCCTTGATCATCAAGGAAAGTGATTTCAATCACTTGATGATTAGGAAAAAGAACCTGTGGTGCTCCCCCTGATTGAATTACCTGCTTTTGCTTCCAAGCTGTTTGACCTTTACCAGTATTTGGATTTATTGTTTTAGCATTTACTGGTTTTACAGTTTCATATTTTGCTTGTACAGGTTTTTCTTCTTTGACCTCTGATTTTAAGGCCTTTTCAATTACCTTTTGATTCTTTTGCTTTAACTTCTTTTCCCTTTCTTTCAAGACACGTGGGTCTTGTTTTGGGGAAACTGATCGTTTTCGGTAATCGATTTCTTGGGGAGCACTCGTTTTTGACTTCAGCTTTTGCACGTGTGGGCAATATCTTACAATATGCCCAACTGTCCCACATTCAAAACATGTTCTCCGCTCTACAAATTTCGGAGAGACATGTTGATGACCAGACGGAGAACCAGACAATGAACTTTGTGATCTAGATGTGCTTGGACCTAAATCACATCCGTTGGTGTGTTGGGTGTAATTATTCTGATCATTTTGTTTTAAAATTCTAACTTGTTTTATAAAATCAATGTTAGATTTATCCTGAAATGTTTCAAGTTTGTCTGAACCCGTGGATCCAACAAAGTTCATTTTCGGTTCTCGTTTCTTAACAGGAGCTCTTTTGTTTTGCACCTTTTGTTGTTGAACCTTAGGTTGCTCAACCTTTGATTGTTGAATTTTAGGTTGTGTAGCCTTAGGTTGAGTAGCCTTAGACTGTTCAACTTTAGGTTGTTGAACCTTTGGTTGTTCAGTCTTAGGCTGCTGAACTTTAGGTGCTTGAACATTCTTGTTCTGAGCCTTCTTTCCCTGTACCTTACCCTTTCCGGAGTTGACTTGTTGTTTTCGCTCAATTGGTAGTTTTTGGTTTCCGTATTGTTTTCTAATTTGTTCACACGGAATTGGATCACATTGAGTGACGGTAACTTTGCCACTTTTGTTCCCCAAAAACTTATCAGTACATCCTTCAAAAATTTGCTCAATTAAATCTTGATTTACATTTTTAATTGGAAAATCTTTGTTAGAGTAGATTTTGTCATCTCCTTTG
Organism: Helianthus tuberosus; assembly: GCA_030545235.1. Lineage (NCBI taxonomy): Eukaryota > Viridiplantae > Streptophyta > Magnoliopsida > Asterales > Asteraceae > Helianthus > Helianthus tuberosus. The sequence continues at coordinate 133,489,799 of CM060429.1, read as the reverse complement.
AGCGTGTACAACAAGTTATTCCCTTCACGGCTAGATACAAGGGATTCCATTGCTATTGACATTTCAGTCTTACTCGGTTTCACTGGTGGATCACACAGGATGTGATTCTCGATTGGAATATCTGTTGTAACCGAGTTAGACTGTTGTTTCACAATTTCTTCAGATTCATCATCCGAAGAATCATCATCCTCAACAATAAGAGGACTCTGTTCCTTAACACACGATGAATCTGTCACATTCTCAGATTCAGATTCTGATTGACCCGAGGATGATGTACCAGTTGTGAACCCGAGGCCTGCTGCAAAGTCATCTAGACCGAGTGGCACAGTAGGTTCAAAACGGGGCATATCCTCGTCATCAGGCAATTTGGAGTAATTGTGATTCATTGGGGGAGGACATGATTTGAATCCAATACATTGTGCATCCCCCTTTTTCTTTTGAACGTCAATGATGTGATCCAATACATAGCGGGAATTGGAATAGCTTTCCAGTTTCTGCTTAATTGTCTCAAATTCACATCGAGCTGTTGCCAACTCTACCATTTGCTTTTCAATTGTGTCAATAAGATTATTGTTAGCATGTTGTTTTCGCAAAACAGCCTTTTGTAAGTCTGAAACATCATGTCTTAATGACGCAATTGTTGCTTTAAATTCCTTTTCATTTCTGGTTAAAAACAAGTTAGCTTCAGTTGCTTTAGAAAGATCTACAATCAATTCTTGATTGTGTTTGTATGTGATTTCAAACTGACTTTCCTTTTCAGCATATTTAACATTTAAACTATCACAATTTTCACAACTAACTACAGTGGGTTCATCGACACATACCTGACTTGATGAACTGTCGACATTAGCCATAAAGGCTGAATAGAGAGAAGACGAAGAGTAAGCAGCTTGATCCACCAAAATAGATCTTCTTTCAGTTCCTGCTGCAGCTTCTTCCAAAAGCTCATCAATATCTGCATCGACTGACGCACTTGATGTCTCATCCACATGATCATTGCCTGAGGTGGAGGATTCTTCATCTGAGCTTCCACTATAACCAGAACTGTCTTCATCTTCTGAGGATTCACCAGCAGACACGGGTTCTACTACCTTCTCAATCACTTTAGCATAACATGCTGTTCCACCATTTCCTCCTTCTCCAAGCTGAAGGTTCCAATTGCAGATTTCATCAGCTTGAACAACCAATCCTCTGTGGGGATTAGTGTTTGTGGATCCAGATGCATTTCCTCCAACGGGAACTATTGATCTGTCAGAATTGTTGTTCGGTTGCTGTTGTGGCTGTCCTTGATTCCTGAAGGGATTCTGATTTCCTTGCTTAGGTGGCTTCTGACACTCCCGCTTGAAATGACCCTTTTCACCACAATTGAAGCAAGTGACAGCATTCTTATCAAAACCATACTTGGTGTTGTTGTTGCTATTCAAGTTGGTTCTTCCCGTCCTTTCCATAAACTCCTTAGCTCTTCTAATTGCACTAGCAAGAGCCCATTTGATATCCATCATTTCAAACTCTTCTCTATCCACTTGCTGATAATCTTCATTGGTTAGATTGATATTCCCAATCTGACCTGCGACCAACCCACAATAAGCACTAACCAAGGTATTCAACATCTCCATATGCTCCTTGGCTATTTCGACACTGACTTTGGAAAAGTTGGAAGTGTCCAATCTGACTGTGTTCGGATTGGAAGTGGCTTGAAAGTTTGAAGAGCTTCCATAAAACCCTTGCTGTTGCGGTTGTTGCTGCTGAGCTCTGCTTGGGTCTAAGAAAGGCGGTGGTGTGAATTGCGGAGCCGGTTGCACATCCTGTTGTAGAGAAGAAGAATCTGGTCTTGAATACATCGTGTATGCTGAAGGATCAAACTGATTTGTTGTGGAAGGCCCGGTGTTTGAGATGAAGGCTGTTTGAAGCTTCGCATGTTGAGAGACTGGTTTTTCTCCACTGATACCTCCTGCAATCCCATAGTACATCTCTGGATTTTGAGGAGTTAGTGTTCTTTTTGCCTTAAGCTTTTCTTCTACATCCTTGTTCTCCAATTTTTGAATTAACTCATAAACGGTGATTGTGTCTAGAACACCATTTTCTTTGAGAATTTCAAGATAACTGCTCCACTTTGCTGGTAAGCTATCAGAGAATCTCTTCACCATTTCTTGTGGAGTGGCAGTGACTCTAAACGCAAACATCTCGCTCAACAAGTGATGGAACCTTGTAGATAACTCTGCCAAAGTCTCATTCTCCATACACGTGAATCCTTCAAACTCTTTCTTCAGTAATTCTTGCTTGATCTTTCTAGATTGAGCATTTCCTTCACATCGTAACGTGAGCATATCCCACAAGCTTTTAGTAGTCGTGCAGTAAACAAACTGGTGGTAAATGTCTCTGTGAAGAGCTTGTGTGAGAATCATAAATGCTTTCTTTTCTAACTCAAATTTCTTCTTATCATCTTCAGACATAGTGCTGTAAGTTTCTGGATTAGATCCTGCAACTTCCAAATCATTGTCAAATGCAGTGAAGAAGCACATCCATAGATCTTGACCTTGCCCCTGAACATAAGTTCTCAGCCTTTCCTTCCACCATCCCCAATCATTGATGTGATTTAGCTTTGGTGGTTTTGTGCTTGTACCAGTTTCACTGTCGTTCTGCATCATTGCTTGAATGCTGCTGCTTTGATTTGTGACCAATGCCCATTGATTTGCAGTTATCATTGCAGCTTGAGGTGGGGCAATAGCCTGCATCCATGCAGTTTTGTTGAAATCTGACCCAGATTGCGTAGCTGATGATTGCGTAGCTGATGATTGTGGAGTCAAAGTTGTTTGAGTCCACGCGGTTGGATCCCACTGACCGTTTGTTCCCATTTTGTAAAGAAAATTAATATATTAAGTGAAAATTGATTTAAAAATTGAAAAACAAGTTTTCCCCTTTTAATTTTCACAAACTATGTTAATATCTCGAATGATAACAACCAGCCGAAAGATCCTTGATCGAAAGACCTGAAAAACACAAACTTGTTAAACTTAAACAGACTAGGATCGAAGGAACAGAACTTGTTCGAAGGATCAACAGTGTTCGAAAGATCACTGTTGAGTTTCGAACAATGATTTCGAAAGACTCTCCAATCGAAGGATCCTTGTCTTTCGAATAAGACCTGTAGATCGACAGATATATCCTTCGAAAAGATTCCTTGGATCGAAGGATAAGTCACAGACTTCGAAGGATGTTCGAAGGATGATTATCTATCGAACCTCCTTTGATCGAAAGATGATCTTTCGACTTCGAAGGATATCCTTCGATCTGCACTGACACAGTTGACAAAAGTTGACAGGTTGGTGAAAAGGTGATTGGTTGGTAGAAAGCTTTCGGCAGAAGGTATGTTCAGACCATACTTTCTGCCAACCCAGATTTGACCAATAAAATATTGCCCAAAAAGAAGGTTCTTATCCAGAAACCGGTCACCGGAGTAAGCCGGAATTTTGGCCGGAAATGACCAAACCTTTTAAAAACAAGTTTTTTTTTTAAGTTACCCAACCCGTCCTTTAACACACCCGGTTAGTTTAGAACACGTTTTTACGTCTAGAAATGCGAGAAAAACACTAAAAACGGGTGCTAAACCATGTGAGGTTTTTGTCCAAACACTCCAAAGTCTTGTATAAACTCGGTTTTTAACAAGGAAAAGAGCCACGGCTCTGATACCACTTGTAGGTCCCTCGGAGGTTGAGGTTAAACCTTATCCTTGTTATGTTTAACACACTAGCAAGTGCGGAATCCAAGCTAGAATGCAAACCGGTAGTTTATATGAGAACACAAGCTACAAAGAGAAAGGTAGACACACGAGATATCAAAGTTTTCTCTTGTATTTCAGTGGACACGGTTACAGCCCTTGACCAAACTGAAAATACGCTCTCTACAAGACTAAGTTCACTCACGCATTGAAGTGAACACATTACATCAGTATATATATCCATCACAGGTCGTCTGGTCGAAGGATCAGATAGTCAGATCGAAACATCATCTATCGAACTGAAAACTATCGAAGGATCCACATGTACCTCGAAGGATGATATCCTTCGAGGTCCATCTATATCCATCGAAGGTTTATCCTTCGAGCTCATCGAAGGATATAAACAATCCTTCGATGACTCATCCTTCGACACAGACAACTTACAACCATGTTCTAACTGTTTGGTCAAGTCAAACCAGGAGGATGGTTGACTTGGTCAAACTTACATCAAAACACCTATTAACAAACATAAGACGTATACAAGACTAACAAAAGACATCGTTTTATATCATAACAAAATACAGACAAAGTACAGACACAAGTGCACCAACACGTAACATTCAAACAAATAATCACACAAATAACACATAATCACATAAATGCATGAAAAGTAAATCTGCATTTCGAGTTGCGTTGAGATTGCGATGAGATTGCGTTGCCTAAGTGAAGTAACAATGCGATAAAGTGCGTTTAAATAGTAGCCGTTGTAAATTGCGTTAAATGCGATAACTGCATTTTGATTATGCGTTGTAAAACATAGTTTTTTTTTTTGTTTTTTTTAAATATCGTTCAAACCCGTTTACGATAATCGGAATCTCGAGAGTACAAGTCAATTAAACAATAAATGACAAATCTCAGTAATGACACGACTTTACTTTCCGAGAAGTCGGGTTGTTACAGCCTCCCCTACTTTAGGGAATTTCGTCCTGAAATTAAGGCGCAGGCGTAACGAAGAGATGTGGATATTTAGCTTTCATATTACTTTCTAGTTCCCAAGTGAACTCGGCGCCGCGTTTGCCTTCCCAGCGAACCTTCACTATGGGAATGCGAGAGCGTAGGAGTTTCTTGGTCTCTCGGTCCATGATTTCTACTGGCTTTTCCACGAAGTGTAGAGTTCCGTTAACTTGAAAATCCTTGAGGGGGACATGCAGGTTTTCTTCAGCTAGGCATTTCTTGAGGTTCGAGACGTGGAAAGTTGGATGTACGTTGCTGAGTTCCTCCGGTAATTTTTAGTCGGAAGGCCACTTTGCCAATTCTTTCCAGAATCTTAAAAGGACCAACGTATCGAGGCGCTAGCTTTCCTTTCTTGCCGAATCGGATCACCCCTTTCCAAGGTGAAACCTTTAGAAGTACGTGATCGCCAACGTCAAATTCAAGAGGCTTGCGGCGTTTATCGGCGTAACTCTTTTGAAGACTCCAAGCTTTCAAGAGGTTGTCTCGTATCTGGAGGATCTTGTCAGTCGTTTCTTGCAATAACTCAGGACCGGTAATTTGCGCGTCTCCGATCTCGTGCCATACAATAGGCGATCGACATTTTCTTCCATATAATGCCTCAAAGGGTGCCATTTGTATACTAGCGTGATAACTGTTGTTGTACGAGAATTCGACTAAAAGTAAATGCAAATCCCAATTACCACCAAAATCTATAACGCACGAGCGAAGCATGTCTTCAAGGGTGTGAATCGTGCGCTCAGTCTGACCATCGGTCTGGGGATGGAAAGTGGTACTCAGGTTAAGAGTAGTACAGAGGGCAGATTGAAAGGTCTCCCATAGACGCGAGGTAAATCGACCATCACGGTCAGAGATGATGTCACGAGGTGTCCCGTGTCGACAAATGACTTCTTCGATATAGATTCGTGCTAATCGTTCTACCTTAAAGTCTTCTCGTATCGGTAAAAAGTGTGCGAATTTCGTAAGACGATCAACGATAACCCAAATGCTAGCGTGACTTGATGGCGTGCGCGGAAGTTTCGTAATGAAATCCATAGCTATACTCTCCCACTTCCACATCGGGATCTCGGGTTGTTCGAGTAAGCCAGAGGGTTGTTGATGTTCGGCCTTGACTTTAGAGCAAGTTAGGCACTTCGAAACATAGAGAGCGATATCCTTCTTCATTCCTGGCCACCAATACCTGGCACGGAGGTCCTGGTACATCTTGTCGGCACCTGGATGAATGGAATAACGGGATTTGTGGGCTTCAGTCATCAAAATCTCTCAGAGATTATGACGATTGGGAATCCAAATTCGGTCGAGATAGTGAAAAATACCATTCGGTTTATTCACTAGTTGGCCTTCGTTTCCAAGAATCCTTTCTTCCTTCAATGTGTTCTTAGTGAAACAGGCGTGTTGAGCGTTGCGAATGAGAGCTTTGAGGTCGTGTTGGGCGTGAATATTACGAACACTATGCAAGTAGCTTCGTCGGCTAAGAGTAGGAAACTAACCAGATGATAATGAGAGAAATACAACTCTTGAATTCCAACTCCAAGAGACCTGCTGAGGATACGGTCACCCCTTTGCAGCCCAGGATGTTGAACTTTAGTTCGGCAGTATACATTGAGGATAATCAGGGCAATATCATACCAAGCCGTTCCCAGAGCAATATTCCTGAGATACCCTCAACGGCCAGGATGTCAACTGTGAGGGGCCCAGGATATGGCCAGAACCATCAAGCTGGTAACATGTCTAATAATACTAGTACTCCTGTTACTAATACCCTTGGATCTTCGTAGGATCCAGGTGTGACGTCGGTAGTGTCCAGAGAGCTCCAGAAGCTGAAGGATATGATATCAAGTGTACCTGGGGTAGTGCAGCACATACCGAAAGTATCCCAGGATAGTCACAGGATATCTCGGTTCACTTATCCTATCTGTGATGCCGAAATCCTGAAAAGATTCCAAACTCCCAATATGAAGCTTTATGACGGGACGACGGATCTTGAAGAGCATATTGCCCAGTATAGGGAGAGGATGGAGATTAACCCTATTCCGCCGGATCTTAAGGAAGCATGCCTCTGCAAGGGCTTCGATTCTACTCTAACAGGATCAGCCTTGAAATGGCTCTTAAATGTTCCACCTCATTCAATTACATCATTTGCTTATTTGGTTAATTTGTTTAACAGTCAATTTTATTGCAGTAGAAGCTTTGAAAAACTAACAAGTGACCTCTACATGATAACACAGGGACCTCAAGAATCCCTAAGGGATTATGTGAACAAATTCAGCCAGGAATCCGTGAATATACCACACCTTGATGTTGCTACAGCAGTGCAAGCATTCAAGATGGGACTACAAAGGATTCCCAGTTTTATCAGGATCTTGTGATGAATCATTGTAGGAACTTGGACGAAGCTTGGAACAGGACTTTGAGATATATCAGGCTTGAAGATGATAAGAAAATGCAAGAGAGGGTGAATGCATCCTCAACATATGAGTCAACAAACAAGAAGTCAGAATCCTCGTATAAACCGTATCGCTTAAGGTCGTATGGTAAAAATGACAGCAAGAAAGTAAACGTTTTCGAGGATGAGGATGGAGAAGAGTATCTTGAGTTATCAGAATATTGTTTTTCCGTTAATATTCCTAAACTAATGTATGCCATGCAGGGTTTAGGAAACAAAGCAAGATGGCCAAAGAAGAACCAACAAAAGACTGATTGGAAGGATAAGTCCAAATGGTGTGCCTTCCATGAAGACTTTGGGCACAAAATGGAGGATTGCATGGCCCTGAGGAAGGAAATAAGTTACTTGCTAAGCAAAGGCTATTTGAAAGATCTTATGGGCAGGAAGAAGAATAAAGGTCAGGATACTGACATGGATCCTGAACGAGCAGCATCACCTCCACCAGATGCCAAGATAATCAATTTCATATCTGGAGGTTTTGATATACGCAGAACCTCTTATTCTGCAGCTAAGAGGCATGCCAAATAGGCTAAGGCAGAAAGGGGGGGGGGGGGGACAAACCAACAAGGATGACAACGCTTACAAATGACAAAGTGATAACGTTTGACAGTGACGACCGGAATAACATCCAGGATCCTCACCATGACGGTCTGGTAATTACTTTATATATTGCTAACCATTTTGTGCGCAGGATATTCGTAGACAATGGCAGCTCAGTCAACATCATCCAATTAGAAACCCTGAAGAGAATGAACATCCCAGAAATGGAGATTACCTCGAAGTCCATTGTGCTTGTAGGGTTCAGTGGAGAAGCAAATAATACTATTGGAGAGATAAAGTTGCCCGTATATGTTGATCGAGGAAACTCGATGCAACAGTTTTGTGTCATGGATTCATTATCTTGTTATAATATTATATTTGGCAGGCCATGGATTCACGATATGAAAGTTGTACCTTCCACCTATCATCAGTGTGTCAAGATTCCTACTCCTTGGGGGGTAGTCAAAGTTGAAAGTGACCAACAGGAGGTGAAGGAATGCTACTCTTCTTCAATGAAGGCCTCCCAAAATCCCGGGCATGATAGCAATTAAGAATACAAGCCCAGAATATCGTGGAAGCTTCGGAGCAGGATGTTAGAAAAGTTATCCTCGATCAGGATAATCCAGATACCTCGGTGCTTGTAGGGGCCAATATCCCTCAGGATATTGAAAAATAGCTTACTAATTTTTTGAAATGCAGGATGTCCACATTTGCATGGAAACACAAAGACATGACAGGTATATCAAAAGATATCATAACTCACAAACTTGGAATTGACAAGTCTTTCAGGCCTGTTCAACAAAAGTGAAGGAAGTTTTCTCCTGAAAGGAATGCAATTATACAAGAGGAGGTTGAAAGGCTATTGAAGTCCAAGATGATTAGGGAAGTCGATTTCCCTAAGTGGCTAGCAAACGTGGTCTTGGTCCAGAAGAAGAATGGGAAGTGGAGAGTTTGTGTAGACTACACAGACCTCAATAAAGCTTGTCCTAAAGACCCATTCCCATTACATCATATCGATTCGATGGTAGATGCAACCACCGGACATGAAATGCTGACTTTCATGGATGCATCCTCAGGATTTCAACAAATCCAAATGGAACCATCCGACCAGGAAGACACAACATTCATAACATCCACAGGTATATACTGTTACACTTCCATGCCCTTTGGTTAAAAAATGCAGGTGCGACATATCAGAGGCTGGTCAATATAATGTTCAAAGACAAACTGGGGGACACAATGGAAGTATATATTGATGATATGGTGGTGAAATCCAAGAAAGCAGAGAATCACCTCCAGGATCTAGAGTGTGCCTTTAATATCTTGGACCAGTATAATATGAAGCTGAATCCTGCTAAGTGCCATTTCAGAGTGGGGGCATGAAAGTTTTTAGGATATATGGTGACCAAGAGGGGGATAGAAGCAATCCCAGAACATATTAAAACTATACTGGATCTCAAATCACCATTTAACATGAAGGATGTGCAAAGGTTAACTGGAAGAGTAGTAGCATTGAATAGGCTCATATCAAGATACTCAGAAAAATACAAGGAATTTTATGATATCCTGAAGAAGAACACAAAAATTGAATAGGGAGAAAGACATGAAGCTGCCCTACAAGAATTGAAGCAATATCTTTCAAGTGCACCCCTACTAATGAAGCCCGAGGATGGTGAACCCCTGTCCCTGTATCTTGCAGTATCAGGGAATGCAGTAAGTGCTGTTTTGGTAAAGGATCATGAAGGTCAACAGTATCCTGTTTATTATGTCAGTAAATGTTTGTTAAATGTTGAAACTAGATACTTACTGATGTGTGTAAAATGCAACATATAAATTACATCAAATGAGGCATAAAACTAACCCTTTTTAGTACTAATGTTGGAAAAGTGTGCTTTTGTCTTCCTTTTATATTTTCAGCACCAAATGAGCTTAATTGAACAAAAGGAACAAATATGCAGCAAAAACTAACATAAATACAAAGAAAAAGAATAAACGTGGCATGCCCGACCCCTCGACAACATCTCCACAAGAAAAAACAAGGAACGGAAGGCTGACCACGGCCCGTGGCCACTGAGCACCGGGGCGGGGTCAGGTGTCTGCAGAAAAGAAAAAGCTGTAGAAGCTTCAATTGCCCACCACGGAGGCATGCCCAGCTCAGCACGGGGCATGGTCAACGCTAAGATTCGCAAAATCTGGCAAATCTTGGTAGTACAGATATGCTTCTGCACACGGGGCCATGCCCAGGGAACACGGGGCCGTGTGGAGCCTAATACAGACAATTGCAATTAATGAAGGAAGAGAAAATGGATGGCCACGGGGCCGTGGCCGGGCTTCTGTTCAGGCTATAAATAGGGGTGCTTGGCTCACTTCAAAGGCATCCCTTAGCAAACCACCTCCCTCCCACTTTGCCACCACTCCACCACCACTACAACACCCACATCCACCACCATCATCCACCTTAGAGTGTGTGTAGTAGTCTCGAGATCCAAGATTGATCGTAAGAGTTCTTGTCAATCAAAGGCCATGTTTGGCTAAGTCTCTTACATCACTTGGTGAAGACAAGCATTTAATGTATTACTTTTGATTTTTAATATTTTCACACTTTTTATTTGGTTTTGTATTAATGACTTTAATAACTAATTTCTTATGTTGAAGGTGAAACTTCTTTATCATTTGTCCGTGGTGTCTTGGCATTACTTTACTGTCTATATAAAGTAAAAGATTTTCACCATTCATATCTCTACGGTCTATATAGAGATATGTTGGCTACCTGGTCGAGGGTTAAGGGAATGGTTTAGTAAGGTTCTTGCCTTGTTCAGTGTATAGATCCTGTAAGGACCTAGGTCAAGCTTACTAGGACATCCTTCAATACCCACTGGTATTGGATGGCGGGGGTGCGAGTAGTTTGATCCCCTCATATGTAAACTACTATTAATACATTAAACCGGCTATTTGGGATTGTATCCCTGGTGACTCAAACCACTTAGCTGAGGGTAACGTCGCCTTCAAAAGAGGGGCCTACCACTTTTTGCATTAATAACTTAATTAATCATCTTTCAATATTCAGACCCTTTGGGATTGTATCCTTGCTGACTCAAACCACTGGGTTGAGGTTAACGTCACCATCAAAAGAGGGGCCTACTACTATAACTAAGATAATCTCTTAAAAAGTGCAAAAGTGCGAAAATCATCAAATGATACATTAAAGGTGAGTCGGATCCAAGTGATTCATCTTGTATATCTGTTTTTATTTTATTTTTATTTTTCAGCATTTTTAGTTTTTATTTTTTCATGTTTAAAATCTTTTCCAAAAATTTTAGATTGATAAGACGTTGAGGATAAACTGGTACTAAAAGCTCTTGTGTCCTTGGACGGCCTCGGTATCTTACCAACGCTATACTACGCTCACGATGGGTGCACTTGCCCATGTGTGTGTTTATTGTTAGTAGAATATCGTGTTTTATAAATTTAAAACTTGACTAATGTGTTTAAAAGGGCTTAAAATATTAATAAAAACATTTCACACCCAACACACACCAAGTTTTTGGCGCCGTTGCCTGGGACACAAGGATTTTAAGAAAGTTAGGAATCAAAGGCCTAATCGTTTTTTCTTGATTTTCTATGTTTTTAGGATTTTTCTTAATTTTTCAGCTTCTGCATACTTTAGCACGGGGCAGTGCCCGCTGAACATGCCCCGTGCCCAATCTTTGGTACTGGAAATATTGTTTTAAGTTAGACAGTAGCTGAACAAGGGGCCGTGCCCACTGAACATGCCCCCGTGCCCAAGTTTCAGTTACTGAGAACAGAACCATAAGATCCCGACGGTTGGTAATTTCTAACACAAACATGAGTGATATTGATTATTTTTACTTTCACTCCTCTTATGGTGCGTGGTGTCAAATATATGGTGGATCTCATGAAGATTTAAAGTGTTATTTTCTAAATTACACTCCCCCACTATATAGACCAATCGTTTTCCTGTAACCTTAAGATGGGCGAAAATAAAAACAATCCATATCTCTCCCTCGAATGCTCTCAATCAACTCTTTTGGATAATATGATTCTCAAAGAATTATTTCAACTCTAAGAAGTAATTCTCCATTTGATAAAAGAACTTGAGATGGAATTAAATTCTTCATCCCAAGATCACGATCAAGGAGAATTATTGAGATCGCATTCGAAATCTAACAACATCGTGGATCCCGAAAGCACCTCTAACTCTTGTGAGGATTTGAGCGATAGTCGTCCCTGTATCGATTGTGCCGTGAAGGACTCCACATCGGTCTCTACCGATGCATACATAGACCTGAGCAATTTGACATATACCTTCTTTAACGAGAGCCCGGATAAGGGGAATAAAGGTTGGTTTCGCCCACCGGTATTTAGCTTAGGATTTACCCTTTCCGATAACCTCTTGCGTTCTTGTCTAAATCAAGGCCAATTAAGGTACCTCAGGCACTTCGGTGTTGTTCCATCCAGTAAGGAACCACCCGATCTAGATAAATTCCTTAAAAATAGACGAAACTTCATAAAATTCTCTGGCCACGGGGCCGTGTCCAGGTCAACACGCCCCTGTGCCCACCTAAAAATTGTGTCTTACTTTAATGTCAGAATACTGACAAAATGTGTCAGACTCTTGTCTGACCACGGGGCCGTGTCCAGCAGACACGGGGCCGTGGTCAGCGTGCTATCGTTTTCTATAAATGCAGCAAGATTCCTGCACACTTGGACCCATTCCAAAGACAAAGATCTGGTGGGATCTTCACATATACCCTATAAGGTATATTCTAAAGAAGGTTCTCAACAACCATCTTGTCTTTACTACTTTTGTCTCTTGTTGTCTTCTTCACAAACTCCTAAAAACCTCCATTAAAGCTTGAAATCTCCATGTTTTTAAGCTTTATTGTGATGTTTGCTAAGTTTTTAACAAAGGAATCTTATCAAAAATAAGTTTTACAACACTGTTTTAAGTTATTTCTGCTTAGAAATTTTCCAAATTTAAGAAAAATGATTTAAAACTATCGGATTCCTGAGTTGAAAAATCTGCAGATTGGTGGCCACGGGGCCGTGCTCAGCGAGCACGGGGCCGTGGCCAGAGTTACTATTTCATTTATTTGAACTCTTCGACTTGTTTTCTTAGAATGTTGAGCCGGAACAGCGAAATATCTTCAACTCACTCAAGGAACAATCGAAGGGGAAGAAGAACAACGGTGGAAGACTCCTTGGTCAACTATGTGTATGCCTTGCGAGAAGACATTGACGAGATGACGGGAGTGGAAGAAGCCTTAGTTGACAGTATTAACCATTTGTCGGTGGGTTTAGAGAATTGCCTTCAAGAAGTCAACCTTTTGCACCAAAGGTTGAATATTCTTGCTTCTCCTCCCATGGTGCCAATCATTGCACAAAGAGGGTGGAATGTTGTGCCGGAAATCATTATTTCAGCCGAGTGGCATGTCATGCCTCAGGAACCTACTCTAAACATACTACATGGAGTTCCAGCAGCCGTCACACCTCCTCCGCAAGACATTGTGGAGAATGAGACCGCCTTCTTTCTCCCTAGGGAGATAGAGGAATGGATCAACGACAATTAAAAGACATTCCTCAGGCTCCGAGTTCTACCAAATCCTTAAGTATCAGAAAGACATTTACGGGTTTTGTCATCACTACAATAAGGATAGAACTCCCTAATGGCTTCCTGCGTTCTTTGACCTATCTATCTTAGGACCTTTGTAGTTTTTATTTCTAGGACCTTTATTTTCAGTTTTTAGGATCTTTGTAATTGTTGTCTTTAATGAATGATGGTTTCTAGTTAATAATTGGTGTTTGGATGATGCTGTGATGGTTGAATACACTCGAAATGGTGAAGGTTACTAAGGGAACTTTGAAACCACACCCCAAGCACAAAAACAAAGCCTCCCGACAATTTTCCTTCATTACAGCAAGTTCAGCATGGGGCCGTGCTCAGCCCAACATGCCCCCGTGCCAAGGATTCTGCAGAAAATGCCCAGTACAGGTAACTGGACACGGGGCCATGCTCACTGAACACGCCCCCGTGCCTAGCCTTCTGTTTAAAATGATACTGGCAATCTGACCACGGGGTCGTGCCCGGACCAACACGGGCACGTGGCCAGACGCCCAGTAACATAAAAATTTGTTTTTAAACACCTTTTTACACATTCAATCAACCTAAAAACTTACTTTTGGGACACATTGAGGACAATGTGTAATTTAAGTGTGGGGGGATGCTAAAACCTTGAATTTTTCAAGTCCTAATAACAAGCCTTACACAAAACTCTATTGGAACCGCTAATCACCCCAAATTTTTTCAAAAACTTTTCATTTTTTTCTTGTCTTGGTTTAATTCGGGAATAACAAGTTCTAAAAGGTTATATTTTTACAAATTTACAACCGATAGCGTCGTGATAAAAAGAACCAACATAAGAAAAATATGAAACGACATAACAAATCTAGTTAAAATTTGATTATATATACTTGATCATATTATAAACCCATTCCCACAATAAGTGAGTTTTGAGCCTTTATTGAGCATACTAGCATACATCTTTAAACTAAATGCTCATTTTTTGTTTCTTGTGTGAATAGCCGCTTGGTTCTTACGACTCTAGAACTTGCCACGACGATACATTCCCGGTCCTTACCAACCTAAACCCAAGTAAGTAAACGATGGAGGCATTAGGACTAACCCATTTTCCTTTCAACACCATTGTTTTTCATTTTCTTTATCACCTACCCAAAAATCCCCCTAGTTAACCCCTTTGAGCCTAAACCTTTTTATTTCTAAACATACAAACAAACACCCTTTCCCCAACAAAATGTTTTTTTCTTTTTAACCCTTTATTTTAATAAAAAGCTCGGTCTTCTTCTGACGCTTGTTTATCCAAAAAAAATGAAGGTCTAGCAATAAACAAACAAAGTCGTCAAAGAAACTGTGTTTGAAAGTGCTTAGTTTGAATAAAATTCACCAAAACGAAAAGTTTTTCGACGACCGACGCTTTTTACGCTTTTAGCCCTTTTTACTAACCACTAACCCAAAACCACCTACCTTTAACCTAAGCCTAACCCTTCCCCAAGTCCTCTTGATATTTACAACGGTTTATAGTTAAAAAGGAGGAGGATTGATCGCTTGGCAAGCTTATGGTAGAAGTAAGTTCCATGCCGGTCTCGAGTGTTTCACAAAAATACATCTTCGGCCAAGTGTTGAGTGATCTCCCGTGAGGTATGTGAACTTGTATATAAATAGAATTTTAAAGAGGCATGTTATGCCCTAATAAATAATTTCTCTTATGAAACGTTCTAAATAAACCATAACGAATAGGATTGTAAATAGTATAAAAATAAAACCCAATAAAGATCTTGGATTCCCGACACTCAAGACATGCCCAAAACTTCTCTTCTACCCATTCCATTTGGGTGTGTAGGCCACAAAATAAAGAGTTTTGCTTGAGGACAAACAAAGATTCAAGTGTGGGGGTATTTGATGTGTGTAAAATGCAACATATAAATTACATCAAATGAGGCATAAAACTAACCCTTTTTTAGTACTAATGTTGGAAAAAGTGTGGTGTGCTTTTGTCTTCCTTTTGTATTTTCAGGACCAAATGAGCTTAATTGAACAAAAGGAACAAATATGCAGCAAAAACTAACATAAATACAAAGAAAAGGAATAAACGTGGCATGCCCGACCCCTCGACAGCATCTCCACAAGCAAAAACAAGGAACAGAAGGCTGACCAGGCCCGTGCCCACCGAGCATCGGGGCCTGGTCAGGTGTCTGCAGAAAAGACAAAGCTGTAGAAGCTTCCATTGCCCACCACGGGGGTGTGCCCAGCTCAGCATGGGGCGTGGTCAACGCTAAGATTCGCAGAAATCTTGCAAATCTTGGTAGTACAGATACGCTTCTGCACACGAGGTTATGTGGAGCCTAATACAGACAATTGCAATTAATGAAGGATGAGAAAATGGATGGCCACGGGGATGCCTTTGAAGTGAGTCCCCTTCAAAAGAGGGGCCTACTACTATAACTAAGATAATCTCTTAAAAAGTGCAAAAGGGCGGAAATCATCAAATGATACATTAAAGGCGAGTCGGATCCAAGTGATTCATCTTGTCTATCTGTTTTTATTTTATTTTTCAGCATTTTTAGTTTTTATTTTTTCATGTTTAAAATCTTTTCCAAAAATTTTAGATTGATTAGACGTTGAGGATAAACCGGTACTAAAAGCTCTTGTGTCCTTGGACGACCTCGGTATCTTACCAACGCTATACTACGCTCACGATGGGTGCACTTGCCATGTGTGTGTTTAGTGTTAGTAGAATATCGTGTTTTATAAATTTAAAACTTAACTAATATGTTAAAAAGGGCTTAAAATATTAATAAAAACATATCACACCCAACACACACCACTCACACTTAGAAAAGTTGATATTAGCTCTAGTCATGGCATCAACTAGACTTAGGCATTATTTTGAAACACATAGGTTCATATAAAGTCTAATTATCCTATTAAAAATGTGCTTAGAAAACCTGAAATGTCTGGTAGAATGGCCAAGTGGTCCATAAAACTAAGTGCATATGATTTGGTATATGAACCTAGGAATGCTGTAAAGTCTCAGGCTTTAGCATACTTTGTAGTTGATTTTAGTAATGACATTCAAGATGAAGTTGACCTAGAAGTACAGCAACTAGGCGAGAGTTCAGAATTTTGGATATTGTATACTGATGGTGCATCCAACATAAGAGGTGTAGGATTAGGGATACTAATAAAATCGCCACAGGGGGGAATATTACCCCAGGCTATTAGATGTGAATTTCCTACTACTAATAATAAAGCTGAGTATGAAGCTTTGATCGCAAGATTAGAATTCGCTAAGAATATGAATGTTAGATGTTTGCAAGTGTATGTTGATTCCCTGCTGATTACTAACCATTTCAATGGATCTTATGCAGTCAAAGGTGAAAAGTTAGCTGAATATCTTGAAATTGTTAAAAAATTAGCAGGATATTTTTGAAAATTTTACAATTGAACAGGTACCAAGAGAAGAAAATGCTGAAGCAGATGCTTTAGCAAACTTAGTGCTAATCCAGGAACCGACGAGTTTGACGGAGCTTCGGTCCCGACGCGACATGTTCGGTGCGTTTATTAAGACTAAGAAAGGAGTAGAAGATAGATACGACACCGAGCAGTCAATTTCAATCTGGTCTCTATTGATTATTCAACTTTACAGCACCACGAGACCAGTTGGACAGCATGTCCCTCGGGGAACCAAAAGCTTGTCAAAATGGGAACCCCAAGTCCCTATTTATAGACAACCACTAACACTATGTCCATCCGTCCGGATTGTCATCCGACCGGATGGTCATCCGGTCGGATGGTCATCCGTCCGGATGGACTTTTACATTAACGAACCGTTCTAACTTTCTCCTATTCTATACAATATTCAACACACGCTCTATCTAACTATTCGCACAGTGGCAGACGTACGAAATATGCACCAACAGATTCCCCCTCGGCTGTCACTGTCGAATCGTCTTTAAAACTTTGAGAATCTTGAGCCGTGTTTGAATATTCTGCAACTTCAATCAGGCATCTTCAAATGTGACAATAGATTCCCCCTCGATTGATGATTTGGGTTTGCTTTGTCAATGTCGAGCACAAATTCCCCCTGAAATGAATCTTCAGGTCTTTTACATAGTTCACAACTCTCCTCTGATTTGCTAAACTGCAACCTTCATGAACAATCACCAATTTGAAACTAGTCAATGCAGCACCCTCTGTTTCAACTTTAAGCGTATCCGAGCTCAGTTTTTGATATGTCTTGTAAGCACCATGATCTCGCATTCCGCCTGCTTGATCTAAGAATGTACAAAAACTCAACCGACAATTGATAGAAACTTCAAATACTCCACTGGTTAACTTCAAATCCGTGATTCCCCCTGAAGATCTGATATCCCGTTTACCGTGATCCACTTTAACACACCATAAGAATGACAGATCCGTGTAAATGATATTCTCCACAATCAGCAAATCTTCATCGGAAAACAAATCAACAGGTAATGTAATCTGATCTCTGAAGCATTCGTCCACAATCAGATTCATCTCCTCGGATAATCTAGATCTCAGAAGCTATCATCCACGATCACTCTCAGATCTTTGATGCTTTCGTCCACAATCAAATATCAACACCTCAGATCATCTTGATCTTGGAAGCTTTCACCCACGATCAAATTCACATTCCCCCTGACAATCTGAAGTCGAAAACTACCCGAATATTGTTGCAGTGTTACGAATTTAGAAAATGCCAGAATTTCAACATATGACGTTGAAATTTTTATTCCCCCTCAAACTAGGCAATCCAGTCCTCTTTTATTTGTGAAAAACTCGACTATGCCGAAAATATGACAATTTTCCTCAAAACGTCAGTTTTTCATCATTGCAGATTTTACGTTTTGGCCAATAAATAGTCAGATATCCTTAATGATAAACATTCTGCACCAATATCAAGACTACCCCACTAATTTCCATAATCCGCGATCGCATCATCAAAACTGTTCACTGCAGCCCCCGACGGTGTCCCCGAACAACCCAGCTTGGTCGTTAAAAATCCGAAAAAAATTTCAATCACCAAATTTTTTTTTGATCATCTGGACGAATGGCATGTTGACGGATGGTCATCCGATCGGATGGTCATCCGATCGGATGGTCATCCGATCGAATGACAAAGTGAACAAACTTGTGTTTGTGGATCGGATGGTCATTCGAGTGAGAACCAACAGATCTTTTAAACACAAGCTAATGACATGGGTCGGATGGTCATCCGATCGGAGGGTCGTCCGATCGGATGGTCATCCCATCGGATATGTTCTAACAGCTCAAGAACACTCTAAATCACGTTTTTTCGATCCAGAATCTTTATTTTTGTGAATTTCATGATGAAATTTCACAGGATTGTGCGCAAGTCAATTTCGAACATAATGATGTCTTCAATTCCAAAATCCATCCGTGAATCGACCTTTATTTTGATGATTTTCTCTGTTTTAACGTCAAAACTCCCGTTTAACCCAAAATTGATGAGCTTTGGGTGATTTAACCAACTGTTAGATCGAGTAAATCGATACCGTAGCTTTGATACCACTGCTAATCCAGGAACTGGCGAGTTTGACGGAGCTTCGGTCCCGACGCGACGTGTTTGGTGCGTTTATTACGACTAAGAAAGGAGTAGAAGATAGATACGACACCGAGCAGTCAATTTCAATCTGGTCTCTATTGATTATTCAACTTTACAGCACCACGAGACCAGTTGGACAGCATGTCCCCTTGGGGAACCAAAAGCTTGTCCAAATGGGAACCCCAAGTCCCTATTTATAGACAACCACTAACACTATGTCCATCCGTCCGGATTGTCATCCGGCCGGATGGTCATCCGTCCAGATGGACTTTTACATTAACGAACCGTGTCCAACTTTCTCCTATTCTATACAATATTCAACACACGCTCTATCTAATTATTCGCACATTGGCAGACGTACGAAATATGCACCAACACATAGGATCTACTGTCAGGATACCGGAAAGAACCCAGATACCGATACTACATATCTTGTATCCTGCGATGGAACATGACAAACGTCAGGATATGGAAGTAATAAGTATCCAACATCCTGGTGATGGAAATCCTAAGAGGAATCCTGAATCCTGGATGGCTCCAATTGTGAAATATCTTAAAGATGGAGATATCCCAAAGGATGAAAATCCTATGGATTTCAGAATGAAGGTATCTCATTTTACTATTATAAATAATATTTTGTACAAGAAATCCCTTGCAGGTCTATACCTAAGGTGCTTGGAGGATCCTGAGACCAAGGAGGTACTCCAGGATATACATGAAGGAGACTGTGGCAACCATACTGAGGACAGATCTTTTTTCTCAAAGGTGTTGAGAACAGGATATTATTAGCCGACCATGAGAAGGATGCTATTGAGTATGCTCAGAAGTGTGATGCATGTTAGAGACACAACAATATACTACATCAGCCTACAGAACCATTATATCCTATCATATCCCCTTGGCCGTTTCTGAAATGGGGGATGGATATAGTGGGGAAACTCCCAAAAGCTCCAGGAGGAAAGGTTTTCATGTTGGCAATGACGGATTATTTCTCCAAGTGGGTTGAAGCAGAAGCCTTTGTCCAGGTTAGGGATCAAGAAGTGGTATCCTTCATAAAAAGGAATACCCTGACAAGATTTGGGGTACCGGTTGAGATAATTTATGATAATGGCTCCCAATTCATCAGTAAAAGGACGACAGATTTTTGTAAGAGTTGGAGTATAAATTACATCAAATGAGGCATAAAACTAACCCTTTTTAGTACTAATGTTGGAAAAAGTGTGATTTTGTCTTCCTTTTGTATTTTCAGGACCAAATGAGCTTAAATGAACAAAAGGAATAAATATGCAGCAAAAACTAACATAAATACAAAGAAAAGGAAGAAAAGTGGTGTGCCGGACCCCTCGACATCATCTTCCCAAGCAAAAACAAAGAAACAGAAGGCTGACCACGGCCCCGTGCCCACTGAGCACGGGGGCGTGGCCAGATGTCTGCAGAAAAGACAAAGCTGTAGAAGCTTCTATTAGTGAGCACTGGGCGTGGTCAACGCTAAGATTCGCAAAATCTAGCAAATCTTGGTAGTACAGATACGCTTCTGCACACGGGGCCTTGCCCAACGAACACGGGGCCGTGTCGAGCCTAATGCAGACAAAAGAAATTAATGAAGGAAGAGAAAATGGATGGGCACGGGGCTGTGTCCAGCGAACACGGGGTCATGGCCGGGCTTCTGTTCAGGCTATAAATAGAGGTGCTTGGTTCACTTCAAAGGCATCCTTTGGCAAACCACCTCTCTCCCACTTCACCACCACTCCACCACCACTACAACACCCACATCCACCACCATCATCCATCATCCATCGTCCACCTTAGAGTGTGTGTAGTAGTCTCGGGATCCAAGATTGATCGTAAGAGCTCTTGTCAATCAAAGGCCATGTTTGGCTAAGTCTCTTACATCACTTGGTGAAGGCAAGTATATAATGTAATACTTTTGATTTTTTATCTTTTCACACTTTTTATTTGGTTTTGTATTTATGACTTTAATAACTAGTTTCTTATGTTGAAGGTGAAACTTCCTTATCATTTGTCCGTGGTGTCTTGGCATTACTTACTATCTATATAAAGTAAAAGATTTTCACCATTCAAATCTCTACGGTCTATATAGAGATAGGTTGGCTACCTGGTCGGGGGTTAAGGGAATGCTTTGGTAAGGTTCTTGCCTTGTTAAGTGTATAGATCCTGCAAGGATCTGGGTCAAGCTTACTAGGACATCCTTCAATACCCACCGGTATTAGATGTCGAGGGTGCGAATGGCTTGATCCCCCTCATATGTAAACTACTATTAACACATTAAATCGGCTACTTAGGATTGTATCTCTGTTGACTCAAACCACTTAGCCGAGGGTAACGACGCCTTCAAAAGAGGGGCCTACCACTTTACGCATTAATAACTTAATTAATTATCTTTCAATATTCCGACCCTTTGGGATTGTATCCTTGCTGACTCAAACCTGGGTTGAGGGTAACATCACCTTCAAAAGAGGGGCATACTACTATAACTAAGATATTCTCTTAAAAAGTGCAAAAGTGCGGAAATCATCAAAGGTTACATTAAAGGCTAGTCGGATCCAAGTGATTCATCTTGTCTATCTGTTTTTTTTTTCTTTTATTTTTCAGCATTTTTAGTTTTTATTTTCATGTTTAAAACCTTTTCTAAAATTTTGATTTGATTAGACGTTGAGGATAAACCGGTACTAAAAGCTCTTGTGTCCTTGGACGACCTCGGTAGCTTACCAACGCTATACTACGCTCACGATGGGTGCACTTGCCCATGTGTGTGTTTAGTGTTAGTCGAATACCGCGTTTTATAAATTTAAAACTTGACTAATGTGTTAAAAAGGGCTTAAAATATTAATAAAAATATATCAGACCTAACACACACCAAGTTTTTGGCGCCGCTGCCGGGGACATAAGGATTTTAAGAAAGTTAGGAATCAACGGCCTAATCGTTTTTCAAAACCTTTTAAAACCGCGCGCACATTTTTTTTTCATTTTTTAGTTAAGTTTTTGCATTACAGTAGCCTGAACACGGGGCCGTGCTCACTGAACACGCCCCCGTGCTGCCCAATTTTAACAAAACACCCAGATACAGAGTCTGACCACGGGTCCGTGTTTGCTGAACATGCCCCCGTGCTGAACTAAACCAGTCACATTTTTCAAAACGCCCAGATACAGAACCTGAACACGGGGCCGTGCTCACTAAACACGGGGCCGTGTCCAGCCTCTGTTTCCGTTTTTATTTTTGTTTTCTGGTCCCGAGACTCTGTTGTGATGTGCTGAGTGATTCTTATGGATCAATACTCAGGAGGTTACAACTACTACTATGAGGAGGATGATTATGAAGAAGAGTATTGTACCATTTATGGTAATCCGCACTCGGTACAATATTGTGACCTCTTCGAACCATCCCCTTCGTACACGTACTATGAGGAGCCCAGGTACGAGCCGTCCACTTTATACTATGAAGAGCCAAGGTATGAACCTTCTCCCTCATACTCACATCTTGATGAACCTAGGTATGAGCCTTCATACTCATACTTTGAGGAACCAAGATACGAGCCTTCACCTTCATATACTTACTATGAGGAACCATGGCGAGGAACCATCGCGTGAACAACCCAACTCATATGAGTATTATGAAGAACCAAGTTACGACCCTTATTCATCATATACTTACAATGAGGAACAATGGTATGAACCATCTACCTCATATGAGTACTATGAGGAACCAAGGATCGAAATTCCGAACTCAAGCTTTGAGGATCCTTATTCTATTTCCCCCCATAGCCGATAAGATAATAGAACACATTAAAACTATCGAGCGCTATATAAAAGAATCTCGCACAAGGGAAGAGGAATCCCGCGCAAAGGAAAAGGTAACTTGTACCAAAGAAGTGACAGTTGAAGAGGTAAATATGGAAGAACAAGTAAGTGAAAAACCGACACATGAGTTAAACAACAAAAAAGGTGAGTCCGACAACGTTAAAATTCAAGAAGAGTCTAATTTTCAAGAAATTAATCTCTTGTCACCTTCTTTCGAAAGTCATTGTTTAGTACCTACTCATGCTAAGTTTTTAAAAGAGATGAACACTAACACTAGAATTGATGGAATGGTAAGCGTTAAGTTAACAAATGATCAAACTACACTAATAAAAGATGATCCATTTGAAATTAACATTACACCGGTTCCATGTTTCTTTCAAAACTCCTTTATTAGTAATATTACAATTGATAAAGATCTTTGTGTTAATATAATGCCAAACAACAATTTCGAAAAATTAAGTATTGGTGATTTTTCTCCACTTCAAATACCCATCTTTTTTCTAATCGGAAAACAATAAATCAATGGGAGCAGTAGAAGATGTGTTAGTCCAAACAAATCAAATGGTAATCCCAACCGACATCGTCATCCTTGATGACGCTCCTCTAATGTTGGGACGACCTTTTGTAAAAACCTACGAAGCTTTGAAAAATCGGAAGAAAAACAATCTACCCATTCAATTAGGGGCATTCAAACGAAGTGTCGATCTTGAGCGTTCAATGAAATATCCAATCGACAATAATGACCCCCTAATTGAAGATGAAGATGAGCCACCCAATACGGAAAAGGAAATTGACCACTTTGTTGAAGAAGAGGTCGCCATTGAACAAACCTTTTTGGTTCTTGACCAAAATGAGCAACCAAATAAGGAGTCTCTTAAAGACCCACCGCTTGAACTCAAAGAACTTCCAAAAGGTTTGGAATATGCTTTTCTTGACAAGGATGGTAAGTTACCTGTAATTATTTCGTCAAAGTTAACTAGTGTAGAAAAAGAAAAATTGGTCACACTTTTGAAAAAGCACAAAAACGCGATCGCTTGGAAGCTTGTAGATATTAAAGGAATAAGCCCTTCCATGTGCACACACAAAATTTTAATGAATGATGACTATAAATCGGTAATACAACCACAACGTAGAGTAAATCCAAACGTCCAAGAAGTAGTTAAAAATGAAGTCATCAAATTGCTTGAAGCCGGACTCATTTACCCAATTTCCGATAGTCCTTGGGTAAGTCCCGTCCAATTAGTTCCAAAAAAAGGAGTTATGACGGTGGTCACTAACGAAAAGAATGAATTAATACCAACGAGAACCGTCACAGGATGGAGAGTGTGTATAGATTATCGTCGATTAGATGAGGCAACGAGGAAAGACCACTTTCCTTAACCTTTTATTGATCAAATGTTAGAAAGATTTTGGCCGTTCAAAAAAAAAATGTTAGAAAGATTATCCGGTCACAAATTTTATTGTTTCTTAGATGGTTTTTCAGGTTACTTTTAAATACCGATAGCACCCAAAGACCAAGAAAAGACAACATTCACATGTCCCTATGGAACTTTTGCTTATCGACGCATGCCTATTGGTCTATGTAATGCCCCGCAACTTTCCAACGTTGCATGGTGGCAATCTTCCCTGACATGATAAAAAAGACTATGGAAGTCTTCATGGACGACTTTTCTATCTTTGGAGATTCATATGACCAATGCCTCGATAACCTTGAACGAATGCTATTTCGATGTGAGTAAACTAACCTCACCCTTAATTGTGAAAAATGCCATTTCATGGTAACGGAGGGAATAGTACTCGGTCATAAAATCTCAAGCAAAGGAATGGAGGTTGATCGGGCCAAAATAGACACTATTTCCCGATTACCACCCCCATCCTCCGTTAGAGCCATCAAAATTTTCCTAGGACATGCCGGATTTTATAGACGATTTATCAAGGACTATTCTAAAATCTCTAGACCTCTAACAAAATTACTTGAAAAGATGCTCCTTTCATCTTTGACAAGGATTGCAACCAAGCATTTCTGACGCTAAATGAAATGCTAGTCAATGCACCTATCATGATAGCGCCTGATTGGAAATTGCCTTTTGAAATCATGTGTGATGCAAGTGACTTTGCAGTTGGAGCTGTCTTGGGACAAAGAAAATTTTCTCCGCCATTGTCATGAAGGTCCGTATGGAGGACATCATGGTGCCGCTAGTACCGCACAAAAGGTATTTGATTCAGGATTTTATTGGCCATCCATTTACAAAGATGCCAAAAGTCTTGTCAAGATTTGTGATGCATGCCAAAAAACCATAGGGTTAAATAAAAGGGAATGGGTCGGTAAATTAGATGACGCTTTATGGGCTTTTCGAACCTTGTATAATATAACAATAGGTTCCACCCCATATAAGCCTGTCTATGGAAAAGTTGTCATTTGCCAATAGAAATAGCACACAAAGTCTATTGGGCAATTAAAAACGTAAACTTAGACATACAAATTGTCGGTAAAAATCAATTTTGTTAATTAAATGAATTAGACGAATTAAGAAATCACGCATACTCTAACTCCGAAATTTATAAGGAAAGAATGAAAAATTTGCATGATAAACATATTAAACCTAATGGATTTCGGGTGGGAGATCAAGTTCTATTGTTTAATTCACACCTTTGATTATTTCCCGGTAAATTAAAGTCTAGGTGGTCGGGACCTTTTTCTATCACCCGTATTTTTCCACACTGTGCAATTGAAATTAAATCCCGAAATGAAATTCCATTCAAAGTCAATGGCCAACGGCTAAAGCTTTATCAAGGATTCATTGAGGATGAAGAGGAGGAGATCTCGCTACAAGCGGCTGAAGAATAAACAAAGGTTTATGCATCAACATCATATCTTGTAAGTAACAAACGTCGGGAAAGCTTCTAAATCGGTAAGATTTCTAAAACCAAGTTTTGGGAAACAGGTCACTCACACGTGCACTCAAATATATATATATATATATATATATATATAATAATTTTACCCGCCCAGGGGCCGTGCCCAGCTGGTCACGGGGTCGTGGCCGGCTAACTGGCGGGGATAAAACCTATTTTTCCTTCATTTCGTCACTTCAACATGACCCGTTTCCCGAAAACTCTCTGTTTCCACTGGAAATTTATACAGATTTTCACGTTCTTCCACCGTTCAACAACGTCAAGGTATGATTCTATCATCATAGTTAGTTAGATTATTCATTTGCATGTAGTTTAACATCAAAAAAATTGGGAAAAAATCTAGGGTTTTTCAACTTGAACCGAATCAAAACTCAAATTTTTGCTTAGATCTGTTAGTAGTAGTTTAGTTATGTGTTATAGGAAGTAAACCAACTTGATTTGTTTGAAGATTTGCCCAATTTCTAACAAAAAACCTCAAACCCTTGTTTTTTAACCGAAAAAGATGAAATTGAAGGGTAAACGGTTTGTTTTGGGAAAAACGGCACTTGGGGTTTCATTTTTGGGGAAAACCTCCCCTACTCAACCAAAAATTTTCAAGTTTTCGGAACCGGGTCGAAAAATGGAATTTTTAGGAAACAGACACCTGAGCACGGGGCCGTGCTCAACGAACATGGGGGCGTGGCCAGCAACTTTCACTCGAACACGGGGCATGGCCAGTGGCCACGGGGTCGTGTTCAGTTTGCTGTTTTCAGTTTTCTTCGGAAATTTACTGTTTCGAGCTGATTGTTTTTTGTTTTCTTTCAGATGGCCAAGAAATTCACACGCTTCAACCAAAATGAGTGGAACTATCAAGCACGATTTGAAGTTCTTCAAAATAGGCCCGAGGAAAACCCAAGACAAGTTTTCTTAGACACCCTGGAAGCAGTGGGGCAGATTGACCGCTTCAACAACCTAGTCACGGGTCCACTTCGAGTGGCCCTCTGCACTAGACTCCATTCAGTCCATGAATACAATATGGAGTTCTACAGCACGTTTGCATTTAAAGCTAAAGCGGAGCCGTTTGATAATGAGGGTGTTAAGTTTCGCTGTGCTGGGAATGTACTCTCCATTTCCATTGCATAATTTGGGTCAATTGTTGGGTTGTTTGCTGAAGAAGATGCCAGAGACGAGGAAAACACGGGTGGTCTTCATGAACTCTCACAAAACCTACGTCACACGGCATAGGCTCAAATCGGAGAAGGAGCATATGATCCAAGCTAAACAAGAGCTCACAGTTGCGGGACCCTCTTTACCGCTACATTCACAGGTTCCTTAGCAACTCCCTCAACCAAAGGCTTGACAGTACTGGTATTGTCAACCTAAGGGATCTGGCGGACTTATACTGCATCCACAACCATGTGCCTCTCGATGTTCCACACCTGCTCCTCCGAAACATGCACCTGAACCAGCTAGCCACAGCCCTGACTCCTATTTTCTTTGGAGGATGGGTCTACCGCCTCTACAAGAACTTGGTGGAGAGGATGCCAAGGTCCTTCCGTAAGGGCCCATGGTCGGGCAAGGTGGATCTCGTCATATGCCGCTCAATGGGAATCATCAATGAAGCGGGTGACGGGACGCTTTGATTTCAAACGGTTCAGGGACATGTTTGGAACCCACAAGAGGCTCTCGTCCTTCACACCCCACAAATCCGTCCTCCTCCCCAGTACCAGTATTAGTATCATGGTGATGCGGGCCAATCATCCTCTCAAGAGGGTGGTTTTCCTAACTTTCAAAGTTTACATGATCTCTTGCAGGAAAACCTTTTGTGCACCCGCAACACCTACAACATGGCCAGTAACACATACACCTGGGTCAGAGCAATAGAGAGGAACATCTCCGACATGCAAGATGACATCGGCAACATCCGGGAGTACATGGCGAATCAAGGAGGATATGATGAGGATGACGATAGGATTGAGGCGGAGGCGTTGGAGGTGATATGACACGGTTGCAGCTTCAACAGGTTAACTCCTTGCTCTCAAAAACAATTATCTCTCCTGCGTGCCAAAGTTGAACAATTTACTTTCCGTTAACACTTTTACGTTTCTGCATTTTTTTAGTTAGTTTGTGATGTGGATGATAACTTGTGGTATGGTAGGATGTTTGTTATTTGTGTGGTGTGGTATTTTTAAGAAAACAGGTACCTAGGAAACTTGGAGGCACTAAATATTAGTGCTACATGAGCCCGGAAACCAGAACCAAAAGCCAAAAACCTGTTTTCATTGTTTGCAAACTCTGACCACGGGGTCGTGCTCATCTAGCACGCCCCGTGTCCATCACCCTGTACCTGCTGTTTGTCTGTAATCTGCCCGCCACAGGGTCGTGCCCACCAGGCACGCCCCCGTGGCCACCTTCTGTAAGTTTTCATTACTTGCACTCTGACCACAGGGCCGTGCTCATCCAGCACGCCCCATGTCCATCACCCTGTACCTGCTGTTTGTCTGTAATCTGCCCGCCACAGGGCCGTGTCCACCAGGCATGCCCCCGTGGCCACCTTCTGTAAGTTTTCGTTACTGGCACTCTGACCACGGGGGCCGTGCTCACCCAGCACGAGGCCGTGGCCAGATGCCCAGTAACACCAAAACCTTGTTTTTAAACACCTTTTTACACATTCAATCAACCTAAAAACTTATTTTTGGGACACATTGAGGACAATGTGTAATTTAAGTGTGGGGTGGATGCTAAAACCATGAATTTTGCAAGTCCTAATAACAAGCCTTACACAAAACTCTATTGGAACCACTAATCACCCCAATTTTTTTCAAAAACTTTTCATTTTTTTTCTTGTCTTGGTTTAATTCGGGAATAACAAGTTCTAAAAGGTTATATTTTTACAAATTTACAACCGATAGCGTCGTGATAAAAAGAACCAACATAAGAAAATTATGAAACGGCATAACAAATCTAGTTAAAATTTGATTATATATAATTGATCACATTATAAACCCATTCCCACAAACAAGTGAGTTTTGAGCCTTTATTGAGCATACAAGCATACACCTTTAAATTAAATGCTCATTTTTCGTTTCTTGTGTGAATAGCTGCTGGGTTCTTACGACTCTAGAACTTGCCACGACGATACATTCCCGGTCCTTACCAACTCAAACCCAAGTAAGTAAATGATGGAGGCATTAGGACTAACCCATTTTCTTTTCAACACCATTATTTTTCATTTTCTTTTCCACCTACCCAAAATCCCCCTAGTTAACCCCTTTGAGCCTAAACCTTTTCATTTCTAAACCCACAAAACAAACACCCTTTACCCACCAAAACCCTTTTTCATTTTAACCCTTTATTTTAGTAGAAAGCTCGGTTGTCTTGTGACGTCTCTTTATTAAAAAAATAATAATAATAATAAAACTTTTTTGAAGTCTAGCAATAAATAAACAAGTTCCTCAAAGAAACTTTGTTTGAAAATGCTTAGTTTGAATAAAAGTCACAAAAACAAAAAGTTTTACGATGACCGACGCTTTTTATGCTTTTAGCACTTTTTACTAACCACTAACCCAAAATCACCTACCTTTAGCCAAAGCCTAACCCTTCCTCAAAGTGCTCTTTATATTTACAAAGGTTTATAGTTAAAAAGGAGGAGGATTGATTGCTTGACAAGCATATGGTAGAAGTAAGTTCCATGCCGGTCTTGAGTGTTTCACAAAAAAATACATCTTCGGCCGAGTGTTGAGTGATCTCCCATGAGGTATGTGAACTTGTATATAAATAGAATTTTAAAAAGGCATGCTATGCCCAAATAAGTAATTTTTCTTGTGAAACGTTCTAAATAAATCATAACGAATAGGATTGTAAATAGTATAAAAATAAAACACAATAAAGATCTTGGATTCCCGACACTCAAGACAAGCCAAAAACTTCTCTTCTACCCATTCCATTTGGGTGTGTAAGCCACAAAGTAAAGAGTTTTGCTTGAGGACAAGCAAAGTTTCAAGTGTGGGGGTATTTGATGTGTGCAAAATGCAACATATAAATTACATCAAATGAGGCATAAAACTAACCCTTTTTAGTACTAATGTTGGAAAAAGTGTGCTTTTGTCTTCCTTTTGTATTTTCAAGACCAAATGAGCTTAAATGAACAAAAAGGAACAAATATACAGCAACAACTAACATAAATAGAAAGAAAAGGAAGAAACGTGGCATGCCCGACCCCTCGACAGCATCTTCCCAAGCAAAAACAAAGAAACAGAAGGCTGACCACGGCCCCCTGCCCACTGAGCATGGGGGCGTGGCCAAATGTCTGCAGAAAAGACAAAGCTATAGAAACTTCTATTGCTCACCACGGGGGCGTGCCCACTGAGCACGGGGCGTGGTCAACGCTAAAATTCGCAAAATTGAGCAAATCTTGGTAGTACAGATACACTTATGCACACGGGGCCGTGACCAGCGAACACGGGGCCGTGTGTAGCCTAATGCAGACAAAGGCAATTAATGAAGGAAGAGAAAATGGATGGCCACGGGGCCGTGTCCAGCGAGCACGGGGCCTTGGCCGGGCTTCTGTTCAGGCTATAAATAGAGGTGCTTGGTTCACTTCAAAGGCATCCCTTGGCAAACCACCTCTCTCCCACTTCACCACCACTCCACCACCACTACAACACCCACATCCACCACCATCATCCATCATCCACATTAGAGTGTGTGTAGTAGTCTCGGGATCCAAGATTGATCGTAAGAGCTCTTGTCAATCAAAGGCCATGTTTGGTGAAGACAAGTCTTTATGTAATACTTTTGATTTTTAATATTTTTGCACTTTTTATTTGGTTTTGGATTAATGACTTTAATAACTAGTTTCTTATGTTGAAGGTGAAACTTCCTTATCATTTGTCCGTGGTGTCTTGGCATTACTTTACTGTCTATATAAAGTAAAAGATTTTCACAATTCATATCTCTACGGTCTATATAGAGATATGTTGGCTACCTGGTCGGGGGTTAAGGGAATGGTTTGGTAAGGTTCTTGCCTTGTTCAGTGTATAGATCCTGCATGGACCTGGGTCAAGCTTACTAGGACCTCCTTCAATACCCACTGGTATTGGATGGTGGGGGTGCGAATGGCTTGATCCCCTCATATGTAAACTACTATGAATACATTAAACCGGCTACTTCCAATATTCCCTCAAACCACTTAGCCGAGGGTAACGTCGCCTTCAAAAGAGGGGCCTACCACTTTAATAACTTAATTAATTATCTTCCAATATTCCGACCCTTTGGGATTGTATCCTTGCTGACTCAAACCACTGGGTTGAGGGTAACGTCACCTTCAAAACAGGGGCCTACTACTATAACTAAGATAATCTCTTAAAAAGTGCAAAAGTGCGGAAATCATCAAAGGTTACATTAATGGCGAGTCGGATCCAAGTGATTCATCTTGTCTATCTGTTTTTTTTTTCTTTTTTTTTTATTTTTCAGCAATTTTAGTTTTTATTTTCATGTTTAAAACCTTTTCTAAAATTTTGATTTGATTAGAAGTTGAGGATAAACCGGTACTAAAAGCTCTTGTGTCCTTGGACGACCTCGGTATCTTACCAACGCTATACTACGCTTACGATGGGTGCACTTGCCCTTGTGTATGTTTAGTGTTAGTAGAATATCGTGTTTTATAATTTTAAAACTTGACTAATGTGTTAAAAAGGGCTTACAATATTAATAAAATTATATCACACCTAACACACACCAATGCCTACAGCTAGATCGAGCCTACGGGATCCTGAGTCGAATTCTGAAGTCCTATGTCAAGAGCTAGATACTATCAATGAAACAAGGGATGCGGCAAAGCTGAGGTTGGCAGCATACCAGCAGAGGATATCCAAGTCATATAACAAGAATTTAAGGACTAGGAGATTCCAAGTTGAAGATTGGGTGTTAAGGAAACCTTTTCAAAATACAACCAATCCTGTTGATGGGAAGTTAGCCCCAAAATGGGAAGGACCTTATCAAATTGAATCAGAATCCGGAAAGGGAGCATACCGACTCAAGACCATGGAGGGGGATATGTTGCCAAGATCCTGGAATGAGATACACCTCAAAGCTTATTTCAAGTGAGTTTAGAAGTTAGTTTCTAACTCAGGATGGTATGAATTCTATCTCTTTTAAATATATTTGATTTAATTTATTATTCTTTGAAACCCAATACTGACTTAAGCATCGGAGGGGTGTTAGCCAGGCTAACACCCACCTTAGTTCAAAGGTGTTTTGTAGGATATGCTTCGGGATGTCACTCCAGGATATTTACCCAAGATGGATCGAAAGATTAGAGGATTGGCCCCCTCTCTCACGTTGAAGGGATTCGCATCCCTTCAATGGTTTAAAGGTATTCACCTTTCTCTAGAATTGGGTTTAAACACCACGTCTGGAGCACACGTTATCCAGGAATAGTTCAAGGTAGCGGGACCAGTTCATCTAACAATGGCAGACAATTTCATTATTATTGGCTATATACTGGATCCTTAAGGTATATGAGGATTGATCACCCTCTCTCACGAAAGAGTATTTTCATACCCTCTAAGGTTTAAAGGTTTTCACCTTTCTAAGTCTTGGAGTTTATACACTCCCACCTGTAGCACACGAAAACAAGGGTTTATCCCCAGGATATCAAGGGTTTATCCCCAGGATATTAAGGGCTTATCCCAAGTGAAACTAAAGTTTTGGACAAGTTCCAAAGATATGACAAACTATGTGTTTACACACATTCTTTCGTGGATAAAAAGTTATGAAGTTTAATCACTAAGTGAAGAAATACTCAAGTATGTCATGCACTGATGTAATATCCTGCATAGACAGGGGACATCCAGTCTAGGGACATTGCAAACGGTTCGAAGATTGAATTTGGAAATTATTGCCTAATGTTTCTAGAATGATTTTTTATTCTTCGAAAATTGAAAGCCTTATCTAAATGATCTAAGTTTTTTATAAAGTCATATTTGACCAACTTTTTGATTAAAGATGACAAGAGTATTGAACACTATATCAGTATCCTGACCAGGATATTCGATCAGGATATTCAAAGCATATCTTTCAAAATAAAAACATAACAACAACAGATAAGGCTAAAAGGTTAGTTTATTATTAACGGTCCAAAAGATTGAATTTTTGGTTTCATCTCAAAACGAGACCCATTCACAATTAAGTTTTTAAAGCATATTAATATTGATGACCATGGGCTTCGTTGGAAACTCAGGATCTTTCCACCTTTGGCCATCATATTGTATCTAATTACAGGAAAGTAAATTTTTTAACATGCATGGAAAGTAAATTGTTCAAAAGACCAACTATCAACACCCTCCAAACCAAGGGCATTGTCTGAGTAAAACTGAGACCAGTAATGCGAAAGAACTGCATCATGAACTCAGGAAAAGGGTATCAAAGACCAAGAGAAAAAGGGTAGGTCGGAAAACATATCCACTCACTGGACGACACGTCTGACCGGAGAGTCCGATCAAACGGTCGGGTGACAGCTCCATCAGGAAAGGCATCGGTGGCCCACAATGCAGCGATATCAGCGTTGTCGAAGGAACATACCTCTTTCTCGAGGTTCTTGAGGAGATTTTGATTGGTGAAGGACGAGTTAGATTCGCCAGAATGGGATCGAGTTCTTGTAGCCATCGAGAGAGAAAAACAGAAAGAATTACAAGAGAAAGAAGGAGAAATTGTTACCTAAAAATTCTGAGGAGGATGGATGGTTTTCAAAGAGAAAATGAGAAGATATAGGGGCGAGATAGATAGGCATTGAGTGAAAAGCGCGTTGGAAGTTGCACCAAGTCTTTTCAAGTTCTGCATACCATTATGAACCTCGGATAATGTGTAGAAAAAATATACTCGTTTGAATTAGGAATCCCAACAAATATATTTTTGGGGACAATTGTTATGGGTGAAATTGTGAGCCCGTATCCTGATACTATATCTTGATTTTATATCAGTTGTTTATGGTCAGGATACTGCACCAGGATATTGGTAACATCCTGAGGTAGTATCATGATAGTTACTAACAATTTGTTCGTAGATTATGACTGCAGGTCCATAACGTTCACAAGGACTTATTCCCCTAAAGACTCGCTCAATATTGTCAGGAAATGGACGTTGAAGCCGGAGGAATAGGTCTTCAACGGTCAAGAGGGAATATGCGGAAGTATCCCTAGTTTATAGGAAAATTTGTTTGTTATTGTAACTATTTAAACGGATGGCCAGATCATAGGACACTCACTTCACTTCGAGCTCTCTAACTCGTACACAATTCTTTCTTGCAATCACACATTAACACTCACTACTTGCAATTTTTGTAACACTTAGTAGCGATCTGAGCATTATCCTGCACTGTATCCTGGTCATTCAAGCAATAAGAAGAACAAGGCAGCTGACGATTGTCAGTTCCTGAGGTTTTATGCCGGAGATCTAGATTGATCAAGGGCTTTCCTCGTACATCTTGTGTCCATTTCTACTTTTTTCTGCTCATTGTTTTATTATTGGTATAGCTTAGTATCCTCAAGCTATATCCTGAAACTGTTTTATACACAATCAACTTAACACATTTTTTGCAAACACCATTAGCACACTACCTCACAAACTAATCTGATTACTTAATTGCTTCAGTAATTTTTGACCAAAACACCCACCAAGCTCACAATCAGGCCTATGGTTGTGGGTTGGTGTTGAGGTGATTACCATCAAAGTTATGAGTTCAAACACTCATTATATTTTTGTTTATACATCGTAAAAGCGAACGATGAAAGCAAGCACAAGTCATAATCTTCCATATGATGAACTTGTGACTTGTGAAGTGTGAACAAATGAAAGCTTTGGCTTTTCAAACTAAGTTCCACTCCTTCATTTTGAGTCTTATGTATAAACACTCAAGTGACTTACTAGAATCAAAGTACCTTAGCCCCGTCTAGCCTCCCTCAATTAGTTAATTATTTTCATGATGTGTTGGCACACCCGGGTTAGAGAGTACTGGTCGCTTGAGCTTATGTTAGGTAGATTTATTCTTGTTATTCATGACCCTCCGAACCATCCTTGTGATGGTTTGTGTAGTGGTGAATCATACAATGAGGTTTCAACCTCCATGGTTTGACTTACATGATACTACATGTTATCTATGATTGGACTTAGTTTTAGGATGATATTATAACTAGATAAATATATATATATATATATATATATATATATATATATATGTGTGTGTGTGTGTGTGTGTGACCGCTAAAATGAAAACCACCTCCAGTTGTAAGAACCGAGAGAACCACTTTCTAGCCACTAGATCAACAAGATGGATGGATGAGATTAAAAGTAACAAAAATTAATATTAAATACATTTTGTCTTATTATGTCTTTAATATTTTAATCCAAAATGGTAGTTTAGTAAAATTACTCTTTTTTTGTCTTTTTGTCTGTATTATTTTTTATTACTTTTTTGTTTTATTATATTACTTTTTATTTTTTAAACATATTTTTTTATTAAAAACATTTTTAAATTCAAATTTTGGTAACAAAACAATTTTTTTTGCGCGCCAGTTTTTGCACGCCGTTTTTACGCCCGGCTTTTTCACGCATCGTTTTTTAACGCGTCGTTTTTGCACGCCGTTTTTTACGCTCGGCTTTTTCAAGAGTCGTTTTTTTAACACGCCATTTTTTACGTCCCGATTTAACGCAACGTTTTTTTACGTCCCGTTTTTTTCGCGGCGTTTTTAAGCCCCGCATTCACACCCCTTGTTTAGGCGCCAATTTATCACACAGTTTTTTACATTTTATGTTAAAAAGTTTACGTTTTACGTTAAACTTTTTAAGTTTTACGTTAAATTTTTAACGTTTTACGTAAAACTTTTTACGTTTTACGTTAAAATTTTTATGTTTTACGTTTTACATTTTTACGTTTTACGTTTCATGTTAAACTATTTACGTTTTATGTTAAACTTTTTACATTTTACGTTTTACGTTAAAAAATTTAGGTTTTACGTTAAAAACTTTACTTTTACGTTTTACGTTAAAAAGTTTACGGTTTTAACTTTTTTTTTACAAAACATTTTTTGACCCAAAACGAACGCACCAGAAATCGCAACTCGGTAGGTGTCTCAGATAGATTGTTATCATCATCGACTGGGGAAAAAAATAAAAAACCAACAAACAAAAATCAAAACAATGAGTGGATTTTTTGAAAAAAAAACGGGGTTTGGCTTAGATTTTCCGATAATCAGAGGCTGCAAAGTGGGGTTGCACTTTCAAAAACCTACCATCCACCATCCTTGCCGCGTCATCGTCATCAAAATATACGTTTTTTTTCCATCATCACCGCCACAAATCCAAAACCACACTTCAATCGACCAATATCAAAAACACAAATCAATCCAAAAAGATCAAAAAACACCGGCTCCAACGGGCACCATCGGCACCACGGGGCACCATCGGCACCACCAGGCACCATCGGCACCACCAGGCACCATCGGCACCACTTGCAATCGGTCACCTATAAAACAATCGACATCGAAACCTGTAAACAGTCGACAAAAATGAACTGTTGCCACCAGAATAGTATAGTCCTACACTTTATGTCATCACCCATAACAAAAATACTTACAACCCAATAAGGCATGTTATGAACAGTTTCACTAACAGCAACCCAGAGGACACCATACCCAAAGAAAGAAGCAAGAACACCCACCAAAAGAACAACCTAAATAGGGTATTTATTAGAAGCAATACCTGGTAAAATACCCAAATCAAAGGAAAACCCAGCAAACAATATCAAACAAACATGCTGTCAGATCAAACCCACCGTCACCCACCACTGTCGCCACACCACCAAACCCACTGCCGCCGCCACCAACACATCGCCAGAATCTGCCTTCCCGACAACGACATCGCCTTCCCGATAACGACATCGCCACCACCACCGACTTCTTAACACCCCACCCCCAACACCGTCTTCCGCCACCAACCACCACCTCCCACCAATGTCTTCCCCACCAACACCTCCCCACCACCGACTGAGATGATGATGATCATCATAGTCATCGTATGTCATCATCACCGATCATCATCATCGTCATCGCTCACGGCGGTGCCGTCGCCGGGAATCGCCACTGGCCTCCGCCGTCTTTCTCTCTCTCTCCGAACTCCTTTTCCGGTTCCTCTTATCTCTCATCGAATCTCTCTGGAGACTGTTTGCTTAGCTTCAAAGTTTATACTCTAGGGGTATTAAATATATATCCAGAATTCCATTCCATCTCGGTCTAGAATTCCATTTACCAACATTGGAAACACAAATATAAAACAGAATGCCTTTAGGGTAAATGACTGTTTTGAAGAGAGAGAAAGGTGAGAGATTTTAAAATCTCTGGTGACATTAAATGGAGAGAGAGAGAGGGGGGATTTGACATTTGGAGTAAATGACCAAAACACCCTTTATGTTGGTATAATCTGATTGGTTCAGAGTGGTTCTCGCGGCAACTAGGGGTGGTTTCTATTTTAGCGGCTCCCTATATATATATATACATATATATATATAGGTTAAGGATCAATTCAGAACTATAAATAATTATAGAACTTACAGAACTTATCTAAACCTTTTATTTATTTGATCAACGGTTAGAATTCTTTATGGCATTTTGGTAAATAAATAGAAGCTTATGGAAAATTATTTAGTTGTTTAAGGACAATTTTGAGATTTTGATTTTTGTTACCATAACCTCCCCCTATTTTTTCTCTATTTGACCATTTTATTTATCGTTCCAAAAATTCGTAAGAAACCATACGACCGAACCCTACATCAAAATAATTGGCTACAACCACACTTTTGCAGCCTTGCAATTCTTTCATTGTTCATCTCCCATGATTTCAAATCTCCAGATTTATTTCATTGTGAACAATTGGTTTTTTTTTTCCATTTTATCGCACGAATCATTAAATTTCCACTTTTATCTTTGTTTGAATCTTCGTTCTTGATAAAAATTCCTCCATTAATTATTATTGGATGCACAAATTCACACATTCACGTTCATTCAAGGAATATAATATTTGAGTTCTTTAAATAACATTGATTCAATTTCTTTTTCTGCTTCAAATGTTTGTTTATATTTTATTCCTCGTTTCCTTAGTTTGTAGTTTCTTCTTAGTAATGGATCCACAAAAGTCAGTATCAACTAAACCTGCTAATTCTTTTTTCCCTTCAAATTTTTTTTAATAAGTAATATGTTTTCTTTTATTTTTTCAAATTACACATGTGTATACTACACATTTACATATATGTGGAGTTACTTTATATGTGTAAACTACTTATTTACACACACATAAAAATACTTTGTATATGTAATCCAATATTTATGAGATAATTTGGAAAAGTGAGTAATTCTATTGATAACCACCTCCATATATACATCAAGACAAACTAAGAATATGGAGAAAATATCTCCCTCAACTACGTAATAATACACATTGAATACAGAATAATTCAAATTTAAACTTGTGCACAATTAACTCCTATTATCCCCCGTCAATCGAAAAGGTGGCGGTCCGACACGAAGTAATAAACAAAACTTCTCGAACAACGGTTTCGGCAAGCTTTTGGTGAAGATATCCGCCACTTGAAGATTGGTTGGCACAAATTTAGTGTGTAAACGACCAGACGAAACCAGCTCCCGAACAAAATGGTAATCAATGTCAATGTGTTTTGCCCGCTTGTGTGACACCGGATTTTGACTTAGGAAGATTGCACTCCTGTTATCGCATAAGATAGTGAGACGTGTAGACGGAAGTGCATGCAATTCTCGGAGGAGGTGAGTTAACCAAATGATCTCTGCCGCTGTATTTGCCATTGCACGGTATTCGGATTCACAACTTGACCGAGCGACGGTAGGTTGCTTCTTCGCGCTCCAGGAAACTAGATTACCACCTAGATAGATGGAGTAACCATATGTTGAACGCCGCGTTTCAATACACCTAGCCCAATCGGCGTCCGAATATCCGACTAAAGCTGTTGACGGCGGTCTGTCAAAAGTAAGCCCATAAGAGATAGTTCCCTTTACGTACCGAAGAATACGTTTTACCAATTGAAAATGGGTAGTGGTGGGTTGCTGAAGGTATTGGCTGGCTTGGTTGACGGCATAAGATAGGTCGGGTCGTGTGATGGTTAGATATTGTAGTGCACCGACTAATGAACGATAGAGGGTGGGGTCGTGAAATGGAGTGCCATCGGATGAAAAAACATCCGATGTTGACAGCGGTGTGGCCACAAGTTTTGCATTGAGGAGGCCGGCCCGAGTTAGGATATCTCGAGCATACTTGGATTGGGTGAGAAAGAGACCGGTGTTGGACTTTACGACCTCGAGACCAAGAAAGTAATTTAGAAAACCCAAGTCTTTGATAGCAAACTCCTTGTGGAGACGAGTGGTGAAGCGGGAGATGAGTGATTCATTGTTTCCGGTTAATATTATGTCATCCACATACACAAGATGGTAGAGAATGGTTGACTCTTTCTTGTACATGAAAAGAGATGGGTCGGCACGACTACATTGAAAACCGAGAGAAACAAGGAACGAGCTGAGGCGATGAAACCAGGCTCGAGGAGCCTGTTTTAGGCCGTAAAGAGCTTTGTTTAAACGAAACACATGGGTGGGTCGTTGTTTGTCAACAAAACCCGGCGGTTGTTCCATGTAAACGGTTTCGTTTAAGTGACCGTTTAGAAACGCATTGTTAACATCGAGTTGGCGTAAGGACCATTTATGAATCATGGCAAGAG
Source organism: Helianthus tuberosus (assembly GCA_030545235.1). Taxonomy (NCBI): domain Eukaryota; kingdom Viridiplantae; phylum Streptophyta; class Magnoliopsida; order Asterales; family Asteraceae; genus Helianthus; species Helianthus tuberosus. The sequence continues at coordinate 133,450,392 of CM060429.1, read as the reverse complement.
CAAGGACAACATGCACGGTAGTGGCTTTAACGACCGGACTAAACGTGTGAGGGTAGTCAATACCGGGAATTTGTGTGAATCCTTGAGCTACCAAACGAGCTTTGTATTTGTCAATTGATCCATCGGACTTGTATTTGGTTCGAAAAATCCATTTTGAGCCAACAATGTTGTGTGAGCTGGGACGTGGAACCAACTCCCATGTGTTGTTGTTTATGAGAGCATACATTTCCACCTTCATAGCATCAACCCATTTAGGTTGTTTCATGGCCGATTTGAAACCCTTAGGATCATGAGAGGCCAATAAAGCATGGTGCAAGGCTGATGCCGAAGCAATGGATAGGTCGGCGACATGCTTTGGCTTGAAGATGCCGGACTTGGAACGTGTGTTCATTGGATGAATGGACACAGAGGGCGGCGGGTCTGGTTGAGAGGAGACAGCAGAGTCTGGTTGAGGGGAGGGTGGATGAGGTACAGAAGGGTGAGTGGGAGGCGGGTGTTGGATTATCGGTGGAAATGATGGGTTGGGTTGAGCAATGGGTGATGGTGGTGGTGTTTGGGCCTGGGGTTCAGTTTGTTGGAGTTGGGCCTCAGGTTCAATATGGGTAGTTTGGTCCGATGGAAAAAAAGAAGGACTACAAGGGCAGTAAACTGGGTGGGAATCTGAGTTTGGTGGTGTGGAAAAAGAATTAGAAAACGAGGATGTGGAGGGGATGGCAGTTGGGGAAGGAAGGGAGTCATCAAAATTTGAGAAGACTAGTTTGGCTTCGTCTACGGGAGGGACAAAACCACTAAATGGAAAGACGTCTTCATCAAACTTTGCATGACGCGTAATGTAAACACGGGATGAGGAGGGATCGAGACATCGATAGCCCTTGTGTTTGGGACTATACCCAATGAAAATACATGGAGCGCTACGAGGTTGAAGTTTATGTTTTGCGTAATCACGTAAATACGGGAACACGCGACACCCGAAAACACGAAGATTCGCATAGGAGGGTGGTTTGTGAAACAACATCTCAAATGGAGATTTATCGGATAAAACCGATGATGGGAGACGATTAATTAGAAACGTGGCCAAAGCAAAGGCATCAACCCAAAGGTTTGCGGGTGCATGTGAGTTAAATACCATGGCAAGACCCATTTCGGTGATATGTCTATGCTTGCGCTCGGCCCTACCGTTTTGTTGAGGGGTATGAGGGCATGAAACACGATGATGAATGCCATTTTGTTGTAAGAGTTTCTGAACTCTATTGTTGGTGAACTCGGTTCCACCGTCACTTTGTAATGCTTTGACGGTACACGAAAATTGGTTCTTGACAAATGGTAAAAATACATTAAAATAGTAAAGAAATCTGATTTAGCTTTTAGAGGATAGAACCATGTGAACCGTGAAAAGTCATCAACAAATATAGCATAATATAAATATCCATCGGTGGATGGAACGGGTGCTGGACCCCAAAGATCACAGTGTATCAAATCAAGAACATTAGATGCACGTTTATCATTTTCAATAAAAGGTAAACGATGAGATTTAGATAACTGACAAGAGGAACAAAGCCTCGGTTTCGGTAACAAAGAAGTAACAAACAAATGACCAAATTTATTCAATTTGAAAATAACATCAAAAGCTACGTGGCCTAAACGACTATGCCATTTATCCACGAACGCACGAAGATGAGGAACTTGCAAGGCAGCAACCAAGGCTTTATGACTTTGAGATAGGACATATAGTCCGTTTTCACACGTTCCCCGAGCAAGAACCGCCTTGGTTTTTCGCTCCTGAATATTAAAGAACGTATTAGAAAACAAGACATCAACATGAGAGTCATTGGTTAATTTACTGACAGAAAGCAAGTTTCTCGTTAAATTTGGCACGATAAGGACGTTCTGTAAAGAAATGTTGTCATTTAACGGCCCGTGCCTATATGAGTAATTGGCGAAGAAAGGCCACTACCAAAAGTAACAAAGTTATTACCGGGATTTGGGAGAACATCGACAAGACCATTTGCATTCGGACCCATGTGACCGGTAGCTCCCGTGTCGGCGGTCCAATCTGGAACATCTGGAGCAATGTTGCACTGGGCATGGAATGCTTGTGCTAGATTAGCATCAAGTGGGACAGTTTTCTTGGCAAACGATCCAAGGTCGGGGCAAGAACTAGCATAATGACCCTCTTTCCTGCACAATTGACAATTAGGTGGTCGTCGATTACCGTTCGACCTACCACGATTAGCCGACTGACGAGATTGGCCACAATTGTTCGAGTCACGGCCAGAATGGGAATTAGAACCATGGTTGTTGCGAAACTCACGGGCAACGAAGGCGTCTTGGGGAGGGTTTGAAGCATGAATCGATTGGAGAAACATTTCGTGACTCTCTGCTTGGGCAAGCAAGTCACGGAATGAGGAGCGAGGAACGATTGCTCGTTGAGAGGTAGAGAAATTTTCGAAGGCGGCACCAAGACCACATAAGAACCAGTGATGTTTGTCGTGTTCTTTCACCGGGTGACCGATGGCGGCCAACTGCTCGCATATAAGTTTGAACTTCCGGCCAAACTCAGCAACTGTGGACTGCCCTTTCGTTAGTTGACGAAGGGAGTCACGAAGGGTGTGCATACGTTCGATCGATTGATGGCTGTAGGCAGCCTCGAGAGCACACCAGATCTGGCGAGCAGTGGAGAGACCGAGTGCCTCGGCCATGGACTCCTCCGTGAGAGAGGAATGGAGGATCAAAATGACCCGTTTGTCAGCCTCCGTCCAGAGGGTAAAGGCTGGGTTAGTTTCGGACTTCTCATTAACCTTGACGGTTTCAGGGGGACAGTCGGAAGAACCGTCGATGTGACCAAGAAGGCCAAGGTAGGAGAGAAGTGGAAAATTTTGATTTTTCCATAGGAGAAAGTTAGAAGATGATAGCTTGATGGTGAGGAGGTGAAGGATTGTATTTAGGGAAGGTAGAGAGGATTCAGAAGCCATGGAGAAAAACGCAGAGGATGAAAGAAAGAAACAGATGGAGTAGGTTGAAAAAAGACAAAAAAAGAAAGGGTGTGGATCGCCTAATTGGCTGATACCATGAGATAATTTGGAAAAGTGAGTAATTCTATTGATAACCACCTCCATATATACATCAAGACAAACTAAGAATATGGAGAAAATATCTCCCTCAATAACTATGTAATAATACACATTGAATACAAAATAATTCAAATTTAAACTTGTGCACTATTAACTCCTATTAATTTACATACATGTAAGCCAGCTAATATAGATTTATTACATATATCCTTTTTGTTATCTACATTTGTGGAAACTACTGTGTTTGATAATTTTAATGATTTTATATATATATATATATATATATATATATATATATATATATATATATGTGTGTGTGTGTGTGTGTGTGTGTGTGTGCATGGTTCGAAGAAATTGATGATTAGTTTGAAGATTTACATATATGCAAATAGGTTAATTACACATATGTAACCCAACATTGGTTTGAAAATTATAATCAATGTGTAAATCTGTAAACCTAAATATTCATTTGATTAGTAACAGATAGAGAGGGGAAAGAGAATAAAGAATTAGTTAAAAAGAGTAAAATATTTAACAAATTACTAATATACCCTTTTTATTTAGTTTTTAATTTTTAAAACTAAAATATAATGATTGGTTCAAATTGGTTCTGCAAGTTCTGTTTAAAAGTGAGGTTCTGTAAAGAACCCTTCCCTATATATATATATATATATATATATATATATATATATATATATACACATACATAAGAACATGGCCGATTTTATGATAGTAATCAAGTCATGATTATTCGTCATAAACTTTGGCCATTATATCTAAGATTCAAAGTCATTTGTTATTGATTCTAATTGGCAATTTGGGACCCATGAAACCACATAACATGGTATCAAAAATGAGTGATTAGAACTAGATATTACTTTTGTATACATACTTTTTAATACTTTAAATTCTAAATCCCGAATCTTACCACTTCCTAAACGTCATGTAACCTTACCATTGAATCCTTATTCACAAACAATTTGTCACTCATGGATAATCGGAAAGCATGTGCAATATTGTGAGTATACTTGACCCATTTTACCGTTTTTACACTTTTTGGGTGCAACATGTTTACATATACAAAAAACACATACATACTTTTGTGAAATCATACATACAAACAATCCAATACATGCTTACTATTACGTTATGCTTGATTCATGTTTTCTGGGTAATTCTTATGTGATGAACATGTCATTAACTTCGTACGAGCCTCCACTTAACATGTATAGCGCTATAGGAGTAACGCACCACCCATGAATGAGGGGTCATGTTAAGTTTATTCATTCTTTATACTTGTGGTAATCAGAGGGTTGACTTGTAAATCGCATGCCAGTTTATACGTTAATCTTGACAACTAGGTTTGCCATGTGGATTGTTCATTGTCATTTTTATACTTATATGCTAGTACACCAAACTTGTGTACTCGCCAATACTTTAGTATTGAACTATGCTTTTAAAACATGTTGCAGGTTTATGATGATGTTGATGATGTTGATGACGCATGAAACTTAGTAGGATGCCTAGAAACGCATTTAAACTTTAATACTTGTTGTATTGTAATTTAATCTGTTTCGACTTATTGTATTTTATTTCAAACAATGTAATTGATACTATTAGCAATGAAATGAAATTTATTCTTAAATACTTGTCACAAGTTAGTGTTATGTGTGATGAGCAATCTCGTTTTCGTCTCACTACGATGTTTCCGCCATCAGTTGGGGTGTGACACAAATAATAGAAAATATCAAAACACTTAAAAAGGCAAATAAAAATGAATTGCCGGACCTCATCGTCTCATATGATGTTTAATAAGGGCATATGTAGAATCTATGCAACAATATAGGGTAATAACATTGTGTTCTCGAATTTCATGTAAGATAAAATTGATTATTATTGAGTTTGAGTGAAAAAAAGGGCTAAACGAAAGTGATAAGATTTTATGTTCTTAGTTTAAAATGATGATAAAAAAGAAAAGAAAATTTATAAAGATATCTAGTAATGGTAAATTCTAAAAATTAAAGAGTTATTTTAATATATATTTTTTTATTTTGAGTTGTCTTCCTTGCATATCCTCTTAAAAATGAAAGGAAAGTTACTAATGTTTGTTCCAAAATAATTTGGGTTTATAGATCCATTAGTGATCTTAATAATTGTTTAGATTCACATCATCTAAGAGTTTATATGGCAGTGAATAATAAGTAGATGGTGATGGAATGGGTTTGGAATGTGATTAAACATGCTTAGTTGATAAACTTACGAGTTTTTATGTGTTTAAATGTGTGGAATTGAATAACTACGAAAAATTGATGTTTTGTAGGTTAAACACGAAGATTGGACGTGTTATTGGAAATGAAGATGGAGTAAAAATGAAGTTATTGAGATATGAAATAATAAAGGGCTGAAATACGAATACGTGGCTGCAAACGGGGAAGAAACGGAGTTGAAACGAAGAAGTTATGAAGAAAACAGTTTTTAGAAGAATCTGTCAGAAGTGGGCTACGGCTCCAGGATGGCTTACGACGCTAGACTTACAAAAATTGGTTAAAACATGTGAAAAAGTAGGGTTTCCATATCTCGTTCATTCTAAAAATAAGGAGGCGACTTGGGGGACGAATTCTGGAGGTTTTCTTGAAGGCATTTCACCATTCCATACCATCTAATCATCATTCCATTATCCATAATGTAACAACCCGACTTTCTGAGTCAAGGTAAAAGGAAAGTCAAAGTACAAGTCAAAGTCAAGACATGTCAGTATTCAGATATGTCTTTTCTTGCTTAATTATTGCTTAAATTAACTATAATACACTTATTATCGCACGTTAAATGCTATTTACAAATACATACAATTTGAACGCACTTTATTGCAATGTTACTACCGCTATCAAAATCAAAACGCGGAATGGTTATGTTAGGTTTATGATTGTTATTGTGTTCCTTACTTGCGTGTGTGCCTTATAACTGTTTTTGGATGATATTCGCAAACACAAACGCAACTCTATCGCATCGCAATCTCATCGCAACTCGAAACGCAGATTTATTTTAAGTGTGTGGTAGTTATGTTATTTGTGTAACTAGTTGTAAAATATCGTGTGGTTATCTCATCGCAACACTTAATCGCAACTCGCTTAAACGCAACGCAACGCTTAATGCACGAAACGAAAATTGGAAAACTAACTCGCATGAGCCAACCGATCGAACGACCATTCGATCGAATGGACATCCGACCGGATGGCCATCCGATCGATTGGCCGTCCGATCCACTAACAACCACTGCCTCTCTCCCTTTCACCTATAAATACCCCCCTGTCACATCAACTGTTCATTGATGTGACAGCTCCGTCCGACCTACGCACTCCCAAGCTCTTTTCTCTCGATCCCTCACTATTCTTGTAAGTTTTCTTTCTAAATCTTGTACTTCCATCTTCATTGCACACTTTCTCATCATCTTCTCCAACAAATCACTACTTTTCACTCGGAATCACCTGATTTGGGCTGTTTTAGAGTGACGTCACCTCGGTTTCTTATGAACACTGAAGTGTGACCTCATCTCATCAAAGTTAGTCCAGATCTATAGGATTTCAACACTGTTTTACACAAATCTCAACAAGATTTCAACAATTATCCACTGTTTCAAACTTTTCTTCAAACATTCTTTACTTTTTACTCAAAACCGTTAGAATCTGGACTCGTTCAAGCTCTCCACTCATCCTCTAGTGGAGAACCGGTCTGAGAACAGATTTCTACCGAATAGACGACCGATTCACGGGTTAAACATGAAGCTTCATCAAAAGAACAGTGAGTACACCTGAGTGGGGTGATTCCCATCCGACCAGACCAGCTGGACTTCAGTGTGTTTCTGTGTTTGACACGTCATCACACCGTCTCCATTTAAACTTTTAAACTTAGAAATTTTACCGAGTTTTCAAAACACAAATCGCCGATCAAATAGCCATCCGATCAGATAACCATCAGGTCGAATGACTATTCGATCAGGGTGAATTGCACTTCAACACTTAAACAATTTGACCAAAACTTCAAAAGAATAACAACTCTCAGTCGAATAGCCATCCGACCGGATAACTTGACATATAGAAATATTTCTCACTTTTCAAAATGTTACAACGAAAACTTGAAAGTTTCAAACCATTTTACAAACACTCACACTCAGTCAAATGACTAACCGACTGAATGGTCATCCGTCCGGACGGTCATCCGGCCGACTCACCATCCGATCGCTTATCTCACCTAACGCACTGTTTCACGCTGTTTCACACACCGTTCAACGCTTACACTATCGTTCTATAATCAGGCTAACCTCCAAGCGCTCCCTTCAATCAAAGGCAGTGTTTATTTACTAAACACGTACTGTGAGTATACTCGAACCCATTTCTTTTTAACGCACTTTTGGGGTGTTACATACGTTACCTATATCAAATCACAGTGAACACACAACGTAAACACTTTTAACGCTAACCACTCTCGCATGTTATAGGTGACTCGATGAATGCTTGTATGTTATGCTTACATAGTGTTTGTTTGCCTGACACCTTAGCAACGATAGTACTACAGTTTGGACTCATCACCTGTCGGGGACAGGGGTTGTTAAGGGTTTTACTTCACATGGTCACAGTGGTGATAATGTGTTGCGCATTCTACAACTCGCAGTCATGTCGGTTGCATACTTCATTGTCGATAGCTTACTTGCCTCACATTTCTACGTGTTACATGCTGGTTATGCATAAATCGCTTTCGCTACTATATGTTATTAAACTTGTATGCTCGCCTTTACACTATATGTATTGACTTTATTTTAACGTATGTGACAGGTGTTTAGGATGCCATGTTTGCTGCTCGTTTATGGAATCAAGTTAGGTGGTCTAGAAACCCATGAATAAAATCTGAGTTGTCGGAACTGTTATTTGTTTTTGAGAACAATATCTGTATTGACTATTTTTACTTAATATGTTTATGGTAAGGGACATGAATGTTAAATATATGGTAATTCATACTTGTTATGGATTCTCTTGGACAATCTGTTTCGCTCAGTGCCGTTCCCCGATGATTCCGCCATCGGTTGGGGTGTGACACATAATGTATTCCAACATCAAGATTGAAGATCAATTCACAAGCATGTGTGGTTAATTTCTTCGTGGTTTCCTCCAGATGGAGGATTCTTGTTGTAACAACCCGACTTTTCGGACTGTTATCTGTTTGCTACTTACTTCAATTTGTAACCATTTTGTACTCCGAGATTCGATATAAATAAAGGGTTATGTTATACTAAATACATTTTCATCACACAGCACCACTGCACGCTTAAACGATTTATATTCACAAACACTCAACGCTAACGCAACATGAATCACAGAGAATTATGCCACTTTACTTGCCGAGTGTGTTTGTTTGTTCGGTAACCACTCTCGCCTTCCCACTCGCTTATCGCGCTAAATCGCTAAATCACAAACGCTGTTTATAGTAGTAATGTTATGTTGTGCGTTCCTATATGCTTTACTTGTGTGTGCTTTATATGTTTATGAATTGTACTCGCAACCCGATTATCACACCGAAACGGAAACGCAACACATACTCAATATCGTGCTGAAATATTTTATGTACATGTACTAACTAACGCAACAAAACGCATTAAAGGAGCATCCCACACGTGAAACGAAGAACTTTCTCACCCAACTGGCCCCTTCGAACAGAAGTGTCAGCCCCCCTCTATAAATACCAGCCCCTTCTCCATTTCATTCATTGCTGCCTTTTACTCTGAAACGCTGCCAAATTGCTATCCGACCATTTTCAAGTAAGATTTATCCATTCTACATAATTACACAACGTTTTCCACTACGATATTCCACAAGATTCACTCCTATTTCATCAAAACTCTTCTATTTTCATCAAAACTTCATCTTTTTCAACTAAACTTCTTTTTTTTACAAAAACCTTCATTTTTTTCATGAAAATCTTCATCTTTTTCATCAAATCTTCTTCTTTTATCACGGATCTACACTTGTACGAGTGATTTGGGTATAACCTTGGGTTCCCAAGTTGTAGATCTGAAGATCTCATACTAACCAAGTGTTAGATCTAAGTGAAAACCCTTTTAAACTTGATTTTCACACTAAAATGGACCTAAAAAGACATGTATTTCATTCACTGGATAGTGGAACGAGGTAGTGTCGAAACCATCTTGAATGGGACTTGAAAATACGTCCGATTCAGGCAAAAACATAGCTCTGAACGCCAAGAACAGCCACGAATGCGAGCTGGACTGTTATAGCCCAGCTTCGTATGAAGGCACTGCCTTCGTACAAAGGCACTGACTTCACACATCACAGCCCGATTCTTATCCGTGACTCAGACAAAGACCTCTCCGACTCTAAGTTTAATCAGTAGCTTTAGGTTAAAGGGACGAACACTCGATTTTCTGAAGAAAGACTCGAAGAACACTCGATTTTAGACAACGGAAGCAACACGCGTACGAAGACTCCACCTTCGTACAAAGGCACGCCTTCGTACGAAGGCACCAGTTTCGTACGAAGCATCTGTTTTCCCAGCAACACCTCGATTTGACCGTTCCAGCACTTTGGAAGACTTATGCATTCTGTCCCCATACGCAGGCTGATCCGGCCCTCCCTTCAATCCATTTCAGGACGTGTTTACTTGCTAGACACGCACTGTGAGTATACTCGAACCCTTTTTCGCTTAAGGCACTTTTTGGTGTTACATACGTTCTCTACTAAAAACACAACACACAACGCTTAACACTTTTATAAACGTTAACCGCTCCCACATGCTATACGTGATTAGTTAAATGCTTGTTGCTATGTTTATACAATGATTACTTGCCCGACCACCTTTAGTAACGATAGTACTATAGTTTGGACTCAGCACCTGTTTGTTTAGGGGTTGCTAAGTATCACATACTTTACTTCACGTGTTCGCTTCGGTGAACATCTGTCGCGCATACTCTACTCACAGTCATGTGGTTAGGTTATATCATTGTTGATAGCTTACTTGATTCACCCGTTACATGTTGCATGCTGGTTATGCGTAAAAGCTTTTTATACTATACTTGTGCAAACTTGTGTACTTACCTTTACATTATTGTATTGACCTTATTTTAACGTATGTGACAGGTTGATGGTCTGTTTGCTGCTAAAAGGATAGGAGTGCTAGAAACCCACAATAAAATCTAGGTTGTCGGATTGGATTTTTGTTTGAGAGATGCGAACTCCATTATAACTGTTTGTTGAAATATTTGTTTATTAGTATGGGATAATGAACCTTTAAGTATTTTCACTAAATAGTTGTTATGGATTCTCTTGAGCAATCTGGTTCGCCTAGTGTCATGCCCAGATGATTCCGCCATTGGTTGGGGGTGTGACACTTGTAAGTGGATAATTGTTATCAGTTTTTCTTGTAATTGAGAATGGTAATCAAAGCATTTATCATTTTTTTGCTTAGTGATTTGTTAGTTTGACTGTAAACAGTTGAGTTTATCTAAAACCTTAGTTTTATTTTCTCAATTCCCAAGAGTTCTAGTAATTAGGATATTGTAACACCCCAAAACTCAGATATTTTGATTCGTTAGTAAGTTAGTGTAGGGACCATTGGTGACATTCCTTTAAAGTTTATAAAATGGTCAACAAAAAGAAAGTTGGGGACAAAATTCTGCATTTTTATGTGTGTGAAGAGTGTGTGTGTGTGTGTGTGTGTGTGTGTCGATGGATGCAAGAGAGTGGAAGAGGGTTCTCTCAAACAACCCAAACCCCAAATTGGTGATGAAATTAGGATCCAATTTTATGCATGAATGAAGAGTTGTCTTCATCTCAACTTAATAAACATGTGTTAAGTTGTAATTTGAGATTTGGTGATCTTGTATGAAGTGGGTTTATGTTTAATCCACGAAATTGTATGAAATTAATCATGAATATGTGTTAGAATCACCATATAGAACATGAACTATACAAGATTTTAAGTAATTTGATGTTTTAGGATAAAACCTACTTGTAGTAGTAAGGATGGTGAGATGAATGAATTATCCATGTTCAATTCTTGTATAATTTTGATATATGACGTGGTATATGATGAATTCTTGTTAGATAAATTAGGCATGATATGAATTTATTTTATGTTTAGTTTGAATTGATGAATGAAAGCAAGAAGTAGGAAATGAAGCATGAAATGCTTATACATTATGCTTAGATAGTGGTATGCACACCAAGTGTTTGATGAAATGTCTAGGTGAGATTACTAGATGAAATTGGATACAAGTAATGGATGAAAATGTATAGGATGTGGATATGATGTATTTGATAGTAAACTAAACATGAGAAATATGCTTTGGAGGGATTACATGTGAATTTAATTAATGTGATGTTTCGGTAAGAAGTATGCATTAGGAGCTTGTACTCTATGCTTGAATGATGGTGCACATCATGTGTCGAACTAGTGGTTTAACGGTAATTTAAAAATGGATGTGAATTATATGTATAACATATGGACTTACTAGTAAAGGATGATGTTGTGATTATGTTAAAGTGACTAACTTTATAGGTGATTGTTAAATGTAGAATTATGAAGGCACTAGTATGTATAAAATTGGTTATGGAGGTAACCAAGTGGTCACATGTTTGTATGTATTCTATAACATGAATATGAATTACATATGGTGTGGTGCTTAAGTTATAGCATGAGAAAAGGATCATTACTTGTAAACTATAGGTTAGTATGCTTAATGGTTGATTTATGAAACGTCAACGAATGTAGGAATGATATTAGTAGACTTTCTAACTTAATTATAAAATTAAGAAGGTCATGTTGTGCATAATAAATCATTAATTGTTACTTGATAATATGTTGAAAGGTGTGGACTCGAAATGATGCGATTGCTGGCTTATGTATTATGTTGTTGAAATTTGGCTAGTAAGGGTCAATGTGAGATGTGAATGTGAAATAATGTAATTTAGAATGTGCATGTATGCTAATAATGTGGTAACCATAATGACATGAAAGTATAGGAATCATGTCAAGATGGATGGAAGCATGGAAGGCTAACGGGTCAAAAGGAGACGAGGAAGCAAGCACGAACATGGATGCTCACTGTAGGTCCACTTGGAGGATCAAGAAACCTACTTCCTTGTTGTTAGAACACATTTGCAAGTGCGGAATCCTTGTAAGAATGCAACCAAAGCAAAGTATAAAGCACACAAGTAACCAAAGATTCACTATCTTGATTAAATGGAAGAGAACAATTACAAACACATACACATACACACAGTGTTTACAGAATCAAACCAAAGCTCTCTAGCGAGAACAAGTTCACAGCAGGTTGTCACTCGGTCGGACGGTTGTTCGATCGGGTGGCAACACATGTGCATTGAACATGTTGAAAATTTGTTTAAGTGTTGAAGTCAGAACGTTACACGGTCGAGCGACAATCCGTTCGGACGATCGTCCAATCAGACAGGAGTTCCTTCCACGACCACAACTTCAAATGTTTGAAATAAATGCCAAGTGTGGGGGCCAAGGTGCAAGCCGATCGGGTGGCAACCCGATCGGGTGACATTCCGATTGGACAGCAGTCCGATCGGTCGACACTCTGTTCTGGTCGACCTGATCGTCTTCTTCCTTGGTTATTCTGGTAGTTTGTCATTTTATCGAGATGATTTGATAACGTTTTAGACAACAGAAACCTGGTCACGACTTAGTAACCTGATCGGGCAGGAATCACCCAAACCCGACAAGTTAACTGTTCGAGAAGGTGTTCCATGTCTAACCTGAAATCGGTAATCTCGCGGATAGAATCAAGATCTTGAACCAACACATCACCATGCAAGAGTAGAAGGTTAGAACAAGTTCCGATTCTACCAGTTTTTGAGGCATTGAGTGTAAAAGAGTTGAAAGAAAGTTAGAAACCATCTTTGAATCCTTTTTCACCTTGAATATGTTTCGATCTATGAAGATCTTTGTTTATTTGTATGGAAATCATTCGGATTTGGTGGATTGAAGCCAAAACATGAAGTTCATAAGAACAACATGATGACATCATCCTAGAACGCCTCAAATCTAGTGATTTCACGGTTAAAAGTTAAGATTCGAAAGATAAAAAGGTGTAGGAGTGTGTGTAGATTAAGGAAGTACAAGATTTAGGACGAGATCTTACCGGAATCGTGAGAAATCGAAGGAAAAGTGGGGAAGATGAGCTGGTCGGATGAGAGTTGCCAAAAGTGGAAACTTTGATGTGGACAGGGGGTATTTATAGGGTTTCCCAAAAAGGAAAGGGTGGAATGTGGCTGTTTGACCGAGTAGGCAGCCCGATCGAGTGGCTGGTCGATCGAGCGGCAGCTCAATCGAGCGGCTGGTCTCTTCGTCGATCGGCCACTTGATTCGAGTGTTCGGTGCGGCGAGTTTTGCCGTTTCGTTTGCGATTACGAGCGTTGCGATGCGATAGAATTTCCTAGTCAAATTACTTTTAATCCCAACTACTATATCAACATACAAGCATCCCCATTTCATATTCGTTTAGCGTTTGCGATTCGATTGCGATTGAGTTTCGATTGCATTTCAATTGATCACCACAACATAACATAAATAAACATGCACAAGTAACACATAAGGCACACACACACGTATAACAATAACCAAAATGAGTATATTCAAGTTGCGAGTGCGATTGATTGAACATGCGATAAATAGCGATTACTATGCGATTATTAATAGATACTCCACATAATACAACTAAAGCGATAATTAAACAGACTAAATTCAAGTCAAAGAAGTCAAAACAGGAATGAAGCAAGGAGTGACAGATCGCCATTAGAAATCTTGTCTTCCTTTGACCTCAATCTTGACTTTGACTTTGACTTTGACTTTTGAAAACACGGGGTGTTACAGCCTCCCCTAGTTGAGGGAATTTCGTCCCGAAATTAGGTCGAAGCCGTAACAAACAACTGCGGGTACTTCTCCTTCATGTCGCTTTCGAGTTCCCAAGTGAACTCTGCGCCTCGTTTGCCTTCCCATCGGACTTTCACAATAGGAATGCGTGAGCGTCTGAGCTGCTTGGTTTGGCGATCCATGATTTTGACAGGCTTCTCCACGAAGTGTAGTGTTTCGTTTACTTGGAGATTATCAAGAGGTACAATTAAATCATGCTCCGCCAGGCACTTTCGGAGGTTCGAAATGTGGAAAGTCGGGTGAACGTTACTAAGTTCCTCCGGTAGTTCGAGTCTGAAGGCGACTTTTCCGATCCTTTATAGAATCTTAAAAGGTCCAACATATCGAGGCGCTAGTTTCCTTTTCTTGCCGAATTTGACCACACACTTCCAAGGTGATACCTTTAGGAGTACGTAGTCGCCAACGTCAAATTCAAGGGGCTTGCATCGTTTATCGGCGTAACTTTTCTGTCGACTCCGAGCTTTCAGCATATTGTCTCGAATTTGGAGGACTTTGTCAGTCGTTTATTGCAATAGCTCAGGACCGGTTAATTGCGAGTGACCGATCTCGTGCCATACAATTGGCGATCGACATTTTCTTCCGTATAAGGCCTCGAATGGTGCCATTTGAATGCTGGAATGATAACTGTTATTATACGAGAATTCAACTAACGGCAGGTAAGCATCCCAATTACCACCGAAATCTATGACACACGAACGGAGCATGTCTTCAAGAGTACTAATCGTTCTTTCCGTCTGACCGTCGGTTTGAGGGTGGAATGTGGTACTTAGATTAAGCATAGTACCAAGAGCTGCTTGAAACGTTTCACACAGTCGCGAGGTAAACCGAGCATCACGGTCAGAAATGATGTCACGAGGCATCCCATGTCGACAAATGATCTCATTGGTGTAGATTCGGGCTAATCTTTCTACCTTGTAGTCTTCCCGTATTGGCAAAAAGTGAGCGGATTTGGTCAAACGGTCAACGACAACCCAGATGCTGTCGTGACTTGATGGCGTGCGCGGAAGTTTCGTTATAAAATCCATAGCTATACTTTCCCACTTCCACATAGGGATCGGGGGTTGTTCAAGTAAGCCAGAGGGTCTTTGGTGTTCAGCCTTGACTTTAAAGCAAGTCAGGCACTTTCCAACGTAGAGGGCGATATCCCTTTTCATGCTCGGCCACCAGTACTTGTAGCGAAGGTCCTGGTACATTTTTTCAGCACCGGGATGAATAGAATATCGGGATTTGTGGGCTTCGTCCATCAAGATCTGTCGTAAATTGGTCCGCTTAGGGATCCAAATTCGGTCCAGAAAGTGGAATATCCCATTCGACTTGTTCACAAGCTGGGCTCCATCATGGTAGATTCTTTCCTTCTTCAAAGTGCGTTCATTAAAACAAGCATGCTGAGCTTCACAGATGAGGGTTTCGAGATCGTATGGGGCTTGGGTATCATGAATGCTGAGCAGATAACTCCGTCTGCTGAGAGCGTCGGCAACGACGTTTGCTTTGCCAGGATGATAACGAATCTCACAGTCGTAATCGTTAAGAAGTTCCACCCATCAGCGTTGACGCATGTTAAGTTCCTTCTGGTCAAAGATATGTTGTAGGCTCCTATGATCGGTGAAGATCGTACACTTGGTACCATACAGGTAGTGTCTCCAAATCTTTAACGCAAAAACAACTGCGCCTAGCTCGAGATCATGGGTTGTATAGTTCTTCTCGTGGACTTTGAGCTGACGAGACGTGTAAGCAATGACCTTGTCTTGTTGCATGAGAACACAACCAAGACCAAGGTTCGAGGCATCACAATAGACAATAAAGTCGTCGTTTCCGTCGGGCAAAGTGAGGACGGGAGCATTGCAAAGCATGTGCTTAAGGGTTTGAAAAGCATACTCTTGTTCAGTTCCCCAAACAAAAGGCTTGTCTTTATGCGTGAGAGTGGTAAGCAGCACAGCGATTTTAGAGAATCCTTCGATAAATCATCTATAATAGCCCGCTAGTCTGAGAAAAGAACGGACTTCAGACGGGTTCTTAGGTGTAATCCAACTCTTAACGGCTTCGATCTTCGCGGGATCGACGTGAATTCCTTGACTATTGACAATGTGACCGAGGAATTGAACCTCCTCCAGCCAGAATTCGCACTTGGAGAACTTGGCATAGAGTCGATTCCCTTGGAGTAGCTCGAGAACCAAACGTAGATGTTGCACGTGTTCGGCTTTCGACTTGGAATAGATCAAGACATCATCGATGAACACGATGACAAAGCGGTCAAGATAAGGTTTACACACACGATTCATCAGGTCCATGAAAACCGCGGGTGCGTTGGTTAAACCAAAAGGCATAACAACGAACTCATAGTGGCCGTATCGAGTGCGAAAAGCGGTTTTGGGTATATCCTCCCCTTGAATGCGTAGTTGGTGATAGCCCGAGGGTAGATCGATCTTGGAGAAACACGTAGCACCTTGTAGCTGATCAAACAAATCGTCAATGCGAGGCAGGGGATAGCGATTCTTGATTGTCAACTTATTCAATTCCAGATAGTCGATGCACATCCGAAACGACCCATCCTTCTTTTTGACGAAAAGGACTGGCGCGCCCCATGGAGAGGTGCTCGGGAGAATAAAGCCTTTATCAAGTAGTTCCTGGAGTTGACTCGAGAGTTCACGCATTTCTGAGGGAGCGAGTCGGTAAGGGGCTTTGGCAACAGGGTTTGCTCCAGGAATGAGGTCGATACGAAAGTCGATATCACGACTCGGCAGAAGTCCAGGAAGATCATCAGGAAATACATTAGGAAATTCACGAACCACAGGAACATCTTTCACTTCTGTCTTTCCTTTCTTTTCCTTCTCCGCTACTACAATGTTAGCCAAGAAAGCCCTGTATTCCTTGCGGAGATACTTGCTAGCTTGGACACATGACATGAGCTTGAGACCTTTCGAAGCAGTTTCACCATAAACATATAGTACATCACCATTCGCGAGTGAGAATCGAATCATCTTTTCGAAGCACACAACTTCAGCATGGTTTTCGCATAGAAAGTCCATGCCAACTATGACGTCAAAACTCCCGAGTTGCATCGGAATAAGATCGATTGGGAAGATGTGATTGTTGAGCTCGAGAGTACAATCACGAAGATCAGAATTTACGGCGACGGTTCTTCCAATGGCGACTTCAACATCGAAAGTCGAGGGGAGATGGGAGTGCTTACGACTAAGGAGCTTCTCGAATTCAAACGACACAAAGCAGTTATCGGCTCCAGTATCAAACAAACATGAAGCATAAATACCATTCACAAGGAATGTACCATTGACCACGTTGTTATCAGCCTGGGCTTGGCGCACATTAATGTTGAAAGCTCAGGCGCGGGCGGCTTGTTGCTGTTGCTGTTGAGGCTGCTGCTGCTGCTGCTGAGGCTCTTGTTTCACAACCCTGTTCGGGCACATGTTCGCGAAGTGGTTGGGATCACTACACGCGAAGCAGACTCTGGCGTTGATCGCGGGTGCCTGAGCCGCTTGTTGGCCTTGAGGAGCTGGAAGCAGAGCTTGATGAGCAGTGGCTTGAGCTGGCGTTTTTCGAGTACCAGTACAGCAGTTAGCGGTGAAGTGGCTGTACATATTGCAATGCACGCAGAATCTGCAGGCGATACCCACCGGATGATGATAGGTACATGTCGGGCAAGCAGGGTGGGGGCCTGTGTATGCGCGCTTTGCAGGCGGTGCATAGATTGTTGGAGCTGATTGGTGCTGGGGCTGTTGCTGAGCCGATACGGCTTGAAGTGGAGCAGCAGTGGTGGTGGCAGCACAGTTCTTGTTGCTGGAGCTACTGTTTTTCTTCTTCTTCTTGCGGCGAGAAGCTTTCAATGACTGAGCGGCGGCGGTTTCAGTAGCTGGTGCAGCGGTAACTTGATGCAGGTTCTTCGAAGCTTTATCCTAAAAACCAGCTTTTACTCGCTTGTCGTTGATTTTCGCGGCAAGCAAGTAAGTTTCTTTAATGGTTGCTGGCTTTGCGGCATGCACAAAATCTGCAACATAGTCTGGTAGAGCTCGGATGTATTTCTTGATCATCATGTCGGTAGTCTTCACTTGATCGGGACAGATGATGCTGAGCTGCTTAAAGCGAGCAGTCAGAGCTGCGTTATCTCCATCCTTCTGCTGGATATGCCAGAATTCGTCCTCCAGCTTTTGGCATTCTTGGGGAGGGCAGAATTCATCCATCATGATGGCCTTCAACTCTTCCCATGTCAGCTCATAAGATGCGTCATTTCCGCGTTTGTTTCTCTCGGCCATCCACCATTCTAGTGCGCGGGACTGGAAGATGCCGGTAGCATTTAGAGTGCGGAGATTTTTCGGACATCCATTCTGGCACAGAGTGACTTCGACGGAATCGAACCATTGAAACATAGCCGTTGGGCCATCTTCTCCAGTGAATTCCTTTGGACCGCAGGCTTTGAACTGCTTGAAGCTGAAAGCAGTCTTGGGAGCAACTTTAGGAGCTTCGGTTCTGGACTCCTCAGATGATTTGCTAACATTCTCGTAAATTTCACTCACGATCTGAGGCACAACCATTGCCACTTGCTTAGCGACGAGAGCAGCAAGGTGTTTGTCTCTCTGTTCTTGGCGAGTGATGCGTGTGTGACGAGGTCCAGATGAGGGTCCAGTTGACATTGTCTGCAACAGACATCGTCTTGGGTCTCAGACATAATAAAATCGAATCTCACCTCACACGTCTAATACTACGAAAGCTCAGGAACACAGTGAAGCAGGTATCACATAACACATAGGCACATAGTCACAGATTCACATAAGCACATAGGCACGTAAGGCCCGGAAACACAAAAGCACAGAAGCACATAATCACCAGGGGCGGTCAGAATATAGAAACCTATCATTTAAAGTTCGTGAGCGTTCAAGAATAGCGATCGCGATTAACATATCGAGTAGTATAATATAAGCGTATAACATAGCATAAGGTCGTTCATAATTTAGCGATTTGCCAGCGTTTTGAGGTAGATGAGCAGTGCGAGTCGTGTGTGTCGATCAAAGCGAACGTTGAAAATTTGAATAAATCACCGGAAATCAAAACATATAAACAGATAAATACACACATAAACACATAAAACCGACAAATATCAGAGTCAGTAGTTGCGGGCTCAGAATCGAAACACATAAAAATCGAGGAATGGATCGTCTGCGGCTATTTAGACATCGACTAACCAAAGTGATCCGACTATTCGCAGAGACTCTTGGTACACACTTTGGCCTTCGGGGCTGTGCTCTAGCCTCGAATATGGACGATTGGCATGCATCCCTCCAGTCATATCGTGACTTCAAGTCATTGGAGTCCGTCGGGACCTTGGTGAGAGTTTTGTAAAATCAAATAGAGGTCGAAACAAGTCGTCAAGGTTCAGGTTTCACCCCTGACTTAACAACTTCGTTCCTGTTTTGATAAAATAAAGAGAATTATGCATCGAAGTATGGATTTCACTCCTGATTCAACGCAATTTCTGGTGTTTATAGATGAAAATGCAAGGTGAACAAGCAATTTGGTCGAGAGTTTGCGGTTTTCACACCTAACCTCGGCCCAATCGCGCATCCATTCTTGGAAAACTAAAGTGCAGTGATAGTGCAACGTAGGCGAGAATAGAGAGGAATAGCAGTAAGCTCGTACATAATCCCTACCGGATATGCACAAGTCGGTCTGTTGGTTCCTAACTATAGACTAGATCATTTCTTAGACATCGACCCGGACTAGGTCGTGTCTTGCCTAATTCCCTATAGTTATGGCTCTGATAACAATCTGTCACACCCCAACCGATGGCGGAAACATTGGGGTATGGCACTGAGCGAAACAGATTATCCAGAAGTTTCCATATCAACTAAAATTACCAATTAATTAAACAACATGTCCCATACCATGTCTTAAAAGATAACATAATCATTACAGACAAGTCTAGTCAAATTGTTCTGTTCCGACAACTCAGATTCAAATACAGACAATTGTTTATTGGTTTCTAGACCTTTCCTAGCCTCGATTTCACAGCAAGCAAAGCAATTAAGCATCCTAAGCACCTGTCACATACGTTAAAGTAAAAGTCAATACACATAGTGTAAAGGTGAGCATACAAGTTTAATAGATATAATAGAGTTCGAAATCATTACGCATAACCAGCACGTACACAGTGTAAAATGAGGCATGTTAGTTATCGACATGAACCTATCAATACCAATGACTGCGAGTTGACTGCCCAAAGCAGTTCGTATTGCATGATCACCCCTGTGACCCATGTAATTAATTGTCCTTAACAACCCCTGAGTGAACAGGTGCTGAGTCCAAACAAATAGTACTACCGTTGCTAAGGCAGGTAGACAGCATTCCATGTGTAAACATAACAAACAAGCATTCATCAAGTCGCGTATGACATGCGGTAACGGTTAGCCTTAAAGTATTGCGTAGTGTGTTCGATGTGATTTAGTATAAATAACGTATGTAACACCCAAAAGTGCGTAAAGCAAAAAGGGATCGAGTATACTCACAGCGGTTGATGGATTGAAGGGAGCGCTAGAGAGTAGGGTTAGCCTGAACAGATTGATAGCATAACAATAAGCGACGCGTAAAACGATACAAGTGCAAGTGGGTCGGACAGCTGTTCGATCGGATGGTAGTCCGATCGGATAGCCAGTCGTTCGGGTGACGGTCCGCTCGGGTAGTCATCCGATCGGGTGACCTTTCGAGTGGATTGTTTCTTCCTTTAGGAAGGATGTGTTTGTGTATGATGGTTTGACTTTTGAAGTTTTCGTTGTAGCTTTTTGAAAACTTAGAAGTATCTCTACCTTTCAGGTCGATCAATCGAACGACCGTTCGATCGGACGACAATCCGATTGGTTAGACACTTCAGCGAGAACAAGTTCACAGCAGGTTGTCACTCGGTCGGACGGTTGTTCGATCGGGTGGCAACAAATGTGCAT
The DNA here is from genome assembly GCA_030545235.1 of Helianthus tuberosus. NCBI lineage: Eukaryota > Viridiplantae > Streptophyta > Magnoliopsida > Asterales > Asteraceae > Helianthus > Helianthus tuberosus. Next base: position 133,429,409 of record CM060429.1, on the reverse strand, counting down.
TGAACATGTTGAAAATTTGTTTAAGTGTTGAAGTCAGAACGTTACACGGTCGAGTGACAATCCGTTCGGACGGTCATCCGATCGGATAGGAGTTCGTTCCACGTCCACAACTTCAAATGTTTGAAATAAATGTCAAGTGTGGGGGCCAAGGTGCAAGCCGATCGGGTGACAGTCCGATCGAACAGCAGTCCGATCGGTCGACACTCCGTTCTGGTCGACCTGATCGTCTTCTCCCTTGGTTATTCTGGAAGTTTGTCATTTTATCGAGATGATTTGATAACGTTTTAGACAACAGAAACCTGGTCACGACTTAGTAACCTGATTGGACAGGAATCACCCAAACCCGACAAGTTAACTGTTCGAGACGGTGTTCCATGTCTAACCCGAAATCGGTAATCTCGCAGATAGAATCAAGATCTTGAACCAACACATCACCATGCAAGAGTAGAAGGTTAGAACAAGTTTCGATTCTACCAGTTTTTGAGGCAATGAGTGTAAAAGAGTTGAAAGAAAGTTAGAAACCATCTTTCAATCCTTTTTCACCTTAAATATGTTTCGATCTATGAAGATCTTTTTTTATTTGTATGGAAATCGTTCGGATCCAAGTTGTTCTTGGTGGATTGAAGCCAAAACATGAAGTTCATAAGAACAACATGATGACATCATCCTAGAACGCCTCAAATCTAGTGATTTCACGGTTAAAAGTTAAGATTCAAAAGATAAAAAGGTGTAGGAGTGCGTGTAGATTAAGGAAGTATAAGATTTAGGACGAGATCTTACCGGAATCGCGAGAAATCGAAGGAAAAGTGGGGAAGATGAGCTGGTCAGATGAGAGTTGCCAAAAGTGGAAAGTTTGATGTGGACAAGGGGTATTTATAGGGTTTCCCAAAAAGGAAAGGGTGGAATGTGGCTGTTTGATCGAGTAGGCAGCCCGATCGAGTGGCTGGTCGATCGAGCAGCTGGTCGATCGGTTGGTCTCTTCGTCGATCGGCTACTTGATTCGAGTGTTCGGTGCGGCGAGTTTTGCCGTTTCGTTTGCGATTACGAGCGTTGCGATGCGATAGAATTTCCAAGTCAAATTACTTTTAATCCCAACTACTATATCAACATACAAGCATCCTCATTTCATATTCGTTTTGCGTTTGCGATTGAGTTTCGATTGCGTTTCGATTGATCACCACAACATAACATAAATAAACATGCACAAGTAACACGTAAGGCACACACACACGTATAACAATAACCAAAATGCGTATATTCGAGTTGCGAGTGCGATTGATTGAACATGCGATAAATAGCGATTACTATGCGATTATTAATAGATACTCCACATAATACAACTAAAGCGATAATTAAATAGACTAAATTCAAGTCAAAGAAGTCAAAACAGGAATGAAGCAAGGAGTAACAGATCGCCATTAGAAATCTTGTCTTCCTTTGACTTCAATCTTGACTTTGACTTTGACTTTTGAAAACACGGGGTGTTACATTTTAGGTGTGTTTTAATATAAACTTTATAAAAGCCAAAAAGATTTTATTTCTATATTATCTTTGATTACCCGATGTTGGAACTCGAGTCTTCATTACCTGAAATCTGATCGAAAACTAAAACAATTGAATCTTCATAAACGGTCAAAATTTGCAAGACTTGAAAGTTAAAAACTAAAATTGAGCAATTTGTTAAACTTTCAAACTGTCGGACGGTAGTTGATTGAAAACTGGTCACATGTGTGTCGTTTGTTTATGTTAACTATATTCCAAGCAGATGTTCTCATTACGTGTTTAGCTTTCTTGTATGTGTAGATGCGTCATTCAATTCAGCTAAAAGCGAAGAAAACGTGTTAGATGAAAAGCTTCGGAATGAAGACACAACATGGAATCTCTCAAATGATCGAGTTGCCGCTGACCACTCATCAATACCACAAGGATCAAAAGATTCACGAGCATAACCCAAGGGGGAATTTGTCTTAAGGGAGAGTTTGTTGATACACTTTCTACTTGCTACACGTGAAGACTTTGAAAATCCTACGTCAAGAATGAATGAACCATCACGAGATGACGAACCTCACGAGTAACGTCCAAGGGGGAGTTTGTTGATACATATTATGTGGACGCGACTCGTTCGGTTTGACTCGGTTAGACTTGGTTAGGTTCGGCTCAAGTCCAACGTCGCGACATTCCTCTGTCGTGCGCCCCAGAGATCGACACGCGAAGCACGAAGAGCCACAAACCGTTTCCCGCCAACCCATCACCATGACATCATCATGATGAGTTTTTTTTATGTCATGATGATGTCACATGTATACATATTTGCAATATAAATTGTAAAGAATTCATGTAACGAGAATTCACATGTTGACAAAGACTGCATATGCATGAGGAAGGATTGAATAGTTCAATGTTCGTCCATGATAACCCTCACGAAGTCTTGATGTGGACGAAGATTCTCATGTGTGACGAACTCCTATGCATGACGAAGAATGATATGACGAAGTCTTCTAGTGACAAAGAATGATGTCTAACGAACTTTCAAGGCGACGAAGAATCAAGGTTCGTCATATTTAATTGTTCGTCGAGATGTAAAAGTGACGAAGATTGGAATCTTCATCACATTGCATTGTTCGTCAACAACCTTCGTCGACTGAAGGAACTTCGTCAAACCTGCAGTATATATACAGCAACAGAAGGCAAACATTAGTGTGCAGTCTGAATAAATTTGAGTGAACACACTGTAAAACACAAACACACACTGAGAGAGTTTACATAGAGTATTTATAAACACTGTGATGTAACCATTTCAAGCATTAATACATTGAGTGTTAATCGTTGAGTCTCGTGTTTGTCGTTTACATGTTCGAACTTGGTTTAACTTACCCATTTGGATTCCGCACTCTCGGGTTTGTCGGAAAACAGGGAAGAGGTTTGACTCGATCCTCCGGGTGGACCTACATGTATTAGTTATATGTATGATAACTAGGAACTTGAATACAATGGTACAAAAAAACACAAGACACATTACAACTAAAGTCTTACAAGACTACACAAAACTACACCTTAAAAACAACTTACGGACGTTCAGAGCCTTTGGACACAACTTATGGACAAATCAGACTTACAGACAAATATACAGACTATATATGTACTGCGGACTATATTACACAATATATCGACGACTTGTTAAACTACGTTTTCTAACCGAATAAGTAACCATATATTTTCTTCAATATACAAAATACATTACTTATGGTTTATAATAAAAAGGTATTGTTTTGAAATATATATATATATATATATATATATATATATATATATATATATATATATATATTTCTTACCATCTAAAATATATTGTTTTAGTAAAAGACTAAAATTATATTTTTAGAACTAATCTTAAAAATAGATTATTTTTAAGATATTTTCTATACCTTTTACCAAGTATAACACATATATTTTTATGAAATATATCTTAGAATATATAAAGAGATATATTCTAAGAATACAAGAGCACATATAACAAACACGCGGACATACGTATTCCTATATGTGCAACGATATGCACATTCACATCACCTAACACTTGGTGAAAACACATTTGTACAACTCACGATACAAGAATATATATATTTGGCGAAATATATATACACTAAACAGTTATCAGTTAATACATCTAAGACACAGTTCAATGAATAACATAGACATACAAGTCTTACACATATTCAAGACACAAGACTTGTACTCAAGTCATTTCAAGACCAAAGTGTCTAACAAATATAGAACGTTTGTAGGTTGTGACACTATTCAGGACGACCACACGTGAGATCACAGTTACTTCTATTCACAGACGCAATTCTGTGAGTTCATGTCCCCTATTCATTTTAAATGTTTTTACAACTTTACAACTACATGTCAAATTGTATGTTAAAGTCAGGGAATGAAACACCTTAGATCATGTGCGATTAGGGTTATACATCTAAGCACTATTAATCCAGTTTGGACCTAGGTACAAAGGTTTAGTCTAATGGGTTTTGGCGAGCCCCACTCTTGGTCGTGGACCCATACAGAAGAGTGCTTTTGTGTCCCAGTCGATAGGAGTCGACACAAAATCGTCTAGGGTTGGATTGCTTCCTATTTCATCACACATATTAATGTCCTTGCAAAACATTAATGATCAACGATTTCATTGACGCTTTACATACTACAACTTACATTTTAAATACATCTTTTACAACTAAACTGCATGAATTCGCCAACTTTAGTTGATGTTTTCAACTTAATATGTATTTCAGGGAATTAGTGGACCATGACGGGATTCTCAACCAAGATAACAAGTATCAAAACTCCATGCCATCTTTTGGAGGGTTTAACTGTTATATACTGCCTCTTTGCGGCAATATAATGGTCTAAACCTTAGTAGTTTATGTTGATACATATTTATGGACGCGACTCGACGCGACGTGATTCGATTAGTGGACGCGACTCGACGCGACTCAGCACGGCTTATATTGTGACGACTTTCCTCCGTCGTGTACAAGACTTCAAGCCATCAAAGGAGACAGACAAGGACTGGGCTCAACATTACAGTCCTTGGGCTAATAGATGATGGCGAAACACAGTTTGGGCCTCAACTGATTGGACCGAAGCCCACTATCGACGAATCAGCCCAGAAGTCGACGAAACACATCTGTTTCGTCGACCATGATCTATTTCGTCGCCTGTCTTTCTGTTTCGTCATATGTAGTGTGTCTGTTAGTATAAATAGCATGTTATGTTTCTGTTTCGGTGAGCAGACACAAGAGAACACACAGATTTTCAGAGAGAAAGAACAGAGCACACACACACACACTAGAGAGAGTTTACAAAGAGCATTGTAAACATTGGATTGTAACCGAACCCTTTTATCGTTATAATACAGTGGTGTTTAACGGTGATATCTGCGTGTCGTGTTTTTACGTGTTCCGTCTCGGTTTGCTATTCTGGTTGGATTCCGCACAACCGGAGTGGTTCGTATACAAGGATTAGGCGACTAGATCCTCCCCTAGCCGGACCTACAAGTGGTATCAGAGCCTTGGCTCTTATCCTTGTTAAAACCGAGGAGTTCTTGCTGATTTTCGGATTTAGAGTTCATAATTTTCTGGAAAAATCTCTTAAAATCGGCTGTAATCTTGTTGTTTTGCATTATGTTTGCTTAAAAAACCTTGTTAAAATAAAGTTCACATATTATTTGTTGGTTTTTATTAAACATTTTTGCAAAATTCAGCTTTCGGAAATTTATCGGGTCACCGGAAAACTCATAGTTTACCGGAAAATTCATTGTGTTCTTGAACATCTTCAAAGTGTTCTTCACCAAGACCCACTTTTTGATCTTAAAATTTTTAAATTAAAAAGTGTTTGTGAATTGGAAATTGAAATAGATTATTAAAATTGGACACCTTACCGGGTTAGTAATCTTACCATACCAGTTGTTTGAAAAAGAGTGTTGTGTCTGACAGATCTCACCCACCCAGCTACTTCTTCGACGAATCAAACATCAGACGAAACAGGTCCCATTCGTCAAGCCCGTCCTCGACGAAACAGACCTTCTGTTTCGTCGATATTGCTTGTTGTTGGGTCTCTGTTTCGTGGACTGTGTTGTGGGATTGGGCTAACAATTTGGGCTTCTGTTTCGTAGTATATCTTGGGTCTCTGTTTCGTCGAGTGGCAGCCCAAACACAAGTGGGCTTGTTTCTTCGACACATTTAGCCCAATTGCTCAATATCAGTTTCGTCGAATACCTTTGTTTCGTCAAACCCAATACACAAATCTGTTTCGCCACTCATAAAGAAACTGTGTTTCGTCATACATCTGTTTCGTGGGTCTGCATTTCGTCAAAACACTTATCAGCTTATAACAGAGGGTTTGCAAGTGTGTCTTAACAGTTTGTTTTGAGTGTGTTTCACAGGTACTTGTCATCCTAGGTCAAAAATGAATCCAAGGTGGAATACTCTGGTAAATACCGATATGTATTTTGGTACTCCGTCATCTTCTGCCCCAGTATCTTCTCAAGCTAATGCAATTTCTACCGGTCAATGGGCATTTGTATCAAATCAAGTTCCAAGTGTTCAAAGCATTCTTTTAAGCGAAAGCAAAACTGGAAGTTTGAATAGACCTCCAAAGTTGATGCATTTATATGAATATCCAGGATGGATTGATAGATTTCATACATACGTTCTTGGTCAGAATACAGAGTTGTGGTTGCGGTTCATCACAGATTTTGATCAAACAATAGAAGTTGCTGCATCATCTGCCGCTACATTTGCAGATCTGACGGAAGATCAGAAGAAGGTCTATGACTTGGAAAAGAAAGCATATGCCATTCTTACTCAGGCGTTGAGTAAAGATATTTATCATCAGTTTGTTAGTCACAAGACGACAAAAAGGTTGTGGGATGCGTTGAAGACAAGGGGCGTGGGAAATGAAGCGACACGTCAATTAAGAAAAGAACTGCTGAAGAAAGAGTTTGATGGTTTTACTTGTATGGAGAATGAGTCATTAGGTGATTTGACAAGTCGATTTAATCATTTGTTGACTGAATTGACAAATTTTGGGGTAGTTACAACTCCTGCAGAGATTGTGAAAAGGTTTGCAGATTCGTTGCCACCTCAATGGAACACCTTCTTGGAAATCATGAAGTACAATGGTATTTTAGCTACAACGAGCTTCAACGACTTTGTTCAAATCCTGGAAAACAAGAATCAGGAAGAAACTCTGAAGGCAAAAAGAATTCCTGTGCCTCAAAATCCTGAAATGTATTTTGGAACGTCTAGCAGTTCTACAAAACCGTCTTCACATGCTCCAATTCAAACAGCCTTTGTGACTAGCACAGACATGTATGGCAATACTATCCAAGTTCCGGTGCCTCCAAAGACAGACATGTATGGAAATCTACTGGAACCAGTTCCTCAACAGCAACAGCAAAGCCAACGACCTCCCAGACCAACTGATATGTTCGGAAATCCTTTACCAACAACAGACATGTATGGAAATCTGCTTGATCCAGTTCCTCAATCAGCACCACAACAGCAACGACCTCTCAGACCAACTGATATGTTCGGAAATCCTTTACCAACAACAGACATGTACGGGAATCCGCTTCCTCCTCAACAGCAAGCATGTTATGGAAGCACATCATCTGCTGGTCAGCAATCAAAGCCAAATACAGTACGGCTCGACACCTCAAGCTTTTCTAAAGTCAGTGTGGAAGTAGCTAAGGAACACATGGAGCTGCTAAACACTGTGGTGAGCGCATACTGTGGATTAGTGGAAGGTCAGATTGGTAATATTAATCTGACACAAGAAGACTATCAGCAGATTGATAAAGAGGAGATGGAGATGATGGACATCAAGTGGGCCCTTGCCAGTGCTGTTAGGCGAGCAAAGGATTTCATGGAAAGAACTGGCAGAACCAGCTTGGAAGGCAAGAAAGACACCAAGTATGGGTTTGATAAACAGGCCGTTAGATGCTTCAATTGTGGTGAACGTGGTCATTTCAAGCGTGAGTGTACGAGGCCATCTCAACATGGAAACCAGAATCCTTTTAGAGGCCAAGGCAACCAACAGAACCAGAACAGGAACAATGTTCGCACATTGGTGCCTGTCAACAACCAGACTCAAGCAGGACCATCAAATGCCAACCAGGCACTTGTGGTTCAAGTAGATGAAGGCTGTGATTGGTCAATCCAGTTGGGAAATGATGCTCCGGATGGAACAGCATGTTTTGCTGAGATTGTCAAAGATCTAAATCACGCCAGTGGTGGAGAATCTTCCGCCAATGGTGGTGAATCTTCTGAGGATGAAAACAGCTCAGGTTATAGTGGTAGTTCGGATGAAGAATCCTCGGGTTCAGGGAATGATCAGGAAGATGACACATCAAGTGTGTCAGTCGATGCAGTTATTGATGAACTATTGGATGAAGCTGCAGCAGGAATTGAAAGAAGATCTATTCTGGTGGATCAAGCTGCTTATTCTTTGTCTTCTCTCCATTCTGCCTTTATGGCGAATGTCGACAGTTCATCAAGTCAGGTATGTGTCGACGAACCCACTTCTGTTAGCTGTGATAATTGTGATAGTTTGAATGTTAAATGTGCTGATTTGGTTGCAAACATGTCTGAGTTGCAAGGCAAACACGATGCATTACAAGCTAGTTTGTTTGAATTGCAAGACAAACATGTTTTAGTGAATGATAAGTGGTGTGAATTGCAAAGCAAACACGAGGCTTTGCAAGAGAAATATGATGTGACATTCATTCACAATCAGAAATTAACAGTGGATCTTTCAAAGTGCACTGAAGCCAACATGTTTTATGAAAACCATGAAAAGGAATTTAAAAGGATGATTGAAACATTAAAGAAAGATAAAACAGAACTGACAAAAATGGTTTCCAGAAAACAAACTGACATTAATTTGTATATATCTCGTCTTGAGGTGATGCAAAAAGAAATGGCTTGTGTTAAAACAGAAAGTGAGGCGATCCGACTTAAGTTAGACAGTTATTTGAGTTCTAGCTATGTGTTGGATCACATCATTGATGTTCAAAAAGAGAAAAAGGATGTCACATGCATAGGTTATAAGAAATGTCCACCACCCGTGAGAAACAATTATGATGCCATGCCTGATGAGGAGTATAGGACTCACTTTGAGCCATCTGTTCCTTTGGACGTTGAGGAATTTGCAGCAGGGCTCGGATACAAGAAAGAAGTATCGTCAGATTCAGATGTGTCAGCAGATACCTTTGTAACTGCTGAACCGAATCAGGATCCTCCAGTTGTGATTGAGGATACTGATTCTTCTGATGATGAGTCTGATGATACCGATTCAGCAAAGTCTGATGCGGTGATAAAGGATGAGGACATACCTCTTGAGAATCACATCCTGTGTGATCCTCCAGCAAAACCCGCTAAGACTATTGCAACTGAGTCCTCGTCTGAGAAAGAGTCGGAGAGTGTGGATTTACTGTACACTCTTGTTGGTGATGATAAAATCTATTCAGACAAAGATTTTCCTATTAAAAATGTTAATCAATCTTTAATCAGTAAAGTCTTTGAAAATTCTACAAGTAAGTTTTTGGGAAAGACAGGACCACATGTTACAGTCACACAGTGTCCTCCTATCCCAAAGGCTGAAGTTAGAAAACAATTTGGGAACAAGAAATTACCAACAGTGGAAAAACAGCAAAATCATGCCAAACCCAAAGGTAAAGCACCGACTCAGAATCAAAAGAAGCCGAATCAGAAGAAGAAGAAGAAGAATGTGAACTTTGTGAAATCGAAGGGAACGGACAAAATTGCAAAGTTTGAAAATCAATCTAATTTAGATTTTGTCCAAAAAGCAACTGTAATGAAAAGGAATGAATCAAGTAGTTCAAAACCTAGTACCTCGGGATCACAAAGTTCATCATCGGCAAGACGACCACATGATACTTCGGGGTTTGTTGAACGAAGATCATGTTTTGAATGTGGTACAATTGGGCATATCGTTCGAAATTGCCCGTATCTTCATAAACAAAAAGGCATAGTTGATGTTCCCCGTGACCACATTGACCGCAAGCGATCTGTTTCATCAAAACAAGATCCCCGACTCATAAGAGAAAGGGAAAAGAAACAGAAACGCCAACAGGTCAAGAAAATTGAAAAGGCAATTAAAACCGATGTGATTCACAAACCATCTGTTTCAGTTAAACCAGATAATTCAAAGTTTTCAAAAACTTCAAACAATCAAACTGGTAAAACTCAACAGACCTGGAAACCAAAAACGGTTACTGAGTCAGGGGGACCATCTCAATTCTCGAATCATCAAAGAATAGAGGTTATTGTGATTGATGAAAATGGAAGACCCAAGACCACAATGGCTTGGGTCCCCATCTCCAACTAATTGTGTGAGTTCATGTGCAGGGTGTTCCAGGAGGAACTATCAGTAGTCATTGGATTGTTGATAGTGGGGCATCCAGGCACATGACAGGCGACATGAAGCTTCTCTACGACGTCAAATCTATTAGAGGAGGTTATGTTGCTTTTGCTGGAGATAAGGGCGGATACATTACGGGTGAAGGAATGATTTCCAACGGGGTTGTTAGTTTTGACAAGATCAACTTCGTACAACAACTTGATCACAATCTTCTTAGCGTTTCTCAAATTTGTGATAAGCAGTTCTCAGTACACTTTGATGCTAATGGATGTTATGTGCTGAAACCCGGATTCAAAATTCCAAAAGAATGGATTCTCTTGTCGGCTCCAAGGATAAATGATTTGTACGTCCTTGATATGAGCCAAGCTATCACAACGTCTGCACAAGCAACTTGTTTCGTTTCCAAAGCCACAGAAAAAGACACAATCTCTTGGCACAGACGAATGGGTCACATTCACTTACGCAAAATGAATCATTTGGTGTCAAATGAATTGGTGAATGGTGTTCCTCTTAAAAATTTCCATCTTCAAGACGTCTGTGTCTCGTGCCAGAAAGGAAAACAAACGAAGAAGCGACACCCTACAAAGAAAGTCAACACGGTGGCTGTTCCTCTGGAACGTTTGCACATGGATTTGTTCGGTCCTGTCAAGCACAAAAGCATTAGGAATGATCAATATTGCCTCGTGATAACTGATGATTATTCAAGATTTTCTTGGGTGGCGTTCATGGCACATAAGAGTGAAACCTTCGGTATTATCAAAAACTTGATCATTCAGATTGAGAATCTTTACAACTTGAAGGTTAGACGGATACGTAGCGACAATGGTACTGAATTCAAAAATCATGCCATGGCGGAGTTTTGCACTTCTAAAGGTATCCTTCACGAATTTAGTGCAGCTTATACTCCTCAACAGAATGGCGTCGCTGAACGTAAAAACCGCACATTGATCGAGACTGCTAGGACTATGTTGGTAGAGTCGCAGCTACCCATTCCATTCTGGACTGAAGCTGTGTCATCTGCATGCTACACGTTGAACCGAGTCCTTACAGTCAAAAGGCACAACAAGACCTGCTTTGAGCTTATCAACAAACGGAAACCAGACTTGTCATATCTCGAACCGTTTGGAGCTCCTTGCACAATTATCGATCCTAATGGAAAGTTTGGGGCAAGAGCAATTGAGGGATACTTTCTTGGGTATTCCACCCCGAACTTAAGAGTCTGGAATTTAGAGACTAAAAGGGTCGAGGAATGGTCTGAAGTCAGAGTACAGAGGCACACTTTACCAGTCAGAAATCCTGGTCAGCCTTGGATGTTTGAGTACGATGACTTTTTCAATTCGATCAATGTTGAAGCCGTTGAAGAAAGTGCTGCGGCAAGGATGTTTTTCGAGAGCGACAATGCAACAGATTCACCGTTGGTTCGTCCCATTATAGTCAATCAAGAACCATCTTCGGTGAACAATAATGCTCTCGACAATGAGGATTTTCAAGATGCTTCCGAATTGAACGAATCTTCAGAGGATGACGAATTTCTAGATGCAGATCAAGAAGCTCCAACAGCAGTTCATGGTACTTCAGAGGGTACTCCTCCAGTGGATGTCCCTCGAACAGCTGAAACTTCTGCATCATCCTCTTCGTCAATTCCGGGCCTTGAATTGATTGTTGATCTCAATCTCAACAATCTGGGTACAAATATTCCAGTTCAAGATAATCCAGAAACAAGGATTCATAATACCCATCCTCAACAAAACATCATCGGGAATGTACAAAGTGGCGTTCAAACAAGAAACATGTTGCGGAACAACAACAATGCAGGCTTGTATGCAACTATCAGAGAATCTGGTCAACAGAATGATTGGTCTTTCGCGTGTTATGTCTCACAGGAAGAGCCAAGAACTTGGAAAGATGCATTGAAAGATAGCGCATGGGTTGAGGCAATGCAGGAAGAACTGCAACAATTCCAGAAGCTTGGTGTCTGGAAACTCGTAGAGAAACCTGCTGGATACAAGAAGATTGGTACCCGTTGGGTGTTTAAATGCAAAAAGGATGACCGTGGAGTCGTTATCCGGAACAAAGCAAGGCTAGTCGTTCAAGGTTTTCGTCAGATTGAAGGAATCGACTACAACGAAGTGTATGCACCTGTTGCGCGTCTAGAAGCCATTCGGATCTTTCTGGCTTATGCCTCATTCAAAGGTTTCAAGGTATACCAGATGGACGTGAAGAGTGCATTCTTACATGGTGTGGTGGAAGAAGAGGTGTACGTCGAACAGCCTCCAGGTTTTGAAGATCCTATCCATCCCGATCGGGTTTGGTTGCTCAACAAAGCTCTCTATGGTCTTCATCAAGCACCGCGAGCTTGGTATGCAACCTTATCTAATTATCTGCTGGAGAATGGTTTTCGAAGAGGTCTTATCGATTGTACTCTTTTCATCAAAGAACAAGATGGAGATCTTCTACTGGTACAGGTATACGTTGATGATATTATTTTTGGTTCTACTAATGATGTTTTGTGTAGGGATTTCGAGCGTGTAATGCAGGATAAATTCGAGATGAGTGCTATGGGGGAAATGACTTTCTTTTTGGGCCTACAAGTACAACAAACCGAGTCTGGGATATTCATCCATCAGACTAAATATGTTGGTGACATCTTGAGCCGGTTCCAGATGTCTGATGCAACGCCCATTGGTACCCCATTACCACAAAATCACGGAATTACTCCAGACTTGAAGGGACAAGATACTAGCCCCTCATACTACCGCGCGATGATTGGATCCCTTATGTACCTCACAGCATCAAGACCAGATATAATGTACCCAACGTGCCTGCTTGCCAGATATCAAGTGAATCCGAAGGCCTCACATCTTGCAGCTGTAAAAAGGATTTTTCGTTATTTGAAGGGTTACCCTGACACCGGTCTATGGTACCCTAGGGATAATAACTTTGACTTGATCGCATTCAGTGATTCTGATTTTGGCGGATGCAAAATCGACGGCAAATCCACAACGGCTGGATGTCAGTTTTTGGGAAATCGCCTAGTCACATGGCAGTGCAAGAAGCAGACGTGCGTCGCTACATCAACATGCGAAGCTGAATACATTGCTGCCTCAAGTTGTTGCTCCCAAGTCCTATGGATCCAACAACAAATGCGTGATTACGGTTTTGAATTCCTAACTACTCCTATTTACGTTGATAATTCTGCCGCCTTACAGATCACTAAAAATCCTGTGCAGCATTCAAAGACTAAGCACATCGACATTAAGTATCACTTCATACGTGATTGCTTTGAGAAAAGGCTAATCGATGTTGCTTACGTCCACACCGATGACCAACGTGCCGACCTTTTTACCAAAGCTTTTGACAAATCAAGATTTGACTACTTATTATTGGTAAACGGCATTAAGGTCAAGCAAGAGTAAAACCAACATCGGAAAATCATTTTTGTAAATACCTTTGTGTTTTTAAATCTGTCTTAGTTTATTGATTTTAGGGGGAGTAAATCCAAAAATTTGAAAATCCAAAAACATTGAAAAATTTCAAAAACACAAAAACAATAGAAAAGCAAAATGAGTTTCCTGGCGAGCAAAAGAGAAAATGATAGTACATCAGTGGTCTGTTTAAATCTCTTTAAACCTTAAATGAAAAATGTTAAGCAGCTCTATATAAGATGTATCGGTAGGCTCACAATCATTTTAAAGTGTGCAGGGTGATATAAACTTAAATCGACTAAAGACTGGGTGGGAACCATTCATTGGCATATGGTCTTGGTACCGAAATTTCGTTTGAGAGATTGCCGAGGTTCTGAGATATTCGGTCTTTATGCTGCTTATCATCTGGGTATCATGGTTGTTTCTTTTTCCGAAAAATAACGGGGACGCAAGTCTAGATCTTCCATGATACCATACATACGTGTACATACTGCATTCGACCTCAATAAGTGATCAACAATCACATGTCCAAACAAAATAAGTGATAATATATCACAAATTCTTTCCGGGTGTCAAGTTCGTCTCTCTGCTGTACGAAAGTACTGACCTGTTCACGGACTTGCTCCTGTGCCCTCATGCATCGAAAATCAAGTTCCTCATCAATAAGTGATTCTATCACATAGGGCTTGTTTTCAAATCAAAATAAGTGAGAATCTCACATCATATACGGTCAAACAGATGATAATCGGTATACTCACCGGTAAGATGAACCCTCGTGCATACCTTGATACGGGAATGTGTCATGATGTGGATGAACACCGGTCGGTAAGTATAAATCATACCTTAACGTATCCCCTCGCCATGATTACAAATGATAAGTTGAGCTTATGTGGACAACAATACCGATAATCGTTATAGGATGCTTATCTTAATGTTAACTAAATGAACAACAAGAGCGTTTTGGCATGACCGTAAACTGATATGATTCTCTTACCCTCGAAACTCACAAAAAGAATGTTTGTATATATTTATTTACTGCTTTCAGTCTTTACATTTGAAATATTCAAAAATACCAAAAAGATTTTAAGTTTGTTTTAATATAAACTTTATAAAATCCAAAAAGATTTTATTTCTATTTTATTTTCGATCGTACGATGTTGGAACTCGAGTCTTCGTTACCTGAAACCTGAACGAAAACCGAAAATGACTAAATCTTCATAAACGGTCGAAATTTGCAAAGTTTTGAAAGTTAAAATTGAAATTGATAAAATACTTTAAACTTTCAAACTGTCGGACGGCGTTTGCTTGAACAATGGTCTCACGTGTGTCGGTTGGTTATGTTATGATATTCCAAGCGGTTGTTCTCATTACGCGTTTAGATTTCTTGCATGTGCAGATTCTAAAGGCTAGGAGAACATGGTCGATGACAAGCTTCGGAATGAAGACACGACGTGAAGGCACTCAAAAGACAAAGATGATGGAGTTGCCGCTGACCTTCAACACCACAAGGATCTCACTTCATAAAGATAAAGACTTTCACGAGCATAACTCAAGGGGGAGCTTATGTTAAGGGGGAGTTTGTCAACACACTTCTTACATGAAACAAGGAGTTTGTTGATACACTTTCTGCCTACAAGACGTGAAGACTTTGAAGATCCTCCGACATAGAAGAAATGAGAAGAGAATCTCTCGAGTAGCGTCCAAGGGGGAGTTTGTTGATACATATTTATGGACGCGACTCGACGCGACGTGATTCGATTAGTGGACGCGACTCGACGCGACTCAGCACGGCTTATATTGTGACGACTTTCCTCCGTCGTGTACAAGACTTCAAGCCATCAAAGGAGACAGACAAGGACTGGGCTCAACATTACAGTCCTTGGGCTAATAGATGATGGCGAAACACAGTTTGGGCCTCAACTGATTGGACCGAAGCCCACTATCGACGAATCAGCCCAGAAGTCGACGAAACACATCTGTTTCGTCGACCATGATCTATTTCGTCGCCTGTCTTTCTGTTTCGTCATATGTAGTGTGTCTGTTAGTATAAATAGCATGTTATGTTTCTGTTTCGGTGAGCAGACACAAGAGAACACACAGATTTTCAGAGAGAAAGAACAGAGCACACACACACACACTAGAGAGAGTTTACAAAGAGCATTGTAAACATTGGATTGTAACCGAACCCTTTTATCGTTATAATACAGTGGTGTTTAACGGTGATATCTGCGTGTCGTGTTTTTACGTGTTCCGTCTCGGTTTGCTATTCTGGTTGGATTCCGCACAACCGGAGTGGTTCGTATACAAGGATTAGGCGACTAGATCCTCCCCTAGCCGGACCTACAGTTTACTTTTGTTTTAATGTAATAAACTATGACATTTTACTTTTCAGTTAATGGTTTGTAACCAAAACACTAAACTTGTGATGTAATCTTTTGAAACAATTATGCAATGGCAATGGAGTATGTTTTATTTATATAGTATGTTCATATACATCGATATTTATGCAATGAAAACCATACATATCACACCTCGCGCTTCCGCTATGAGCGGGTGTGACATTCTACCCGTTCTTCTCATGTAATCCTTAGCTCTTCTCACCCCCGCACTTGCAAACGCCCATTTTATATCCATCAGTTCCATTTCCTCCCTATATATTTATTGATAGTCTTCATCTGTCAAATTAATGTTCCTAATTTGCCCGGCCACTAATCCACAATAAGCACTCACCATTGTGTTTAGAAGTTCTATATGTTCCCGAGCGCCTTCCACACTGACCTTGGTGAAGTTTAAAGTATCCAATCTGACGGTGTTGGGGTTTGAGTGTTGAGAGTTGTTGTTACCATAAAAGGCTTGTTGAGGGGCTGGTTAAGAAGGTTGTTGTTGGGTTTGTTGTGGAGCAGCTTGTGGGAAAAGAAGATAGGCTTTTGGATCAAAAGGTTCGCCATAAGGGTTTTTAAGAAAACCAAAGGATTGAGCTTAATTGGGTTGTGGTAGGAAGGCTTTTCGGTCAAATGGTTATCCATAAGGGTTTGTATTTGGCACAAACATGGTTTGAAGCTTCGGTTGTTGATTAGTACTAACTTCGGTGTTAATATCTCCAAAGTACATCTCAGGATTTTGTGGAACTGGAATTCGTTTTGCCTTTCGTATTTCTTTTTCATTCTTATTCTCAAGCTTTTGAACGAATTCATAAATAGTGAGCGTATCTAGAACACCGGTATGCTTTAGCAAGTCAATGAATTGACTCCATTTGGGTGGTAAAGCATTAGCAAAGCTTTGGATCATCTCTTATTGTGTTGCATTAACCTGATTGAGTGCATCTCACTAATCAGATGATAGAACCGAGTAGCCATGTCATTAAGCGTTTTATTTTCCATGAACAAGAATCCTTCAAACTCTTTCTTCAAAAGATCGTGCCGGATCTTTCTTGTTGTTGCATTCCCTTCTCCTCTAGCTACCAGGACATCCCACAAATTCTTTGTAGTGGTACAATAGGCGAATTGATGATAAATATCTCTATGAAGTGCTTGAGTAAGAATGGCAAAGGCTTTCTTCTCAAGATCATACGCCTTCTTATCATTGTCGCTCATTCCCGCCAACGTAAGTGGATTTGAACCCGCTTCTTCAAGAGCTTCATTGTACGGTGTAGTAAAACATGTCCATAACTCGGTATTTTTCCCTAGAACGTACGTATGAAAACGACTTTTCCATGATGGATAATCGTTCATGTGATTTAATTTTGGTGGACGATTATTGCTTTCCGTTTCACTCTCGCTTAAGAGAAGATTTTGAATGCTCTGATTTTGATTTGCGAGACATGCCCATTGATTTGCGGTAATCTCTTGTTTGGGCATTAATCCCTTGATCCATTGTGAGGATCTTGGGTTGTACTCGAGCTAACACTCCAATCCCAAGAATTTGTACTCATTTTTTATTGTTGTTTTAAGATAATTACTTAAAAAATTAAAATAACCTACTATGACAGAAATATAAACCTTGTGTGAAAGATGATCAAACTGTTGAACCACGAAAGACCACCCACGAAGAATATACCCCAAGAAGTATTGCCCACGAAAGAATTGGGCTGCGAAGAATGGTCCACGAATAACCTATTTCAATGAATAACTATGGTTCTTTGTTGACGATGGTTTTTCGCAGGGAAGGTTCTTCGCCAAACACCAAACCAACGAAGATTGGTTCTTCACCACTTAGTTCTTCACCGATGAGGTTCTTCCCAAGTAGGTTCTTCGTAGATTGGTAGGTGAAAAGTTACTTTAAAAAGCAGAATCTTATCCCTGAAACTTAGAAAGTTTTTAGGTGAATGACCAGATTTAGTTAATAGAAAGACATTCAACAAATTCAATTTTTGAAAAAGTACAAGAATATCCTTCAACAAAAGGAATATTCCGGTGACTTCTCCAGTCAAACCCTTTGCCGGAAAAGTTGTCGAGCCAAAGATTTGCTAGAAATTTCAAGAAAAACCGTATTTTAGCATGTTTCCATGTATTTAACAAGGTTTTTGTAAAAATTTTCAGCAAAACAACAGGGTTTCTTAAGTTTTTAAGCCTTTTTCTTACAAAAACTCAAATATCTTGTTTTAAGCTCAAGAACACCTCCAAGATGCTTCACAACTTTCTCAAACAACTCACTATGCTTGGTTTTCAACAAGAAAGAGAGCCAATGCTCTGATACCACTTATAGGTCCACTTGGAGGATCAAGAAACCTACTTCCTTGTTGTTAGAACACACTTACAAGTGCGGAATCCTTGTAAGAATGCAACCAAAGCAAAGTATAAAGCACACAAGTAACCAAAGATTCACTATCTTGATTAAATGGAAGAGAACAGTTACAAACACATACACACAGTGTTTACAGACTCAAACCAAAGCTCTCTTAACTGTTATGCATAACATATGTTGCTATTTATAGACCCCAGCCCAGTAACATCACGAAGAATGTTAATGGGCCCACGAAGAATCTCAGCCCATGAAGAACCAGGGTTCTTCGTTGATCACATCCACGAAAGACCATACCATGCATGAAGAATGTTCTTCATGATGATCATATCCCATGAAGAATGGTTCTTCATGGGAGGCTGCAAACAGCAAGCAAATGACAGACATATGTGAAGAAACAGTTAAACATAAGGCAATACCAACAGTCTACAACAACAGTTGTTTTACATATATAACTTTGACAACGTCGTACCAAGTCAAGATAGGAGGATATCTTAACTTGGGCGACTCGACCAAAACAAATATAGACTCGATAACCAAAAGGCCGTACATTACATTACATTACATAATAAGAACAAGCGACAGACACAAAAACTGCACCAACACTCACGTAAGTGGTTCCCAAACTAAATTTATTATTATATAATGAGTTTTGATTGCAAGAAGGATGGAAATCATGAAAGGATGGGTAAGTAATGATAGAACAAAATTAAATAAGGTCGTATTGGGTAATATGTGAACTAGTTATGAATGAAAACTCTCGTTAAGTTCAAACGGATCAAAATGTAGAAAGTAATGTGTCAGATATGGATTTCGAATATTGTGGTATGGGAACCATGTAAGAATGTTAGGTAATGTTAATAGTAAGGTAAGTATTATTGTAGCGGGTAAAAAGTAGTTAACTATGTCGAAAACAACTTGGTAACATCAAACGAGTGAAAATCAAGAAAGTAAGATAAAAGTATAGGATTTGGTTGTAGGAACATGGGGTTAAGGATTAGAATGATTTGGGGGTTTGGGATAATGTTATTTTACGATTTGGGAAGTTCGGGATGAGCGAACGGGGGTCGAAATGGCAAAAAGAATGAAATTCGGGCACTGGTGCTGCAGGCGGCATCGCGACGCTGGGCAGCAGCTGGCCAACGCCCTAAGTTGTTGTCTACGCACCAGCAGCCCCTTTCTTCGTTTTTCTTCGATTCTGGACCCCGTAGACCCATTCCCAAGCCCCATTAAACTTCCATAATGTACCCCAACCTTAGTAAAATGTTTTGTGAGTTACGGGTGAGTATTGAATTCGTTTTTAAGATTCCGAAATGTACTCTAAACTCATTAAAGAGTGTTTATGAGGTGTGGTTAAGAAGGGAGTGTGTACGTAAGTATGTGTGGGAATGAAATAAGTATGTACGCATGTATGTGTATGGATTTACTTACATGTTAGTGATGGAACCCATAGTTAAACATGAATATAAATGAGCATGCACGTAGGTTTATATGTATGCGGCTTATATGTATGGATGATTGCGACTAATATTTGTTAGTATAAATATATAGGAATGTAAGTGGTATGTAAGAGCTTGGATAGGGAGGTGTGTGTGTGTGTGTGTGTGTGTGTGTGTGTGTGTGTGTGTGTGTGTGTGTGTGTGTGTGTGTGTGTGTGTGTGTGTGTGTATGTAGTGGGATTTATTATACACGAAAGAATAGGGCTTGTATATACATGGCTTCAATACGATTGAGTATTGACGTTACTAATCATGTGCCTTGAGAATGAAACGAAAGTGCAGGTATGCTATTGTTGGACTTATGAAGATTTAACATTGGGATGCAAGATTATACCCGGAAAGATAACCAAGAAGATTAACATAAGTAGAAAGAATGTGGCATGGTCATTTAATTACGTATGTGTAGATTATGTATGACGTCACCAAATACTAATGATGCGGATGTATGTGGTGATTGCAGGTTGCGCGGAATTATCATCATTATGGAGTCTAAACGGTTGAAGATCGAGTCAAAGAACGTGGATTGTACGGGAGCGGGGTCGTATACTTTAAAGATGTAAATTATGTTTTATTTTTTAATGAAGAACGCAATATTTATAAAGGGGATTATCTCAAATGTTTCATGTATAATGTTTTATAAAGAAATAAATTTTTCGGTTCGCATTTCCGCTGCGTACATTTTGTTTAAAATGGTTTAGGTTCTTACTGATATATTAGATAGGGATTGGGTTTGGTAATCTTCAATTGTTAATCGTGTGATAACCTTTCGTTGTTTTGCAATCAAAGTACTTAGTCCTCGTTTATCACAATCAACTAATTAATTAACTTAATCATGTCTATGTGATTTTCTCTATCTAAACTAATCACTTGAATCCACTTTGAATCTGAAACTTGGAGGAATCACCTTTTCTCCAATTGTTTACAACTCGTAGTTAATTTAGTTATTAAACCTACTCTCAACCAATCGATTTTACTTTTCAGTATTTTATTTAATTAATAAAGAAATAATTAAACAACAACACTTTCTAGAATACTACTCGTGGTTTGACACCCGACTTACCCTATCTAATAAGGTAGTTGGGTTTGAGTTTTTACACGTATTTTTTACTGGCCCTTCGACATCAATCAAGTTTTTGACTTACCCTAAAAGCGAAACAAATATTGAAGGAGGCAAGATGTTTTTTAACAACTAACAAAAGTCTAATCATCCGGGTAAACGCAATAGCAAAAGGTTACCCACGTCCCCAAACACAGACAGAGCTGGTGACATGGCCGGCCAACATTCCAGAGGAAACTAATCGCCAGAAAGCCATTGTGGTAAAATCTCTGGCTCAACGTAGAGCAATTTTGCTCTAAGAGAGACTCGAACCCATGATCTCCACATTAGAAGGTCATGAATCATGTGGCTGCCAATACACCAGAAGAGCAGGATGGTTTTTTTTTTTTTTTTTTTTTTTTTTGAACGGCAAATTTGGATCACTGACGAATCACTGGAGTATTATCGTGCCACCAGCGGAATCACCCAATCATATTCATCTCCACCGGGGAAAATAATGACGAGAAAACCCAATAAATTTGGGAAAAGACTCCTTGTAGGAATCAAACCCAGGACCTAACCCTCCTTACTCCTTAAGCTTTATCACACCTCTAAGATCTCACTATAATTTAATGTAATGGATGATGGTTTCTTAAGACCGTGGGGTATGGTGGGGCTTGGGTTGGGGGCATGAGTGGACACATGGAGTTCGAGCCCCCCACCGCCTAGTGACTTGTCCGTGGGGTATGGCGGGGCGTGGGTGCACCGGGTGGGTTGGCATAATAATAAAAAAAATACAAAAAAATTAAAAAATTCACACAACATTTAAAAAAAAACCTAAAATTTTATTAAATTTTTAAAAATTACATAATCCCTAAAAATTACATAATTCCTAAAAATTACAAAATAAAAAAGCCTAGAGCGTTAGGTAAATTTCAAAAAGCGCGAGCTTGTCGAACCCCTTTCGCTCCTTGCCTCGAAACTCAATGTTCGTCACCGCCACCCGGTCCTCGTGGCTTAACTCACCGCTCGGAACGGCTTCGTAGTAGGCCTTGAAACGATCAAGCTTCGGCCGTAGCTCGCGCCATTTATGTTGGCACGCGTTTAAGTTGTGTCGGTCGTGTCCGACGTTATGTCGGTAGCTTGCAAAGGCTTCCGGCCAATATCGTGTTTGACCGGGTTGTCGTCCCTTCATTGCGTCAACAACGCTTGTGACGAGAGCCAATTCTTCTTCGTGGGTCCAAGAGGCCATCTTCTTCAGGTTGGGGTAGCGGGTTCGTGGGATCAAGTGGGTTATGGTTGGGGTAGTCGGTGGGGTAGCGGTGGACAGCGATGGTTTGGGATGGGGTTGGGGTTACATTTATAGGGGATGTTGGGGGGTTGGGGTGACCGCTTGGCTTGGCCAAACGGTTAAAATTTAAATTTCAAACACCCGCTATGACATTGCGGTGGACAGGGAATAGGAGGCCGCCACATCGGATCTCAAGCCCACCTCACGCCCCAACCCAAGCCCTAAGGGCCACGCCCCAACCCAAGCCCCATACCCCATAGTGTAAACTTTAGATGTTTGATGATCTTAAAATTTTAAACCGTCATATAATTAAATATCCAACTAGTTTTATGCTTTTACCACCTTGAATAATGTATGTTTTATTTGGGAGACAAATCTATTGTGTAGGGGATGGGTTGGGGTGGGGGTTGTTTTCACTTGCATTTTTTTAATAAATATCCGTAGTCCTTTTATAGACAGCAAGGCGGCCCTAAATAAATATTCCAAGCATCCATTAATTGGCTACTATGGACTTATATAAGGAGGATATAGTAGTATTTTCATAGGGGTATACTTGGTAATTACTTATATTTATTCTTTTTGTTGTTTGTTTTACCAAGAAACTATTAATCAATGTCTTCGAAGCCCACATCGTTTAATAATCATGAACATATTATATTGTACATTCGATAACTTACAACTAGACTGCATCTCCAAATATGGGATTCAAACATGAAACTAGTTTTAGGTTATTTTGATAGAATTACAAGTTGATTAACCGGCAAAATGGGATGAAAACATAAATAGAAATTTCATTAATACGCTTTACTGTAAAATAATATATCATCTCTTTCTTGCATTGATGTACAACTTTTATTCAAGAAAAAGGAAATATTAATTTCATCACTTGAATGCTTTCTGTTGCAGTTTCATTCCCCATTTTCCAACAATTCTCTCTCTCTCACTCTCAACTTCAGCTTTTATGATTTGGGTTATTTATTTGATATTGATGCTACCATCATGAGTAGTTTCCCTTTCATTTTCATGCATTTGTATGCATTGATATCTCTTTCTCTCTCTCTAGAATAGATACATACATACATGATATATCCATCCACACTAGGTGGCTCTTGTTGTTGATGATCTCTCTTTCTGTAGGACAAAGGAGGCAGATGCATGACATGGGTAAAGTTGAAGAATTTGTGTGTAATTGATTGTCAGTCAAGTCTTTTAAGTATTGATGAAATTGGATTTTGGCAGCAGGGATCAAGAAAATATGTACTCTCTCTAACCCTAAAAGCTTTACCTCATTAGGGTTTCTTTATTTTACAACTGGGCCGTTGGATAAGAGGACCTTTTCATGTGTCATTGATACATCCAACGGTTGGAATCAAACAATGAGATAAACCCTAATTAAGTAGGAGCAGTGTACTGTAGGATATAGTGTTGCTGATGTATGCTACCCCTTTTCTTAAGGGTAATCATCTCCTTGATGTGTAGTTTTCACTTCCCGTATCTCTTCACTCAAAATCATCAAGATTTTATTTATCTCTCTCTCTCTCTCTTTCATAAATATAATAATATCATAAAAAGCTAAAAAAAACATTGATAGTTTGCCTTTTTGTACAATTTCAAAATATTTGATATAAACTTAGTATAGCAAATTACAAATCATGGGTTGGTAGACGGGCAACAAGCTGCGCCGCCACCCCCTTTTAAATTGCAAATCCTACTCGGCTAAACACATAACTATGGCCTACAGACACTGTCGCATGCGCAAGTGCTGCCTTTTGAACCCGTTTCAAGAAACCGGACGCCACAGGGGCCAGACAACCAAAGGTATCGAACGCGAAAGGAAGGAAGGCATGTTGATTATCTATGCAGGCCTGCTCGTGCTTGGATATTTTCCCCGCCTCAGCCTTCCGCGTCGCTTGCCCTGAAACAAAACCACTGCCCCTGAAACCTGCAAGAGGCGACACCCCCGTGAGATCAATGCAAGCATGCTTACCCCCGGACCATCCAAAAACCAGCACATCGGCTGGTCGAAGGGAAGACCTCCCCTCTTTCGGGTCCGTTAGGAAATTAACCGGAGCCTCTTTTTTAGCAGCGATACCAGCTCGCTTGAGAACGTCAAACTGTAGGTCCGGCTAGGGGAGGATCTAGTCGCCTAATCCTTGTGTACAAACCAACCCGGTTGTGCGGAATCCAACCGGGAAAGCAAACCGAGATCGAACACGACAATGATAAACACACGAGACTCAACGATTAACACCTCTTGTATTAATACGTATGAAAGGTTCAGTTACAAGCTCAATGTTTACAATGCTCTCTTGTAAACTCTCTCTAGTGTGTGTGTGTTCTGTGTGCTTTCCTTGAAGAAACAGAAACATAACATGTCTATTTATACTCACAGACACATAACACTTGACGAATCAAAATATCAGCCGGCGAAATGGACTCAAATCGACGAAACAGGACTTGTTTCGTCGACCACCTTTCTTGATTCGTCATTTTTGGCTAAGGCCCAACAGTTGAGGCCCAGTGAATCTGATTGGTCCAAGTTCATTTGCCCATGCACGTTCATATTGGCAGTATCTTCATGAATTTGTATTTATACAACATGAGTGACATCATCATGACATCATCATCATGATGTCATTATGATGTGGCGTTGGAAATAGGTTGCGGCTCTCCGTGCTTCGCGTGTCGAACTCTGGGGCGCACGACGGAGGAATGTCGTTGATCACTTATTGAGGTCGAATGCAATATGTACACGTATGTATAGTATCATGGAAGATCTAGACTTGCGTCCCCGTTATTTTTCGGTAAAAGATACAACCATGATACCCAGATGATAAGCAGCATAAAGACCGAATATCTCAGAACCTCGGCAATCTCTCAAACGAAATTTCGGTACCAAGACCATATGCCAATGAATGGTTCCCACCCAGTCTTCAGTCGATTTAAGATTTATATCACCCTGCACACTTTAAAATGATTGTGAGCCTACCGATACATCTTATATAGAGCTGCTTATCAATTTTTTATTTTAGGTTTAAAGAGGTTTAGACAGACCACTGATGTACTATCATTTTCTCTTTTTCTCGCTAGGAAACTCATTTTTGTTTTTCTATTGTTTTTGTGCTTTTGAAATTTTTCAATGTTTTTGGATTTTCAAATTTTGGATTTACTCCCCCTAAAATCAACAAACTAAGATAAATTTAAAACACAAAGGTATTTACAAAAATGATTTTCCGATGTTGGTTTTACTCTTGCTTGACCTTAATGCCGTTTACCAATAATAAATAGTCAAATCTTGATTTGTCAAAAGCTTTGGTAAAAAGGTCGGCACATTGGTCATCGGTGCGGACCATGACAACATTAACGAGTTTCATATTGAAACAATCACGTGTGAAGTGATATTCGAGATCAATGCGTCAGGTCAAAGAGTGCTGTATGAGAGGATAATAAATCATAAAGCAGCTTAAATATCGACAAGTATAGGAGAGATTAGAAATTTTAAAACCGTATCCTGCAACTGCTTCGTGCATTGCCAGGAATCTGAGTTCTCTCCAAACTGGATATCCACCCGGTGTGGACTTCAAAGTCGATTCTTTGTAGCTACTGAGAAGTCTCTTGACAGCAACAAGATCACAGACCTCTGGGTCCGGCTGGTTTTCCAAATTGCACCAGCGAAGGTCTTTGTCTTTCTCTTGAGAAGTAGTGTGCGGTTGTTCAATCCACGCCAAGGCATCCGCACACCCGGTTGGTTCGTTCAACAAACACATTTTCTTCAATCACACCGTGGAGGAATGTACACTGCACGTTCATTTTGTCGATTGTGAACATCAGACGTGCTGCAGGCGCATACTTTTCATTTGAATCTTCCCTGAGGACCCGATCAAAAACCATGACAACCAAATTTTGGAACATATTTCATCTGGTCGAATTTTTCAACTTCATTCAACCACATTCTTTCACCATCATTCCTTCATCGGAATGTTTATCTTCTTATCTTTTTCCTTTCTTTTCTCATTTCTCTCCATCAAAGGCAACAACTCCTAGATATAATGATGTTTCGGAGTCTGGTGTCGCCGATCTTGTGCCTGGACGCTCCACTATCAACAATCCTAAGACTATCAATAGTTCCTCCTGGAACATCCTACACACTCATTCAGAGATTAGTTGGAGAGGGGGACCCAAGCCTTCACAGACTTGGGTCGTCCGTCATCATCGAGGATTGTGACATCCATTTCCCGATGATTCGGAATTGATGTAGCTCCCCCTGAAACAATTTCCGATTTTGGTTTCCAAATCTGTTTTTGTTTTTCATTTTTAACATTTGATTTAACAGACTGAGTTTGGACAACCTCCGGTTTTAAAACCTTTTCAACATTTTTCCGTTGTTTCTTTCTCTGTTTCACTTCTTGTTGTTTAACAAGACGAGGGTCCTGTTTTGGTGAAACAAATCTTTTATGGTAATTGTTACCATGGGGGGCATCAACTTTTGCTTTCAACTTATGAAGATACGGACAGTTTCGAATTATGTGTCCGATTGTACCACATTCAAAACACATTCTCCGCTCTACAAACCTCAGAGCATCATGTGATTGCCTAGCCGATGATGAACTTTGTGATCCCGAAGTACTAGGTTTTGAACTGTTTAGTTCATTTCTTTTCCTCACTGTTGCTTTCTTGACAAAATCTAAGTTAGATTGGTTCTCAAAATTTGCAATTTTGTCCGTTCCCTTAGATTTCACAAAGTTCACATTCTTTTTCTTCTTCTGATTCGGCTTCCTTGGATTTTGAGTCGGTGTTTTACCTCTTGGTTTGGTATGATTTTGCTGTTTTTGCACTGTTGGTGATTTTTGATTGCCAAATTGTTTTCTAACTTCAGCCTTTGGGATAGGAGGGCATTGTGTTACTGTAACATGTGGTCCTGTCTTTCCCAAAAACTTACTTGTAGAATTTTCAAAGACTTTACTGATTAAAGATTGATTAACATTCTTAATAGGAAAATCTTTGTCTGAATAAATTTTATCATCACCAACAAGAGTGTACAGCAAATCCACACTCTCCGACTCTTTCTCAGACGAGGACTCAGTTGCAACAGTCTTAGCGGGAGGATCACAGAGAATATGATTCTCAAGAGGTATGTCCTCTTCTTTGATCACCGCATCAGACTTTGCTGAATCAGTATCCTCAGATTCATCATCAGAAGAATCAGTATCCTCAACAACAACTGGAGGATCCTGATTCGGTTCAGCAGAAGACACACATGTATCTGCTGACACATCTGAATCTGATGATTCCTCTTTCTTGTATCCGAGTCCTGTTGCACATTCTGCTGCAAATTCCTTAATATCTAGAGGAACAGATGGCTCAAAGTGAGTTCTATATTCCTCATCAGGCAGTGCATCGTAATTGTGTCTGACAGGTGGTGGACATTTCTTGTAACCAATGCATGTGACATCCCGTTTCTCTTTCTGTACGTCAATGATGTGATCCAACACATAGCTGGAGCTCAAATAACTGTCTAACTTGAGTCGGATCGCCTCACTTTCAGTTTTGACACAAGCCATTTCTTTTTGCATTATCTCAAGACGTGTGATATACAAGTTTATGTCAGTTTGTTTTCTTGAAACCATTTTTGTCAGTTCTGTTTTATCTTTCTTTAATGTTTCAATCATAGACTTAAAGTTCTTTTCATGGTTTTCATAAAACATGTTGGCTTCAGTGCATTTAGAAAGATCCACGGTCAACTTCTGGTTGTGGATAAATGTCACATCATATTTCTCCTGCAAAGCCTCGTGTTTGCTTTGCAACTCACACCACTTAGCATCTAAATCAACATGTTTGTTTTGCAAGTCAAACAAACTAGCTTGTAAAGCATCATGTTTGCCTTGCAACTCAGACATGTTTACTTCTAAATTAGCACATTTAACATGCAATCTATCACAATTATCACAAATAACAGCAGTTGGTTCATTGACACATACCTGACTTGGATCACTCTCAGATGTTGACCTTTCTGCATCAGAATCAACAACCTCCCTTGATGATTCATATTCAGATCCAACCTCGCTTGAACTTGAAGTAGTATCATCCTCAACTGAAGTTGAAACATCTTCATCTGAACTACTGTCATGTTCAGAACTGTCATTATTTCCCGAGGATTCACCATTGCTGGCATCTTTGACAACTTTAGCAAAACAAGCTGTTCCAACTGGAGCATCACTACTCAACCTGATTGACCAATCACCACTTTCATATACTTGAACCACAAGTGCCTGGTTAGCATTTGATGGTCCTGCTTGGCTTTGGTTGTTGACAGGTATCAATGTACGCTCATCGTTCCTGTTCTGATTCTGCTGGTCTCCTTGATCTCTGAAAGGGTTCTGGTTCCCATGCTGAGCTGGCTTAACAGGAACTTGAATGGGATTGCCATGTAGATCTGTTGTCACAGGAGGCCTTTGTGTTTGCTGTTGAGGCATTGGTTGAAGAACTGGTTGAAGCGGATTTCCATATATGTCTGTTGTTGGAGGAGGAATGCCATACAAGCTAGTGCTAGACACACTTGTTGGTCCTGTAGATCGAACAGGTAATGGATTTCCGAACATGTCAGTTGCTTCGGTATTTCGAACAGGTAAGGGGTTTCCGAACATATCAGTTGGTCTGAGAGGTCGTTGGCTTTGCTGTTGAGGAACTGGTTCAAGCGGATTTCCATACATGTCTGTTTTTGGAAGGACTGGAACTTGAACAGTATTGCCATACATGTCAGTGGTAGACACAAACGCTGTTTGATTTGCATCTGTATTTATCGGTCTATTCCATCTTGGATTCATTTTTGATCAAAAATAACAAAACCTGGAAATCACACCTCAAACAAACAGTTAAACTACTTTGGTAAACCTTCTGTTAAAAATAAACAAGTGTCTCGACGAAATAGAATGTTGACGAAACAGATTAAGTGACGAAACAGATTTTATGAAAATGGGCTTGGCGAAACAATTTGGGCTATCAGCTTGACGAAACAAAGGTCCACCCTATGTCGACGAAATGGATTTTTGTTTAGAGATTTAAAATTGACGAAACAGTTTAGTAAACTTGGGCCCTAATATTCGACGAAACAAGTTAAGATACTTTGGGCCCAAGTGCTCGGCGAAATAGACACTCAGTTAAGAGCCCAACACATGTTAAGGTCCAATGGTTGACGAAATAGAAAATTAAATTAAGACCAAGACTTTTTCAAACTTGACCTTATCTTCTGACACACACAGACATGCTTTCGGCTCAGGACATGTTTCTTTTCACCAAACAAGTAAGGTTTGAATATTATAATCAATTAACAATTTTCAAAGCACAAACAACTTGCACAAATGGTTTTCAAAGATTAAAAAGTGTAAAACTTGAAGAACACTTTGAATGTGACAAGAACACAAAGAATTTTCTGGTGAAACTTAATTTCCGAACACACAATTTTGCTTAAAACTTCACAAAAGAACCCACTTTTAAGATGTGAAAATGAGAAATAACAAGGTTTTTTTTTTTTTTTTTATGTGAACTAACAACAAAATACCAGAAATTTCGAAGTTTTTGAACTGATTTTTCAGAAAAATATGAACTTTAAAAACCCGAAAAACAACCCGAAAACACTCGGTTTTAACAAGGAGAAGAGCCAAGGCTCTGATACCACTTGTAGGTCCGGCTAGGGGAGGATCTAGTCGCCTAATCCTTGTGTACAAACCAACCCGGTTGTGCGGAATCCAACCGGGAAAGCAAACCGAGATCGAACACGACAATGATAAACACACGAGACTCAACGATTAACACCTCTTGTATTAATACGTATGAAAGGTTCAGTTACAAGCTCAATGTTTACAATGCTCTCTTGTAAACTCTCTCTAGTGTGTGTGTGTTCTGTGTGCTTTCCTTGAAGAAACAGAAACATAACATGTCTATTTATACTCACAGACACATAACACTTGACGAATCAAAATATCAGCCGGCGAAATGGACTCAAATCGACGAAACAGGACTTGTTTCGTCGACCACCTTTCTTGATTCGTCATTTTTGGCTAAGGCCCAACAGTTGAGGCCCAGTGAATCTGATTGGTCCAAGTTCATTTGCCCATGCACGTTCATATTGGCAGTATCTTCATGAATTTGTATTTATACAACATGAGTGACATCATCATGACATCATCATGATGATGTCATTATGATGTGGCGTTGGAAATAGGTTGCGGCTCTCCGTGCTTCGCGTGTCGAACTCTGGGGCGCACGACGGAGGAATGTCGTGACGTCGGGCTTGAGCCGAACCTAACCGGGTCGAACCGAACCAAGTCGCGTCGAGTCGAGTCGCGTCCACATATATGTATCAACACAAACAGCACATCTCTAACCAGATTGTGTCTGTACTTGAAGCCAGGAAGCTCTTTGCAGTGAAGGGCATGTTCCCCGAAGCTATCAAGACACACCTTCCGACAAACAGGGCACGGTTCATCCTCAGGGTACAACGGTATCATCAAACGATATTTGAGGACAGACCGATATTCTACTGCCGACATACATTGCCATTCCTAAACATTGATTGAATAACTATACAATTTTATGTATAATTTCACATTTTGAATAGATAGATAAATAATAAACTGAATTGACAAATCAAGAGAAAACATAATTATTTGAAGTAAACAATTGTATAGGAATGACAATGTTGATAATATTCTGGCATAGCGAATCACTAGCTTTAAACAATGTTACACAACATCGTTGCCCGAATTGTCCTTGAAAACACCCTCGAACGTTGATCCCATTTGAGGACGTTCTTGAACATGAACACCTCTCATTCCCCACTTACTTACAAAACCCATTCGAGGGTGTTCTTAGCACGAACACCTCTCCTTCCTCTCTCATCCACATCAGTAACTATCTCCTATTATCGATCACCTTCACGCAAACTAAGAAACACACTAGAGTTCTGGATGCTCTAAAAAGGATAAAATATGTATATCTAAAAAATAATAATAATAATAATAATAACATCTAGGTTATCTCTTTACAACAAGAGCAAAATACATGCACATTTATCTTTTAAGAAAACATAAAAGAATTTATATAAGAAGTATACCTTAAGAAAGTGTAAAAGAGTTTTTATTGGTTACATCAATTTAATTGTTAAAATTTGCCATTGAACTTCTGGGGCGTTGGCAACCTCATGATCTTCCAAAGTGGAGATTATGGGTTAAAGTCTTGCTAGCTGGAGTAAAACTGCCCTAGATTGAATCAAAGATTTTACCGTAGTGACCTTCAGGCGATGAGTTTTCTCAAAAATGATGGCGGGCTGGATCACTAGCATTGTCTGTTTCGCAGACATAAGTGGTCTTTTGTCATTGGATTTATCCAGGTGATCAGGCTTTTTGTTGATCAAAAAAGATCTAATTTGTAAAAATTAATTATATGACAAATATCTAAGATTATAGCTAATGCAAAGATAATACGTGTGAAAGAATAAAGGAAACACAAATTCATCTTTCGCTTTTCAATTATTATACATATTATTAGAAAGTGGCCATGAAGAGTGTTTTGATTTTTTATTAATATTGTTTTTTTCTAGGTTTTTATTAGTATTATATTGTTTTATTTGTTTAATTGATTTAAACGTATATTTTTATATAACTTTTAAGATATGATTAAAGTACCAGTTATCAAACAAGAAATCATAAAAATGAATATATACGGGTACCGATGTTGTTTAGTACGGTATGGTAGCGGTACGATATTAATTCATCGAAAGCAAAAACACTAAAAATAAATACGGATATAGATGTTATTCAATCGGTTTTGATTGAATTTGGTACGATAGCGACACAATATCCGTTTAAAAAATATATATCGTCATGTTGAAATAAAAAGAGGGGAACAATTGTTTTTGATTTTTTTCAATATTGTTTTTTCTAAGATTTTATTATTTTCTTGGTTTATTACTTAAATTGATTTAAGTATATTTTGTTCTCTCATATAACTTTTAATATACGATCATAGTACCCGTTATCAAACAGGAAACAATAAAACGGAATGTATACCGGTACCGATGATGTTCGGTACAATATGGTAGCGATACAGTATTAATTTATTGAAAGCAAAAAAACTAAAAAAAAATATTGGTTCCGATACAAATGTTGTTCAATTGGTTTCGATTGGGCTTGGTATGATATCGGCAGAATATCCATTATAAAAAAAATATCGTAATGTTGAAATAAAATGAACATAAAATGCAAACGAACCGAACCGATATCAACTGAACAATATATATAGGTACCATATCAATATGTGTTTTTTTTTGTTTTCAATCGATGTAATGCTTTCTCTTTCAATTACTATATCGAGTGTAGGTATTGTAACGAACCAAATTGATATCGACTTAATTAATTCCCGCCGCGAAGCACGGGGGAATATCATAGTTAAATCTAAATACAAAAATAGTTTTTTTTTCTTTTTATTTATATTTTTTAGAAGGCAACTCTTACACTCGTTATTATATTATTAAAGTATAACTACTTTTTGTCCATCACAGATATTGAGCCATCACCACTTAGAATGACAAATGCTTATCCAAAGACCTTTATAATCTAAATATCTTTATTATACTTCATATTTTCTAAAAAGTGATACTGATATGTTTTATCATTCACTATTTTATGCTTTTTAAATTTTGCTATGACGTATTTAAAAGGTGTGATAGTTTACTAATACACTAGCTTGTTTCAAACCCGTTACTTATTATTTACCTACCAATGGGGTGGTGGTCCATTGGCAAAGGCAAAACTTTTAAAACTCCTAGGTTGGGAAAGGGGAAGGTCTTGGGTTCAAGTCCCACAAACGACGGGGGATTAAAGAAATTAGCCGGTAAAAAAAAAAACTTATTATTTACCTTCCAGTTTTGATATATGTTTCATATAATAAGTTTCAATCCACGTGTATAACTACGTATCTAATCTATTTTAATTTTTAACGGTGCATCCACTTCCTAAGTAATAAGTATGATATAGTTTTGTAATAAATTTTGATGTAGAAACACATAATGATACATCTATTCGATTAATAACCCGTTACAATGGTACATCCATGTTTTTTTCAATTTGATGCATTTTGTAATGGATTTTGATACACATGTTTATAACGGTGCAACTGAGCATTAGGGGGTAGGAGTGGTCATCACTCATCACTCACTCACAACTTTCAATCAAGTTCCATCATGTCATCAAACATTATTCCATCACTAGTGATGGATTTTAGTGGAAATGTCCATCAATCACAACACCCAACAATATGCCCTCACAACCCAACAAATCAAACAACACGTACCATTCTTCAGGCGTGATAATTTTCACACGTTAAACTCGATGGTGGCGGTGGTGTTTTGTTTTCTATAACTCGTTATATATGTTCATCACGGGCAAAAAGTAGACAGCCCCGGGTGGCCTTAGAATGTGCATCAACTTTTCAGGTCTGATTTTTGTTGTAATGAATTTTTATACACACGTGTGTGTATATGTGTGTGTGCTATATTATAATACACTTGAGGATAACAAGAAGGTATTTTTACATAATTTAAGAGTTTAAGTAATTACTATTTGTTTAAAACATATTATTGACTTTTAAATCAACTTCCCTTCATGAGTTTTAAATGACCATACATTTTTCTTATGTTAACTCTTCAAAAAACAAAAAACAAAAAACAGAAAAAAAAAACTATAAAACAAGTATTGTATTCTCTTTAACCTGAATATGGTATTGCTATAGTACTTCTTAATTTAAAAAAGTAAATAAATGTTATGTGTTTACATAGAATTACGTAATTACATAATATGTTATGTTGAGAACAATTATAACGTTATGTAATTTTCTATACACTAAGGGATTGTGTATCATTGCGTAATTACTTAGCACTACGTGATTACGTACTCCCGCTATGTGATTACATATGGACGGCTATACTTCTGATTCAAAGTACAAGTATCGTATTTTTGTGGCTTCCTACCTTTGCACAAAATTACCACCATATACAAGATCTATCTCATATGTCTATACTTCTGGCTCAAAATTACCACCTTTGCACCAAATTACCACCATATACTACATCATAAACAATTCAGGAGAACTGGATTGTCTTTATATATTAATTTTTAAGAGTTTAAGAGGGCAAAATATATCTCTTATGAATCTGACTACCTGAATTATCTTTTACACACATGTCAATTATGTGATACTACAACTTCAATTTTGTAGTTATTACAGTTAATAATGAACTTCCTTAAGAGATACAAATCAATTTTATTTTATATGATTTCATATTTACTATATTTTATAAAATTTTATTAAACCTTCAAATCTATATGATAATCCTTCAATAAATTATTCAAGCGCTTTACTAGCGTTTGTGTTAGTATGTTGTGTTTTTTGTCGTATCGTGTGGCCACCCTCTAGTGTGTGTTAAAGAGAGAGAGAGAGAAAGAGAGAGACCTATTGTAAGGGTTCATCTACTTTTAGGGTTGATTCATTGTTTTAGTGAGTTTTGATTCATATGTTTATTAGATTGCATTGTGTCTAACTTTGAATGTCAAGCAACCAATAGTCCTAAATATACGATTACTAGGTTATAACCCCGTGTATTACATGGGGTTGAGTAAATAAATTTTATATACTAAATAATAAAACAATATATCTTTAAAATCTCATTTATTGTACGAGTTGAATAAATATAATTTTATATATTAAATAATAAAAAGTTATATCTATAAGAACCATATTGTACGGGTTAAATAAATGTAATTTTGTATACCAAATAAAAAGGTATATCTTTAAAACCACGTGTATTACACAAGTTGAATAAATGTAATATTGTTTACCAAATAATAAAATAATACGTCTTTAAAAAAACCTCATTTATTACATGGGTTGAATAAATGTAATTTTATATACCAAATAATAAAAAAAACTACATCTTTAAATATATGCGCATTACACGGTTTGGATAAATATAATTTTCTGTACTAATTAATAAAACATATATATCCTTAAAAAAACCTTGCGTATTGTACGAATTGAATAAATCTAATTTTATATATCAAATAATAAAAATATATATCTTAAAAAACCTCATGTGTTACATGGGTCGAGTAAATGTAATTTTGTATAGTGAAAATAAAAACATTTAATATATAATACAAAGTTTGGTTTTCGTGATAAAAATAGATTATTCTGTTGTTGCAAAATTTGTTAATGAAGTCTCAATAAATTTAACCATTTATTTAAAACTCCGTAAATGTATAAATGATAAATACTATTAGTTAATTTTATTTTAAGTTTCGTAAAATTTATTTGATACCAATCTAAACAAAACGTTCAAATATAATTAATTCAAATTAAATAATATTATAAATGAGAAGGAGATTAAACTAAATAATAATTATCCATAAGATATTAAACTAATAATATTTAGTAGGAGGGTTATTTATAATATAAGATATTAAATTAAATAATATTTAGTAGAAGGATTATCTATAATAATTTAGATGAGATTAAATTAAAATAATAATTATCTCTAAGAGATTGCCTATAATATGATGACAAATGTCCCTAAATGGTTTATTTTATTATACAGATAGATAGATGTTTCCAAACAATTTTTTAGCTTAGCTTTTCTATGCTTCCAAACATTTTTTTAGCTAAAGCTTTTCTAAACTCCCGGTAAAATAAAATACATTTTTAAAAACCAAAAATATGTATAACAACCTATAATAGTTTAAACAATGTGTGGATATTAATATTTTTTAACGGCAGATCAATTGGATTTCAGCTTTCTCCAAATGATCAAAATATTTTGTTTAAACCTCTCACCTCAAGTTCGAATCTCTCCCAGAGGTGCTCTTCCATATTTACATAATTTGCACTTAGTAGGAATATATTTACATAATTTGCACTTAGTAGGAATATATTTACATAATTTGCACTTAGTAGGAATCGAAACTGAGACTTTCACAGTAGAAAACCACTTAGTGAAAAACCCCTTTGACCAACTGGGCTATACCATCTTGATCTTGATATTAATAATGTATGTACAACCAATGGGGTGGTGGTCCATTGGCAAAGATAAAGCCTTTAAAAACACCTAGGTTGGGAAGGAAAAGATCTTGAGTTTAAGTTCCACGGACGACAGGGATTAAAGAAATTAGCCATTCAAAAAAAATAATGTATGTACAATTTAAAAACAAAATTTCTAAAACATATTTTTAGTTCCTTTAATAACCAACTGAAATCAAGATCAAGTTTTTTATAATTCTAAAAAACTTCCTTCTAGGAAACTTTGAATAGCAAGACCCTTCTAATAAGCTTCCTTCTAGGAAACTTTGCAAACTCATAATGCATGTAATTATGAGCCAATGACTTAAAGTATTAATCATGATTGTTTAGTTTCCCAATGTCATTGTCATTTCTTTTAAACCAAAACTTTGTTTGATTAAAAAATTTTAAGATTTAACAAAACTCATTTTGATTTATCGAAGCAAACAATAAAACCGGTTTAATTTAGTTCTAATCAAAATAAACTCCGGCTGAAAGGGGTTGTTATATAAAAGATTATCAAAATTGGTTCACTCATCATACTTATCTATATGGTTCCTTCATTCCTTCATTGGAATTAACCATTGGGTGTCAGCCCAATGGCCACCTGCCCGCATTCTAACCCGGAGGTGGCGGGTTCGAGTCATATGGCTCGCTCCCAATGCCCCTACGGTAGCGGATTTACCCCCAGACTCAGGCTTGCAGGGTGGCGGTCTGCGAGGTGGTATCACCTCGGCGGTTGGGAGGACCGTGGAATATCCCCCCCTCCCTCCTTCAATGGAATTTCAAAGTTTCCATTGAAATGTTATATAATTAGAATTTTAACCCGCCGCGTTGTGGTGGCGTCGAAACTTAAAGTAACTCGAATTTGTACCATCAAATATTTGATCCGACTCTTTTCCGAACAAAACTTATGTCAAAACATAGACCAACTAAAAACATACATAAAATAAGCACGAAAACGTATTATATTTGACATGCTTGACTCATTTCCGAGAAAAAATTACGTCAAAACGTAAACCAACTTAGATTTATACAGAAACATATTTAAAAAAAACACATAAGAAAATAGTGTTTTTTAAGTTAAAGAATGGTAATGTGCGTTAAAGAAGCGTTGAAACATAAAGTAACTCGAACTTATATACCGCCTAGTAAAAACGTATTATGTATGTTTGACCCGACTCGTTATCAAATATGACAAAACGTAAACTATTTACATCAAAACGTAAACCAATTTAGATCTATACTGACACGTACTTAAAATTTAAAAAAAAAAGAAGCAAATTACTTCGCTACAGTGATTTGCTATATGTGAATTGTTATACATAGAATTACCAAATGACTCTCATATCTTTAAATAAATCTTCATTCTAATGGGTGTTGCTAAATGTACCCTCTTTTTTCAAAATGTTACTGCTTATACTTCCCCCCTGAAGTTTTTAAAGAAATACAAGCAACCCTTGTATTTTCTATTTTTTTATAAATGCATAAGGAAACATCCCTAACTTTTATTAGGGTTTATCTACTTCCCATAATTTAAATATTGAGAGATGCATTATTCATATACATACGAACAACTCCATTATTAAAAATTCTCATTGATTGAAAGTAGCAGATTAAGATACACCTTGATGAAACAATTTAGTGCAACTTTGATTTTCATCAAAGTTCTAATTGATTGAGCCTTCTTGGTATATATTCATCTTTCTCCTTGATATAGTTCTTTATAAAAAAATATAATAGAATGCCCAAATCAAATATTAACTACAAATCGATTATCAGAGGTTGTTTGTAGTGGAATTACATAGAAACGATTCTTTAATAGTATATATGTCGTACTTTTTGTGGCTTATGGATTCTACCAAAAAAAGTTTTAACTTTTCAATCATAGTTGAACATATAAATCGGTAATTAATTCTTGCAACTCCATTTACAATTTTAGAATAAAATTCAACCTATAACATTAAATTTTAAAATCAATATACATATTTTTATGAAAAGAGGTTCCTAAACCCTTCTGTTGTACATACCTTGTTTTGTATAACTTCATTTGTTTATCACTGTTTTTTAATGGAATTGTTGATCAGTGGTTCATACTTATTTGATCTAATTTGCATACCTTTGTTGCCTCCAAATGGATATTATTAGTATCATTTTCTTTTACAATATAATATAGTTTAACTAATTTATATTGATTCTCTGCATTAAAGCTTTTATTTTTTACTTATGTACTGAACCAAAACTTGGGCGCCATAGCAAGGTGCTACAGCAGCCTTTTTACAGCGAAGTAGCAGAGCATTGAATGTTGAAGCTGAAGCAAAAAGAAAGCAGCTCTTTGATTTTTTGCCTCGTCACTTATCAATGAATATTTTTAAATGACCGTATTTGAAAATTCACCATGTTCCAATATAACTGAACACAAACGTACAGTAGATGATCTTGTTCTTGTTAACTTTTTAATAAAAACAATATTATAATGTTATAATCATGTATGTCTTGCTTCACAATCTATATTGTCATCGTGCAGACTCAATCAAAACCCAGCCCATTGCAAATTTTGGGTGTAAAAAATTTAGAAGAAAACAGAATACTGGTTGTAAATACTTATGGTAAAAAATGTGAGGAACAGATTTTTAAAGGGTGGAATTTGAAAAGTTTTAAAATGGTTTTTATGGAAAGGGGGTATGAAAAGTAAAAATGGAGGTGCATTTAGCCACACCCCATCCTAATATATACCAACTTGAATTATTTGGAAAAAGGTTTTATCAAGAATATTTATGTCAGTTAATTTTTTAACATTCCATTTCCTTTATAAATTTACAAACCAAACATGATATAAAAATACAAAGAAATTCATTCCAATTCCTTTCTTGAATTCCAACTCCTACAAAATTTTTCCGTAAACCAAACGAGCCCTAATCATTTTCTTTTTAAACTATAGGATTTACCCGTGTCATGTTTTCCGAAGAAGTATGACTGGTGGATTACCAACGAACTTACTTTACCAAGGAATTTTTAACAAAACCCTCTGTTTTATGGTGTAATATAGATTATGCGTCAATGATCTCTAGATCAAGTGGTGGAAAGCTTGCATTTCTCTTGAGAGATGCAGGTTCAACTCCCACTTGGTGCAGAGTGAGGCACTGGTGGGCAATAATAAGAGACCCAGGAAAACCTGAGTTGGATTTTTGAGCCAAACGGGTTTTACTGGTAATTTCACTGGCGTGACTACGGGCAGATGGGTTACTAGGTTTTATCCGGAATTGGTGGTGGACTCAGGTTACTCTCGAAGTACTCCGTTTATCCAGTTGTTATCCCGAGAATGTTTGGGATTGATTGTGTTGGGCATTCAAAAAAAGTATATATTATGCCTAACCGTTTTGGTACATTTATATAAACCACATCAAGATTATATGTTTTTAAGTTTATAGTTGGGTGGACGGCGGAGCGTGGGGAAGGGGTGAGACAGATATTCTAGATGGGACCCAATGGCAGGAGGAATCCTACGCACACAGAGCGTAAGTTAGGGGATGAAAAGATATGGCAACGGAAGCTAATGATTTCGAATTGTCTTGAAAATTGTAATCGCGACGCCTTACAGAAAAAAAAACCCTATCTGTCACCTAAAATCATCATTCCTTGGAATGTTTTTTCTTTCTTTCTCTCTTTTCTTACGGCCGTTATTTTCATTTTATATTATAATTATTATTCATTTATACACATAATGTATGTATGGATATATGCGTATGTTTTTTCGACATACACAATATAATTAGAGGATGCCAAACATACCCAAACTCGACCGGCAAGCCCTAAACATTCAGGATAGATTTCGGATATGTGACCGATATGAGATTAGTAATTAGTTTCACAAATTTTTAGAGGCGTGAGTGAGACATGTATGGTATTAGATGAGATCCAGTCTGGCTACCCGAGATATTAATGTAAGAAAATTATACATTCCTGTCACTGCTACACAAGGGGAAGTGACGGTCCAACATTGTCCAGGCGCATACAAATCCATCTCTACTTTTGACGGAATTTGTGGTGGTATGAATCTGTCGTTGAGATTGCAACGGACAAGATAAGTCACAGATTAGTGACTAAATTTGTAACGGGTCAGTGATGGATTACCCGTTGCTGATTGCCTGATTGAAGATACGTGTGCACATTCAGTCGTAAAATAGCAACGAGGAAACTATTACAAGTTTACAACTCATTTGTTATATAAGTATCACTTTCTTAAACGTATCAAAGTACAGTAAATTAGTTGTGTGATCAATTGCTAAAGTTATCCACAAATTAACAGTAGGGGCCGGATAATACATCAAAGTATAGTAAAGAATGATTTGTCTTAAGCCTATCAAATTACAGTAAACTATGTGATCTTCTTGACCGTAAGTACAACACATTGTTAAATTTGGGGTTTATAGTTAAATTTCTTCGAGTATAACGATACTTTTATATGAATTTAATATATTTTATGACGCTGTTTAGTGAAAATGAACAAATGGGGGATGTTTTTGGGTTAGGTGGGTGGGGTGTTGGAGATGTACTTTTGAGGGTTTGTGAAGGTACAAGTAGTTAATGCAATAAGACATATACTAGAAAACATATGGCATCACCATTGAAACCCTTTTCATGTAACGTCGTGTAAACAAGTTGCCATTCTCATATAAACTTAAAGGTACATCAAGTATGCTGTATGTACAACTCCTTTCTGCCTTTTCTACTTTCAACTTGTCTAACTTACGTAAGCTTCAAAAACATCAAGCTCACTAGCTCAGTACGTTCAAAACAAAATTATGTATGTCTCATATAGGTCCAAATAAGTTGGGCCGGGCCAGCGGGCCAAGCCATATACAAAAATTTGTCTAACATCAAGTGCAGTTATCTTTCTTATATAGGTCCATATTGGTTGGGTCGGGTCAGGTTGGGCCAAGCCATTAACATTTTTCTTGTTATTTTATATTATAAATAACTAATAACTAATGTACTAAATCTGATTATAAAGATAAATATTTTGGTAACAGGTTAACTAACATCATTGTTTTATACAGTATGTTGGCAGAATTTTGAGACTGTAATGGTGGTACCTGTTTCTGAAGACTTCGGTATTTTCTACTTTCTTCCAACATATGCTGCCAGTTTAGACAAATCGGGGATCCAAAACGACAATTCAGAAGAACCGGTAACGAACATGAGACTGCCTGGAGCCCATTTTATGACAGGGGTTTCGTTTTCATTGCTCAACCAACTACCCACCTGAAAAGACAGTAAAAATAAAGTCTTATGTCCGAATCCTAAGTCGGGAAGATCAAGAAAAGAAAATTCCACAGCTCAAGTATAATTGATATTGAGTCAAAACAAAATGGGTGTCAAAAGCATGGGATGGTCCTTGTTATTGACAGAAATGGTAAGACGGGGGGGTCAACCCGGGTTCAGATCTAAACAAGTCATGTTTAGTAAGGTCCTAACAGCTCAGGTTGGGACACAAAGAAACTTTTGCCTTTAAATAACTAAGTTATACAAATAACGAACAATGAATTAATTATAATAGTACTCTTTAATCTTTAAGTAAAATCGAATTAAGAGGTTTTGTGCTTTTAAAATAAAGTTTGGGCGACTTGCATCATGTTTGACGTATTTGACTTGTTCCCCTTTTAGCTAAACCAAAAAAAATGTGATCCATTCAGGCATTCATAAGTATACAGGTCAAAATGTCACCTCTAGCTATTGAATTCTAACTTCTACATGTTAGAACAAATGTTTTCTTTTTATAAAAACTTAAGCAGCCAGAATCATGTAAATATATGTTAGTAAGAGTGAAATAAGACTGTAAGTTTGTGACCATCACGCTAGGTTTTACTTCCAAAATAACCACTTTTATTGTAAAATTTTCAAAATTATTTTATTTTTATTTATTTGGATATTGGTGTGCAGTTTAGACGAATTTGTTAACCGTACTTCTTTGCCACTACGAATGTTCCAAGCATAAACGCTACCATCACCTGAACCTGCAAAATGACATTCGGATTAGAGCCCGCAAGCTTAAAACTATATTAAGGTGCCATTTTGTTCCTCTATTGTATTGTCTTTGTGAATCCATTATACACCACAATCTTCGTATTTTACCTGATATAACAAACATTCCTTCGGGACTAAAAGAGGCCTCCAAAGTGGAATTACTCGAAACTGGCTTTACATTATATGTGCCAAGCTGCACAAAAAGTACAAAACGGGCCTTAAACATT
This sequence comes from Helianthus tuberosus, assembly GCA_030545235.1. Classification (NCBI taxonomy): domain Eukaryota; kingdom Viridiplantae; phylum Streptophyta; class Magnoliopsida; order Asterales; family Asteraceae; genus Helianthus; species Helianthus tuberosus. Next base: position 133,387,119 of record CM060429.1, on the reverse strand, counting down.
TCTATGTATGAACTGAAATCATTGTTGACAAGTCAAAGCATTTTAAAATACTCACAAGTGTACCACGAAAGGAATCAAGTACATGAACACGCCCATCCTTAGTTGTCAACAATATAAGTCTACCATCATTACTGAATTTGACAACATTTGCATCTGACACATCTCCGCCAACAGAAAATATTTCAAAAGGACCCTTCAAGAGATCAAACTTGAGGAATTTAATATTTGGTTAAAATTTATTAGAAAAAATATATACATAATAAAGTATTTTTATGGATTTAAACTAATAACCTTTTCATAATTACGTGAATCAAACATCCTTATCGATCCTCCAAACGCAACTGCAAAGACAAGCCCTTGATCATCATAAGCTGTTGCCGGCCTTCCTTGTACACGTAAAAGTCCCTATATCCAAAAACAATTAGTTGGCTTCATAGAATCTACATGCATACATAGTTACATACACGCACATACATGTTCTAGAATCTAGAAAACAACCTGACATTTATCTGCTCTTTGATCCCAAAGCAGAACAGTTCTATCAAGAGAGCCAGAGATAAAATGTTCTGCTCGTGCACACAAACTAAGGGAGACAACCCTAGCAAAATCAGTAACACAAAATGTTGACCAGTTAATTTAGTATTATAACTGCATCGCGTAAAATGGCCAATGATGTGGGACCCAACCCTACCTGTCATGATGACCTCTAAAGTAGCGCAAGTATTTGTTGTCATGCAATGAGAGAAGCCGCAGAGATTCTGCATTATGAAAATACTAAGGATAAAGACTAATTAAATGCATACATGCAACATTGTTATGTTATACGAACCGTCCCATCCATTTTTAGAGGAGTATATAACAGTTGTGGGATGTGAAGTGAAGGACACCAAGTCAATCCCATACTTTTTGCTATTAATTGTCTTCAAACATCTGCAAATAAGAAATTCCAGCATCAGCAACTGGATACTAAGACTATTTACAATTATACATATAAGTTCACTAATTATAAGATACACAACCACAGCAGTAAGCTAGTAATCAAGTAATGCGATCCCCCATGGATGCCCTTTTTCTCCTTATCATACTAATATAGGTCAAAAAGTCAACATGTACATCTACAGCAGGTCAGCATTGTTACAAGTTGTTTGTACTAAATGATAACATACATGAGTAAATAGATTTGTTAGTTAATGTGATAACATAAATGAGTAATTAGATTTGTTAGTTAATGTATTTTGCTTAAGATCATGTATTTGTGTAATAGTGCCTCCAACCTCAAGGTTCGTTCACAACTAAATACAAATTTGCACCAAACAATTCTAGAATGCTCTTTCCTTGGTTTTAAATTGCGTGATGCGCTCCGATGCGTTTAGTCCAAAAATCTGATGTGCGATGCGTGATGCGCGATGCGAGCGCATCACGTATGTGATGCGTTCTTTATAAAAAAAATAGTTAAAAATTATTTATACATAAAAACTTATAAAAACATACTTAAAGTAAAACAACTGACGTAATTAGAAGGTAAGAGTTGTGTTTTTTGGTTCAAATCAAGCATACTAAGATGTTAATTATGGAAAAAAACGAACAAAGTTCATAAAATCTGGAAAAAAGCATAAGAAACAATTTTGCGTGCATCAGAGCGCATTATGCGATGAGCGCATCATGCGAAATGCGCGCAATATTCTCGCATCACGTAAACGCATCGCATCAGCTGTTGCGATGCGCTCTCATTAGCGCATCGGGCGCATCACGCATTATGCGCGCATTTTAAAACCAAGGCTCTTTCTATCCCATGATAATTTACTCTTGCAAGTTATAAGGACCTCCGGCCCCCAATATAATCTCTAGAAAAGTAGTTAACAAAATTGCATTCTTTTTAGTTTCTTCCTGGAGAAAAATCAGACAACTACATAGAAATCTTACATGTGCTCCAACCTTTAAAAACCTAAAAGACTAAAACTGCATCAAATGGACACATAATCTGATAATATGAATAATCACTAGTCCAAAAATAACAGGAACAAAAAATAACATTCTGTTACTGCCTTGCCACGGAAGCTTTTACTTTTTTCCAGAAAATTATAGCTATCAAACGAAACACATACGTTGCATTAGCCACATCATAGAGCCGAATGGATTCATCATCACTAGCAGTCACCAAAAAATTTGAAGTCTTGTGAAAATCCATTGAACTTATCCTACCAGTCTGCAATTAAAAAGAATTTTGTATCAATTAACTGGACATGTAAAATTGTAAGTGCAACTTCATGACCAAAAATCAACTTATATTATACACCTCAAAAGCCCAAACCCATTCACACCTGAGTCTCAGTAGGCAACAGACAAAAACAATACAGAAAACCAAGCATATAACTTCAGTTATAATACCAAAGTCACATCAGCTGAAAATGTATCCAGTGGAGATGTTAGCACTTAGCAGCACCATGTGATGCAACGTAAAAGATGCACACCGCAATATATACGATTACACATGTACCCCTCGATGCTAAAAACAAAATCCACTTCCAAAACAAAACAAAACAAAAACCAGCATAGTTACATGAGCAGACATGTTATCAACATTCTGAGCTTAAGTAACGAGGTCAAACTTAGCTGTTAAACATAGTTGCTGTTAAGATAAGTTGGATAGTTGACGTCACCAAAAGAAAATTGGTTGTTTGTTGAGGTCTTGCAGATGCAGAGTTTTAAAGTCATGAATACCAGTAAACAGAAGTGCTATTGCTGGAAAGTAATGTCAACTGGACCCTTATACTACAGTAACAACATCATCTGCATTTCTAGAGATATAGAACCTACAGGCAAAATGAGTTACCATACGATAACTCTACTTAGTTTTTTTTTCTAAAACACCTTCACATTAACTATATGGAATACACAAATATGTAAATTTCAACCAAAACTTAGGCATCAAGCTACAATCTACACATTAAACATCTGATAGCTTTCAATTAGGTTATCAATTACTGAACAACTGAAAACACCAACGCTATAACAATTCATAACCAGCCAAATCGCAGTGATCACGAGCGTTCAACTACGAATGAAATTCAGATATAGATAGAGATATTTACATAATCACGAAACGCCATGCCTACTTCCATGCTCTGAATAATTTCTTCTGTCAGCTCCAATGACACCTTGTCTTCTCCATCCGTTTGTCCACCTACAGACGATACGAATACGAATACAAACACTCAATCTATTGAAGCTTTAACAAAAATTACCGGTATGATATGAAATTAACGGATTTTTACTCACCTGCCATTGGCAAGCTTCGTACGAAGAAGCAACCGATGCGTTTTTTATTCCTGTATCTCTCTGTTTCAATACGTGTAACAGCGGATTGAATTTTGAAAAGTAAGTGCAAAGTATAGGGTTTTATCGGTCGGGTTCCGCCGTGTCGCCGTCGTCTCTTCGGTGGTCGGATTTCGGAAAGTAGATGGGCCAACAGATTCGTGTAGTTAGATTTTTACGGTTTCGGCCCAATATTTAAGTTCATGTCGGACAGGCCCATAAGAAACATATTTCCCATACATTTCCCATACATACATTTAACAAATGGGGGAATAGTGTCAGGCAGCTGTCTGGCACTCCCCCCATTTGACCAACAAAATTATTTTTTTATATTCACTAGTTGATTTTCGGCCCGCGCGTTGCGGCGGGGACCCAGTGACCGCAAAACGCGTGTCAACAACGGCAAGCAAATACCGAATATCAAAATATAAATAAAAATGACGTGATAAGGATAGTCACTACGTCCTAAAAGAAAACGATTTTAAATAACCTAATATATAATAATAGGACTCACACGTCTTACACGTTGGAAATTCGGTTATTTTCAGTTCAGTTATTACGGTGATAACACGTTAAAATATGGATGAGCTCGGTACCGGTAACGGCACCGGAAGTACCGATCCGGAAAATCCTAAAATTAGGTACCGGCACCGAAAATACTCGGTACAATACGGTATGGCATTTGAAGGTAAAGATCAATAAATACAGGTATGGTGCTAGATCGGTGTCGAACCGAAAGTAACGATTCTGAAAACGCCAAAAGGTGGATACCAAATTAGTACCGAAAATGATTTAGTATAGTAAATTTGGTACCGATACGATACCGGTTTGATTACAGGATTTGATACGATTTGCTCATCAATAATCTAAGACTGTGGGGTATGGTGGGGCGTGGGTTGGGGGCATGGTGCGACACGTGGAGTACGGGGCACCCAAGACCAAAAGCCAACTTCAAAGGGGTATGGTGGGGCGTGGCTGGGTGGCGTGGAAAAAAAACAAATTTCAAAGGGCTAGTGCTCTTGGCCAATGAGGTTCCGCCATGTCATGTGGGTAGCCCCGCCCAATGCCCGGACTGAAACCCCCGCCCAAGGGGCCACGCCCAAACCCAAGCCCACCCGGGGTGGTGACTTGGGCGTTTGTACCCAACCCACGCCCCAACCCCTGCCCCATACCCCATAGTCTAAATATCCAAAAAAATATACGTGCTACAATTCATTCATTACAAAAAAGACAGACAAGAAAGCAAAACAAGTTGTTGTGTATATAAAACCTCATTCAAACGAAATACAGTTTATTTACTGTGTGTATGAAAAGTAATCTAAACGGTGCAATCACTTGCATTGCTACATTGTTACAGGATTTGATGAGCTCGTTACCAACCGGTACCGAAAATACTGTTACCGAAATCCCCAAAAGTGGGTACAGGTATCGAATATACCTGGTACGGTACGATTCAGTACCGGTCGGTACTGGTACGACACCGATATTTGAGGGTAAAACCGGTGAATACCGGTGCCGAACCGGTACCGAAAGTACACCCGGTTTGATAAATTTAATACCGGTACCCGATACCATTTACTCATCAGTTAGTAATGTTACTATTCAATTCTATTTTTAATATGTTATTATATGTTACTATTCATTCAGTTATGTTACTATTCATTCAGTTTAATTTTTAATATATAATATAACTAGTTTTATGCACAGCGCCGCATTGCGGCGCGCTCAACCAAATCATTCTTGGTGTGTATGTTTTGCATCTCAACTCATAACATGATCAGGCTAAACCGAATCATTCTTGGTGTGTACTTTTTACATCACAAATCATAACACGATCATGCTAAACCAAATCATTCGTGGTGTAATTACATGATATGTCGTCGCGCGTTACCGCAGCGTCGAAACATACAATAACTAATAATATTATACAACTATGTTAATTACTATTAACACTTCAGTTCTTGAATGCATATTCCATAAATGATAATGTTATTCCTTTCTTCTTAGCAGTTCCTTGAGTTCCACATCTATACTTCATGAACTAGAATTTTAATAAACCAACGATATTAATATAACAAAAAATATGTTTTACATCACGTGTTTTTGTCTAAAGCATACAGTTATAAAATCGGATGATAAAGTCCTATGTAAAGGCAAAACTTTGGCAAATAAATAGATATAACAGTGAAAGAAAGTATAGACAAACCTGCATTAAAAACAAATTGACTCTAGTGACGAATATGTTTAAACCTAAATGCCGAACCTGTTAAGTTAAGAATGCAGCTTTGTAAACAAAACCGACTTTAATGGCGAATACGTGAAAACGCAAATGCCTGACCTGTTAACTTAAAACTGCAATTCAAGGTTGTAAACAATATATATATATATATATATATATAACCAATTGCAAATGGTCATTATTCATACAAAATATCAACCTTTTAGTATCTAACAAAATATGTGTTATGTGTGAGTCGTGACCTACATATCACTACTAAATATGTGTCAGGGATGTCTGTATTTATGGCAATAGCACCTTGCTATTGTATTTTCAATTTGAAGATGAATTTAAATTTAAGCTTTTTCAATAAGACATACAGATGTCAGTAAACATATTACTCTAGATGAATCTTGCATATGAAAAGTATAACTTGATATAAAAAACCAAAATCTAGTTGTGTTTAATAAACTGGGAATGTATAGACAAACCTATTTGGATTGTTTAATTTGCATAACTTTTTTGATAAAAAGAAGAATTAACGATTTGTAATGTCTTGTAGATCAAATGATGATTCTTTTGAATCATGATATCTAACTACACATGCCATGATGGTTCCATCCAGTTACAACAGACCCAATGCAAAAGCAGAACATGAATATAAACTAACCTTGTGCCGAAAAGTAATTGTGTCAAAGTCATCAAATTACAGGCACTTTTCTGCGGACGTAACTTTGTTTATGTAAACCAATTTTAGGAGATTTATACATGATCATGCACTAAGCGCCTTATTTCAGGGAATACGCTTTAGTACACAACACTATATAGATACATGTTAGACACCAGCCCACCCTTATACTCTACGGTCGGTTTTTAGCATTTTTACGGAAAATGAATATAAGGTCGATCCCTAGATACTATGAGATACGCATGTACAATTTAAAAAATAAAGAAAGATTAAACACACTATACCTAGATTTGTGAGGCTAAAAAAACATGTCCATAGCCACCATGCCAAATCACTGATCTGATCTTCATAACCTGACATATAAGCTAGTCCAAAATTAAAACGATGATGCAATCATCAAAAGAAAGAAAAGAAAGGATAGGTCATGCAAGGTGGATAGAGGAGCTCACTTGAGATAATTCAATTGTTTTGCATAAAACCTAGGCAGCTTGAACTCCAAGCACCTCTCCTAGTGGAAAGTCTCTAGCTCCTTCATAAACGCCGCTTCCTCCTCCTTCGTCCCTGACTTGTCTTCAACAACCAAATTAGGTCCACGATACGGATTACACATCATATTTTATTTGAATAGTTATAAACATTCTAAGAAACTACAACCATTCTATGAATAAGTAGTTTAATAAAGAGTAAACTACAGATTCTATCTATAATTTAGCTTACAATTTCGTCATTAGTTAACCTTAAAATTTACATTAGCATCCTTGAAACTTACACTCATCAACACATCTTTGAACTTGTTTTCTAACCGGGCAACCAACCGCCACTGTGCATCGGTAGTAGGCGCGTGGACACGGGTTACCTTTAAACATCTTTTGACCATACTTTCGCCATTGACATCCGTCGGTAATCTGTCGTAAAAATACAAGGAATTTTTTTAGCATTTAACCAAAATTATTGTATTGTAACATACAAAAATTATAATAACTAAATTACCATGGGTGCTTCTGACCGAGTGTCGCAACCCCCGATCCCTTATCTGTCCCGGGAACGGGCGGACGCGAACTCAGATTTTTGGTGGTATTAGTTATATAATCTTGCAGCGGAAATTACATCAGGACCGTAGTTAGGAAATGTTTATCAGAGTAAAACCACCATATTTCATATTAATAATCACATGGGCAAAACCCAAGTTTCTTATTACAATACATTTATAGGGATAAACTTTATCTTATTGAATTTAAAACATCGTCTTTTAGGTAACTTTTATAGCCACATTTTTACTAAGCCTTCAGTGCTTCCCAGCTGGCTTTTTACTAATTGGCTGTCACATTGGGTTACCTGAAACGCGTTTTAAAAACATTTGTCAGTCGGAAATACTGGTGAGTGAATCCCGGTTTAATCAAGAAACATTTTATCAATTAAAACAGTATTGAGAGCGATCACATTGTTTATTTCTACACAATTACTCATTCAGTATTTGCCACTCGACCGGATCTGTGGCTATGGTCAAATTACCCATTGGCTAACTCGTTGTCCAATGGTAATGTACTGTCAATCCTGACTTACTACTACTACTCGTAGTAGTATAAATTTTGTATACAAAACCCCATAATACCGGCAGTAATTGAAGAACTACAAAGACTCAATCATCGCTTAATCACATTGTAAAACATTTAAGGTTTTGTAAATCATTCCAAAAAGGTTAACAAAAAAAGGATAAACTCACATTGGTATCTTAGACTTCGCGTAAGGGTTTCCTGGATATAATCTATAAATTATACAAATGTACATTGGTTAGTATTATAACCCTTTGAAAATATTAATGATACCCTCCCCGAGACGGCATTCCAACAACTACGTCGGGCAGAACCACGACAGTTGTTACGGAACCCTAAATCAATCGGGCAGCGTAACTATTACAAAACTGGGGTTATAATACTTACAACGGAGCAGAACCTCGCTAATTAGGGGTATAATACCCGACTATAATGCTTATAACTTCAGAAATTCGAGAGTGAGAAATGAAAATGAACGACGGAAAGTGAAACCCGATGGCCTGCTTATATAGTTGCAAAACCTGACTCTCACGCGGCCCGCGTAAAGGATAAGCGGGGCTTACGCGGCCCGCGTCAACATCCAGTCAACGAGTAGCTTAGCTGGGTCAGCATGTAGGTCTGCCACGATGTTGACACGTGTCGGTCTCTGGTGTCTCCGCGTTTGATGATCTCACACGGCCCGCGTAAGAGTTAAGCTGAGCTTACGCGGCCCGCCTTAACTTATAATTTCACCGGAATCAAGTTTCAGCCTTGATACCGCCCGCGTGAGCTTGGGGTGAGGTCCTACACGGCCCGCCTCAGCTTAATTTTTATTGTTTTTAATTTATTTTATATGTTATAACATATTTTGGTTCGGTTTTCACATACGGGGTGTATTTAAAGACATATTGGGACATGCTAGGGTGTTGGAAATAACATGAGGGTGTTGGTTTTACCGAGGGTTCTTACATTCTCCCCACCTTGTTTTAGAGCTCGTCCTCGAGATCTACTGGAATAAATGTGGATATTTCTTTTGCATTTCTGATTCAAGCTCCCATGTGTACTCAGATCCTCTTTTGGAGTCCCATTTCACTTTGACCAGAACTAATCTTTTATGCTTGAGATTCTTGACTTTCCTGTCTTCAATTTGTAGAGGTCTTTCTACAAACTTGAGTTGTTCATTTACCTCTATATCTTTAAGAGGCACTATCAGTGATTCATCAGCTAAACACTTCTTGAGATTAGATACATGAAACACATCAAGTATTTCTGCCATTTCCTCTGGCAGTTGTAGCTGATAGGCTACAGATCCTATTCTTTTAGTAATCTCAAAAGGTCCAATATACCTGGGACTTAACTTTCCCCGTTTAATGAATCTTACTACTCATTTCCAAGGAGAGACCTTCAACAATACTTTATCTCCTACTTTAAACTCCAAGGGTTTGCGTCGATTATCGGCATAGCTCTTCTGTCGATCACGTGCTGCTTTCAGTCGTTCCTTGACTTGAATAATCTTATCAGTTGTTTCTTGCACTATCTCAGGTCCAAATAGTTGCTTTTCCCCAATTTCTGCCCAACAGACTGAGGTTCGACACTTTCGTCCATAAAGTGCTTCGAATGGTGCAGCATTGATACTTGTGTGATAACTATTGTTATAGGAAAATTCTATTAAAGGTAAGTGATCATCCCAATTACCTCCAAAATCAATTACACAAGCTCTAAGCATGTCCTCCATTGTCTGAATTGTCCTTTCACTATGTCCGTCCGTTTGAGGATGATAAGCTGTGCTTAATTTTAACTTGGTTTCCATTGCCTTTTGGAAACTTGACAAAAAATGAGAGGTAAATCGGCTATCTCTATCAGAAACAATTGATAAAGGAATGCCATGTAAAGAAACAATTTCATTTACATATAATTTAGCTAATTGTTCCATACTAAAAGTTTCTTTCATTGGTAAGAAATGAGCTGACTTGGTTAGTCTATCTACAATCACCCAGATTGTATCATTTCCTTTCTTTGTTTTGGGTAATTTAGTAACAAAATCCATTGTTATCAATTCCCATTGTCACGGCCCTCGACCCGGTTTTACCCGTTTCAGGAGCCGCGGGACAGAAAATCCCGTGGTATTTGTTTAACAGCGGAAGTTTTCTTCAGGATCTTTTTAAAACTGAAATATTTCCCGATTATTTTATTTCACAATTTGGGATAAAACCCGTTAATTTACAATCATATGATTTCTCTGAGAAATCTTTATTTTACAAAACATGTTTCTTTATTTTATATTGAGCCACTTCCTTAAGCTTGTAGTGCTTCACGGCACTTTTCCTTGATCACAATAGATCACCTGAAACATGTTTGAAAAATGTTTTGTCAGCGGGAAATACTGGTGAATCATTCTATTTACTAAAATGACCCATTTGTTATAATTTACAGTATTAAGAGAGATTACAATGTTTCTGATATCAACCAACTACCCACGGTATTTGTCACTCGACCGGATCTGTGACTATGGTCATATCCCCCATTGGCTGCCCCAATGGTGACGATTATCAAGTAATGTATACAAAACCCCACATACCGGCTGTAACTTGGTGATTACATATACTTAATCACTGTAATTATAACTTTGAAAATAAACATGCTTTTGTAAACAAATTTGATAAAAAGAGAATGACTCACTTTGCAGATTTAATTGAGCAGAGTCTAGCCTACTGATTAGCCTTTTAACCTAAATTAATAACATGCACACAACTCGGTTAGTAACTTAATACAGCATTTACGATAACTCACGAGATTAAAACCTTCACAACAAATGACAAAGTGCGATACTTAAACATCCATTGAATTAACAACGAATGACAAAGCATAAACCCTAATGTGGGCAGCACTTAAACATCCATTGGATAGTTTAATCGATCGGACATTGAATCGTAGCATCGATCGAGTTATTACCCTTGACCTTGACAAGTACTAACCGTTTGTGTTTGAGAAATTTCACTTTTCTGTCTTCTATTTGGATTGGTTTCTCAACAAATTTTAGCTTTTCATTTACCTCTATATCTTGAAGAGGTATTACCATGGATTCGTCTAATAGACATTTCTTGAGGTTGGAGACATGAAATACATCATGTACTCCAGCTAACTCTTCTGGTAGTTGTAAACGATAAGCAACTGGTCCTATACGTTGGATCACTGAAAATGGTCCTACGTATCTTGGACTTAGCTTTCCTTTCTTACCGAATCGAACTACTCCTTTCCAAGGTGAAACTTTCAACAGTACTTTATCTCCAACTTGAAACTCTAACGGTTTTCGTCTATTGTCTGCATAACTCTTCTGACGATCTCGAGCCGTCTTTAGTCTTTCTTTGATTTGTGTAATCTTGTCAGTTGTCTCTTGTACTATTTCAGGACATGACAATTGACTTTCTCCTATTTCTGCCCAACAAACTGGAGTTCTGCATTTTCTTCCATATAATGCTTCGAATGGGGCAGTTTCAATACTTGAATGATAACTATTGTTATAGGAGAATTCAATTAATGGTAAGTGATCGTCCCAATTCCCACCAAAATCTATCACACATGCTCTGAGCATGTCTTCAAGAGTTTGTATCGTCCTTTCACTTTGCCCGTCTGTTTGTGGATGATATGCAGTACTCAGGTTTAGTCGAGTTCCCATGGCTTCTTGGAAACTAGTCCAGAAATGGGAAGTGAAACGACTATCCCTATCCGAAACAATGGAGAGTGGAACTCCATGTAATGATACTACTTCATCTACATACAACTTTGCCAATCTTTCCATGCTAAAGGTTTCTTTCATTGGTAGAAAGTGAGCAGATTTGGTTAATCGATCCACAATTACCCAAATTGCGTCATTACCTTTTCTGGTTTTGGGTAACTTAGTAACAAAATCCATTGTTATGAGTTCCCATTTCCATACAGGCATTTCTAATTGTTGTAGTAGACCTGAAGGTTTCTGATGTTCTGCCTTAACTTGTGAACAAGTAAGACACTTAGAAACATATCTAGCTATATCCTTTTTCATGCCTATCCACCAGAAATTCTTTCTTAAATCTTGGTACATCTTATTGTTTCCAGGGTGCATGGTATACCTAGATTTATGGGCTTCTTCTAAAATCTTATTTCTTAATTCTCCCTGCTTAGGTACCCAGATTCTGTTTTTGTGGAATCTCCAAATTCCATCAGCTCCTTGCTCTAATTCTTTTATTCGTTCCTTTATTCCTTCAGCATCATCCTGGATTGCTGTTTCTTGAATATTCTTCAATTGTTCCATTAAATCTAACTGTAGATTTAATCTAAGAGCACGAACTCGTCGTTGTTTCTCATGGTACTTACGACTTAAGGCATCTGCAACTACATTTGCCTTTCCTTCATGATATTGAATATCACAGTCGTAGTCACTTAGGATTTCCATCCATCTCCTTTGCCTCATATTTAACTTTTTTTGCCCAAATATATATCTTAAACTTTTATGATCTGTATAAACAGTAAACTTACTTCCGTACAGATAATGTTTCCAGATTTTCAGGGCAAAAATTACGGCTCCTAATTCTAAGTCATGAGTCGTATAGTTTTCTTCGTGCTTTTTCAATTGCCTTGAAGCATACGCAATTACTTTCTTGCGTTGTATCAGCACACATCCAAATCCTAGTTTTGAAGCATCACAATATATTTCAAAATCTTCAGTTCCTTCTGGTAAGGCTAAGATTGGAGCATTAGTTAATTTCTGCTTCAAAATCCTAAAAGCTTCTTCTTGCTTAGTTCCCCATTCAAACTTAACTACTTTACAGGTTAGCTTAGTTAATGGTACAACTATTTTGGAAAAATCCTTAATAAACCGTCTATAATATCCAGCTAAACCTATAAAACTTCTAATTTCCATTACGGATTGTGGAACCTTCCATTTGGTAATTGCCTCTATCTTAGCAGGATCTACATGAATGCCTTCATGATTCACCATGTGACCTAAGAATTGCACTTCTTGCAACCAAAATTCATACTTTGAGAATTTGGCGTACAGCTTTTCTTTTCTTAACAAAGTTAAGAGTGCATGCAAGTGCTGACAATGTTCGTTTTGGCTTTTGGAATAAATAAGTATATCGTCGATGAAGACAATTACAAATTTATCCAAGTAAGGTTTACAAATCCTATTCATCATGTCCATGAATGTTGCAGGTGCATTCGTCAATCCGAAGGGCATGATTGTAAACTCATAATGACCATACCTAGTTCTGAAAGCAGTTTTAGGTATGTCTTCTTCTTGTACTTTCAATTGATGGTATCCGGAGCGTAAATCTATCTTAGAAAAATATCTAGCTCCTTGAAGTTGATCAAAAAGATCATCAATCCTAGGTAATGGGTATCGATTCTTAATTGTAACCTTATTCAATTCTCTATAATCAATACACATTCTCATCGAACCATCCTTTTTCTTAACAAACAACACTGGTGCTCCCCACAGGGATGAACTAGGTTGTATGAAACCTTTACTTAGTAATTCATCTAATTGCTTTTTCAGTTCTAACATTTCTGTGGGTGCTAACCGATATGGAGCCTTAGCTATCAGTGTAGTTCCTGGAATTAGATGAATTCTAAATTCTACTTCCCTATTTGGTGGTAACCCCGGGAGTTCTTCCGGAAATACATCTGGGTATTCTGAGACTACAGGAATATCCTTAAGTTCCTTACCCTTAGTGTTAATGATTACAGAAATTATATACACTACTCCTTGTTTTCGTTCATAACTAGCAACTTTCATTACTGATATGAATTTCATAGGCTTACGCGGTTTATCTCATGTAATCATAATTACTTCTCCGGTGGGTGCTTGAATTTCTATGGAATTCTGATCACAAAGAATTCGAGCATGGTTGGCTACTAACCAATCCATTCCTAACACAACATCAAATTCGGCTAATTTCATAGGTAACAGGTTTGCAAAGAATTTATGACCTGAAAGTTCTATATTTTCTTTTTGCAAAACTTTATCTATGCTAACAGAATTTCCGTCTGCCGTTTCGACTGTAAAAATCTGCCTAAGTGTGGTTAAGGGTAAGTTAAGAGCTTGGCAGAATGAAGTATTGATAAAACTTTGGTTTGCACCAGAGTCAAATAATACTTTTGCATACACGTTGTGAACTAGGAACGTACCAGCTATCACGTCAGGAATCATCTCGGCTTCCTGAGTAGTTAACTGAAAGGCTCGAACATTCTTCTTAGTAGCTCTGTCGGCTGTCTTGGCTTTGTTATCAGCTAGTTTGACCACTTTAGGACATTCTGTTTTGAAATGTCCTGCTTCTCCACAATTGTAACAAATTATGGATTTTCTCCTGCAATTTTCCTCCCGATGTCCTACAGTTTTGCAAAAATTGCAGGTTATACTGCATCTTCCATAATGTTTCTTTTTGCAACTTCTGCAGAACTGAGGAGTTGGAGATTGCCCTGTTCCTCTTTTCTTAAAGTCACTACTATTACCCATACGAAATCCTTGGGTAATTTTCTGAGCCAGTTCCTTCTTCTTGTTTTCATCTCTTGTGCGTATCAGTTTATCGGTTAAGGTATTAGCTAATTCCACTACATGGTCAATAGTACGAGGTCTCGCAGCTTTAACGATGTTACGGATTTCACTAATTAGTCCCCAAATATAGCAAGAAATGAGTACCGGTTCTGGCAAAGCCAGGGTTGGTACCACTCTAGCATATTCAAAGAATGTCGAAGTATAACCGCGACAATCTACACCCATCATTCGGTGATTTAGGAACTTATTAGCCATTTGATATTTTTCATATTCGGGACAGAATTTTCTTTCTACAAGACTCTTAAATTCTTCCCAGTTCATAGCATACGCCATCATCCTTCCTTTTGCTTGTAACACCATATTCCACCATTCTAATGCCCCTTCTTTAAAAAGATTTGACGCGTACATGACCTGATCATCCTGAGCACATTTACTTATTGTAATTACTGCCTCGGTCTTCTCTAACCAACGCAGTACTGCTGTTGCTCCTTCATTGCCTGCAAACTCAGATGGTTTACAAGCAAGAAATTCTTTATAAGTGCAACCAGGTGTTGCAGCTTTCATTTTCTTAGGGATCGGAGCCTGCCGTGGATTATTATCGTGATTATTACCGCCTCCGTTTACACTATTACTGAAGTTATCTTCAGAAATACGTTTGCTAGGAATGATTTGTTGAGATTGGATTTCTAACAGCAGCAACTATTGCTGGAATAGCGTTGGCTATCCCTTGAGCAACGATATTTTCTATATCTTGCCTATTTAGAAATTGATCCTCTGGATGTTGCTCAGATTGATTAACCTCATTTACTGGTTCGTTATTAGCGTTTTCCATCTGATAATTAATATATATAATTTATTAGTATCAAATAAATAACAATTATACAGAATAATCATACAAATTTCACAAGACACTTATACAGTCAAAACTATCGATTTCTTGATTCCCCCTTTTTATATATATTATGCATCATTACACACTGATTATTTTACACAAGTTTTATTTTAGGTTATTTCACATGATTATATCATTATCACTATTATACAACCACAGTCTCATAAACCCCTTATTCCTTGTCAGCTGATATTTTAATAACGACGCTCCCTCTCATCGTATTTCCAGGAGATCTGTTCTCCTACTTCCCTGATCCTATTTCCTGCATCCATTAATTCCTCGCCAAAGTGGCGAAGTTCAGCTAAATTCTCATTGCTCATAGGTGGATTAGGTATAGGTTCTGGGTCAAATTGAGGAAGAAAGGAATAAGGACTATTGAGCAGGTTTTGGAACTTGTAACACCCGGCTTAATAAATCAAGATTTTATTAATAAAATACACATTTAAATGCTAAAATGTGTCTTTACAAAAACTTTGCATATTAACATTTTCACATGTTAACAACATTTCAAAAATGCAACTTAATGTAATTGGATTCGTCGTTTTAAAGATACGACAAAACGCCACGCGGAAGCTTGTATTTTATCGTGTTCGGTTCCTCATCGAGCTTGATCTTCATCCGGGCACTCTTGGCGATCACCTATGATCAAAACCAACTTAAAAGTTAGTTTTGATAGTCAAATATTAAGTTCAAACAAGTACAGGGGTTAAAATGACAAAATTTAAAAATTTTCCGGAGTTAGGGGCGTCGCGTGACACCAAGGGCCTAGGCGTCACGCCTAGCCCTTGTTTTCACAGACTGTTGCCTTCAGATGTTGCTGTACATTCCCAGCTCAACCCGATTTCACGGAAACGGCCATAACTTCTTCGTTATTGATCCGTTTTACCCGATTCTTTTTCCTACGCGTCCGTAATTTAATTCTCTATCTTATGAAGTTAAAATCCAACATCCAACATAAATAAATTTTGAGACTTTCAAGCCTTCGACTCGTTACCTTTTTATCAAATTTTACCCGTTTATGCATTTTATCAAACAAACATATTTGTTTGATTCCTACATCACCTACACTTCTTCAAATAAATGTTATATACCATATTAGGTTCTAATCACAGGTTTATTACACAATTTAAACCCATTTTCGCTCGTATGCTTATTTTGACCCGTTAAGGGTATTTAAGCACTTTTGAGCCTAAAATAGCTTTCGATTGCTTCTAGCATTCCATTACCACATTTCTTATCCTATAATCTCCCACCCCAACTGTATTTAAGGTAGGTTTAATGTGGTGATCAATATAAACCAAATTTTACCTCTCGAATCATTATTTTACGGCAAAAACTCAAATAGTGCCATTTAGCTAATACAATACCTCTTTCAGCTTCTATACTTATTCTAAGTATTTACCTAGTCATAAAACTCGTTTCTAAACAACCTTTAAGGGTCGTTTGTTCTATTTAGCCTACAAGGGCGTTTTGGTCGATTTTAGTCCTTTTATGACGAAGGACTCTCTCTCAATTTATTCGACCAAAATAACACTTTTAACTACAACATAATTATGCGTACCTAGCCCGGTTCAACAAGTAGACCCGATTTATACCTCGTTTTCACTATCACACCATCAATGGTGACGCAATTATCCGATTGGCTAATCGGTCCTGTTAACATAAGACTTGACAACCACATTAGTCGATATTGTCAAATGGTGTTATCATCACCATTCGACCCGTTTGGACTATATGCCCAACATTATCTATTTAATCAAAAACATCATTTTTTATTTCCAATTCATACATCCATCCCATCTCGGATTTTATAACCATACCCCATTTTCTTTTACACTCTTTTCTTACAAATTCAACCCATTTCGGCTTACGCCATGGGTATGTTTTTCACTATCTAACTTATCCTAAGCATTTATATAATCATAAAACTTATTTCCGAAGCACCTTTAAGGGTCGTTCATCCGAATTAGCTTACAAGGGCAATTTGGTCAATTTTCATCATTCTTTAACTACAAGGGTCCTTTAAATACCTGATTGACCCAAAATTCGACCCTTTTAACTATAATCTTATTTATAAACCCATGTGCTTCTAAAACACCATGAACATAATTCAATTTATTCGGTTTACCTTAAAGATAACCGAATATTTACACTTTAACATTGTCTAACTCTTATAGAACTCCAAATTCTACATGATGAGTTGTGTTATTATACATACCTGGCTCGGATCAATATATTGACCCGTTTCAATACCTTGCCTTAGTAGCCGATAAGCAATAGCGATGTCCTTATTCATTTGATATTTATTCCTATAACATGTAACTCAACAAACAATTAGACAATATTGTCAAAGGGTGATAATGTCACCTTTTGACCCGTTTATTTACCTAGTGATCTTCATCACTTCAAGTAAATGCCAATTTCATGTATTATGCTAACTTAAAGTCTACTAGCGAGAATACGGAAATCAAGCATAACATAACGGAATCGTAGTTACGTACCTTTTAAGCACTCTTTTTAAACGCGTATTTCCACCGGCTTGTCCACTTGACGATCCGGATTCCTTGCCTAAAGAGTTTCAATTCACAATCCGTTTAGAACCCTTTTTATAAGTCTTTACGCACAATTTCTTAACATATTCAAATCTGCGTTTTACTCAACCTTTAACACTTTAACCCTCGTTTAGGCGTTTTATCAAACACCTAGCGGGTCAGATTTCTACATGGTCTAAACCAAGTTCATGACTTGAGTTTATCACCATAATTAACTTAAATTAGACTACATGTCCATATTTTAACATCAACAATTTAGAGATTTCCTCATAATTTCAGTTTACACTAGAACAAGAGTGTTAATCCTAGTGTTTATCGAGTTTCCCCTAACATATTAGTCACCCACTATGGTGATTTTGATCCTTACAATTAACATGCAAGAATTTATCAAGAAATCATCTAGGGTTTGTCCCTACACCTTATATCACTTCCAATTTCATGTTTACAACACATAATTAAGCTCTATACTCGATTTCAATCACATGCATGAACTTTGAATCGAATCAAAATGACCTAATTTGACATACCTTTTGACCCCTTTGACGAGGTGATCACGATTCTATGTTCAGATTCCGATTTCAACTGGATTTTGGCCTTCAATTTGATAGTTTAGTACATGTTAGGGTTTTGGAAGTGAGGGTGTCGCCCCCTTCCTGTTCTTGATCGACCAGAGCCTCAATTGAGATGTTTGGTTTTATTTTTTTGATTAAAACTAATAATAATAGTTTCAAGTTTAACAACATTGGTCCCTCCCCTTTTGTTTAACATTTAATTTTGGTTATTCTAACCTTATTTCAAGTTATTTCTAGACTTGTAGTTAACTAGGTTATAATTTTTCCTAGTTAATTAGTTGTTGTTCAAAAACCCGTTGTATTTTAAGTCCCGTTAAATCTCGGGCCTTTTTATATACTTTGCTTTCTCAAAGTATTTCCCATACTTTTAATAAATATTAGATTTATTTATTTAAATCCTAATATTCACCGGGTTAATTTTACCACTAACGGTATTTTACCCGTTTTTACTATTAACGAGGTTTGATTACCAAACCCGTTTTCGGGGTGTTACAAGTCTACCCCCCTTAAGGAGGTTTCGTCCTCGAAACCTTTTTCTTTCATAATTTTTAGAGTTTAACTCCATGCATATGCTCTCAATAATCAATTGAGCATTGCTCATATTTTAATCGATTGTTAGTATTACCAGAAAAATTATGGTAATACCTTTTTGGTTACAAAACATCTACGTGCCTCATTCGACATAATGCAACTTGAAATAACGTAATTTCGTTATTTCTACTAGTTTAGTTAACTTAGCGATATCCATATTATCGAACCCTTTGTGAATCCGTTACCTTGACCCGTTTAAAGGTCTTTTGTGAAATCTTTCACTTTTAACAACAATTTCTTTTGTTTTCAAGTTCATTTATTCGGTTCAGTTATACCGAATCCTCCGCTTATAAGCAACCAAATTTATTTAAATGACCTTAACCGGTCCCACTAACTCGACTTATTAGTCCAGTTACTCTTTACCGCTCGCTTGGTTATATTGTGATTCCACTTCACATTGTATTTCTTGACCGTAATCGTGTCACGTCATGTTTAATTTATATCAACGTTTCTTTATCATACTTCTTCTTTTCGAATGTATTGTCTCGCACCTATCGATGTTAAGACCCATACTCTTTGATATTAACCATTTTCTAATCTCCCTCGTAATATCCATATTTGTTAAAACATTGTTTCTTACTAAAACTAAATTTTAGTTTAACGTTTCCTTTTTCTCCTTGTCTTACATCTTTTACTCATTTCCAGGACTTTTACGTCTGAAAATTTATTCCTTTCCGTTGTCTTTTCGATAATATTTTTGTCCTTTTTTGTGAATTATCAGAATTTAAATAATTGTGAATCCTTTTTGTTATTTCTGCCCGTTTAGATGTTTTAGTGAAATCCCTCACTTTTGTCAACCAGGCCTTTCACGATCTCTTCGCTTTTAACTCACTCAGTTAAGTTAGCGAAACCCCTCGCTTTTATACTACCTTTACCTTCCGTTATTATTTTACGCGGGGAGTTTAACCATTTTCCTCGCTTCATGTTATTGACCCGTAGGTTCTTTCACTTAGCCTCGTAGGCTATTTCTTTAGATTTTTCACCTTTTTAAGGCGAGGCCCTTATGATCCCTTTGCTTCAACTCATGTCCCGTGGGTCATTTTTGGCCCCGTAGACCTTTACACTAATTAATATCCTGTAGGTTATGATGATCCCGTAGATCATCTTTTATTCTAGTCTTTATTCAAATGTGTATACGTTTATATACGCATATGGCGTTAAGGCACCCCTTTTTATGTTTATAATTATTCACCTTTACTTTTTGGATTTCATTTGACCTTGACCGTAGTCTAAGGCTACATTGTTTTCTTTCGAATCATCTTTCCGACTTCTCGACTTCTAACGTCAATTTACACGTCGGTTTTCCATACACTTACCGTTACCCGGTTCTTACCTGTACTTCTTTACGTCCCATTACCCGAGTTCTTTTATTACAATGTTTTTAACGCCTATAACTCCTTTACATAGGTTTATTAATATTTCACACTTTTATTTATCCGATTCACGCTTACTTACTTTAGCAAGTGTCATCCTTTATTAAATTTGTTTGACTTGTTCGTGTGAACATTCATCACTTATGAATGCCAAACTTCAGTCTTTGTTTGACCCGTTCAACTTTGAAATAGCTGAGCGTAGTTATTAACATTTCTGTTTGCAAATTCTCATTGTCTTTTATTCATGACTCATATTCCGAGTCTTTTGATTTTCTATCTCGCGTTCCCGTCTCTTGGTTTACGCATTCTTTCCAAATCCTACCCATTCATAGGGTATCTTTACCATAATCATTTTCAAGTAACCATTCTTATATGGTTTTAGACGTTATTTTAATTTATTTGGTCGTCTTAGCGAGATCCATCGCTTTTATTCAATCAAGTCCTTTATTCTTTATTCGATTCGTTTGACTTGTCCATGTGAATTTCATCACTTGTGACAGTCAAACTTTTATCCCTATGCCTTAGCATTCCTATTGGTCGGTCTGTATTTTCTTTTTACTTGATCCTTGTCCCTTCTCTCGGGCTCGTTATTCTTACGTAATACGCTTCCGTCATCCGACTTACGTTTACTATCAAACATCTTACTTATTTGATTCATTTGGGTACCATTTAAGTTAGTCCCATTCACCCCACCCTTACTACATCGGACATAAATGTGTCCGCTATAAGAAGTTCATGGTATCATATGCAACTAATTACTTGGCCAGAGTAAGCGATTAACACATGACACGCATGACCTTTTTATAGTTTTCACATCACGCCCTATGTAAGTAATGCCTCTATTTGTTTCTCTTGGATACAATATCCCGAATACATTTTCTATTCGGGTTTTTCCAAGTTTTTAATCTACATATGCAACTTTCAATTTCTACATATTTGTTGCATATTACTATTTGTGCAATTATATTTAAAATGTGCACCTGGTAATGCTTGCCTTAACGGGCTT
The DNA here is from genome assembly GCA_030545235.1 of Helianthus tuberosus. NCBI lineage: Eukaryota > Viridiplantae > Streptophyta > Magnoliopsida > Asterales > Asteraceae > Helianthus > Helianthus tuberosus. The sequence continues at coordinate 133,365,845 of CM060429.1, read as the reverse complement.
TCTTGCCATTACTTATTTGCGATCGTTACGCGATTTAGGTCCTTGATGAGTATGCTCTTCTTGTCATATCTCGGACCGTTCCATCATCATACCCACAATTCGTTTGACTCTCGTCGTCTTCAAACGCGAGTGTCCTTCATTTAAAACATTCACAAAAGTTAGTAACGTCAACTTCAATAATCGCCCGTATTATAATACAAGGCTTTTTCTACTATACGCGTCAACGCGCGTATTTTCGTCAACTATATCAGTCATTTTAATTGGGGTAACGTGTATCACACGATAGCCCTATGTGTTGTTTACAACACTTTAGCATGCTAAACTATTAACATACATGTACTTACCGGATTTGCGATCAAGCCTCGAACCGAACACCAATCTTTATTAAGAGCATAAGGTTTAAGTCCAAGCATAGTTTTCCCACCATACTTGAATCTCTTAAACCAAGGCTCTGATACCAACTTGTAACACCCGTTCTTATAATTCAAGGTTTAATGTGTCAATTACGAAAAATAATCATGTAATTAAGATTTACATATACATCGGATTTACGGGTTTATTAAAACCTTCCACAATTTAAAAGTATACATCACATCATGTGTAAGTTTGTCGTTTAACATAACAACGATACATAGTGCGGAAGCTTATTTCTTGATCGTGTTCGGTTCTTGCTCGCCGCTTGATCTTTATCCGGGCACTCTTGGCATCCACATATGAGCAAAACCAACTTAAAAGTTAGTTTTGATAGTTAAATAATGGTTTAAACAAGTACCATGGGTCAAACAAACAAAAAAACAAAATTTTTCCGGAGTTAGAGGGCGTCGCGTGACGCCAAGGGGCGTCGCATGACGCTAGGCCCCCTTTTTCACAGACTGATGCTTAATCAGTTGCTGTACATACCCAGCATGACCTGATTTCATGGAAACAAGCATATCTTCTTCGTTACTGATCCGTTTTACCCGATTCTTTTTCCTACGCGTCCGTAATTTAATTCTCCATCATATGGAGTTAAAATCCAACATCCAACTTAATATATTTTTAGACTTCTAAGCCTTCGACTCGTTACCTTTTTACAAAATTTTAACCCGTTTATGCATTTTATCAAACAAACATATTTGTTTGATCCTTATACCACATACACTTCTTCAAACTAATGTTATCTACCACTTTAGGTTCTAATCATAGGTTATTTACATAATTTAAACCCGTTTTTGCTCGTATGCTTATTTTGACCCGTTAAGGGTATTTTAAGCACTTTAAAGCTTGAAATCGCTTTCATTCCCTTCTAGCATTGTAGTTCTACATTTCTTATCTAGTAACCTCCCACTACAACTATATATGTATTGGGTTTAATGTGGATATCTATATGTTCCGAGTTTTACCCCTCGGATTACCATTTTACGGCAAGGACTCATATAAAGCCCTTCGACCCAAGAATTTATGTTTTTCACTATCTAACTTATCCTAAGCATTTATATAATCATAAAACTTATTTCCAAACCACCTTTAAGGGTCGTTCATCCGGATTAGCTTACAAGGGCAATTTGGTCAATTTTCATCCTTCTTTAACTACAAGGGTCCTTTAAATACTTGATTGACCCAAAATCCGATCTTTTTAACTATAATCTTATTTATAAACCCATGTGCTTCTAAAACACCATGAACATATTTCAATTTATTCGGTTTACCTTAAAGATAACCGAATATCTACACTTTAACATTGTCTAACTCTTATAGAACTCCAAATTCTACATGATGAGTTGTGTTATTATACATACCTGGCTCGGATCAATATATTGACCCGTTTCAATACATTGCCTTAGTAGCCGCTAAGCAATAGCGATGTGCTTATCCATTTGATATTTATTCTTATAACATGTAACTCGACAAACCATTAGACAATATTGTCAAAGGGTGATAATTTCACCTTTTGACCCGTTTATTTACCTAGTGATCTTCATCACTTCAAGTAAATGCCAATTTCATGTATTATGCTAACTTAAAGTCTACTAGCGAGAATACGGAAATCAAGCATAACATAACGGAATCGTAGTTACGTACCTTTTAAGCACTCTTTTTAAACGCGTATTTCCACCGGCTTGTCCACTTGACGATCCGGATTCCTTGCCTAAAGAGTTTCAATTCACAATCCGTTTAGAACCCTTTTTATAAGTCTTTACGCACAATTTCTTAACATATTCAAATCTGCGTTTTACTCAACCTTTAACACTTTAACCCTCGTTTAGGCGTTTTATCAAACACCTAGCGGGTCAGATTTCTACATGGTCTAAACCAAGTTCATGACTTGAGTTTATCACCATAATTAACTTAAATTAGACTACATGTCCATATTTTAACATCAACAATTTAGAGATTTCCTCATAATTTCAGTTTACACTAGAACAAGAGTGTTAATCCTAGTGTTTATCGAGTTTCCCCTAACATATTAGTCACCCACTATGGTGATTTTGATCCTTACAATTAACATGCAAGAATTTATCAAGAAATCATCTAGGGTTTGTCCCTACACCTTATATCACTTCCAATTTCATGTTTACAACACATAATTAAGCTCTATACTCGATTTCAATCACATGCATGAACTTTGAATCGAATCAAAATGACCTAACTTGACATACCTTATGACCCCTTTGACGAGGTGATCACGATTCTATGTTCAGATTCCGATTTCAACTGGATTTTGGCCATCAATTTGATAGTTTAGTACATGTTAGGGTTTTGGAAGTGAGGGTGTCGCCCCTTTCTTGTTCTTGATCGACCAGAGCCTCAATTGAGGTGTTTGGTTTTATTTTTTTGATTAAAACTAATAATAATAGTTTCAAGTTTAACAACATTGGTCCCTCCCCTTTTGTTTAACATTTAATTTTGGTTATTCTAACCTTATTTCAAGTTATTTCTAGACTTGTAGTTAACTAGGTTATAATTTTTCCTAGTTAATTAGTTCTTGTTCAAAAACCCGTTTTATTTTAAGTCCCGTTAAATCTCGGGCCTTTTTATATACTTTGCTTTCTCAAAGTATTTCCCATCCTTTTAATAAATATTAGATTTATTTATTTAAATCCTAATATTCACCGGGTTAATTTTACCACTAACGGTATTTTACCCGTTTTTACTATTAACGAGGTTTGATTACCAAACCCGTTTTCGGGGTGTTACAGGTGGCAGTCCTGGTAATTCTTCTGGAAATACATCTGAAAACTGAGATACTACTGGAATATCTTTTAAATCCTTTCCTTTAGTGTTAGTGATTATAGAAATCAAATACACTATAGAACCTTTTCTTATATAACTTGCAGTTTTCATCACAGAAATGAATTTTGTGGATCTAGAGGGCTTATCTCCTTTAATTGTGATCATTTTACCTTTTGGTGAATTTACTTGAATTGACTTTTGATCACATAAAATACTGGCTTTATTGGCTATTAACCAATCCATTCCTAAAACAACATCAAATCCTGCCAGATTCATGGGAAAAAGTTTTGCAATAAATTTCTGATCTAAAATTTCTAATCTTGCTCCCTGCAAAATTTCAGAAATCCTAACAGTTTCTCCATTGGCTGTCTCTACTAGACATTCTTGTGGTAGTTTAGTTAATGACTGATTTAGAAATTTGCAAAATGACGTATTAATAAAACTTTGGTTTGCACCAGAGTCAAATAATTCTTTAGCAAAAATATCATTAACTAAAAACGTACCAGCTATAACATCTGGAATTATCTTAGCTTCATCTGCAGTCAGAACAAATGCTCTAGCATTTTCAGTATTCTTGTTGTTTGTAGCTGGAGCTAATTTTGGGCAATTAAGCTTGATATGACATTGTTCTCCGCAGTTGTAACATATCCTGTTATTAGCTTTCTTCCTGCAATTTTCTTCCTTGTGTCCCGATATTTTGCAAAAGTTACAGTATATAGAGCATCTTCCTGAATGCTTACAGTAAGATGCACAGGTAGAACCTATATTTCTCCCACGATTAGAATTTCCAGAACGAAATTCTTGTGTCAACTTCTGGGTTAGGTTCCTCCTTTGATCTTCTTCTCGGGTACGGACTAATTCATCTGTCAAGGTATTTGCTAGTTCTACAACTTCTTCTATGGTTTGAGGTCTAGCTGCCTTGACTACATGTCTAATCTCTCCGATTAATCCCCAGATATAACGGGAGATTAACACTGGTTCTGGTGAAGCAAGAGTTGGCACTATTCTGGCATATTCAAAGAATATTTTAGTGTATCCCTTACTATCCACACCAGTCATCCTAAGGTTTAGGAATTTGTTTGCTATCTGTTCCTTCTCATTAGGTGGGCATAATTTCCTTTCTACCTTGTTCTTGAATTCTTCCCATTCCATATTGTAGGTTCTATCACTTCCTCTTGATTGGAGGATAGTGTTCCACCATTCTAACGCTGAATTCTTAAACAGATTAGAAGCAAACAATTTCTTATCTTCTTCAGCACACTTGCTTATCCTTAAGACTGCCTCAGTCTTTTCTATCCAGCGTAAAGTTGCAATGGCCCCTTCGTTGCCTGAGAATTCCATTGGTTTACAAGACCAAAATTCTTTGTAAGAACAACCATAAGGCATGGTTCTTCTCCTTTTGGGAATAGGCATTTGAAGTACAGGTCCATTGTTCACGCTATTTTCAGGTTCGATGGGTCGCTTACTGCTATGCTTACTTTTATTATTCGCTTCTTGAATAGTTTGAATAATAAATGGCATTGCATCTATGATTCCTTGTGCCACTATATGTTGAACAACACTATTATCCATTTGATTTCCATTGTTATTGATGCTTGGATTCTCATTAACCACGTTAATGTTACTCTGGTTATCATTATTCAGATTTCCTTCGTCGGCCATCTGAATTTTAAACATTTATCCCGTTATTAATATCACAAGATAATAAGTAATATAGTTAATCACATGACACGCAATTTAACCAAAAGCGTCGATCATTGCGACTTATACTTTATTTCCATATACTATGCGTCTATTACACACTAGTACTGAAATAAAATTACAATACCAACAGAAACAGAATAATACTAAAAGTAATATGCATCTGTATACACATATTTTATTTTATTTTATCTTATTATATTATTATTATTATTACTACAATTTCCTCCCTTCTCACATTCACGGATATGGATTTATCCAAAAATCCATATTGCGTTCATCGTATTTCCATACGAGACGCTCTCCCACCTGACGCATTCTCTCACTACTTTCTAAAATTTCCTCCCCGAAAGTCCTAAGTTCTTGGACGTTTTCTGCACTCATTGGGGGTGCAGGTTCTAGGACTGGGTTTGGAATCTGGGGTGCTGGTTCTTGATATGGGGGTGAAAGTTCCTGAAATTGGTAAGGATCCTCGAAAATCTCCCTAATATAATCATTTTGGTAATAGGGATCTAAAGGGTCCATACCTGGGTAGGCTTCTTTGGTTGCGTTTTCATGGATAGGGTAACGTTGCACAAAGTCCCTATTGTCCTCCCACCAGGGGTCGTAATTTGGGTCTAGAGGATTTGGTGCAGGTACCCTAGGGATTTCTTTTGGATTAAAGTCATGCATCTCCACTTGGTTTTCATGATTTTCTATCTCCTTGGGTTGGTCTGGGGTTTGGGGTTGTGGGGCTACTAGTTGTTCCAGACTTGGGTCAGCAACAGTTGTAGCTAGGATATGGAAATTGGCTAGGCTTCTATTAAGCATATCCTGCGTATGGGCATCTGTCTCTCGCTTAATAGCTGCTAATGCTCTTTGCTGTTGCAACTTTCGCATTCTTTTCCTACGAGCAAAGGCTTCCTTACTGAACCATCCTCGTTTCTTAGGAGGGAATGGCTCTTCTGATTGAGCTTTAAAAGCAAACATTCCTTCTTCCTGATCAGCAGTATACCCAGAAAGGGCAGGCTGTGATGAGGTACCTTCACTCCTAGGTGATTCAGACAACTGACGACTCATGTCTGAGGGTCCTTGATCACTCATACTGTAAACTAACAGATAGTCAAATAACACATAACAAATAATTACAGTTATGCACATATTTCCATTATTTCCTAACACAAAATTTTAAAACTTAAGTGTCAGCAGAACACTTCTTTGGCTCAGACCAGTGGCTAGGCTCTGATACCACCTTCTGTCGCAAACCCCCGATCCCTTATCTGTCCCGGGAACGGGCGGACGCGAACTCAGATTTTTGGTGGTATCAGTTATTTAATCTTGCAGCGGAAATTACATCAGGACCGTAGTTAGGAAATGTTTATCAGATTAAAACCACCATATTTCATATTAATAATCACATGGGCAAAACCCAAGTTTCTTATTACAATACATTTATAGGGATAAACCCTATCTTATTGAATTTAAAACATCGTCTTTTAGGTAACTTTTATAGCCACATTTTTACTGAGCCTTCAGTGCTTTCCAGATGGCTTTTTACTAATTGGCTGTCACATTGGGTTACCTGAAACGCGTTTTAAAAACATTTGTCAGTCGGAAATACTGGTGAGTGAATCCCGGTTTAATCAAGAAACATTTTATCAATTAAAACAGATTGAGAGCGATCACATTGTTTATTTCTACACAATTACTCATTCAGTATTTGCCACTCGACCGGATCTGTGGCTATGGTCAAATTACCCATTGGCTAACTCGTTGTCCAATGGTAATGTATTGTCAATCCTGACTTACTACTACTACTCGCAGTAGTATAAATTTTGTATACAAAACCCCATAATACCGGCAGTAATTGAAGAACTACAAAGACTCAATCACCGCTTAATCACATTGTAAAACATTTAAGGTTTTGTAAATCATTCCAAAAAGGTTAACAAAAAGAGGATAAACTCACATTGCTATCTTAGACTTCGCGTAAGGGTTTCCTGGATATAATCTATAAATTATACAAATGTACATTGGTTAGTATTATAACCCTTTGAAAATATTAATGATACCCTCCCCGAGACGGCATTCCAACAACTACGTCGGGCAGAACCACGACAGTTGTTACGGAACCCTAAATCAATCGGGCAGCGTAACTATTACGAAACTGGGGTTATAATACTTACAACGGAGCAGAACCTCGCTAATTAGGGGTATAATACCCGACTATAATGCTTATAACTTCAGAAATTCGAGAGTGAGAAATGAAAATGAACGACGGAAAGTGAAACCCGATGGCCTGCTTATATAGTTTCAAAACCTGACTCTCACGCGGCCCGCGTAAAGGATAAGCGGGGCTTACGCGGCCCGCGTCAACATCCAGTCAACGAGTAGCTTAGCTGGGTCAGCATGTAGGTCCGCCACGATGTCGACACGTGTCGGCCTCTGGTGTCTCCGCATTTGATGATCTCCATCACTTATAAACAATCAACTTTATTCTTTATTCAACCCATTCGACTTCGAATAGTTGAACATATTTACTCACAATTTCTATATACGAGATTTTATAGTCATAACTCGTAATCCGAGTCTTTTGACTTTAAATTCGTGTTCCCGTTTCTCGGTTTACGCATGTGTTTAAATCCTTACCCATCAACCGGGTACTTTACCGAAGTCATTATTAGTGCAAGCATTCCGGTATACATTAAGATTTCGTTTTAATTTGTTTGGTTATCTTAGCGAAATCCATCGCTTTTATTCAACCAAATCTTTATTCTTTATTTGACCATCCTTGATAGTCTTATAAACTATGAATGATGATTATCATCATCATTATTTCTTTACTACGACCAAAGTCAACGACTTTGATCGTTTTTCTCATGTGGGCAATACCTTTGTTTCTATGACCCCGCGGGTCATTTATACTTTGGTTTTACAATGCCCTTTTTGTCTACCATGGTTGTTTCGTCCAAAATGACTTATGTCACGAATTTCCTTGGGTCTTTTGTTTCTATGTGTGCCATACATCGTTTTTATGGTTCCCGCGAAAACCATTTATACGAGTATGCCCATAAGATTTCTTGACCCTAAGGATCCTTTAAATTTTCATTCATCTTGACCTTACTACATCGGACATAACTGCGCTCATTATAAGAAGCTCATGCTATTATGTGTTCACTACTTACTTGGCCAGAGTAAGCGATCAACACATGGTACGCGTGACCTTATTATAATTACCACATCACGTCCCATGTAAGTAACTCCTCAAATTATCTCCATATTTATGATTTCATTTGGTAAAACTTTATTTAATTGTTAGTTAACAATTATTAGTTTTAGTCGTTTATCCTTGAACATTTAAAATGTCCCTTTTTATAAACATTTATTCACATTCGGTGATGTGATCATTACTTTTCTCAATAGGATTTATATTGAGAATACTTACTTGGATGATCACTCTCGTCCAAGTTTCTATATAAACTGAATTCTGTTATTGTCTTGTTATTCACAATTTGTGAATAATACATATTCTCTACTGAATTTCTCTTGGAAACGTCATCCTGGATAGGTAACCTATCCAGGTTTTCCAAGTTTCATATTCTATATGCAACTGTCATTCACTATGTATTTATTGCATATTACTGTTTGTACTATAAGTTTAAAATGTGCACCTGGTAATGCTTGCCCCAACGGGCATTCCTTGCCATTACTTATTTGCGATCGTTACGCGATTTAGGTCCTTGATGAGTATGCTCTTCTTGTCACATCTCGGACCGTTCCATCATCATATCCGCAATTTGTTAAACTCTTGCTATCTTCAGATGCGAGTGTCCTTCAATTAAAAACATTTACAAGAATTAGTAATATCAACTTCAATAATCGCCCGTATTATAATACAAGGCTTTTCTACTATACGCGTCAACGCGCGCAATTTTGTCAACTATATTTATCATTTAATTGAGGTAACGTGTATCACACGATAACCCTATGTGTTGTTCACAACATTTCAACACATAACAAACCATTAATATACATGTACTTACCGGATTTGCGATCAAGCCTCGAACCGAACACAATTTACTCTTTAACCATGAGCTCTGATTACCAACTTGTTACACCCTTGTCATTATTTAATGGTTTTTGTAAAGTATACGACAAACAACATGTAATTATGACTACATATACTTTGTAAAAATACGGGTTTGTTTAAACTTTACAATTTTAAAATAATACAACATAACATAATTGAGTACGTCGTTTAAACATTTCAAAAGTTGTTTAGCAAACAGTTTACATCATAAACATTGTTTAAACCGAGTTGATTTATGCGGAAGCTTCAAGAGTATGTGTTCGGTCCTTCAAAAGTTGCTTGATCGTCACCCATAATCCTTGAGTACCTAAGACTGAAATGTTTACATAAACATTTATATTAGAATGCTTAGAAATGATACTTGATCGAAACTACGATCGAAATGAATTTGAAAATTTACAATTATATAAAATTTATAAACATTCAGGCCCTACCGTAACTTACGGTTTCACCGTAAGTTACGGTGGTCAATTTCCAATAACGGTCCACCGTAAACCAGTAGACTCACACCGTAAGCTCCTGACCTCTACCGTAACTTACGGTACTACCGTTACTTACGGTAGTCCCTGTAAATCCATCTTTTGGTTGCTTTGTTCATTATACTCAAGCCTAAATCTCGGATTTCGCTCTTTCTAACATACCAATACATTTGTTTCTCGAAATTCTAATATGTTACATATGAACCAATATCAAAGATCAATCAATCATATTCAAAATATCATGCATATCACGTTATATCAATTTACTAATGTGCAAGGTTCAAATTACGGGTTTCTTATGAATTCTTAACCCGTTTTACCTATCTACTCCTTTTGACCCGTGAAGGGAAGTTAAACACTTTTAACTATAAATCTATATATAAGCGTACCTGGCTCGGGTCAACATATTGACCCGTTTTAAGACCTTGTCTCTATAATATGCTAATTCATAGCCTCGCTAATTCATAAACCAATTACCCTGCGAGCATGAGACTCGACATACACTTATTAGTCGTTAATTGTCAAATTGTATAAATATTACCATTTGACCCGTTTGGTCTAGACTGCCAAATATTTTGTGCTTAATATTAAATGGTGTTGTTTTAAACTTCAACTCTTTTTCGTCTACACATGACTAATTCGTCGTTTTACTCTTTTTATTCGTTTAGGCTTACCTTAATAAGTAGCCATTCAAAAACTCATTTTATATATATGTCATCTCGTGACCAATTACCATTTCGCCCATTTTACCATTAAACATGGTTTATCATTATTTTATATGTCCCGACCCGTTTCATTTCGTGTCGGAACCATATTTCAAATATAGCTTTTGTCGTATTTACAACCTATGAATAAACACATAACTTACAAAAGAGGGCGTAAGCTTTACTTACCTCGCATCCAAATTACGCTTTCCTTTTCGTACTTGCTCCGTTTGACCCGCTTCATTCCAAGCCTCCATCTAGCTTGTCAAGAGTCAAACTATCATCATAATTCACAAGGTGGTTAGATTAGTCATTATAACCACGACTATTCCACCTTACGTGTTTTCTATGTCAAAACTACTATTCGACTCCGTCCATGGTTAGTTTAACTCTTCAAAAGTTAACCACCCTTAATTATATGATATGTGCATATAAGCTAAATCGACTTCATAATTAAAATTTGTATTACCCCACATCACACATAATTAGTCGAACTAGGAAATTACGCGTTTGATTCATAATTTCAACATATGAACATTGTGGGCATAATTTATAATATCAACAATCACGTTTCGTATCACTGAAAATAGGCTGTTTTTGGTGACCTGTTTAACCTGTTTACAAGTCTTCAAAAATTATGATTTTTTTATGTGGCGTACCTCTCGGAGGGTTAGACCTTGTGTTAAAATTTCAAGATCTAACTCTTTACCAAAAACTTGTAAAAATTCATTTACTAAGCTGCAATCAGATTCGTCACTTCTGACTGCAGCTTACGGAAAAATTCATTTAAAATTCCTCGTTTATCCGATTGACGAAATTCCAATTGGAGCTTCTTTTAATCACTTAAAACTTTCTACAGTAAGAATTTGAGATCATAACTCAATTCCTAAATTGAGTTATGACATTCGTAATGGCTGCAAATTCTGCCAGAAAACGCAGCTTGAACCTTTGATACGGAAAAATTCATAAAACGCTCAATTCTCGTCGAAAAAATGCGATTCCAGTGGGGTTTTAAAGATATTTCCTGGAATTACATTTTAGACTCAAGAAACACATGTGTTTATCACGTTTTGTCCAGGTTACAGCCGATACAAGTCGGCTGTAAATTCTGATCAAGAGCCGTTTGAATTCAGCTTTCAATTTAAGCAAGTTCTTGACATCCTAACACCATTTTAGCAATCAAAAACCCTAACAACAATCACCTTCAATGGTGTTCAAGGATTTTTTACTAAAATTAGGCACGATTTCAACATATCTTGTCTAGGGTTTACTCCTAAACACTACAATGTTCCTATTTCATCCATGTAACAAGCATGCATTAACAAATTTCGAATACCCTAAATTCATGAGAATTTCAAGTAGAGAATTAACATCAAATTTTACATACCTTACAACCCCCTTGCAATGGGGATCAGTAATCTATGCTCGATTTTCGTTTTGGACCAGATTTGCACCTCCAATTTGAGAGTTTTAGTAAGGATTTTAGGGTTTGAAGAAACCCAGATCGCCTCCTGCTTCTTTGTACGACCAGACATCCCCAAATGGGGTGTTTGGTTTTTGTTTTAATTAAATTAGCAACATAAGTTTCGATTTTAACATCTTTGCCCCCTCCATTTTCCTTAGTTCATAATTTAAGTGTTTTAACCCACTCATAAGTCACTATCTAACTAGGTTAGAATTATTCCTAGTTAGCTTAGTAGGTTCGGGAAGTCGTAACCCGTTTTACTTTAAGTCCCGTTAAATCGGGCCTTTTATAAACTTAATTACTTAAAACTTTGATTCGTTTTTATTTAATATTAGGATTTCTTATTTAAATCCAAATATTTGCCGGGTTATTTTTACTAATAACGGTACGTTACCCGTCTTTTAGTATTAACAGAGTTTAATTACCAAGCCCGTTTTCGGGGTGTTACACTCGAGCTTTACACATGGTAGATTCATTTGGTTGCTCAACGATCTTTGAACCGTTCAACTTTAGTACCTGGTTAGCAATCCAAGCATCCTAATCCGGGGTGTTCTCCCGATCGTTTCTTTTACCAGCTTTATGATCACCATTCTTAGTCAAGCCCGATTGAGTTCTTTCTTCCGATGAAGAATCATGAGAAGTCGGACCTAACTCGATAAGTTGTTTCGCAACCATTTCCTGATGATGATCCACTTTCTGATTTTGTTGCTTTTGCATTTCATTAGCCACATGTAATTTCAACGTCGTGTAATTGTTGGTCACTTGTGAAAGCATCCCTCTTAACCTTTGATTCTTTGTGTTCATCTTTTCTAGCTCAAATTGTAATATTTTCAACTGAAAAATCAACAAAGTCACAAAACTTGTAAATTATCTAATTTATAACAGCTTTAAATTTTATCTTCCATCATTAAATCAACACATAGTTTTCTTATTAATTATAGAGTAACAATACAATCAAATAAATGTTTGTATTAAATCATATTCAAAGTTCTTAAAATCAAAATCTAAAACCGCCACCGTTAATAATTGTCGTAATCATCATCAGTAACTTGAAACATCGAAAATGAGTAAAGAGCCCAAAAAACTAACCTTTGTGGTTATCGATATACACTGGTGTGGAACTCGCCAGAGACTATAACCAGTCAGCGGAGCACCTACGGTTACTGAATTAACATATATCATCGGTTTAAGAGCCATATGACCCCGACCTAACTGTAGTTAGAACTCACACATCTGAATCAAGGTACCGGAACTTTGACGGACCTTTACCGGAACCCTAGCATCTTTTCTCTGTCGCTTAAACGCCTTCGAAAACACCGATCTTGGTTAAAAAACAACATGCAAAAGAAAAGAGGCTTACCGAAGACTCAGCGGAAAATATGGCGGAACTAACTCTCCGTTGAATCCGTTAACCATCGGTGCTAGTTGCTCAGAACACCATTAACGCCGCCGCCATACGGAACCCTAGGTTCGCCGGGCCGTCACCATCATCACCGGAGAGTTCCTCACTTTTAAGAGACTGCTGGTTTACACGTCGGCGCAGTGGCGGAGTAGAAGCAATGGAACCACCGTCTCCACCCCCTTCTCTCACGCTCTCTCTTCCTCTAACCTGAAACGGCGGAGTAACCAGGTGTAACTGGATTTGTTTATGCGTTAAAAAGAAAGGCTTAAATACCCCCTCATTTTACTGTTCATTTCATAGGTTTATTAATATAAGGATAATATAGGGTAATTTTAAAATTACGTTTTTGCTCCTGTTTAAAATTACCGTTTTGCCCCCAGCTCAAACTAAAATTTTGCTTTTGTCCCCATCTCAAAATTATGATTTTGCCCTCAATTCAAAATTATGATTTTCCCTGGCACTCCCCCATTGGACCAACCAGTTTATTATTTTATATCCATTTTAAAAGTACGTTTTTGCCCCTCTTTAAAATTACGGTTTTGCCCCCAGCTCAAAATAAAATTACGTTTTTGTCCCCAGCTCAAATTTTCGATTTTTCCCTCGATTCAAAATAAAATTGTGGTTTTGCCCTCAGCTCAGAATTACCTTTTCGCCCCCAATTCAAAATAAAATTCTTTTTTTGCCCCCAGCAAAAAATTACGATTTTGCCCTCTGTTCAAAAATATAATTTTCCCTGTTTAAAAAATTATGATTTCGCCCTCAGTTCAAAATTACGTTTTTTCCCCAGTTCAAAATAAAATTATGCTTTTGCCCCCAACTCAAAATTACGATTTTGCCCTCGGTTCAAAATAAAATTTTGGTTTCGCCTCCAGCTTAAAATTACGATTGTGCCCTTAGTTCAAATTTATATTACGTTGTTACCCTAAGTTCAAACTTACGAATTTGCTACTATGAAAATTTACAATTTTGCCCCTGGTTAAAATTTACAGTACTGCCATCACTTTAGCTTTTGACAAATTACGATTTTACCCCAGTCAAAAAATAAACTTTCCCTTAGTTAAAAATTACAATATTGCCATTGTTTTAGTTTTTTTTAATCAAAACTATACAAGTGTTTTGTTTTAATTGGTTGACTCGATTTAATTGTTTTTCGTGTCAATGAGTTGCCTAACACTTGCTCATTATTCGGCCATCGCCCCGCAATGCGGGCGGGGGAATCAACTAGTTTACAACAACTACAATCTTTAAAGTCGGCGGGAATAGTGCCGGCCTTTTATTGGGTCACATGGGCGGCAACTTCAATAGTGCCAGGCAACTGCCTGGTACTCCCCCATTGGCCTAATAAATTTATGTTTTTTTATCCCGCTATAAAACGACGATTTTGCCATCAGTTCAAAATTATGTTTTTACCCCCACTTAAAAACAAATTTACGCTTTTGCTCCCTGCTAAAAATTTCAATTTTGCCCTGGGTTCAAAATTATGTCTTTGCCCCGTTTAAATTTACAGTTTTGCCATTAGTTTTTTCCCATTATAATTAGGATGTTGCCATCAGTTCAAAGTTATGTTTTCTCCCCGACTTAAAAATAAATTTATGCCTTTGCTCCCAGCTAAAAATTTCAATTTTGCCCTCGGTTCAAAATTACGATTTTGCCCCGTTTAAATTTACACTTTTGCCATTAGTTTTTTTTTTCTCACAGCCAAGTTACAATTTTGCCCTCAAATTAAATTTACATTTTCTCCACCGTTTTTTTTCCTTGGGTAAATTACAAATTTGCCCCCAGTGTAAAATTACAGTCATGCCGGCAGATATCTGGCACTCCCTCATTGGTCCATTTAATTTACGATTTTATCCCTTAAAAAATTATGATTTCGCTCTCAGTTCAAAATTACGATTTTCCCATCGTTTTAGTTTTTTTGCAAAAGTATAAAAGTTATTTTTTAATTGGTTGACTCGATTTAATTTTTTTCTGTGTCAAGGAGCTGCTAACACTTGCTCATTAGTCCTGAAAAATTGCATTTTTGCCCTGCGCCGAAAAATATGGTCTTATCATCGTTTTAGATTGATTGAAAATTATTCAGCCATCTCCCCGCAACACGGGCGGGGCATCAACTAGTTCTTTCTATGATTGTATTTAGAGGTGTATAAATTCGGGTAGCGTTTGCTATGCAGGAATGTGTAACACCCTTACAATTTCTACTCGAATTTAATAACAATAATGCATAAGATTCTATTCAAAAGATATCTAAATTAAAACCTTAGTTTCAAGAACCAAGTTTTAAAGTAACAAGCATTAGTTATCTACCAAAAATTAAAACATCCATAAGTTGTTTAACAACAGTTTACATCATAACATCGTTTAAACAGAGTTAATTTATGCGGAAGCTTCAAAAGTTTGTGTTCGGTTCTTCAAAAGCTTGCTTGACCGTCATCCGTGATCCTTAAATACCTAGAAACTGAAATGTTTATATTAAACATTAGTATTAGAGTACTTAAAAATAATACATAATCAAAACTATGTTTAAAACGGATTCGATTTAACTATTTTATGCAAACAATTACAGAATTTCTAGGACTCCACCGTAACTTACGGTACCTACCGTAAGTTACGGTGGACACTTGAAGCTTCTGTCTACCGTAAACCAGTAGAAACCCACCGTAAGCCTCCTGACCTCTACCGTAAGTTACGGTGACACCGTAACTTACGGTAGCCCCTGCACATATAAGTTTTGGCTTTTTGTTTGTTTTGCCCACACAAATTTTCTCGAATCCTTATTCTAATAATCCAACATATTAAATTCTCATGTTTTAATATGTCAATATTTAATCGATAACAATAGACCAATCAATCATATTACGAAGCAATATCCATGCTTTATTTGATTATTCGACCCGTTTGGCTCGTCTAAGGAATCCTCCCTTATGACGACTACCAACGAGTTCCAACCAAATTTTGACCAATTATTCAATATAGCGACATCACCGCTTTAATTCAAAGCAACCCTTATTCTAAAATTCAACTACGCATATTATAATCATCAAAATTTACTTAATGTAACGGGTCAAGTTACATACCTTCAAAGTAAGCCTTTCAAACGTGGTTCGCCACCCGCTTGTCCGTTTGACGCTCCTGCGCCCGTTCCTATAGAGTTCATTTATGATATGTTTAGAACTCTCTTTGAATCATAATTCGCATAATATACCGAAACATCATAATTATGCGTTTAAACTTGGAATTTCAGTTTTTAAGCCTTCTTAGAGGCATTTCAACAAACACTTTAAGGGCAGATTTTTATATGATTAAACATCAAATCTCTAGTTTATCACTTAGCCCTAATTTCACATCATTCAACCATTTTACATGATTGTTAACTTCTAAATTTCTGAAATTACCTCCAAAATTGTCAAATTACACTAGATCAACACTCTATTTCCTAGTGTTCATTAGATTACACATAACCCACTAATCACCTACAATGGTGTTCATAGGTTTCACTAAAATTTCACATGATTTCAACTTGGATTTGTCTAGGGTTTGTCCCTAGACACTATAGTTGTTCCTAAATCATCATAAGACACACATGCAACCATAATTTCAGATTTTCCCAATTTCATGAGAATTTCAAGTTGAGAGTTTTAATCAAATTTTACATACCTTGTAATCCTCTTGTGATGAGGATCAATAATCTATGCTTGATTTTCGTTTTGGACCAGATTTGCACCTCCAATTTGAGACTTTTAGTGAATTTTTAGGGTTTAGAGCATGGGGGTCGACCTGCTCTTTCCTCTGATCGACCAGACACCTCTATTTGGGGTGTTTGGTTTATTTTTATTTGTTTCATCTAATTTAGTTTCAATTTTAACAATTAAGGTCCCTCTACTTTGTTCAACATATAGTTTGGTAGCTTTTAACCCTATTATAAGCTATTTCTAGACTTGTAACTAACTAGGTTAAAATTCCTAGTTAGTAAATTCTCGTTTATTTATACTTTATAATTCTAATATAAATTTTGTAAGTCCCGTTTAACCGGATCTTTCAATGATATCAAACAACACCAAGTTTGTGCGGAATCCAAACTTGATGTGATTCAAGAATAAACCGAAGAAATATGAAAATATGAACCGAATATGAAAAACACACCGAATCACTTTTAAACTTGCACACGATTCTATTACTATGAACTAGCAAAATCGTCTGGTACAAGCTCTCAACCAAATCGCCTCTCTCTCTGTAACTCTAGAATTTCTGTAACTGAGGCTCCAAAGGTTCCAACCTCAAAACAAGTTAGAAACTTGTTTTTATACTAACTCAAGCCCAGTTCCCTACATGGGCTCCCCTTGGGCCTGCTTGGCCCACATGGCCTAAAGCTTGGCCCAAGTGACCTATAAAGGTCCACAACCTAATATAAACTAACCCGGTAAGGCCCAGCTCGTAACCATAGCTCGTTGTGTTAATTTGATGCGTCAGTCTCACACTTTAGGGCCTAACAATCTCCCCCTAGACTGATGCCATCAAATTGTCTTCATAACATGAAATCAGCAACATCTTCAACGAAGTCTATGATTGTCGCTATGCTGCAGATGTTGTGGAAGTTCTTGACTTCTGAACTCTCAGCACTGGGTCTCTTTCTTCAGCTCTTGTGGTTAGCTTCATATCAGGATCTCGATCAGCATTTGCTTGAAAATCTTGTCAAAAAGAATGTGAGAGGAGGATTCTCATCAGCTCTTTTCTTCTGCAATCTTTGTCTTTCAAGCAGATTCATGGTACTTCTTCAAATGTACTTTCACTGTCAGACGGCGTTTCGTATCCAGTTCTTCTGACTCAGGTACAACTTGTTATTGTGCTGCTTCAGGCTTCTTCAGCAACTAACAGCATCTCAGTCTTCATCAACCCCTGTTCTTGATTGAAATCAAGTTCTGCACATGCTCACAAACTCATAAGCAAACATTTTTTATGCAACAGAGGAACGTACCACATGAACACTAGGTACATCCAAGTATTTGTACTCAGATTTCACAATTTAAATTCTTTCAACTTTTGATGATCAGTCAAATCTTCAAGAACGGTTACATTTTTAATTTAAAGAAAAACAAATAAGCACTCTATTTTTTTTTAATTTTTCAAATTTTTTTATTTTTAATTCTAAGAGCAAGAAAAAAAATAAAAACACATAATATAAACAACTACCATAATATACAATTACAATTGCAATGGGATCAAAATTCGTTCTCAAGCAGACTAAGGAACACTTTTCAGTACGGGCCTAATCAAACTGGTCTATGCGATTGCCAATATGTTTGTCCACTTAAACTTTAACGCTCAAGTTTCAATTTTCAACTTCGTGATATGCTTTAGGTAATATTATACTATTATACCCGTGTGTCCCATTCCAAGGCATACCCCCGCGATCAAGGTAAGCACAACGATTCATCGTAGCAGGTGAGTATACTGATGTCATCCTTTAAGATATCCTGACTGTGTCTAGGTCTGCATATAATCTGTTTTATCATGTTTTGATTTCTTAACAATGAACACCCAAATAAATATTAATCAAATCCTGGAAATATAAACAGCACACTCTATCATGCAAGTATCTTCCCTACCACATATTTCACAAGTCCAATCCAGATTTCTGAAATCTTAACTGGGAATAGGTTGAGAAGAGAACAGAATAGATCTTATGCAGAGATGGTATAATATACAGATCAAATGAGTTTTTCTCAGTTTGATATAGGTTTCTTGGGTTTCTTTTGGGCACTTGAGGGCCTCTTTCGGGTGTATTAGATCTATAGCGCGACAACGTACAGCTAGGTCAGCATGTATCTGGATGCAGCAGAAGCTGTCGTTGCCTAGCACCTCCAGGTCAGCATATATCTGGATGCAGCAGAGGAGGTACACGACTTTTTTCAGAGAAGATTTCAGAATCAGATCAAAATTGTGTGTATCGGGACAACATACAGACATTCAAATAGAAATGAGCTAATTCCAAGTGACTTTCTTTCCTGGGTTCATGTACAATTTTAGTTCTGAACAGAAGAACAACCAAGATATCCCCAGATGATTCAACAATATAAAGACCCGAAACCTCAGATGTTGGCTATCTATCAACGCAAGATTTAAGACCATAAAATCATACGCCGTTGGTATGTTACCCACATGGTACATAGTTCGTTATGTTTATATCACTTAGTATCTTTTATCATGTTGAGCGTCAAGCCTATCGACATATCGCAGTAGATCCTAGTCTTTTCAGCTATGGCACCTTACATGTGTTAGTCAAACCCTTTAACACGAACATTTATTTCACTTCCCATGTCATGCAATACTTCTTTTTGGCTTTTTCATTTTCTCATTTTCTCCCCCTAAAACAATACATATATACAGCAAACTCTTTTTGTATTTTCTGAGTTTTCTCCTCCTAAACTCTATATCTATCTATATGTTCCTCTCCCCCCCTAAATTTGTGCATAAATCTTGTATTTTTGCGCAAATTTACCATTTACTAGAGAAAGGACACATTATGTACAAAGTATAAACTAAGAAAAAGAGAGAAAAATATTTTTGCTTAACCGTTCTGTCATCAGATTGAAGACTAATCAAATTCAAATCAAAGTACTGAATTTAAACGGTACCTTTTGCTGATCATTTCTTACTTCTCTAATCTCCTCCAAAGGAAACATATCATCTGTAAAAAAAATTTGAACTTTTTGCAACAGTGAAATGTTACCCGTTTTTATCTCTGGAACAACCGCTATCAACATTCCAGAGATTGTCAACAGCTCCTCCTTGGTTGTTCCTGAAAGGTAAGGAGATTAGTAAGACATGGGTACCCAGGCCATCGTGGTCCTGGGATTTCCTGAAGCATCAAAATAAGACACTTCTTTTAAACATAGGTCCCCTTTCGTCTCAAGGATTGGAGATGTTGCTGCTTTGGATTTGGGTTTCCAAATCTGTTTCGGTCTAGCAAACGCGTTTGTTGCCTTCTGTTGAGCAACTTTAGCTGTTTCAGGTTTGTTAGTTTTAGAAAAACGTTTTTGTTCCTGAACAGCCTTGCGTTTATTTTTAGCAGCGTTCCAATCCCCATCAGAAGGTTTAACCTTGGGATTCACATTCTTCATTGCCTTAGGTGATGATACCTTCATTGGCTTGGAATGATTGTTATCCTTTGATGTAACCCTCTGATTTTGCATATAGTAGGGTACATAGGGACGCCGTGTGCAGTTTCTAGCAATATGACCCGCATTGCCACAGTTGTAGCAAGTTTGTCTTTTCATCGGAAAGACATTTTTAGCAGCTTGATTTGCTCTAACAGGTCCTGAAGGACAAACCGGTCCTTTTTGTGTTGGATGTGCCTGCACATTCATTTCAGACGAAGACGAATTTGGGTGCTTGTATTTGCTATTTGCAGAAGTCTTGTTACTCTGAGCACCAGTCTTCGTCTTTTCTCCCTGATTGGAGCTTTCAATCACCTTGTCAGGAGCCTTATGAGATCGTGATTGTCCTTGGTGAGCAGACTTCTTATACTCTCGACTTTGATCTGCTCGTTTTGGCTCCTTTTGTGTGTTGTGAACCGGCTCACAAACATCAGCACAAGAGTGAGTATTGGCATTTTGTTGCACGTTTGGACGATGAACACAATTTCTAGCAATGTGTCCAGGAATTCCACAGTTGAAACATGTCTGTCGCTTCAATGTATGGAGATTCTGAGATCCAGCAGCAGTAGCTAATCTGATGGGTTTAGATTGCTTTGATTGCTTTGCTTGTGTTCCATGTGCCTTTTCTGAATTCTCGTTTATTTATACTTTATAATTCTAATATAAATTTTTATATTTTCGGGGTGTTACAAGTCCACCCCCCTTACAAAGGGTTTCGTCCCCGAAACCGTAGTACGTACCAAATATTGTAGGGTGGAGACGTCGCATCTCCTCTTCGGTCTCCCACGTAGTGTCCGAACCTTTTCTATGCTCCCATTTGACCTTGACTTGATTAATCACTTTGTTCCTCAAACTCTTCTCTTTACGATCTAAAATCGCAATTGGTTTTACTACATAGTTGAGGCTGTTATCTACCTCGATATCATCGTAGTGGATACGAGAAGTTTCGTCTGCCAAACATTTTCGGAGATGTGACATGTGGAATGTGCTATGAATCCCACTCAACTCCTCGGGTAATTCGATACGATAAGCTACTTTACCAACCCGTTCAGTGATTCTGAATGGCCCAATAAATCTTGGGCTCAATTTTCCTCTTTTTCTGAATCGTATTATCCCCTTCCACGGCGATACTTTCAGCATAACCTTGTCGCCAACCTGGAATTCGATTGGCCTGTTCCTTTTGTCAGCATACGCCTTTTTCCTATCTTGGGCCGCTTTCAAGTGTGCCCGAACCACATCAATCTTTTCATTAGTGGCTCGTACTACCTCTTGGTGGGCTAGTTCACGTGGACCCACTTCACCCCAGCATACCGGGGTTCGGCATTTCCTACCATAGAGCATTTCGTACGGTGCCATCTTAATACTAGCATGGTAGCTGTTATTATACGAAAACTCGACTAACGGTAGGTAAACATCCCAACTTCCTCCAAAGTCGATTATACACGCCCGTAGCATGTCCTCCAATGTTTGTATTGTTCTTTCACTTTGTCCATCGGTTTGGGGATGGTACGCAGTGCTAATGAACAATTTGGTTCCCATTTTCTCTTGAAAATCTCGCCAGAAATTTGAAGTGAACCGGGTATCCCTATCAGACATGATGGATACCGGTACTCCATGACGTGCTATTATCTCGTTAGTGTAAACTTCTGACATCTTTTCTGAAGTATAAGTCTCACGAATCGGAATGAAGTGAGCACTTTTCGTCAATCTATCCACCACTACCCATATGGCATCGAAACCACGATTTGTCTTAGGCAATTTGGTTAATAGGTCCATTGTAATATGCTCCCATTTCCAAACCGGGATTTCTAACGGTTGGAGTTTGCCGTATGGTTTTTGGTGTTCCGCCTTGACTTGTAGACATGTCAAGCATTTTTCCACATACTTCGCCACATCCCTCTTCATTCCAGGCCACCAATAATTTTGTTTCAGATCATTGTACATCTTGGTCGCACCCGGATGAATTGAATATCGGGATTTATGAGCTTCATCAAGTAGAAGCGCCTTCACCCCACAAGTATGTGGAACCCATATCCTTCCGGATCGAGTCTTCAACTCGTTATTCCCATCTGACAAATCTTTCAACTGACCGATTATTCTTTCTTTCTTCCAATTTTCCTCTTTCACTGCTTCTAATTACGCCTCTCGAATACGTTCAAGTATACCCGAGGTCACCACGAGCTGCATCGACCTTACTCTTATTGGGACATAGTCTGCTTTTCTGCTCAGAGCATCCGCCACCACATTTGCCTTTCCGGGGTGGTAGTGTATTTCACAATCAAAATCTTTCACCGTTTCTAGCCATCGCCTTTGTCGCATATTTAACTCCTTCTGATCGAAGAAGTATTTCAAGCTCTTGTGGTCGGTGAATATGGTGCACTTTACCCCATACAAGTAGTGCCTCCATATTTTTAATGCAAATACCACCGCAGCCAACTCGAGATCGTGCGTGGGATATTTCTTCTCGTGTATCTTCAATTGCCTCGAGGCATAAGCTATAACTTTGCCCCATTGCATCAAAACGCATCCGAGCCCCGATAGTGAAGCATCCGAATAAACCACCATATCTTCGACTCCGTCCGGCAATGTCAGTACCGAAGCTTGTGTTAACTTTTCTTTTAGCGTTTGAAACGCTCTTTCTTGGTCGACACCCCAAACGAACTTTTCTTTCTTTCGGGTTAACTTTGTTAGCGGTGACGTAATCTTGGAGAAATCTCGAATGAATCTCCTATAGTATCCCGTAAGCCCCAAAAAGCTTCTAATTTCCGATGGGTTCTTCGGGGGATTCCATTTTGACACGGCCTCAATCTTTGACGGATCCACCAATACTCCGTCAGCACTTATGACGTGGCCAAGGAATTGTACCTCTCGTAACCAAAAGGCACACTTAGAGAATTTCGCATACAACCTTTCTCGTCTAAGTGTTTCTAACACTTCTTGCAAGTGGTGTGCGTGTTCAGCTTCACTTTTTGAATATACCAAAATATCATCGATAAACACGATGACCGACTTATCCAACATTGGCTTGCAAACCCGATTCATGAGGTCCATGAAGGCCGCAGGTGCATTTGTTAGCCCAAATGACATCACGAGGAATTCGTAATGTCCGTATCTCGTGCGGAAAGCCGTCTTCGGCACATCTTCCTCCTTGACCTTTAGTTGGTGATACCCCGATCTAAGGTCAATTTTTGAAAACCAATTCGCACCTTGTAATTGGTCGAATAAATCATCTATCCTCGGAAGCGGGTATCGGTTCTTTACCGTGAGTTTGTTTAACTCCCGGTAATCGATACACATGCGCATGCTTCCGTCTTTCTTCCTCACGAACAATACCGGTGCACCCCAAGGAGACACACTCGGCCTTATGAATCCCTTGTCAAGCAGGTCTTGAATTTGGGACATCAACTCTTGTAATTCCGATGGTGCGAGTCAGTACTGAGCTTTTGCTATGGGTTTTGCGCCCGGAATCAATTCGATCCCGAACTCTACTTCCCGTTCAGGCGGTATCCCCGGTAAATCCTCCGGAAACACATCTTCATAATCTCGTACTACCGGTACGTCTTCAATCTTTCGTGATTCTTTCTCGGGCTCATTTGCGTATGTCATGAATGCCTTGCATCCTCGCTTCATAAGCTTGTGGGCTTTCAACATTGAGCATAGTATGGGATTGCCTCCTTTTTCGCCATAGATGGTGACGTGTTTCCCGCTCGGAGATGTTAGTTTTATCTCTTTACGAAAACACACGACCTTTGCATGGTGCTGAGATAGCCAATCCATCCCAACGACTACTTGAAATTCCCCCATTGACATCGGGATTAAGTCTATCAAGTATTCGTCATCGTCGATGCTTAATTTGCAGCATCGACAAACATCACAAACTATAAAACTTTTGTTGTCCCCTATTTCAACTTCTAAGGGCACAGATAATTTCGTCAATACAAAAGAAGGATGTCGAATAAATCCATGCGAAATGAAGGATTTATTCGCACCCGTATCAAACAGTACACGTGTTGGAATTGAGTTAATTGTGAATATACCTGAAACCACATCGGGTTCTGTCTTCGCTTCAGCCGCGGTAAGTTGGAAGGACCTAGCCTTCGCTTTGGGAACTTCTGCTGGAGACTCTTTTGTGTCTCTCTTCCCAATCAACTCGGGACATTCAGACTTTTTGTGGCCGGGTTGATAACATTTGTAACAAACAGAAACTTTCCCGGGACATAGTGATGCGGTGTGCCCCGTCTTTCCACATACCGGGCACGGCTTGTCTTTGAAGCGGCACTCACCTTTGTGCCCCTTTCCACATACTTTGCAACTTGGCGATCCGCCTTTAGCATCCACTTTCTTTCCCGATTCAGCAGTTCTAGCTTTCTTTGTAGGGCTTGGATTCACATCCTGTGCCCTTCGTTCACCTCTTTCAACTTGTTTCTTTAACTCGATTTCCCGCTCCCGGGCGGTGTTGATAATCTCCGTGAGGGTTTTGTATTTTGACGGAGTCATAAACTCCCAGTACTCGGCACTCAGCATGTTGTAATAGTAGTATATCTTTTGCTCTTCAGTGGTGACTAACTCGTCACAAAATCTCAGCTTATCCATGAAGATGCCCGTGATCTTATCAATTGTTTCACCCTTCTGTCTTAGCTGGATGAATTCTTCTTTGATCCTGTTAATAACCGCTTTAGGACTGTGGTGTTTAAGGAATGGTACCTTAAACTCGTCCCAAGTCATAACCCTTGCCGCTTCGGCTCCCATTTCCTTTTTTTTGTTATCCCACCAATCCTTGGCTTGATTTCTCAATTGGCCCGTTCCGTAAGCAACAAAGTCGCCTACATCATAATGGGTCCGTTCAAACACCCCTTCGACATCACTTATCCATCTTTGGCAAATTATCGGGTCAACCTCCCCGTTATAGATTGGCGGTTTACACGCCATGAATTCCTTGTATGAACATCCTTTACGTTCTCCCGTTTTCTCCTTCATAAGGTTGACAATATCCTCCAACCTTTTAACTCGCTCTTCAACAAGCGACAACACCGTGTTTTGAATTTTGTCCATAAACCCGGATAGACTTCCTTCAATTGCCTTCCCTACCTCTTCGGCAATTATCTCTTTCATTTGTTCGGTGCTTGTTTGCACTGGATTATCATCATTCCCATCCGACATCTTGAAACTGAAATGTTTACATAACTTTATGCATATCTATTAAAGAATAAATATCATTTTCACGTATTTTATTATAATTATTAGTAAATTAATGTTATTTGAAATATATTTAATTGAAAACTTACAATTATAATTTAGAATGTCCGAGTACTTTCCGCCTAGGCCAAGTACTCTTAACTCCCCGCTCGACCGACTAGGAAGTGTCTAGCAACTTTTGCAACCATGCTTGATATACTTTGATATATAATTTTGCTAAATAAAACTAAACATTTGAACCCTTTTGTTTTTTATATTTTTGACACAAATTGCTATTAAGTTTATTTGTTATTTTGTAAAATAATATTGGAGTAAGATCATATACAAACTAACTTAAATCTAAAAACAATACGACCCAATTTAAAAATGACACATGACATAACCTAAAAAAATCAATAAGGGTATTTTGGTATTTTACGTTATTCCATATTATCAAAATTCCTATTTTTGTGTTATCAAGATTGTAACTGATATCCATATTTTCATGACATGGTCTTTTTCGATTTATTTTATATGAATTTTCAAAGTAAGATACAGATTCCTCTTTTTTAAACTCATTCCACAATCGTAGATGATCAATTGTTCTTCACATACATGTGCTGATTAGTTACGTGCTAATTAGTTACATGCATGTGTTGAGTTAACTTAATATGTGTGTTGATTAGTTATATACATATTCTGAAATTGTAGATGATCCATTGTTTTTCACTTACATAGTTACATGCAGGGGCGGATCCAGGGGGGGTTCCTGGGTTCCCAGGAACCCCCTCGGTTTGGAAAAAAATGGAAAAAGTTAGTGGAAACTTGATCGATTTCGAAAAAATTAGTGAGAATATACCAAAAGGAACCCCCAAGGAAAAATTCCTGGATCCGCCACTGGTTACATGTGCTAAGACCACCCGTAGTGGGGCGGTATTTTTAAAAAAATTCAAAAAAAACGCCCCCAACCCCATTACATAGGGCGTTGTTTGGCATTATTTTTGAAAAAAAATTAGTTCAGCGTTTTTAAAACAACGCCAATATTGCATGCAACCATGTTTGACTGGCCAATCCCATGCTGATTAGTAGTTTTTTTTATTTTTAACCATGTTTCGTGTCCCACTTTACATATTTCGTGTGTGTATATAAAGGAACATGAACATTCTGTTTGCATACCTTGTTTCGTGTACCATGATTGCATGGGCGTTATTTGAATAATGCCCTACTACGCCACTTTTGCAATAATGTCCCATGCTGACTGGACTGCCACGTGTCGAATAATGCCCTGTGGTGAGGGCATTATTTTGTTTAACCACTACACATGGTCTAATACGTTACATTCATGTGCTGCTTTAACTTAATATATGCGCTGACTAATTACACACATATTTTAAAATCACATATTACCCTCTGTTCTTCACAAATATGTGCTGATAAGTTACATTCATGTGTTGATTTAACTTAATATATGCGTTTATTGATTACATACATGTGTTAATTAACTAAATACATCTCTTTAACTTTATACGCGTGCTAATATCAATATGTTTGAAAAGGGCTTATTAAAAAAGATGGACGGTTTTTTTTAGTTTGAAGTGGGGACCCACCAAGCAGTTACCAGATTTTGTGGGTTTATTTTTTACCAGTATTTAATATAAATTAGCAATTTTACGTAATTACCCCTAACTTGTTAGTCCTAATTATTAATTATGACGGTTTTATTTGTAATCAACATCAACCCTTGATTTAAACTATCAATGGCTCAGATATGTTCTTACGGTTCTTTCAGTTAGCACTGTTTGTATAGGATATCAACTCAGATAATATTCATCCCCTCTTATTGAAAGTTGAAAGAATATATACAACCCTTTACACCCCTTTTATAATCTACCAAAGGCATGTCGTTTATTAAGATTTTGAGGGAGTTAATACTTATATGGGAGTAATACCCGGTCCACGATATGTCACTTTCCATTCTAGATAAGCTTAGAATCAGCCCACTCAATCAAAGTGTCAAAAATATCCAAATCTTTTATTACCATAACTAGCACAATACGATTGACACATAACAAAAGTATGTAATAAACCATCCTCAAATGCTTGAATTGCTGGATTTTAAAACCACAGCTTACAGCCCTTATCCCCCACCCCAGCTCAGTTGGGAGTTGGGCCGGTTTGTTTCCATGGAGACTCCGGTTCGACTCCTGGGTGTAGCAAAGGTGTGGGGACCAGGCAATGATGGTAAGTGCTTGTTAGCCAATGTTGCGCAAGTTCGAGCCTGAGCCGCCCCGGTTTTAATCCGGCCGTTACTCCAGCGAGGTGTCTCGTGTGGAGGCGGTACGGTTTCCGGGCGAACGCCGTAGCCAAGTCTGACCACTCCCAGCGCGGACCCGGTTAAGACAACGTAAGTCTGGGACAGACTTGGTTAGGGTCCCCGTCTTGGGGATGTAAATATCTTAAGAAAGTTACCGTTAAAAAAAAAAAAACAGCTTACAGCCCTTTTCAAGGTCAACATCATTCCAAGTTTCCAACAACCTTCTTTGCAACTAACTGCCATCCCATAACCGTATTGTTGAGCCCAAATCAATCAAATTCATTTTGTCCCATATCTTAGACTCCAAAGAAACACAACCACCCCAAGCCTTTTGAACCCAAACACAATGAGAATCCCATGGATTGATCGTTAAACGCCTTGTTTTTGTGATGATGTTTTAAATAATTAATCCCGTGAGCTTTTGTTGCATATTTTGGTTTACCTGATTATGAAAGATCCATCTTTTTGTTGCAAATTCTTATTTATGTGTGCAACTAGTGAAATTTCCCGCGCTACGCGACGGAGAATTCAAACGTTATCGATTCGTTTCGTTTTGTAACGGGATTAATACGGTACCGAAACTCGGTATAACAACCGAAAGAAAAAACAAAAAAAGTCGTGCCATGACAAAAACAATATCCACACATAAAAAAATACATTTCTACACTGTATGATCGGCTCCAAAAGACGTTGGATGAGGTCACAATGTCCACTCGTAGGATGTCACAAAGGTTGGACAACCTAATGCAAAGGATTGCTAGCATTCATCAACTCAAATAGAGCTACATGTGGCAATCGACTTTGAAGGGTTGCCATATAAAAGTGACTCACATATGTGCGATATGAGGCTTAAAAGGTTGCTAAGGAGTTAGATCAACTATAATTGAAAAAAAAGTTAGTTGTAAATTTTGCTATATGTTATTGGGCTATTTAAAGGCGAGATGTCAAAGTGACCGTTTTCATATAGTTAACGTAACACCACCGTATTTGCAAGGGGCATGTGGAGACGTTGCATGTGTAAATGAACATATTTTAGTAAAAAATCTATTGTTATAAATTATTGGTCTGGGACAATGATTGAACTATTATTTGTCCCTCTAACACGTGTCTCTTCATATAGTTTGTGTATGTTTTGACATCGCCTCTTTATACAAACGCATTACACCGCCGCAACGTGCGACTCGTGAATTCGTAGTTAGTACTATTCCTGAATGTATAACTATCTATGCACATGATATAAGTGGGTGAAGCTTGACTTATTGTCTTTCAATAGAGTTATTGTACGAACTCACTTTAATAACTTTTTTTCTTTAAATAATTTTATGTTTCTATCCATAAACTTTTATCAAATTATTACACAACCCTTGAAATTTTAATAATGTTCATTTTCCTTTTTGTAACCAACGTTTTTTCTTTTATCTTTTTTTTATGGTTGTTTTTTTTTTTTAAATTTAACTTATTATATAACTAAAACTAACTTTTAACTTTAGACGTGATTACTTAACCATGCAGTTTGCTTATTTTTACCGTTGTTACAACGTATTTTTTTTAAATATCAATGCACAAGTTGTCGAAACCAACCCTTACATATTTCTCACCATATCTAAACCCCCAATGCAACGCGTTACTAACATTCATTTTTATGTTTTCCTTTCGATTTGAAACACGTGTCCAAATCCTTTTCGGTGACTTTATATTTTGGGTTTGTTTTTTGATTGCTAAACTGAGTGTCAGTATCCTATTAATACAGTAAAAAACCAGACCGCTACCGGCCGAATTCCCGTCATTAACGGTGTTTTTATGATTGCATCTAAGTTTCCATTTAAAGTTTAAAAAAATTTCCGGTTGCCCTTGCTGCAGAGCGCACATTTAACCCACTAGTTGTATTATATTTTCTAACAACAATAAAACCATGTGGCTTTCGTAACTTTTCTATGCTATGATAATATAAAAAAAACGAGTTTGAAGTTCTCTCTTACACTCTGTTCCCGAAATAGAACAGAGTGTAAATATGACAGGGGGAGGGAAAATAGATGAAAATATGAAAAACCATGTTCCCGAGTTTCATTTAACAGGGGGAGGGGAGGGAAAAGGAGAGAAAAGGGAAGAAAATATGACCATATATTCATCATCCCAAATTGGAGAGATTAGAAGAAAAAATTTTCCTTCCCCTCCCCCTGTTAAATGAGACTCAGGAACATAGTGTTAAAGCTAATATTTTCATAACTATACCAAAGCCAATATTTTTCATAGCTAGACTAATCCGTTATACCTAAAATTATACCTAAAATAACTATAGAACCAGTCCAATTGAGTACATTTGAACCTCATCATCCGTCCGGTAAAAATCCTCATCATCCGTCCGGTGTAAAAAATACCCGTAAAATAAAAAGGCTGATTCTATACACACCCCCTCCCTCCTGATTATACCCCCTTGTGAGAGGAAAACTGCTGGTCCCACGCAGGCCCCACCTGTAAGTATGTGAGAGGAGAGGGGTGTAAAAAGTAATTAGGGGGTTGTAGAAAGTAGCACCCAATAAAAAAACCAAAATTACAAAACCATCAAAATAGAAGGATCTTTTATGCACCATCCTCAAATCGTCGAAAAAACTGAAACTCGTTTTGTTCTATAAATTTCGCGAGTGCCTACGAAGCGTGTGTGTGAGTAGGGCGAGACCTGCTTGAATGATCACGTAAATGAAGCATCGGTTTCAGGCCCCTGTTCTTCAAACCAGTACAATCAATCCGCAAATTCACTCTCGCGAAACCTAATTTCGTACAGTTCTAATCTCACTAGCAACTAGAGAACCAAAAGTTCGCACTAAAATTAGCCCTAGAAATCAACAACTTCAAGTTCAGTTTCAATTTCAACTGCAAAGGTTGTTCCTGTTCGTTTCAATACTGTTTTGGAGTAAAGTTAGGGTTTCATCAAGCCATGAGTCCAATTCAGAACTTCGAGCAGCATTCTCGCCATCTCATGGAGCCTGACCTCCGTAATTATCTTATCTTACTCTTTACACACGCACATGATGTATAGTAATTGTTGAAATTATATGAATTGTTTGTTGATTTTTCATTTTTTGGTACATTAGTTCTGTGTGCGTGCGTGTGTGTTTGTGGTGATTGAATTAAGCAGGAACATAAGCACTTAAAACACACAGGCACACACAAAATCATGAAGTTTGACTTTTGAGATGTGTTTTATAGGTGATTTGTGAGTTTAATAATGTAGTACTTTGAAGTGTGACTAATAATGAGTTTTTGTAGCCCTAGTTTCACTAAGAGTTGAATTGCTCTATTGAATGGTTGGTTAATGAACTCTAGATGTAAAGATGCTGGTCAATGATTGTTGTTTTTCTCTCTGTGACACAGCTATACAAAACAGGCTTCAAATGGCGATGGAGGTACGGGATAGTTTGGAGATTACGCATACAGGGGAGTACTTAAATTTCCTGAAGTGTTACTTCCGTCCGTTTTCTGGGATTCTGTATCATATAACAAAGCCGCAGTTTACTGACAACCCTGAGCATAAGCTGCGAAACATTATCATTGAAATCCTTAATCGTCTTCCTCATAGTGAAGTGCTAAGGCCTTTTGTTCAGGAGCTGCTAAAAGTTGCAATGCATGTTCTTACGACTGATAACGAGGAGAATGGATTGATTTGCATTCGCATCATATTTGATCTTTTGAGGAATTTCAGGCCTACACAAGAGACTGAAGTGCAGCCTTTTCTTGACTTTGTGTGTAAAATTTACCAGAACTTTAGGCTCACAGTTAGCCATTTCTTTGAAAGTGGTGCACTTGTGGCTCCAGCAATGCCACCACCTTCATCGATGTCAGCGTTACCTTCCCTTGGTGGTGACGATGTTAAGCCAATGGAGATTTCAGATCAAGTTTCGTCCACCGCATCAAGCACGGGGTCTGGACAACTTAATCCTAGCACTAGGTCATTTAAGATTGTGACAGAGAGTCCGTTGGTGGTTATGTTTCTCTTTCAGTTGTACAACCGACTTGTTCAGACTAACATCCCTCAGTTGTTGCCATTGATGGTTTCTGCTATCTCAGTCCCGGGTCCTGACAAGGTTCCACCACATTTAAAGACCCACTTCACGGAGCTAAAAGGGGCTCAAGTTAAGGTAATGTTTTGGGATCATCTTTGTATTCATCCTTACTAACTCATATTTGAACCACCAAGCTCTCGCATTATTATGTATACTTATCTGTTTCTGGTCTTATTGTTGCAGACGGTCTCATTCCTGACGTACCTTTTGAAGAGCTTTGCTGATTATATTAGGCCACATGAAGAAAGCATATGTAAAAGCATTGTGAACCTGCTTGTGACTTGTTCAGACTCTGTTTCCATTAGAAAGGCATGACCTTGATCTGTTTGACCCTAATTTACTGTTTTAATGTTTCTTATAGTTTGCGGGCTGGTATATATTATATATATTTTTCTTATTACGTGCAGGAATTGTTGATAGCATTGAAACATGTCCTTGGAACGGATTTTAAGAGGGGTTTATTTCCTCTGATTGATACACTCTTGGAAGAGAGGTAACACTGATATTTTCCATTCAACGTAATGTCTAAAGCATCATTTGACAATTTTGTGAACTATGTTAGGGTTCTCGTGGGAATTGGTCGGGCTTGTTTTGAGACATTGAGGCCCTTGGCATATAGTCTCTTGGCAGAAATCGTTCATCATGTTCGGGGAGATCTTTCATTGTCCCAGGTTTGTGGCTTGTTTTGAGACACCGAGTGTTGCGGCCATTGCCATACTTTATTATCATTTAATTTAGGAAAAATACAAGTTTTGTCCTTTATCTTTATATCATATTTCAGGCGGTGTCCTTTTCAACGAATGTTGACAGGTTTTGCCCTTTATAGGGAATTTCGTTGCATGTTTTATCCTTTGACCCTAACCCTGTTAGTTATTTTTGTTAAATCTAATCAAACAGGGGTAGTTTAGTCTTTGTACCCATTTATTTATAATTCTTTTAATAAATAAAAGAAAAGAAAATTTAAATAACTAATAACATTTTTCCTAAATTAAAATCCCTTTCTCTCTTTATGAACACACACACAGAGAACTCTTTCTCTCTCTCTCAACCTTCATCTACCACCACCACCATCTCCCACCTCCCACCACCACCACAACCATCCACCGCCACCTCAGTCTTCACCGATAACTGATCTACACAGAACCACCACCCCAACCCTAACCAAACACCCAACCCACCACTGTCCAGCCATCGCCGCCCCAACCCATGCTCTCAATCGGATCTCCACTCCTGATTCTGGCGACTCCAGGTCCAACGAACTGTTTCAAAACGGTCACATTCTTAGCATCAACATGTTCCACAATCCCCAAAATAGTAAACCCTGTACCCCCACCAACATCCACCGCAACCAAATCCCGGTTATAGAGTCCCGCCGGTTCGAGTGCATCATCTCTCATATCCTCAGTCCAATGCCCAGGGTTTATCACATGATCATACACAATTGGCAAAAACCTATAAAACCAAAAAGCCTCTTTCTTATGCTGAATAAATCTTGGCTATGAAGCAGGCCTTGATACAGACACACTACATCTGGGTACCATAAGGGTTTTAGCTCCAAGATTACAACTTTTACCAATCAAATTGGATTTGGGGTTCCTACATTTCAAATCAGGGTTCTTAAACCCTAACCCTTTTAGGGCAAATGCAAGATTTTGAGGTCCAAATTATAGCATCAAAGAAGTCATGATTGTTGAAATTGACAAAAACCCTAATGGGGATTGTATCAAGACTCTGTTTTGAGATGTGGGTTGTTGTGGTTCAGTGGGATTGCTAAATTGAGCAAGTGGTGGTGAACAGTTCAATAATTTGTTAAGTGAACAGAGTAATAATATTGAGGAAGTGATTGATCTTGGTGGGTGGTACTAATTTGGGTCGAAAATTTAGGTGTGCATCGTTGTTGAATCATGGGGCAAATGCAATTTTTGCTTAGTTATTTGGGGAAAAATTACTTGCAGAGTAATAGAGCAGGTAGTATTTATACATATAACAATATTTACAAATATTGTTCTTTATATGTATAAAGACTAAACTACCCTCATGTGACTTGCACGTGACCAGATTTAACAAGAAAATCTAACTAGGTTAGGGTCAAAGGACAAAACGTGCAACAAAATTTCCTATAAAGGGCAAAACCTGTCAAAATTCGTTGAAAAGGACACCGCTTGAAATATGGTATAAAGATAAAGGACAAAACTTGTAATTTTTCCTTTAATTTATTAGTTTGACCAAATAAATTATAGTTCTGTCCGTTGTTTGCATGCATGTATCATCTTAACTTTTAGTCTACCAGCAAACATATATTTTAAATAGTAATTACACCAATGGAAAGAACACTGTTCAATATTAGGGATGAGCATTTGGTACCGGATACCGGTACCACCGGGTATATTCGGTACCGCCACCGGTACCCACTTTCCCCGTTATTCGGTACCGGTATGGTACCGGTATTTACGGATAAAACACCGGTAAATACCGGTACCGAACCGGTGTATTCGGTACCGGTACCCACTTTTCCCGTTTTCGGTACCGAACGGGTACCGTGCTCATCCCTAGTTCAATGTAGTAGAAATGACCTTGTGATGAATAAGTAAGCAACATTAGAGACTATTATAATGCGTGATGCAAGATACATACGGGGGAGGTATATGTATTTTGAAATAACTAGTTGAATAGCTTCAATATGTAGCAGAACTTATATTAACTAGTTGATCAAAACACTTTTACTATTTTGGATAGCTGGATGTATATTCCATGTGTTTTTTTAAAGTGTTAACATGGTTTATTTTGTATGGCATTGTAG
Organism: Helianthus tuberosus; assembly: GCA_030545235.1. Taxonomy (NCBI): domain Eukaryota; kingdom Viridiplantae; phylum Streptophyta; class Magnoliopsida; order Asterales; family Asteraceae; genus Helianthus; species Helianthus tuberosus. The sequence goes on along the minus strand of CM060429.1, from coordinate 133,331,308 downwards.
CTTCATTCATTGCTTCCACTTTTGTTTGAAAGTAGTCATACTTATCAATATCGATGCATATATAACAAATGGGCTGTTATGTGCTCTTTTCATCATTTCATGTGTTACCTGTCTTACTACTCTCTTTTAATATTTTCTGCAGTTGTCACGGATTATCTACTTATTTTCGAGTAATATGCACGACGCCTCATTATCTCTCAGCATCCACACCACATGCGCACGGTTAATGTTGAATCTGGTATAGCTTGGATCTCCCCGTTTAAAGTTTCAAGATTATTTCAACCTCATATTTCTTTGACTCCCAACTTTATGTAAATAATGTGTATAGGTGGAGCCGATTTTTGAGAAAGGTGTTGATCTACCATCCATGGATGAAGCAAGGATCTTATTGGTAAGATTTTATACGGCTTCTTAACTTTACCTGCTATTTTTTCTGGAGTTGCAAATTCCACATTGGCAATTTCATGATGTTTTTTTTATTTCAGATTAATGATAGCTGATTCTTATTTTGTATGTAGGGGCGAATATTGGATGCTTTTGTTGGGAAATTTAGCACCTTTAAGCGTAGCATCCCACAGGTATACTTCACTTTGTTACACTTGGAATTTTTTTGTTCAATTCAGTTAAAATGGTGAGGAGTGTTATTATCATGCTTAAAAAGGCCTGAGTTTATTCATCAGTTTATGTATGACAAGCTTCTTAACAGATTACAAATGATAATAAAAATAAAGTAGATGATCATGTCTTGCAGGATATTTCTGTTAGTTGCTTCTTCCCCATTCCAATAACTCTTGCATCTATCTACTAATTGTGATCATTTTTCATGACAGCTTCTGGAGGATGGAGAAGAAGGAAAGGACCGATCCACCTTAAAGGCAAAGCTTGAGCTGCCAGTGCAGGTTATATTAACCCCATGATAACCAACTGTTTCTTACGATATGAGGCATAGGCATACCGTATGTTGCACACTGACACCATATTGAACATTCAAATTATTTGGCAGGCTGTTTTAAACATTCAGGTTCCGGTAGAACATTCCAAAGAAGTCAGTGACTGTAAACATCTGATCAAGACCTTGGTTATGGGTAAATTTCCTCCATTCTTCTATAGCTGATTTGCATTTAAAGATTATCTCTTTCTCTATTGATGTCATATCCCATAAAATCTCAAAAAGGTTTAGTAATCCATATTTTTTTAATATCCAGGAATGAAAACAATAATATGGAGTATCACACATGCACATCTGCCCCGCTCACAGGTTTCACCGTCCACCCATGGGACACCTCCACAGATGCTTCCAACAACCCCACCAAATTCATCCGTAGGCCAGCATTTCAAAGGGCTGAGAGAAGAAGAGGTATATGTTTTCTATACAATACACGCTATTACAGAATAACATGATTATTGATATGCGATACTAATTTGAGATATGTATTGGGTAGGTATGGAGAGCTTCTGGTGTCTTAAAGAGCGGTGTCCGTTGCTTAGCTCTCTTCAAGGAGAAAGATGAAGAGAGAGAAATGATCCATCTTTTTTCCCAGATTTTGGCTATTATGGAACCTCGAGATCTCATGGACATGTTCTCGTTATGCATGCCGGAACTTTTTGAATGCATGATATCCAACACACAGCTTGTGCACATATTTTCCACTCTTCTTCAAGCACCCAAGGTTTTTAAACCATTTGCAGACGTCCTGGTTAATTTCCTAGTCAGCAGCAAACTTGACGTTTTGAAACATCCCGACTCCCCTGCGGCAAAACTTGTTCTTCATCTTTTCCGCTTCTTATTCGGTGCTGTAGCCAAAGCTCCAGCAGAATGTGAGCGTATTTTGCAGCCTCATGTTCCCGTTATCGTGGAAGCGTGCATGAAAAACACCAGTGAAGTTGAGAAACCACTTGGTTATCTACAACTTCTTAGAACAATGTTCCGTGCCTTAGGTGGTGGAAAATTTGAGCTTTTATTAAGGGACTTAATTCCCACTCTACAACCATGCTTAAACATGTTGTTGGCAATGCTCGAGGGCCCTACAGCTGAAGAAATGAGAGACCTTTTACTTGAGCTTTGTCTAACGCTCCCCGCACGGTTAAGTTCATTGTTACCTCACCTTCCTCGATTGATGAAACCACTTGTTATGTGTCTTAACGGGAGTGATGAACTAGTCAGCTTAGGGTTACGCACACTTGAGTTTTGGATTGATAGCTTAAATCCTGATTTTCTTGAACCAAGTATGGCAAATGTGATGTCTGATGTGATTTTAGCATTATGGTCCCACTTAAGGCCTGCACCGTACCCATGGGGTGGTAAATCTTTACAATTACTTGGCAAGTTAGGCGGTCGTAACAGACGGTTTCTCAAAGAGCCACTTGCACTTGAGTGCAAGGATAACCCAGAGCATGGGCTTCGATTAATTCTTACATTTGAGCCTGAAACTCCGTTTCTGGTACCTTTGGATCGATGTATTAATCTTGCTATAGCAGCTGTTATGAACAAGACCGGTAGCATGGATGCTTTTTATAGGAAACAAGCTTTAAAGTTTCTTAGAGTATGCTTATCATCACAACTTGATTTGCCCGGTCGTGCAACTGATGATGCGTTAATATCTCGACACTTATCGAACGTTTTGGTCTCCTCAGTTGATCCGTCTTGGAGAAGACCGGAAGCGTCTGATGTTAAGGTTGATTAATTTTATTGTTAGAGTTTTTTGTATTTTTTTTATTTTCTGTTTGAAGCTTATTAATTTCTCTTGCAGACTGACTTGGGAGTGAAGACCAAAACACAACTAATGGCTGAAAAATCGGTATTCAAGATTCTGCTCATGACCATTCTTGCTGCTAGCGCAGAACCTGAATTAGCTGACCCTAAAGATGAATATGTTGCTAACATCTGTCACCATTTTGCAATCATATTTCACTTGGAAAATTCTTCTACCAACGCCCCTGTATCAGCCATTCCTCTTGGTGGTCCTTTACTGTCATCAAACACAAGTAACAGTTCGAAACAAAGAAATGGTAACAGCTCAAATCTGAGAGAACTGGACCCTCTGATCTTTCTAGATGCTCTCGTGGAAGTACTCGCGGATGAAAACAGACTTCACGCCAAAGCCGCTCTCAACGCGCTAAATACATTTTCCGAGACTCTTTTATTACTAGCTCGATCCAAGCATGCTGATGTGCTCATGTCAAGAGGGGGTCCTGGTACTCCTATGATCGTTTCTAGTCCATCGATGAGTCCTGTATATTCACCACCTCCAAGTGTCAGGGTTCCCATTTTTGATCAATTATTACCTCGTTTGTTGCATTGCTGTTATGGATCCACTTGGCAAGCTCAAATGGGTGGGGTTATTGGTCTTGGTGCTTTAGTGGGAAAAGTTACTGTTGAAACTTTATGTGTTTTCCAAATGCGAGTTGTAAGAGGGCTTGTATTTGTTCTTAAAAGACTCCCTGTTTATGCTGCAAAAGAACAAGAAGAAACTAGTCAGGTGCTGACTCAGGTTCTGCGGGTGGTTAATAACGTTGATGAAGCAAACAATGAAGCCCGCAGACAGAGTTTTCAAGGAGTTGTTGAGTTTCTCGCTTCAGAGTTATTAAACACAAATGCAACTGTAAGAGTCAGCAAAATTGTGCAGTCTTGTTTGGCACTTTTGGCTAGTAGAACCGGCAGTGAAGTGTCGGAGTTGCTTGAACCACTATACCAGCCTTTGCTTCAGTCTCTTTTAATGCGCCCTCTTAGATCAAAGAACGTTGACCAACAGGTTGGTACTGTGACAGCTTTAAATTTTTGCCTTGCCTTGAGGCCGCCTCTTCTTAAGTTGACTCCAGAGTTGGTCAACTTTCTTCAAGAGGCGTTACAGATTGCCGAGGCTGATGAGACTGTGTGGGTCGCAAAGTTTATGAACCCTAAAGTTGCCATGTCATTAACTAAACTCCGCACAGCTTGCATCGAACTTTTATGTACAGCAATGGCGTGGGCAGATTTCAAGACTCAAAATCACTCCGAGTTACGTGCAAAAATAATTTCCATGTTTTTCAAGTCATTGACAAGCAGGACACCAGAAATTGTAGCCGTCGCTAAAGAAGGATTGAGACAGGTATATCTTTAATATCTTAATGGTCGTTAACTCGTTATTACCTCAATGCAGTAGGATTTTGTGCATTTGATAAAATTGTGTTATATTTGGTTGGTATTTAGGTTATTCAGCAGCAACGAATGCCTAAAGAACTTCTACAAAGCAGCCTGAGGCCCATACTAGTTAACTTGGCACATACCAAGAATCTCAATATGCCTCTACTGCAAGGTCTGGCCCGCCTCCTTGAACTTTTATCGAATTGGTTTAATGTGGCGTTGGGAGGCAAACTGTTGGAGCATTTGAAGAGATGGTTGGAACCGGATAAACTTCAGCAGATTCAAAAATCTTGGAAAAGCGGTGAAGAACCAAAAATAGCAGCTGGTACGTTGTGTTTTTATATTTTGATAATGAAGATAATTTTTTTCTCATATCATCTTATTTAGATACACTTGTATTAACTTTAATGCAGCTATCATCGAGCTGTTTCACTTACTCCCAAGTGCAGCAGGGAAGTTTCTAGATGAACTTGTAACTTTAACTATTGATTTAGAAGGAGCTCTTCCGCCTGGACAGTTTTATAGTGAGATCAACAGTCCCTATCGTCTTCCACTGACAAAGTTTTTAAATCGTTATCCACAAGCTGCTGTTGATTATTTTCTTGCTCGATTATGTGAACCAAAATATTTCCGCCGGTAGGAACCAACTATGTTTAAGTTTTGATTTTTGAGGTTAAACTCCTATTCTGTAAAATCCTCATTTAGCTAATTCATTTGATCATGATCCAGATTAATGTACATTATACGGTCAGATGCTGGTCAGCCCTTGAGAGAAGAACTTGCAAAGTCACCAGAGAAGATACTTTCAAGTGCATTCCCTGAGTTCATCCCAAAAGCTGAGTCATCAACGGCTCAGGGATCTCTAGAAACTTCTTCATTAGGAGTTGATGACAACACTCAGCCTCCATCTAACCCCACTGCCCCTAGCGTCTTGCCAGACGCTTATTTTCAGGGTCTTGCTCTTATAAAAACATTGGTCAAACTCATTCCTGGATGGTTGCAGAGTAACCGCATTGTTTTTGATACATTGGTTCTTTTGTGGAAGTCCCCTGCAAGAATATCTCGGCTGCAGAATAAGCAGGAACAGAGTTTGGTGCAAGTAAACAGACTTCTTCCTTGTTTCATCGTTGTCATATATTGTGCGATATTCTAATTTTTATTTGTCATAACAAAATGCAGGTGAAAGAAAGCAAATGGCTGGTCAAATGCTTCTTAAACTATCTACGCCATGATAAAACTGAAGTCAATGTCCTGTTCGAAATCCTCTCAATCTTCTTATACCATACTCGGATTGACTTCACCTTTTTAAAGGAGTTTTACATCATTGAGGTATGTATGCATATGAAACTTCATATATCTTCCAAATAAAAAACCGAGTTTATGTTTGTAAATTGTGAAGTGTGATTGTATAATTTTTGTTTAGGTGGCTGAGGGCTACCCATCCAGTATGAAGAAAACCCTTCTTTTGCACTTTTTAAACATCTTTCAATCAAAGCAAATGGGTCATGATCACTTGGTGGTCATCATGCAAATGCTGATTCTTCCAATGCTGGCTCATGCATTTCAGAATGACCAGACATGGGACGTTATAGATACCGCCATTATCAAAACAATTGTTGACAAACTTTTGGACCCTCCTGAAGAGGTGACTTACCGACCCCCCGTGAGTTTTTTTAGTATTTATAGCTTAGTTCGATAAGGGCCCCGCTAATCCCTTTTGTCTTGCACAGATCTCTGCTGATTATGATGAGCCTTTGAGGATAGAGCTACTACAACTTGCTACTTTACTTCTCAAATATCTCCAAACTGACCTTGTACATCATAGAAAGGAACTCATTAAATTCGGGTGGAATCACCTAAAACGCGAAGACAGTGCTAGTAAGCAGTGGGCCTTTGTCAATGTATGCCACTTTTTGGAGGCCTATCAAGCTCCAGAAAAGATCATATTGCAGGTATATTCTGTATACATGAATACGAGACACATTGAGATTTAAGTTGGGATACTTAGTTTTGTTCTGCGAACTTTTCAGGTGTTTGTTGCTCTACTTCGGACATGTCAACCAGAGAATAAAATGTTGGTCAAACAAGCCCTTGATATATTAATGCCAGCACTTCCACGAAGGTTGCCGATTGGTGATAACTCCCGTATGCCAATTTGGATACGCTACACAAAAAAGATTCTTGTGGAGGAAGGACATTCGATTCCTAATCTTATCCATATTTTCCAACTCATTGTTCGTCATTCAGATCTTTTCTACAGTTGTAGGGCCCAGTTTGTACCTCAAATGGTCAATTCCCTCAGTCGCCTTGGTTTACCATATAATACCACTACAGAGAACCGACGACTTGCAATTGAACTTGCTGGGTTGGTTGTCAATTGGGAGAGACAAAGACAAAATGAGATGAAAATAGTCAATGATGGTGAAGGCACTAGTCAGAGTAACGATGGGTCAAACCATGGTTCAACTGGTGCTGACTCTAAACGGTCAATGGATGGATCCATATTAAAGGTTGAGCCTGGTCTTCAGTCTCTTGGTGTCATGTCACCTGGTGGCGCCTCCTCAATTCCAAACATAGAGACACCAGGAGGATCTACTGGACAACCAGATGAGGAATTTAAGCCTAATGCTGCAATGGAGGAAATGATAATCAACTTTCTGATACGGGCAAGTGTTTATATTATAAAAATATAAACTTGTGTGAAAATTTATAAAGTCAGTCAGTAGTTGATTAATCATTAATATATACTTAACAGGTAGCATTGGTGATAGAGCCTAAAGACAAGGAAGCAAGTCTCATGTATAAGCAAGCTTTAGAGCTCTTATCACAAGCTTTAGAAGTGTGGCCAAACGCTAACGTAAAATTCAACTATTTAGAGAAGCTTCTGAGCAGCATTCCACCAACTCAGTCGAAGGACCCGTCCACTGCTCTGGCCCAGGGTTTGGATGTGATGAATAAAGTTTTGGAGAAACAGCCACATTTGTTCATTCGCAATAACATCATTCATATTTCTCAAGTATGCTAATAGCCTAATATTCCATTATGCGTATTTATGTTCAAGTGTCTTAACAGTAATTAACTAATTATCAATAATGTTTCTTTGTTGCAGATTCTGGAGCCCTGTTTCAAGTATAAAATGTTAGATGCTGGAAAGTCGTTGTGCTCTTTGTTGAAAATGGTTTTTGTTGCTTTTCCATCGGAAGCTTCTAGTACCCCACAAGATGTGAAGGCATTGTACCAAAAAGTTGAGGAGCTTATACAGAAGCACCTTGCGTCTGTTGCAGCTCCTCAAACAGCTGGTGAAGATAACTCTGCTTCTATGATTAGTTTTGTGCTGTATATTATACAAACCCTAGCAGAAGTGCAAAAGAATGTCATTGATGCTTTTAATTTAGTTCGGGTTCTCCAACGTCTGGCTCGTGATTTGGCATCTGCACCTGGATCCTATGCTAGACAAGTACGCCTTAAAAATCTGATAGAATATTTTACTCTTTTTTTTTTAATACGGCTAATTGGTAACAAACTAACAATTCCTTGTTTCAGGGCCAAAGAACAGATCCAGATTCTGCGGTTAGTTCGTCTCGTCAAGGTGCGGATGTTGGAGTGGTGATTGCTAATCTTAAATCTGTCATGAAACTCATTGGTGAAAAGGTCATGCTTGTGCCGGACTTCAAAAAGTCGATAACACAAATTCTAAGTTCCTTGCTCTCTGAAAAAGGAACCGACCACACAGTGCTTCTTTGCATCCTCGATGTAATAAAGGGATGGATTGATAAAGATTTCGGTATGCCTGGAATGACTACGACTTCTGGTTCTTCTTTTCTTACTCCAAAAGAAGTCGTATCCTTCCTTCTAAAGCTTTCTCAAGTCGATAAACAGAACTTCTCCACAGCTTCTCTCGAAGAGTGGGACCGGAAATACCTTGAGCTCCTCTACGGGCTTTGTGCAGATGCAAATAAGTATCCGTTAACCTTACGCCAAGAAGTGTTTCAGAAGGTAGAGAGACAGTTTTTACTAGGCTTAAGGGCAAAAGATCCGGAAATGAGGATGAAATTTTTCTCCCTTTATCATGAATCTCTTCAGAAAACACTCTTCACACGGTTGCAATACATTATTCAAGTCCAAGACTGGGAGGCTTTGAGCGATGTCTTCTGGCTGAAACAAGGGCTCGATCTTCTTCTTGCCATATTAGTCGAGAATAAGCCCATTACACTTCCTCCAAATTCCGGCAAGGTTACGTCTCTTCTTGCTGCAGGCTCGCTTCCGGAACAATCCGGAGCACAATCGATGGTTACCGATGAATCTGAGGTGTCGGAAGATGTTCCCCTAACGGTTGATTCTCTTGTCATGAAGCATGCAAAGTTTATGAGTGAAATGAGCCGGCTTCAGGTTGGTGATCTTGTAATTCCACTGAGGGAGCTCGCTCATACAGATGCGAATGTTGCGTATCACTTATGGGTGCTGGTGTTTCCCATTGTTTGGGTGACGTTATGCAAGGATGAACAAGTCAAACTCGCTAAGCCGATAATTTCTCTCTTCTCGAAAGATTACCATAAAAAGCAGCAGGGTAACAGGCCGAATGTAGTGCAAGCTCTTTTAGAAGGACTTCAACTAAGTCACCCACAACCTCGAATGCCTAGTGAACTCATAAAATATATCGGAAAGACTTACAATGCATGGCACATTGCGTTGAACCTTCTAGAAAGTCACGTGATGCTGTTTTTGAATGATACGAAATGCTCCGAATCCCTTGCTGAGCTTTACCGTTTGCTAAACGAGGAAGATATGAGATATGGATTGTGGAAGAAACGATCGATTACCGCTGAAACACGGGTCGGGCTATCACTTGTTCAGCATGGTTACTGGCAACGGGCCCAAAGTTTGTTTTACCAAGCCATGGTTAAGGCAACCCAAGGCACTTACAATAACACCGTGCCCAAGGCTGAGATGTGTCTTTGGGAGGAACAGTGGTTACATTGTGCGAGTCAACTTAGTCAATGGGACGTGCTGACAGACTTCGGTAAACTTGTTGATAATTACGAAATATTACTTGATAGTCTCTGGAAACAACCTGATTGGGCATTTTTGAAAGATAATGTAATTCCAAAGGCTCAAGTTGAAGAAACTCCAAAACTTCGTATAATCCAAGCATATTTTTCTCTACACGAAAAGAATGCAAATGGTGTCGGTGATGCTGAAACTATAGTCGGTAAAGGTGTTGACCTTGCTTTAGAACAGTGGTGGCAGTTGCCTGAGATGTCTATTCATGCCAGAATTCCTCTTTTGCAGCAATTCCAACAGTTAGTTGAGGTTCAAGAGTCTGCTCGAGTTATATTAGATATCGCTAATGGTAGCAAATTAAACGGAAATCCTTCTGTCGGTGTGCATGGCGGTCTTTACGCCGATTTAAAAGACATTCTTGAAACATGGAGGCTTAGAACTCCAAACGACTGGGATAATTTGTCTGTTTGGTATGACTTGCTTCAGTGGAGGAATGAAATGTATAACTCGGTGATCGACGCATTTAAAGATTTTGCAAACACAAATTCTCAACTTCATCACCTTGGTTACCGTGACAAGGCGTGGAATGTTAATAAACTTGCCCACATTGTCCGCAAGCAAGGTCTTCACGATGTTTGTGTCACCATTTTGGAAAAAATGTACGGCCACTCAACCATGGAAGTGCAGGAGGCTTTTGTTAAGATAAGGGAGCAAGCAAAGGCGTATCTAGAAATGAAGGGAGAGCTAACAAGCGGGCTTAATTTGATCAACAGTACTAATCTGGAATACTTTTCAGTCAAACACAAAGCAGAAATTTACCGACTTAAAGGCGACTTTTTGTTAAAGCTACATGACTGTGAAGGCGCCAATCTTTCATATTCAAATGCCATCAGCCTTTTCAAAAACTTGCCTAAAGGGTGGATAAGCTGGGGAAACTATTGTGACATGGTATTCTTTTATTATTTATAACTTAAATCATGAATCAAGCCTTATAATTTCTTGTTTATACAGGCTTTTAAAGAGACTCATGACGAGATTTGGTTAGAGTATGCTGTGAGTTGTTTTCTTCAAGGTATTAAATTTGGCATTCCAAATTCCAGAAGTCATCTAGCTCGTGTTTTATACCTTCTCAGCTTTGACACTCCCAATGAGCCTGTGGGTCGAGCTTTTGATAAATACGTTGATCAAATACCTCATTGGGTCTGGCTTTCGTGGATTCCCCAACTATTACTCTCTTTACAAAGATCCGAAGCCCCACATTGCAAACTCGTTCTGCTCAAAGTTGCAACCGTGTATCCTCAGGTAAATATGATATATATATATATATACAGGGTAGGGATCCTAAGAGAAGTCCACCCTATTTGAGAAACTTGAGAAGCATTCTGGACCACACGTTTCCCTAAGCTTTTCGTAATATACACGTACGTAGAGTTTAAAATTAACTATATACATATATGTATATTTCCGAATCTTGAATTATACACATGTATATAGTCAATTTTAAACTATGCATATGTGTATATTACGAAAAGCTTTGGGAAAATGTGTGGTCCAGAATGCTTCTCAAGTTTCTCAATTAGCCTAGTGCTTCTCACACAATCCTAACCCTATATATAGGGTTAGGTTCATTTGTGAACAACCCCCTTGATTGTGAACACTAATGAATCCTAGCCCTTCATTATCAATACACAAGTGTAAATCAATGGCCAGGATTTGATGATGAAAATACACTAGTGTATTTTACGATTTGATGTTGCAAATCAATGGCCAGGATTTGTTCACTCAGTTCACAAATACACTAGTGCTCTATCTAGAACCTCACCCTATATATATATAGGGATCATGAGAAAATCTTTGCGTGAAAACTCTCTCTAACCATTACTAAACCCTAAGAAATAAATCCTAAACCCAAAAAAACTAAACCCTAAAGGCTAATGCCTAAAAGCTAAAAATTGAATGCTAAAGCTAAACCCTAACCTCTAAAAATTAAACCTTAAACCCCAAAAAACTAAACCCCAGAAAAATTACAACACAAATATCACTCGTTTGATAGAGTTTTCTCACGAAGAAAGAGTTTTCTCATGATCTTCTCCCTTAAACCCTATATTATATTACTTCTTGAACTCTATATGGTTTATATCAGGTTGATTAACTTATCATATTATACTTTAGGCACTATATTACTGGCTTCGAACATATTTGCTCGAGCGTCGTGATGTTGCGAACAAATCTGAATTTGGCAGAATGGCAATGGCTCAGCAAAGGCTGCAACAAAACATGGTTGGTGGAGCTGACGGGAATGCCAGACAAGCTGTCGGGTCTTCGGCCTCAGACATGAACGGTCCACAAGGAACCCAGTCAACTGGTCCCGCTGGGTCACACGATGGTGGTAACTCTCAGGGTCAAGAACCTGAACGTTCCACAGTTACTGAAGGCAGTGCGCTTGGTGGTACTGGTAATGACCAGCAGAATCCTTCTGTTAATGATGGTGGTCAGAATGCGATGAGGCGTAATTATGCTATGGGTTTAGTTGCTTCTGCTACTAGTGCTTTTGATGCTGCTAAAGATATAATGGAAGCACTTAGAAGCAAACACACCAACTTAGCTAGTGAACTTGAGAGTTTACTGACTGAAATCGGTTCAAGATTTGTGACCCTACCAGAGGAGCGGCTACTGGCGGTGGTTAACGCTCTACTTCACCGTTGTTACAAGTATCCAACCGCCACAACCGCAGAGGTACCCCAGTCTCTTAAAAAGGAGCTGTCGGGTGTTTGCAGGGCGTGTTTTTCAGCAGATGCCGTTAACAAACATGTTGAATTCGTGAGAGAATACAAACAGGATTTTGAACGCGACCTTGATCCCGAAAGCGCTTCTACATTCCCAGCCACACTATCTGATCTCACTGAAAGACTTAAACACTGGAAAAACATTCTTCAAAGCAACGTTGAAGACCGTTTTCCAGCTGTTTTAAAACTTGAGGAAGAAAGCCGCGTATTGCGTGACTTCCATGTGGTTGAAGTCGAGGTTCCCGGACAATACTTTACTGATCAAGTAAGTAATAAACCTGTCGTCTGCATTATATACATTATATACTTTTACTTTAATATATTTTTTTTGTTTTAACTGCAGGAAGTTGCCCCTGACCACACTGTGAAGCTAGATAGGGTGGGGGCTGATATCCCGATTGTGCGTAGGCATGGGAGCAGTTTCCGTCGGTTGACTCTCATAGGCTCTGATGGGTCCCAACGCCATTTTATTGTCCAAACATCTTTGACCCCAAATGCCAGAAGCGATGAACGGATATTACAACTTTTCCGTGTGATGAATCGTATGTTTGATAAGCACAAAGAATCAAGACGTCGCCACATCAACATTCACACACCAATTATCATCCCTGTTTGGTCTCAGGTATGACATCTGTATACATCTGTTCACAAATCAGTATTTTATAATATTTACAAGGAGTAAAATGCCAGTTTCGTCCCTGAGGTTTGGCTAGTTTTGCGACTTTAGTCCAAAGTTTTGTTTTTCCGTATCTGGATCCAAAAGGTTTGAAATCTTGCCATTTTTATCCGGCTCGTTAACTCCATTCATTTTTCTCTGTTAAGTCAGGGGTATTTTCGTCTTTTTTGTTAACTTAAAAGGCAATTCGGTCTTTTTCACTTTATGCCCAAGCATTTAGCATAATTTACAAGTATTCAAACGGCCGAATTGCCCTTTAAGTTAACAAAAAAGACAAAAATACCCTTGGATTAAAGATTTCAAACCTTTTGGATCCAGATGCGAAAAAACAAACCTTTGGATGAAAGTCGCAAAACTGGCCAGACCTCAGGGAAGAAAATGGCATTTTACTCTATTTACAAGTTTTCAAACATAACATGGTGTATTTTCATTCTGAAGGTTCGGATGGTAGAAGATGACTTAACATACAGTACTTTTCTGGAGGTGTATGAAAACCATTGTTCGAGAAACAATAAAGAGGCTGACCAACCAATTGCTTATTTTAAGGAGCAGTTAAACCAAGCAATTTCGGGTCAAATATCACCTGAAACCGTAGTAGATCTTCGTCTACAAGCTTACAACCACATCACAAAAGATTATGTGTTTGACAATATATTCTCTCAGTACATGTACAAAACACTGTTGAGTGGAAATCATATGTGGGCTTTCAAGAAGCAGTTTGCCATCCAACTCGCACTTTCAAGTTTCACGTCTTTCATGCTACAAATTGGCGGACGGTCCCCTAACAAAATATTATTTGCTAAGAACACTGGGAAAATATTCCAAACAGATTTTCATCCAGCATATGATGCCAATGGTATGATTGAGTTTAACGAACCTGTTCCGTTTCGGTTGACAAGAAATTTGCAGGCGTTTTTCTCTCATTTTGGTGTTGAGGGTCTCATTGTCTCTGCCATGTGTGCATCAGCTCAAGCTGTTGTTTCTCCCAAGGTAACTGTTAACTAAAAAATTCAGCCGTAAGTTTAAAATTTAGGATTAATTTCAAATATACCTTTACAAATTTTAAAATTTTCTTATATACCCAACCAAAACTAAAATATCATATTCCTTACAAAGTGGTTAAAATATCAAATATACCCAAGTTATTATAAACAATCTAATAAATGATCATTTTACTCTTATTTTTTAACTTCTAAGTTTTCATATGATGCTCATCTTTTAACTTCATATATTTATTTAACACATTTTTAGCTTAAATTTATTTTTTTCCCATTTTTATTTTTTTATTTTTACCCATAAACAATAGTATGCTCCATATATAATATTTAAGCTGAATAAATAAGGCTAGAAATGAGTAAATATAATATTTGAAGTTAAATGTCATGTATGAGATTTCTAAGTTTTAGAAAAATAAGGGTAAAATTATTATTTATTAAATAAATTGTTTTTAATGCATTGGGTATAAGGATATTTCAACTACTTTATAAGGGTATATACGATATTTATAAATTTTCATGGGAATATGTATATATGATAGTTTGCACGTTTCCAGGGGTATATATGAAATTGCCCCTAAAATTTAAATAACTGATCTTTGGCGCTAACTTGGCTTTACATGTGAATTGCAGCAAAGTCAACATTTGTGGCATCATTTAGCGATGTTTTTCCGTGATGAACTGTTATCATGGTCATGGAGAAGACCTCTTGGAATGCCTTTGGCCCCAGTGGTTGGTGGTGGTAGTTTGAACCCTGTTGAATTTAGACAAAAGATCACCACAAACGTGGAGGAAGTGATTGGACGGATCAATGGGATCGCGCCTCAATTCATATCAGAAGAGGTATGTTTTGATGTTTTCACTCATTTGATCTTTATATCGAGCCGGGGGTCTCACTGGAAGCAGCCTCTCTACTCCTACGGGGTAGAGGTAAGGCTGTCTACATCTTACCCTCCTCAGACCCTATGTTAGCTTTGCTATTAGTGGGATATACCGAGTATGATGATGATGATTCATTTGATCTTTATCTCTGTTCGACTGTATGATTTTGACTAATATTTATTTGATGGGGATTCAGGACGAGAACTCAGTGGACCCACCGCAGTCGGTGCAAAGAGGTGTAACTGAACTTGTTGAAGCAGCTCTTACTCCCAGAAACTTATGCATGATGGACCCGACTTGGCATCCGTGGTTTTGATTTTAGCAAGAAGGCTAGAGGCATACATCCTAGCTTTTGAGTTGTATATATGCAAACTAAAACTCTCCTTGACTTTGACAGATTATGATTGACTGCGTGGGATTTATGAACTAATTAGAAAATAAGCGTTTTGATGATTACATCTTCGATTAATAATCACGGTTGGTGGTGATGAACTCATTGCGTGTGACCACCATTTGGTGAGCAACATGTGTGCTCATTACCAATTATTAACATAACTACTGAACATGATTTTGAATGTGTTAAGAGATTTGCACTGTCACATTAAGTTCTAGTTAAGACAGAATGCAGTTGCTCATCTAATGTAAATTTAATCAATTAACTAGACTTTTTTTTTATAATTGTCGTTGGTGGCCCAACAGGAGAAGCAAAGTTTCTAGGATCATCTAATTGTCGTTGTAGGATGTTACGGTTGACAAAGATGTAAACAACCAAGTATTATTACGGTCATGGTTGCAAAAGTTGTTAGGCGCTCTCTAGTCGGATTTGTGAGTGTTCGGGCTAGGCGGAGAGCACTCGGGTCTCGGAAACCTACCTTGTCGTGAGTACTCGAGAAGTACTCGACCTTCGAGACCTTGTTTTACAACCATGATTACGGTAATATCGTGAGAGGCCATGTTAACATTCGTATTTGTTCTCGTTAATTTATTGACGTCAATAGTATGTGTGTGTGTGGTATTATTCCGTGCCCTTGAAAGGTTGTTTTACTTAATTTTACTTAGGGTGCATGCCTAATGAGATGCGACAAACTTTTCACCCACCCAATCATATTGTGCCATGTCATTTTCCCTCTCATTCTTCTCTCTTGCCCAAAAACACAAGAGGTGGTTTCCCCTAAACCATTTTTTTAAAAAAGATGATTGGTTGAGAAGAACTGGGCCTCACCACTTACCACTCTCCCTCATCTTTGCCACATGCGGCGTATGTTCACCGAAAACCTCTCTCCCTCATCTTTACCGCGTGGCAATGTATGTGTGGCGGTAGACTCCCCGATCGGCAAAGGGGTTGCCGCATCCCTTTGCCTAACCTACCCCGTACACCCTTAATATTTACATGTTAATAGAGGGGTTTTTTTTTTCATAAACACAACTAGGGTCGTAGTACCATGCACTTCGTTGCGGGAAACACTTGTTTTGTAAAAGTGTGATGGTAATTAGTAAGTACACTTAGCATGGCTGAATTCATCCAACAAACGTAGACACCGCAAGAAGGGTCCGGATCAAGAACGTGCTCCGAAGTCAGTCGAGAGGTGGACACTTACCGAAGAACTATCTTTGTCACGAGCGTGGCTCGACGTATCGAAAGACCCGATTGTCGGTTATATTATTTTTTTCTCAATTAAATTTTTATATCATTAACAAAACGTATAATATTTTTTGTTAACTAACTTTATAATAGTTAGTTAAGTAGGAAATGACCAAGACCAAATCATGTCTTGGAGGCGTATCCGTGAGAAATTTTCCGTTGCTATGAACCGCGGTGAATAGTGTATACCTGATTCGTTCTCTAGCAAATGGATGGCAGTGCGAACAAAAATCTCCAACTTCAATAACATTGTCAACCGGCTTTCGGACAATCGTGTATAAGCTAGCGGCAGGGCCGGCTCAACCATTTTGGTGGCCTAAGGCAAAGTAAAATCTTGTGGCCTTTTTCCCCAAAAAAATGTATGTAGTTGAAAGTTAAACTTGAAGGGCCCAAGTATAATTATTTGAAAGATTGTGTTAAAATTTAAAAACAAGAAAAAAATGGTGAACAAGGGATTCGAACCTGAGTCTCACCAACATCCATACATACATACACAAAACCACTACACTACCAACCATCAATTTGTTGATAACCCACACTCTAAATCTTTTATAAATGGATTGTGGTTTCATCAAATAATGGAGGCCCTATAGTTTTGGTGGCCCAAGGCCCAAGCCTCATTTGGCTTACCCTTGGGCCGGCCCTGGCTAGCGGTTCAAGCGATGTGCTTGTCATGACCATGGTCCATAATGAATATTAAACCCATCACGTCTCCAGGTTTACAATGATACCTTGTTAGGAGCTTCTTAGAAAATCTCCAAAATAACATCTTATACCACCATTTAAGCCAACAAGTTCTGGCCGATGTGACGTGTGGGCTTTATCCCACATCCAACACCATGCAGCTTTATAACTATAATTGATTTATATATTGTTCTTATAATACTTGTTTTATGGGTTTCATCTATAATATTTCTTGAATATTAAATTTTAGACCTAAATATCATATAGTGTTGCACTCGTTTGATTTAAACTCATATCATTTTTATGAGAGGTAAACACCATCTTACTAGACTACTAGTTTATGGGTGACTTGACCAGTGGCTTTTCACGGGCCATACAAGTTCCCCCTATTCGTACTATTTCGTAGTGTAACTTTTACTAGAAAATTTTGGATTTTTTATGTAGTGTAAAATATTAGATTTTAGTGTCTGGCCTCCTCTGATTTTACCAAAAATTAAGTTTAATATCCGAGAATGAACTTAACCTTATACTAATTTGCCTATTTACGAAAGAGTTAAATGCCATTTTAGTCTCTGTGGTTTGGGTCATTTTGCAAGTTTAGTCCAAAAGTTTCATTTTTCGCCTGTGGGTCCAAAAAGGTTTCATTGTTGCCATTTTAGTCCATTGGGTTAACTTCATCCATTATTTCTGTTAACGAGAAGGGCGATTTTGTCATTTTATATGGCCGAATTGTCTTTCTAGTTAACAGAATTACATATAAAATGACCGAATTAACCCTTCTGGTTAACAGGAAAAAATGGATTAAGTTAACCCAGTGGACTAAAATGGCAACAGTGAAACCTTTTTGGACCCACAAGAGTAAAAAATAAACCTTTAGACTAAACTGAGAAAATAACCCAAACTACAAGGCCTAAAATGGCATTTAACTCTTTACGAAATTTAATAAGCTTTGACTACCCCAGAGTTACTTTTATTTTCGGAAATATCATGACATTCTAAGTAACCTTATCAGATCCTTTAATTTGTTAATTATTACTTGTTATTATAACGAGGTCACGCCAACCCGCGCGTTGCGGCGGGATTTGATTATGAATATTTTAATAGCACTATATGAGATGCGAAAATTCTCGAGTTTATGCAAAACCTTTCTGTCCTTTGCTTTGTTAATAGCATACGATAGAACACTAAAATATTTTACCTAAAACACCAGTAGTGTTTTAAGGAAAGGCGCGGATTTGGTGCCAAAATTTTATATTGAACAAGATGATATAGTTTGTAAGTAGAATGGTTACTTGAAAATTGTGTTCGTAAGGTTTTTGATAATGGTTACCTTGGACTTAAATGGTGTAGGCGGGCGCTGTGTTATATATACCCATTATATTTCATTAAATATAATAGACCTTTATATGATGTAAACAATATTTTTTGTTACGTTAGGAGGGAATTTTCTTGTCGAACTATGAGTACTTTTAAGACTTCAGGAGAGTTGGCTCTAGAGAAGACAATGTATAGCTAACCATGACCGGAGATGGGAGAAACATAAACGTTTTTTTTTTTTTTTTTTTGAGATGCCTTTAAAAAAATTTAAACAATTTGAATCTTAAGAAATGAGTATTTTGAGTTTTGACTTGACCACTAAAGAGAAGTCCAATTTGCATATTGATTTGCCTGCTTATTAGTTTAATAATTTAAATTTTTAAGCATTATCTGACTTTGTGTGGTAAACTATGTGTTCATATGGTAAACTATGTGTTCATAGGGTTATTAATGTCTTATTGTCCCTTCTTCTAATGCATTTGGACAATAACGCAACATGATTGCAATTAAACTTATTTGATGATGCTACATAAAGCTTTTAATGCTCATGCAAAAATATGCAATGGTTATTCCTTTCTTATGCGAAGTTATTTTCCATTTGTATGTAATATTCATAGGGTGTACTGGGTGCATGCGATGAAAGGGGAAAGAGGGGACAACTCCTCTCGCGGGAACACCGCCGCCAACCCCATTCACCACATGGTAAACTCAATCTTGAGGGGAGTATTCACCATTCAAAAAAGACGCGAGAGAAAGGGTAAATGGTGGATCCCGCTCTCTTCCACCCAATCACATTTTTATCTTTATTTTTTTAAAAGAAAAAATTGTTTGGGTTAGGTACTGCCAATGTTTGAGTGCAAAATAGGAAGTGGAGAGGGGAGTTGACATCGCAGAGTAAGATTGACTGGGTTAGAGGGAAGACTACTCCAACGGGTGGAGCACCCCTTACACCCTTACTAAAACTTAAATATAATTATGGCAGATTATGAACAACAAAATTCTATTAAAATTAACAAATGCCTAGCAAGACAATAGACGTACCGGTACAATCACCAAGTCAACAAACAAAACTCACGCAACCCGGAACCAAACATAAACAAACAACCATGAATTAGCCAAAAACACTAAAAGACCACCAACAGTTTCAGCTGCTCTTTAGACTGGTAAAATGCCAGCGACTTTATTTCTTTTATTACTTTGGATATGGAAGTGTGGCTCACCATGTCATTCCTAAGTCTCCACACACTCCATAAAGCCGTCAACGCCACTGCTTTCATTGCCTTTTTCTTTTTCTTTGAGCCTTGACTGTAGCAATGTAAGAGTTTTTTTTGCATAAATAGGGGGTTTGAGCCCCTAAAGATTACCTTTAGGTGCCAACCAAAAAAATAAGCATTCTTAGGTAGCTTGCCATTCCAAACAGCGATCTTCAATAAGAATTCTGTCAAAAGCCTGTCTTTTCTGTCCATTGAACAGGCAAGTACATAAACTTCGCTGTTTTTAACCATCTCCAAAAGCTCGCTGTTTTGAACAGCCATGTACATAAGCTTCGCTGTTTTTAACAGCCATGTACATAAGCTTCGCTGTTTTTAACAGCAATCTTCAAGAAGTTGCTGATTTGAACTTGTTATTATATTACTAAATATATTTCGAGATCTAGGCTTGATATGTCCTTTTGCCCGTTTGGATCGGATGTTTATTTTAACGAAGTTAACTTAAAAAAAAGCCTTTGATATATTATTTTGCTTCTTTAAGAAGCTTTGGAAACTTCTCAATGATCATGTGCCAAGGCTTTCACTTTTTTGAGTTTTTTTTTTTAAATTAAATTAATCACTATTACCTACGTTTTCACCAAGTGAAGTCTTAACTCCTACTAAATTCTATTAAATTGATGTAAAATTACGTACTATTATACCTTTTCATTAAAAAAAAAAACAAAGTTTAGAAAAGAAGACATTGTTTTTATGTATACTTCTTCATCATTGCTTCCTAAATTCGACACTATCAAGTCATCCTCTATATCATCTCCATCTCTCTATATACAATGCAAACGCTATGCATTGGAGATGGTCTAAACTACACGTACTGAACGTAATTTATGTTATAGATTGTATCGTAATATTGCATACACGATTCTTAACGTGTTGACTGTGGATATGTATCCGAACCAAGAAAGTTAAGTGTATATTCTATTTCTAAAATATTCTGTTATAAAATTCAATAAATTATGAATTGACTCCCACTTTTAACATGTAAATTATTTTATTTGTTAAACTTTGTAAAAGAATGTATAAAGTATTTCCTTCGTTTAACTTTAAAATAGCTACACGTGTCCATTTAAGACATTTAAATATGTATTGGATTTATAAAAATGTGATAATATAAACATGAGGCTGCCAACAAACATCATGATGCAAGCTAAATTATATTATATAATCTATAACTAAAACGTGGAGTCTTTTCAATTATTTGGTTTGATGCATGCACATACTATGTTAAATAAATGGATTAATTAACTAATAAAAAATATATATTGTAGTTTTAGATATAAAAATTATTATATACGTGTTTAATGATAACAGTATTAATAAGTTAATAGAGATGACGAGGATGAGAAATAATAAACACCTATCGAGAAACATGTGAAGTTATTCTTTAATGAGGTTAAGTTAAAATAAAAACAAAAACTGAAAGATAAACAATCTATTTAAAGATTTTCGTTGATTCTATACTGATACTCAAAACAAACTTGAATATCTCCCATAATTTATTAGGGTATGCGGTATGGTGATGGTCCTCCCTTGGAGAATGATCCGTCACGTAGGATTCACGTAGGATGGGGCAAAGAGGATAGATGTATGAAAATGGGGATGAACCTAAAATGTATATGTATATATTGTATGTATAGGTGTGTGAGAGAGGGGGAAGGCAGGTTTTTGTCCTTTTGTGGCCCGTCACCATCGTCCCCAGCGAGACGGAGAGGACGACGACCGGGGGGGGGGGGGGGTGTTCCCACTAGCACCATTCCGGGACGAAGCGGGGACGCTCCCCATACCATGCAGCCTAATGATTGATATTAGTTTAGACTTTAGAACGTTCTTAGTTTACCTACAATCACTAAATTTAACTGAATTGTAATATATATATATATATATATATATATATATATATATATATATATATATATATATATATATAGAGAGAGAGAGAGAGAGAGAGCGGTTAACATACATTATGGCTAATCGTACTTAATGTACGTGACATTCCTGACCGTCAGATCAGGGGATTAAAAGTGTGATTAATTAGATGAAGAGAAGCGAGGTCAAAAGCGTAATTACGGTAACTAAAGGTTAAAATCGTCAATTAACTATACCTATATACCCGGCTAAATCTCTCTCTCAAATCAAAAACCATAATTAAACCCCAAAATTCACGGTGCGGTTGAAGGCGATTACGAGCAGGGGAGAGCGACGACAACACCGGTGAACAACAAACGAGCATCGATTTGAACTGAAGATGACGAATACGACATTAAAAGGTATCGATTAAATCATCTTTCTAATTCGTTTATTTTCTTCTTCAATCAGAGGGTTTTAGTTGATGAAATTGTCATACTAATCGGTGGTTTCATTGAATGGGGAACAAAAATTGAAGCTAAACAAGAGAGAAGGAGCAAGAAACGAAACGATCCGGTGCACACGGTGCACACTAGCGGCATAAATCCAGGTATCTTCTAAAAAAATCCGGTTTGATTAACTTGCGTTATTTGATATGAACTAGCGTAATTTTGATGTTGATTCATTGATATGAACTAGTGGTATTAGCATGATTGATATTAGACGATTGTTGGAACTGAACTAACGGTATTAGATTGTTCATCCCCCATCCACTGTATTATTAGGTTAAATTGTGAAATTGGGGATTTTGATATTGGGGATTCTGATCTATGTTGTCCTCTCTTTTCATCCGTTTTTTAAACCAAAATTTTTGATTTAGCAAGGTTGAAAATAATAACGCATCCAAGGAACATAATTACGCCTATGGCTTTGTATTTGTCCACTAAACAGCTTCTGATATGAGAAAAAATTAATGGCAAAAATAATAACGCCTATTGTATAATATTTGTTGAGTTTTGGTGGGAAAATCATTGAAACTGATGCAAAAATGGACATCCTGTGGCTTGTTTTTGTCCACTAAACAGCTTCTGTTATGAAAAAAAATTGATGGCAAAAATAATAACGCCTGTTGTATAATATTTTGAATGTAGGGGTTGCTGATGATGATGATGATTTTGAGCCCCCCATTCAGACGATGATAACAAACCAACCTAGCAAGTTAAACGCAAAGAAAAAGCAAAAAAATTAAATCTTCAAGATGAGGATGATGATTTTGAAGTACCGATTAAAGACTTGATAGGTAAAAGGGCAGAAAACACTAAAAAGAGGCCAAACACTTCAACTGACCAAGATGATGATGACTTTGAGCCAGTAAAAAAGAAACCATCGAAAGAAGACAAGCAGATGGATCCTAGAAAGGGGAAACAGACGATTACGATTACCGAAGCGGAACCAATTAGGACGGAACCAAGACCGTACTATGAATATCATCATGATGTAATAAGCCTACGGTGTAGCCCTTCAGGTTTCTTAGATACAGTAAAACAATTTACAGAAGCACAGGTAGCGGATGTGAAAAGCATTGGATTTGGTGATGTGCTTGACATAAAGATTAATCATATAAGCACACGTCTAGGTTATTGGCTCGTACGAAACTATGACGAGCAATACAGCACACTAAGCATAGGAAATCATAAGATAGAAATCACCCGAGATTCAGTACATGTAACACCCCGAAAATGTAAAACTTTATATTATAATTATAAAGTATAAATAACAAGAATATACTAACTAGGAATTTTAACCTAGTTAGCTAATAGTCTAGAAATAACTTATAATGGAGTTAAAAATAGCCAAACTATAAGTTATTCAAAAGAGGAGGGGTTAATCTTGTAAAAATTGAAACTAGAATTTATTAAACAAAAACCAAACACACATTTAGTGTGTCTGGTCGATCACGCACAAGCAGGGGGCGATCCCCACACTTCCAAAACCCTAGTTTCTCCTAAATCATCAAATTGAAGGCCTAAATCCAGTTGAAATCGAAATCCGATTAAAGAATCGTGATCACCTCGACAAAGGGATCATAAGGTATGTCGAATTAGGTCATTTGATTCGATTCAAAGTTCATGCATGTGGTTGAAAATCGAGTGTAGAGCTTGATTATGTGTTGTAGACATGAAATTAGATGTAATATAAGATTTAGGGACAAACCCTAGATGAATTCTTGATGAATCTTTGCATGATAAATGTAAGGATCAAAATCACCATAGTGGGTGATTAATGTGTTTGTAGAACTTGATAAACACTAGGATTAAAACTCTTGTTCTAGTGTAAACTGAAATGATGATGAAATCTCTAATTTGTTGATGTTAAGATATGGATATATAATCTAATTGAAGTTAATTATAGTGATAAATTCGAGTCATGAACTTGGTTTAGACCATGTAGAAATCTGACCCGCTAGGTGTTTGATGAAACGCCTAAATGAGGGTTAAAATGTTAAAGGTTGGGTAAAACGCAGATTTGAGTATGTTAAGAAAATCATGCGTTAAAGCTTATGAAAGGGTTCTAATCTTGTTATGAATTGAACTCTTTAGGCAAGGAATCCGGGACGTCAAGTGGACACGTCGGAGGTGATACCCGCGGAAAAGGTGTGCTTTAAAGGTACGTGGTTTAAGCCCGTTGAATTATGAGTAAATGTTTAATTTTGATGTATGAACGATGTCGTAGTGTAATGGATGCGTTTGGATGCGTCGTTAAAGTGGCGAAGTACACTAGACCATCAAACGGGTTAAATTAAAGACTTGGAAAGTAGTTTGGCTAGTCGATGAAGTGATGGTTTTCACTAAATAGCCAAACGGGTCAAAAGAGATTTTAAAAAGATCACGAGAGTAGAGAGTTGAAAGTCTCATACTTCGTTAAATGATGGATTGTACTATACCCATGATTTGGTTATGTCAATCTAAGTATAAGAACCCGGGATTTGGGTCAAACGATGGAAGTTAAGTGAAAAAGGGTAGTTGGAACGGAATGCTTGAATTCCGAAGAAACAAGTAATTAGCCCTAAGGAACGCAAAGCCATTGAATGGCGCACATGTACCAAATATATGAGCCCGGGAATTTGGGTAATTATGTCTAAAAGGTTTTAAGAATGGAGAAGAAGAGCTATGCACTTACACTAATGGGTTGGATAAAGGAAATAAGGAAATTGTGAACCGGTTGTCGGTATCTCGGTTTCCGCGATGTAAAATTTATATGGTTGAATCCGTAATTTTATTACGGACTCATAGGAAAAAGAATCGGCTAAAACGGACAAACGAGTGAAAAGTTATGACTTGTTAAAGTTAGAATTTTTGTAATTTTCGGAGCTGGGCAGATCTGCAGGATTTTAACCTGCATCTGCTGGAAATAGTGTTCCCCCGCACCACGCGGAGGAACACATGAATTCTTCCGCGATACGCTTAAGCTGTCGCGAGTCGCGACAGAAGTTGTGTCTCCTCCCGCGACACGCGGGAGGGTCAAAGATGGAAATTTTATTTTCTTTTAAACTGGAACTGTTTATTTACTCTAGTTAAATGTCGAAACTAATGTTTATAATGGTTTTGACTCTAGGTCTCCATGGGGACAATCCGGATGATGATCAAGTATGCTATCAAGAACCGAACACGTATTTTGAAGCTTCCGCGTTAACCTAACTTTTATCAAGACAATGTTTTTGTTGTAACTGAAATTCTAATCATATTTTGAATGTTTAAACTAGTCGATAGTTGACTAGTAGATGTTTACCTTAAACTTGTTTTAGTAAGTTCCATGAATTGTCGGTTTATGACATGGGATGACTTTTGTATATTCAAAGTTAGTTAAAAATTTATGAAAACTATTATTAAATTCAGTCCTTAAATAAGGGTGTTACAAGTTGGTAATCAGAGCCCAAGGTTGTTAACAAGTGTGTTCGGTTCGAGCTTGATCAAGCATCCGGTAAGAGTACATTGTTCTAAAGTAGAATTACTAAGTATAAAAAAGGAAATAATGAATTGACATGCATGGGAAGAGCGTGTTAACACACTCAAACCCGGAAAGTGCATTAAATGTGAACGGTGAAAACAAGCTATGAACTTGAATAAACCGAAGTAAATAAACTATATGCCATAGATGAAATGTTTAACGCTTAATGTAAACATTTCAGTTAAAGATGGCGAATAAAGGTAATGATGATGCGGTGCCAAGAGTCACCGAGCAAACGAGAGAAGTGATTGCTGAAGAGGTTGGAAAGGCAATCGAAAACAGCTTGTCGGGTTTTATCGATAAGATCAAAAACACGGTATTATCGGTGGTAGAAGAAAGAATCAAGAGATTGGAGGATAACACCAATTTGACGAAGGAAAAGTCGGGAGGACGAAAGTCGTGTTCATACAAAGAGTTCATGGCGTGCAAACCGCCAATTTACAACGGGGAGGTTGACCCGATAATATGCCAGCGGTGGCTAAGCGATATGGATGGTGTATTCGAAAGGACTCATTGTGATCCCGATGACTACGTAGCCTATGGCACGGGTCAGTTAAGGGGTCAAGCGAAAGACTGGTGGGATAACAAGAAGAAAGAAATTGGAAGCTAAGCGGCTAAAGCTATGACATGGGATGAGTTTAAGACACCGTTTCTTAAACATCACAGTCCCAAGGCGATCATTAACAAAATCAAGGAAGAATTTATGCAGCTTCGACACAAGGGTGAATCTATCGATAAAATCACGGGAACATTCATGGATAAAATGAAGTTTTGTGATGACCTGATAACGAATGAAGAGCAGAAAATATATTATTATTATAATATGCTGAGCGCCGAGTATAGGGAGTTTATGACTCCTTCGAAGTACGAGACCCTCACCGAGATTATAAACGTTGCTCGGGAACGGGAGATAGAGTTGAAGAAACAGATAGAAAGAGGAGAAAAAAGGGCACAGGTAGTCAACCCAAGTCCGACGAAAAAGGCACGCCCAAACGAATCCTCAAAGAAACAAGAAGGAAAAAGCGGCTCATCAAGCTGCAAGATATGCGGGAAAGGGCACAAGGGTGAGTGCCGGTTTAAGGACAAGCCGTGTCCTATTTGTGGAAAAACTGGGCACACGGCTACGTTGTGTTCGGGGAAGGTGTCGGTGTGTTACAAATGTTATCAGCCGGGTCACAAGAAATCTGAGTGCCCGGAGTTGACCGGAAAGAAAGATGACAAGGATACACGTGCTGAGACACCAAGGGCAAAAGCAAGATCCTTCCAATTAACGGCAGCCGAGGCAAAGGTGGAACCCGATGTGGTTTCAGGTATATTTGCTATAAACTCGATTCCCGCACATGTGTTATTTGATACGGGTGCGAATAAATCCTTTGTTTCACATGGATTTATTCGACATCCTTCTTTTGTACTAACGAAATTGCCTATGCCATTAGAGGTAGAAATATGTGATAACAAAAGTTTCCTTGTGTGTGATGTATGTCGAGACTGCAAAATAAACATTGATGATGAAGAATATCCAATAGACTTGATCCCTATGTCGATGGGAGAATTTCAAGTAGTGGTCGGGATGGATTGGTTATCCCGACATCATGCAGAAGTGATATGTTTCCGCAAGGAGATAAAACTGACATCTCCAAGTGGAAAGCATGTTACCATCTATGGCGAAAAAGGGGGTAGTCCCGTTATGTGCTCAATACTAAAAGCTCACAAACTCATGAGGCGCGGATGTAAAGCATTCATGATATACGCAAACGAACCCGATAAAGAGACGCCAACGGTTGAAGACGTACCAGTGGTACGCGAATACGCTGATGTATTTCCGGACGATTTACCGGGAGTACCGCCAGAACGGGAAGTAGAGTTCGGAATCGAATTGATTCCGGGCGCGAAACCTGTGGCCAAGGCGCCGTATCGGCTCGCGCCATCAGAATTGCAAGAATTGATGTCACAAATCCAAGAATTGCTCGACAAGGGATTTATTCGGCCAAGTGTGTCTCCATGGGGCGCACCAGTATTATTCGTGAGAAAGAAGGACGGGAGCATGCGTATGTGCATTGATTACCGGGAGTTGAATAAACTCACGGTAAAGAATCGATATCCGCTTCCAAGAATTGATGACCTATTTGACCAATTACAAGGTGAAAATTGGTTCTCAAAAATCGACCTCAGATCGGGGTATCATCAGTTAAAAGTCAAAGAGGAGGATGTACCGAAAACGGCTTTCCGTACACGGTACGGACATTACGAGTTTCTCGTGATGTCCTTTGGGCTAACTAATGCACCCGCGGCTTTCATGGATCTCATGAACCGGGTTTGCAAACCCATGTTAGACAAGTCAGTGATAGTGTTCATTGATGACATTTTGATATATTCAAGGAATGAAGTAGAACACGCAAGTCATTTGCGTGAAGTGTTGGAGACGCTCAGGAGAGAGAAATTGTATGCAAAATTTTCAAAATGTGCCTTCTGGTTACGAGAGGTGCAATTTCTTGGTCACATCATTAGTGCAAACGGGGTGTTAGTAGACCCGTCAAAAATAGAAGTTGTGGCAAGGTGGACTCCACCGAAGAATCCTTCGGAAATCAGAAGCTTTTTGGGGCTTGCGGGTTATTATCGGAGATTCATACAAGATTTCTCCAAAATTGCTATGCCGTTGACCAAACTAACCCGTAAGGATGAAAGGTTTATTTGGGCCGAGGATCAAGAAAGGGCGTTCCAAACGCTCAAGGAAAAATTGACCCAAGCACCGGTATTGTCATTACCGGACGGAACGGAGGATATGGTAGTTTACTCGGAGGCATCGCATTCGGGACTCGGCTGCGTTTTGATGCAGCGGGGCAAGGTTATAGCCTATGCCTCGAGGCAGCTAAAGACTCATGAGAAGAGACATCCTACCCATGACCTCGAGCTGGCAGCATTGGTGTTCGCCTTGAAAATATGGAGGCATTACTTGTATGGGGTGAAGTGCACTATCTTTACCGACCACAAAAGCCTAAAGTATTTCTTCAATCAAAAGGAATTAAATATGAGGCAGAGGCGGTGGTCAGAAACTGTCAAAGACTTTGATTGTGAAATACATTACCTCCCCTGGAAGGCTAATGTAGTGGCAGACGCGTTGAGCCGGGAGACAGATTATACGCCTATTCGAGTACGATCGATGCAACTAATTGTGACATCGGGTTTGCTTGAACAAATCCGGAAATCTCAAATTGAAGCAATCAAGGAAGAAAATGTGAAGAAGGAAAGGATAATTGGGCAGCTAAAAGACCTGGAGGATGATAACCAAGGATTAAAAACCCGATTTGGGAGAGTTTGGGTTCCAAACACGTGTGGGGCAAAGGTGCGTCTACTTGACGAGGCCCATAAATCTCATTATTCAATTCATCCGGGGGCGACCAAAATGTATAATGACTTAAAACGAAACTATTGGTGGCCCGGAATGAAAAGAGATATTGTGAAATATGTGGAGAGGTGTTTGACTTGTTTACAAGTCAAAGCGGAGCACCAAAAGCCGTATGGTAAGTTGCAACCGCTGGATATCCCAGTTTGGAAATGGGAACAAATCACGATGGATTTGTTAACCAAATTACCCAAAACCAATCGCGGATTTGATGTTGTATGGGTAGTGGTGGATAGATTGACAAAAAGTGCTCACTTCATTCCGATTCGTGAAACTTATACATCCGAGAAGATGTCGGAGGTGTACACCAATGAAATAATAGCACGTCATGGAGTGCCGATATCCATTGTATCAAACAGAGATACTCGGTTTACTTCGAAATTTTGGCGCGAATTCCAAGAGCAAATGGGAACTAAATTGTTCATTAGCACTGCTTACCATCCACCAACGGATGGGCAGAGTGAAAGAACAATACAAACGTTTGGAGATATGCTGCGGGCTTGCATTATTGACTTCGGGGGTAGTTGGGATGTCCATCTACCCTTGGTCGAATTTGTATATAACAATAGCTATCACGCGAGCATTAAGATGGCCCCGTACGAACTGTTATATGGCAGGAAATGTCAAACTCCGGTATGTTGGGGAGAAGTGGGTCCACGAGGGCTAGCACCTACCGATATAATCCGAACTACGAATGAGAAAATCGACATAGTTCGGGCGCACTTGAAAGCGGCTCAAGACAGGCAAAAGGCGTATGCGGATAAAAGGAATAGGCCAATTGAATTTCAGGTTGGCGACATGGTTATGCTAAAAGTTTCCCCATGGAAGGGCATTATTAGATTCAGAAAAAGGGGGAAACTAAGCCCGAGATTTATTGGGCCATTCAGAATCACTGAACGGGTCGGTAAAGTGGCTTATCGTCTTGAATTACCCGAAGAGTTGAGTGGGATTCATAGCACATTTCACGTGTCACATCTCCGAAAATGCTTAGCAGATGAAGCCGCTCGTATCCGCTATGATGACACCGAGGTGGATAACAGCCTCAACTATGCAGTGAGGCCAATTGCATTTTTAGATCGAAATTTTGGCGCGAATTCCAAGAGAAAATGGGAACTAAATTGTTCATTAGCACTGCTTACCATCCACCAACGGATGGGCAGAGTGAAAGAACAATACAAACGTTTGGAGATATGCTGCGGGCTTGCATTATTGACTTCGGGGGTAGTTGGGATGTCCATCTACCCTTGGTCGAATTTGCATATAACAATAGCTATCACGCGAGCATTAAGATGGCCCCGTACGAACTGTTATATGGCAGGAAATGTCGAACTCCGGTATGTTGGGGAGAAGTGGGTCCACGAGGGCTAGCACCTACCGATATAATCCGAACTACGAATGAGAAAATCGGCATAGTTCGGGCGCACTTGAAAGCGGCTCAAGACAGGCAAAAGGCGTATGCGGATAAAAGGAATAGGCCAATTGAATTTCAGGTTGGCGACATGGTTATGCTAAAAGTTTCCCCATGGAAGGGCATTATTAGATTCAGAAAAAAGGGGAAACTAAGCCTGAGATTTATTGGGCCATTCAGAATCACTGAACGGGTCGGTAAAGTGGCTTATCGTCTTGAATTACCCGAAGAGTTGAGTGGGATTCATAGCACATTTCACGTGTCACATCTCCGAAAATGCTTAGCAGATGAAGCCGCTCGTATCCGCTATGATGACACCGAGGTGGATAACAGCCTCAACTATGCAGTGAGGCCAATTGCATTTTTAGATCGAAAAGAGAAGAGTTTAAGGAACAAAGTAATTAACCAAGTCAAGGTCAAATGGGAGCATAGGAAAGGTTCGGACACTACGTGGGAGTCCGAAGAGGAAATGCGACGTCTCCACCCTACATTATTTGGTACGTACTCCGGTTTCGGGGACGAAACCCTTTTTAAGGGGGGGTGGACTTGTAACACCCCGAAAATGTAAAACTTTATATTAGAATTATAAAGTATAAATAACAAGAATATACTAACTAGGAATTTTAACCTAGTTAGCTAATAGTCTAGAAATAACTTATAATGGAGTTAAAAATAGCAAAACTATAAGTTATTCAAAAGAGGAGGGGTTAATCTTGTAAAAATTGAAACTAGAATTTATTAAACAAAAACCAAACACACATTTAGTGTGTCTGGTCGATCACGCACAAGCAGGGGGCGATCCCCACACTTCCAAAACCCTAGTTTCTCCTAAATCATCAAATTGAAGGCCTAAATCCAGTTGAAATCGAAATCCGATCAAAGAATCGTGATCACCTCGACAAAGGGATCATAAGGTATGTCGAATTAGGTCATTTGATTCGATTCAAAGTTCATGCATGTGGTTGAAAATCGAGTGTAGAGCTTGATTATGTGTTGTAGACATGAAATTGGATGTAATATAAGATTTAGGGACAAACCCTAGATGAATTCTTGATGAATCTTTGCATGATAAATGTAAGGATCAAAATCACCATAGTGGGTGATTAATGTGTTTGTAGAACTTGATAAACACTAGGATTAAAACTCTTGTTCTAGTGTAAACTGAAATGATGATGAAATCTCTAATTTGTTGATGTTAAGATATGGATATATAATCTAATTGAAGTTAATTATAGTGATAAATTCGAGTCATGAACTTGGTTTAGACCATGTAGAAATCTGACCCGCTAGGTGTTTGATGAAACGCCTAAATGAGGGTTAAAATGTTAAAGGTTGGGTAAAACGCAGATTTGAGTATGTTAAGAAAATCATGCGTTAAAGCTTATGAAAGGGTTCTAATCTTGTTATGAATTTAACTCTTTAGGCAAGGAATCCGGGACGTCAAGTGGACACGTCGGAGGTGATACCCGCGGAAAAGGTGTGCTTTAAAGGTACGTGGTTTAAGCCCGTTGAATTATGAGTAAATGTTTAATTTTGATGTATGAACGATGTCGTAGTGTAATGGATGCGTTTGGATGCGTCGTTAAAGTGGCGAAGTACACTAGACCATCAAACGGGTTAAATTAAAGACTTGGAAAGTAGTTTGGCTAGTCGATGAAGTGATGGTTTTCACTAAATAGCCAAACGGGTCAAAAGAGGTTTTTAAAAGGATCACGAGAGTAGAGACTTGAAAGTCTCATACTTCGTTAAATGATGGATTGTACTATACCCATGATTTGGTTATGTCAATCTAAGTATAAGAACCCGGGATTTGGGTCAAACAATGGAAGTTAAGTGAAAAAGGGTAGTTGGAACGGAATGCTTGAATTCCGAAGAAACAAGTAATTAACCCTAAGGAACGCAAAGCCATTGAATGGCGCGCATGTACCAAATATATGAGCCCGGGGATTTGGGTAATTATGTCTAAAAGGTTTTAAGAATGGAGAAGAAGAGCTATGCACTTACACTAATGGGTTGGATAAAGGAAATAAGGAAATTGTGAACCGGTTGTCGGTATCTCGGTTTCCGCGATGTAAAATTTATATGGTTGAATCCGTAATTTTATTACGGACTCATAGGAAAAAGAATCGGCTAAAACGGACAAACGAGTGAAAAGTTATGACTTGTTAAAGTTAGAATTTTTGTAATTTTCGGAGCTGGGCAGATCTGCAGGATTTTAACCTGCATCTGCTGGAAATAGTGTTCCCCCGCGCCACGCTGAGGAACACATGAATTCTTCCGCGATACGCTTAAGCTGTCGCGAGTCGCCACAGAAGTTGTGTCTCCTCCCGCGACACGCGGGAGGGTCAAAGATAGAAATTTTATTTTCTTTTAAACTGGAACTGTTTATTTACTCTAATTAAATGTCGAAACTAATGTTTATAATGGTTTTGACTCTAGGTCTCCATGGGGACAATTCGGATGATGATCAAGTATGCTATCAAGAACCGAACACGTATTTTGAAGCTTCCGCGTTAACCTAACTTTTATCAAGACAATGTTTTTGTTGTAACTGAAATTCTAATCATATTTTGAATGTTTAAACTAGTCGATAGTTGACTAGTAGATGTTTACCTTAAACTTGTTTTAGTAAGTTCCATGAATTGTCGGTTTATGACATGGGATGACTTTTGTATATTCAAAGTTAGTTAAAAATTTATGAAAACTATTATTAAATTCAGTCCTTAAATAAGGGTGTTACAGTACATGATGTGTTTGGTATTCCGAAAGGGCATGTTATAGTACGGGAAAAAATAAGCCTCGGAAAGGAGCGATAGTCGAAAAAAATACAGCTACTCAAGGGGCCGAAACAACTATTGATGAGTTCAAAAACCAGTGGCCGGACACCAACAAAATTACTCATACATTAGTTGCAAAAACAATGAAAAAACAAACAAATGGCGGCAAATTATTCAAGTTAAATTTTCTAGCCTACTGGAACACTTTGTTTGTAGAGATAACAAAGTCAACAACGGTTAAACAAAGTTTTCTACTTGCCATCGACAAAGAGGAAGACATTCCAAAGCTGGATTGGTGCTCCTTTGTTTTAGAATCGCTCAAACGAACTAGACAAGGTTGGAAAAAAATGGACTCACAATACAATGGACCAGTTGCATTTCTAACGGTATGTTTTGTAAACATCTTTAAAATTTATGCTAATACAATATTGGTAGTAGTAATTTGGTTTTTTTCAAACAACTATATGCAGCTTCTATACAACCATTATTTCAACTCCAGGCACAAAATTTTCGATGAAGTTGTCAAACTGCCTGTGATAAAGTATATAACATCGGTTATGATCGACGACGTGGAAGAATATTTATACAACAATGGGCCGCTAAATGTTGAAGATTGTGATGAAGTTGATAAAAATGAAGAAACGCATGACAATCGCCAGGATCAACAACATGTGACTGCCTCGGACATCAATGACGATGATCATCTAAATGAAGAGCCTCCGACAACGCCATTCAAAATCGTAAATCAACAAACTTCGACGTTATTCACGGACCTGTTCGCTGACAACATCCCATTGCACGAGGCAGCTGCGGTACAAGAAAACCTCGCCGCATTCGATACTTCAGATCAGCCTAGGACAGATACGGATGACTTCACGATACCACCAGTGGATACCACACAGGTCTACAGAAAAAGAAAGCTGGCTGGTGAAGATTCGATTGACGAATGTTACATACCATCAACTACCGATTGGTTTAAGGGCTGGAATCCTAGTGAACATATTTCAGATTTGAACCTAGAAGAAATGGGCATAGGGACACAAACGCAAAAAGAGCTTGACTACTGCAACACTCCGCTTTAACTAACCGGGGTGGTCTATGATAACGCTGCGCGGGAAGCCTCAAACAAAAATAAGAAGGTAAACTGGTTTTTTTTGTTTATGATATTATGAATAACGCATCTTTAAGAACCTCGAAATACAGTATGATACTTGTTTATGATGTTAGAATAATAACGCATGTGCATCTATAAAAATGACGCTAGTAAAAAAATTAACAAGGCATGTTAGTTTAACAAATTAATACCGCATGATTTGATCCGCTCTTTTGTATTAAGAAGCCATCTTGAGACTAGGTGTTTACAAGTGGATAAATCTGGGTATAACGGGCCAGTTTTGGGCTGGTTTGGGGCGTCTAAATTTGTTCAGATGGGTTTCAAATTGGACGTATGATACTGCTGGTTACAAAAACTGGGCTTGGACAGCTACTGTAACTGGGCTTCTAATGCTATAGACTACCCACTAGATTAACCTGTTGGGTCAGTTTATTAGGAGAAACATTGGCCTGTTGGGCCAATTTATTAGGAGAAACATTGCCCTGTTCAAGCCCATGATTAACAACAAAAATGAACAAGAAAAAAAATAAAAATTACGCTAGTTACCTAGGTAATAACGCATGATATTGCTAAAAATGAAAATTACGCTTCTTGGATAGATAATCACGCATGATATTGATAAAACTCCAATTATGCAGCTGTTGTTGAAAACAATGGACAAGAATATAAATAAATACATTTCTCTGGTTACGGAAATGAATAAACTCGTTACAGACGTAAAGGAAAAGTGTTTTTGGGATCAAGAAATAATGAGAATGTGTAAAAGATGGGATGATGCGGTTAAAAGTACCATGCCGACGAGCACTGATCAAGTAAGCTCTAGAGGTGATGAGGCGGTTCAAAACAAAGTTGGAGAGGGTGGCGATACAATTAAAGAGTTATGACGGGATGGAGATACAATTATAGGATGTCATGATGTTGATAATATGACATATGACGATGGGGGTATTTCAGACTCATGCCTAGCTGCATTACAAACCATCGAACCAGGTGTGTACAGGCAGACGACAGAAGGTAACAAATACGATCATTGCTAAATTATTTACCGTATTCTAACTTGTGTTTACAAAAAATTAACCTACTCGAACATACAAACAGTGACACAAGCAGATGTGGTACACCAAATGGACCAAGCTGTAAATTTAGCAGAGTGCAGTCAGCAAAAAGCACAAACTCAAAATACAATAACTGAGTCAATGTTGAATGAGCTTGAAAAGATAAACCCTGACGTTTATGGTAAAGAAATGCCTCCGACCACATCGGCTAAAGAAACTGATGAAGTGACGGATGCAGAAATGCAGTTGGTGGAGACGCTTTTAAAGTTAGCTTCCATCCTACAAACATCAAATGACAGTAAGCAAAACACTCCCGTGTCTGCGAACACAAAGAAAACGGATGACGAGAGACGTGGACAACTAACGGATGACGAAAGACATACACAACTAGTGAGGACGCGTCTAAAAATGTTGAGGGAAAAGAACGAAAAACGAATGGCAGAATTAGGTGATGCATACAGATCACCTTATTGCAACAAGATAACCAACTTATACGAGCCACTTCTTGATCGTGACCAAACGATCATCTGTTATCTCTTAGCTCCGGTCGAAGATATTGGGTAAGATGTTTTGTCTCTTATAAACAGCCTAAAATTTTCATCTCTTTATAAACTGTCCTATTTGGTTTTAAACAACAGGACATTGATATACAAGTCTGAAAGTGGAGTCGAAACACTAAAAATCATTTTTGAAAGCTTTCACCCATCACAATACATAGCTTCAAGTGGAGTGGACGCGTTTGTAGATGTGTTAAACTTTGAAGGGAAAAATAGGGACAAAAAATCATCACCCTACAGGCTGTTCTTGCCAAATACAATATTTGTAAGTTTTTCCACAATAATCACGCATGTATGAATTATACTATTAATCACGCATCTTTGAACCTTAGTATGTTACCCACACATATTGAAATATAATCACGCATGTTAGGGTTGTTAACCAATCATACTAAATGAAAATCACGCATGTTTAAATTTAAAATGAATACATGTTGAAATGTAATCACGCCTGCTATATGATAATCACGCAAGTTGAACATGTTTAAGGTTAACGATGCATTCTATATGATAATCACGCTTGTTTAAGATTAATGGACCGATGGAAAAAATTACCATAATTTTTGCAGCAAGACGAAATGTTTGAGCCATAATACACAGACAATGATCGATTGAAAGTATTTGCACCAAGCGTAGACGATATACTGTGTAAGTATCAGGTGAAGAAAGTTGACACATTGGATCTAATCTTCATTCCAGTACTACTATCTGATCATTTCTGGTTCCTATGCTTCCACTTGAAAAATGGCGAAATCGAGTTAATTGATAACTCTAAGTTTGACTTGAATAATAGCAAACGCTACCGTGGGCGCCCTGAAAAGCTGGTAATTCTAATTAGCTTTATATTACTAAAATGAATAGGTACTAATATGATTTTTTCGTGATTATAGCGAAGAGTTCTAGTACTATACCTAAAAGGCAAGATTCGACAAAAAGAGTGGATAACAAACTTGGAAACAACAAGCATAATTCGAAAGGAAATGGATTGGAGAACTCTTCAAAACGGTTGTGACTGTGTTGTCTTCACTATGAGACATATGGAGACATATAAAGGAAAATCTCCTTGGAATCCGGGTTTTGAGAAGGAAGATAAAAAGAAGATTCAAGATTCACAACTTCGATTCTTGCGGTACCGATATCTTAGTAAGATTGTATTGTCCGACTCCAATCTTATAAGGAAAGAAGTATTCGACAAAGCTAAGGAATTTACGAAGAAAGCGAGCACCATAGATATTTTACGCGATCTAGATAACAAAATTAAGGACCGATTGGATCAGTTCTTCAACCTTAAAAAGGTGAAACAAAATGCTAAGTCGTAAAACTACTTTGTTGATGTTCTTTGTTGCAAACATCTTAGACATCTTGGTTTTTTAATTTTATTTTTAATTCTTTAACTTTCTGATTAATCATAAACTAATGGGACAAATTTCTTATTCAACACACAATTTCCATACAAAAATAAAACACCTAGATAAACATAAAAAATGCATGATTTCACTACCCAGATGATTGGTGATACATAATAACCATCAGAAATAGGACTCTAAAAACTTGATCTTCGTGTCCATAGAGCATCCTAATACGGCTATTGCATCCGCAAGCTCCTTCAATTGTTTCTCATCCCGCTTGCCAAGATCAACCATAAACATCATAGCCACCTCTTTGACACTTGAATCTGTCATACCAGACAACAAATTGAAAATCTCGTCTCGCCTTTTCATGTTCTCTCTGACCCTAGAAATGTTAGTTTCCAACAAGTCTTTACAAGACTTGTCCTCAGCTATTTGTTCCTCTATCCTCTGTATAAGATAAACACGCATACCGGATGATGAAGAGGAACCATACGATGAATTAGAAGAATCTGCCATCTTTTAAAATAAAATTTGAATGACCTTCCAATGATATATAAAAGGAAATAGCAAACAAGAGGACAACTAAAATTATTAACCATGACAACTGTATGGTTCACGGGAATCATCCTAGCTGTTTTTTTTTTTTTGGAGTTTTCTACCAGTACAAATACTATGTAACAAATATCACGCATGGGAATCAATTATCACGCATGGACAAAAAATCACGCATGTATTAAAAAATGACGCATGGAACAACTTATCACGCATGCATATAAGCATTATTAAAAATGACGCATGTATAAATTTATCACAGAAATAATCACGCATGAAGGAGTAAGTCGCCATACACGCATGCTTCTCTACATTTGAGCACTCGCCATCCGCGCTTGCTCCTTTACATACAAGCACGTAAGTCGCCATACGCGCATGCTTCTTTACATTTGAGCACTCGCCATCCGCACTTGCTCCCTTACATACAAGCACGTAAGTCGCCATACGCGCATGCTTCTTTACATTTGAGCACGTAAGTCGCCATCCGCGCTTGCTCCTTTACATAGAAGCACGTAAGTCGCTATACGCGCATGCTTCTTTACATTTGAGCACTCGCCATCCGCGCTTGCTACCTTACATACAAGCACGTAAGTCGCCATACGCGCATGCTTCTTTACATTTGAGCACGTAAGTCGCCATACGCGCATGCTTCTTTACATTTGAGCACGTAAGTCGCCATCCGCGCTTGCTCCTTTACATACAAGCACGTAAGTCGCCATACGCGCATGCTTCTTTACATTTGAGCACGAAAATCGCCATCCGCGCTTGCTCCTTTACATACAAGCATGTAAGACGCCATACGCACATGCTCCTTTACATTTAAGCACGTAAGTCGCCATCCGCGCTTGCTCCTTGACACATGAGCACGTAAGTCGCTATCCGCGCATACTCCTTTAAGTCGCCATACGCGCATACTCCTTTGCTTACGAGCGAACACACATACACTTGCTCCTTTACATACGCGCAATCCTGACAATCCATGGAAATACGCTAGTACAACCAATCAACGAGCACCAAGTTAAAGACGGACACAACTAGCGTGATCAACAACTATTCCTCACACCGGGAACGCGCAGTAACTAGCCAAGCTATTCAACAAGTCAGACTTATACAGGCAAGGTATTTTTTCCATTTCACTTTATTGGCCCCGTGCCCTATTAATGCAAAAATTATCTTTACATGTTATTGTTTGTTACAAATTGCATGCAACTCCTTTGGTATACGCGAAAACAGTATGGTGAACATTGTAAGCCTCATGAACGGTCTAAAAAAGAGCAAGCCCCGCGCACAGTCTAGACTTACGTTCGCACATGAGCACAATACCATTTTCATTCGCTCTACCTAAACAAAGTAATTATACACATGCAACATATTGTAATTCAAACATAAATCAATAAACACAAAACATGAATGCATAACATTGCATCAACAAGGGAAAGTTACTAGTGCAGCAAGGCACCTTTAGCAGCATTTACAGCAGCAGAACATCAAAACGTTCTTTACAAAATAAACACCAAAAAACATAACTGAAGCCTCATCAGAGGTATACAGTGCTTCCCCGAACACCCTAACAAGGGGGAACAACAGCCAGCTCAATCTCCCCATCAACAACTGGTATCCCTTCATTCCCAGAGGAAGGATCAGAATAACACCTGTTTCGACGCCGCCGGTACACAAGAAAAGGCTGATCTTTCTGGTTAACCAGAAGATACTCCTTCAAAGCATTAGCAAACAATCCAACGGCACATCCATCATCAACACCCTTAGAAGAAGGGAAGTCACCATCGGTATCTACCAGTTTAGGAGGACCTGGATCCAAAAGTCCCTTGCCTCCGACGATTTCTTTCAACGGCAAGTTAGCAAGGAGGAGCAGACCTTCCGCCGCATCATAAACTTTCAAAACTTCGGAAAGCCTCCGAGAACGAGAGGATCGGCGAGTTTCCATATTGCCAAAATTGGTAAAAATGCACACTCCCCACATGTATATATAATAAGGAAAAGAAATATCGAGCATCGATAAGAGAGGACAACAGAACCCGTAATGATTAACTATCAGATCATCTTCCTCCAAACGGCGTTACCAGAAACACGTCATATCTCATTAAATGAATTATGACAACGTCTGCACATATTCCAAAAAAGAGAAGATGAAAAGGTACTACATGTATTTATGTTTTATTTTTCAAATAACGTCAGATCATGGCAAAGCAGGTCAGAACAAAGAAGAAAACTCACAAGTTTTCTTCTAAGATTTTTCAAAAAACAAAAAAATGCGCAAGTGTATCTTCTCATAAAAAAAATTCTCCACTTTCGCGCCAAAAACCCTGCAGCAAAAAGCATTTCTCTCTCATAGTCCAGTGCTCCACTTATTTGCATAAGAGCAACACTAGACTGGGGGCACTTGAAGGGGTAAGGTCCCAAAAACCTTGTTTCGAGCGTTTGGACCATACCACAACCTCAATTTTCCAACCTTCTTTAGACCTTGTGCGGCCGCACACTGGTCCAATAAAGAAGACTTAAGAGAAAAACCACAATTTCATCTTTAACCCTCTTTAGACCTTGCACGGCCGCGCACTGGTCCAACAAAGAGGACACGGAAGAAAGACAACAAACAACACCTGCGCGCCAAAGGGAAATTAATAAATCCTTGCGCCTCTCTCATAACAGACAAGGACGAAAATCCTAAGCCAAAGCACTTCCGCTTAATAATATCCAGACTTAGATATTATTTACTTGACTGATGCCACACGATAAAGAGTCACACCAGATTACAGCAGTAATCTTCTAGAAAGAATTCAATCGTGCACCATTAGGACGGTTATAACCGTCTGGACACGTGTCATCACCTCAGGCATCCCTAAAATCACAACAATAGCATGTAATTGGAAAGAAACCTCCACTTGATCACTTTCCACGTGGCAAACCCCTAGCCATAGATCTAAACAGCGATCCGTGTGCACTCACGTCGGATCAAGAAGCTTAACGGAAGGAAATGTAACCGCTTACGGGGTTAGCATCTTCCGTCAACATTTCACCAACAAGTTTTCCCGCCCAAACTCTCGGTTATAAATGTGAGGATAATTCAGGTATGAACTTCAAGTTACACACACTTCATCAATACTTCTTATTCTCCATAAACACATACTTATTCTCACGCCGGAGTCGGGTCAAAGAGAGAACTCCCCTTCTCCCCTTGACGAGGCTAACGGTGCTTTGTTTTGCAGAGTTTACCGGAGAGGAAGGACCGTTCCATCGGATCAAACGAGAGGAAACCAACCTTTTATGCGGATTCAAACCCCCTAGATAATTCGATTCCGGCCAATTACCTAGTGTTTCTCCAACGCGTGTATTAAAATAATCACGCATGTGTTTAATCATTGTGCATTATGTAAGCTGCTGATATTTGTTAAAAAATATTAAACAACATTCAGGATACAAGTTGATAAAAAAAATATAATTATTCCTTCCTAATAATAATGAAACCTACACATAGATTCTTAAATCGATATGACAAGTCATTATGTAAGATATCTAATTTTAATTAACAAATCTCTCTCAACTACAATATTAATTCACTATCTATATCCATATATCACCCCCCGCCAATACATTTATGCAAAAAAAAAAAACACCTATCTTCAAAGAAAACAACAATGTCTACTGATCCCTCAAGCGAAGCAATCAAGGAGCTCCTGTCAACCCGCAGGTTGACAGAGCTTGCTTCTAATGTTAACTCTTCTAACTGTATTCTGGATGTGCAGGGAAGGCTCTTGGAACAGCAAAAGAAGACCCAGGAAGTCTGGGGGAAACTCCTAGAAGAACCAAAGTCTTCATTGAGGGACAATGGCATAGAGATGATGAAGGATCAGACATCTGCAGATAACTTGGTTTACTCGTATCTGAAAGATGCAGTGGAGACGATTAAAGAGAAGATGGAGACGACTGAGAAGGAGCTTGGGAAGATATTGACACCGAACTAAGTGGTATGGCTGATTAATCCACTTTTTTTGTTGATTTTTGGGATGCCCTAATGTTTGTTGGTATTTTGAACTATGGTGGTTTTTTGTGTATTAAACTCGTATGTGTGTATATTTAGGGAAATCATCCAGGGCTAATTTATAACATGCTTTCATACCTTTATCACGCATCTATAAATGTTGTTTTATGATTATGAATATGAAAAATGCATGCTAATTATTATCACGTATGTGTCTTTTTTTATGACGCTAGTTATGATGATGAAAATCTGTGTTTGGGTATGTTTTGGGTGGAAATCGCTGTGAACAAGGGTTATGACAGGTTATGCAAAAAATATTAGATAGGGGTTTAATCGTCATTTGAAATCTCCATTTCAGATAGTCCTGTATAGTTATGATTAATCACGCATCTAGTTGATTAATCATGCATCTGCTTATAGAAAAGGGGTAAAAAGAATCAATTGAGATATTTAATCACGCATATCATGGTAAAATGTTGTGAATGACACATATTACATAAAGTTGTGTCTTACTAATATCATGAAATATGGAGTGTTTAAATGAATGCAATTAAGGTTCAAACATTACTCGTCTTCCC
Source organism: Helianthus tuberosus (assembly GCA_030545235.1). Lineage (NCBI taxonomy): Eukaryota > Viridiplantae > Streptophyta > Magnoliopsida > Asterales > Asteraceae > Helianthus > Helianthus tuberosus. The sequence goes on along the minus strand of CM060429.1, from coordinate 133,289,288 downwards.
ATTCAGAATCACTATCATCATCTGCTTCGTCAACCTCCTCATACTCCTCCTCTTCCTCACCAGTTTCTACCTCCACATCCTCTTCGTCAACTAAACCAGGATCATTCTCTAACTGAATTGCTCTTCTTTTCCTCCCCTTCTTATCGGCATTCTTATCGGCAGCACTAGCTTTTCCCTTTAAAACCTCGCAAGTACGAATATCATGACCTTTGATATTGCAAACACTACATGTTCGACTTCTCTTGCCTTTTAGACTAATAATTTTATCTTTTTTTTGATTTAATCCGCTCATGTGAACCGCGTCCTTTGTTTCTAATACCGGTTGGCACACGGATTGTAAGGGGAGCATCAGTGTTCGGTTTCTCGTAACCTATTAACCTTGAATATCTATCAAACTTAGGGTCGATGGGCTTGGTTATGCGAAGATCATCAACCATTTCTTTCATCTCCCTCATCCGATCCCTGACTATAAGTAGATGATCGAAATCTTTCATCAAGTTACCAATAAGATACTCTCCGGTCTGCATAATCTCATACGCAACCTCTTTGGCCTTTTTATGCGCATCATTATCATCAACACTTAAATCAAATGTATTATTTAGATCATTCGGTACCACGTCTTTGGTCCATCCTCTCATAACGTACTTGTTGGGAATTTCTTTCACTTTGAACATCTTGAACACAAAATATATATGTTTGCACAACAATCCATATTGTTCAAACCTGCGACAACTGCATGATGCAATTACATCCTCCCCTTTCTTGAAACAAACCTAAACAAAAACAATCAAATAAAAAAGGCACGTTGTTATGTAATAACGCATGTTAGCTGTTCTAGATAGTGTTACATCTAGTAAACCGTCTCTGTGGGCTTTCCAATCCTTCATACTTATCTTAAAAAAGGGTTCCTCATTTTTAGTCTCCATAGGAAGGCACTCAGACAGTGTTCCTTGTAACTCTGACTGTTGATCAGCAAAAATTGACCTGGTGTAAATTTTCATAGCATCATCCTCTAAAGTAGATTCAGAAAAGTTATCTGGGATTGTATTTCTAGATATATGGTCATTCTTCCGATGGTTAGATCTTTGCACGTCCATTGCACCATCAAAATGGTTTAAAGAATTCAACAAGGGTAAGTTGAGAATTGGCCACTTGACAGAAAAAATGGTTTTCACTCTCTGATCTGGATGTGGTCCGCATAAGCCCAGACATAGGCTCATAACGATAGAAAGCTGGAATCCACGAAGATCTCATGCCAAACATATCATCAATCCATTTATTCTCGGTTAGACCGAATTCAATCATTATCAGCTTCCATTCTATCTCAAACGTTTCTGGCGCAATCGAATCGGTCCATACAATGTCACACATACGTCTCTTGAACTCTTCGTTGTTACACAACTCATGTCCCACCTATTAAAACAAAGAATTGGAACTTATTGAACAAGGGTAAGTAAAAAAAATGAATGAAGGAAATAATAATCACGCAGGTTGTCATAATAATCACGCATGATGGACTTTTTTTGAACTACGGGCAAAAATAAATCAGAAATCAATATAGTTATTACGCAGGTTGTAATAATAATCACGCAGGTTGTAGTTGAGCCTAACCTTATCAGCAAGTTTCTTCATTATGTGCCACATACATAATCTGTGCCTACTCTTATCAAACACTGCTTCGATAGCTTGTTTCATTGCGGGATCCTGATCAGTGACAACCACCTTCGGCTGCTTACCAAATGAGTCCAAAAATGATTGTAAAAGCCACTTGTATGATTCAATGCTTTCGGATGCTAGCAACCCGGCTCCAAGAGTCACATTACGACAGTGGTTATCAATACCAGTAAAAGGTACAAAAACCATTTTATACCTTCAAAATGTGGATTAAAAAATGAATAAAAAACAAGAAGATTATACAAAAAAAAAATGAAATAACAGGAATAACATTGAAGTGAGGACTAACTTGTTGGTTTTAAATGTAGCATCAAATGATATGACATCTCCAAAGTCAGCATAGTTACGTTTGCACAAACCATCGGCCCAGAACAGCCCAGTTAATCGTTTGTTTTCATCGACTGAATGAACGAATGAATAATCAACCATAAACTGCTTTTTATCAGTCAACCTATTGATAACCATATCTGCATCATACTCTCTGATATAGCTATGTATCCTAGCTCTAAAATTCTTGCAATCGTCTTTAGTTGCACCAACATTTTCAAAACCTCCGTATCTTTGTCTCATTATATTGAAGGCTTTCACTGGCCCAAGATTCAATGTACCAAGCTCCCATATCATCTCTTCTTGTGTTTCGGAAAGATGTCTATAAGCTGGTAATAAATGCATATCTTTGGGGCACACGAATGAATGATTATGCGACAGAACAAACTTATCAACCTTATACAACACCCCATCCGTCGAACAAAGCTTAATTTGAGCTTTACAGCCAGTTCGAATAGTCGGTCTGTTCCTACGTTTATATGGCTTAGACAACTTCGAATAAGGATCATCAAATTCCTGTGGTTTATGCCCCTCCTTTGAACACACAAAGTATTTAGTCTTGATAATACCACCAACATGATGTTCACCTCCTTTTCGAGTAGAGAACCCTGCCTTCTTTGCATATGTCTGGTAAAAAACATATGCTTGCTCTATGGAAGAGAATTCCATTCCGATAACAGGAACACATGATGAAGCTACCTCCGGAATATACAATTTTTCATCTACACATTTTAAAAATGAAATAAAAATAGTAACATGACATCTAACCAAAGACACACAGGGAAGGAACAAATCACGCAAGTTGCATAAAAAAAAAATAACGCATCAAAAAAATGCCGCATGAAGGGAAAAAATCATCCAGTAATGTATACTACATAATAATAACGCATGGTTAGTTAAATTACACAGGTTTCTTCAATACACAGCTTATAAACATGCGTGATTATATTACATTTCAATACATAGGTTATAAAAACATGCGGTATTATATAACATTTCAATACATAGGTCTTCTTCATAATAATAACGCATGGTTAGTGAAATTACACAGGGTTTCTTCAATACTAGCAAAAACAACACATCATACAACAATCATTTGGTTGAATCCTGGAAAATTGAAACCATTTAATTGACAACTTACTGGTCTGATCGTCTAATAGAACGTGGTTGTCTGATGTCGGATTCCTATATTGCTCTGCAGCATCATGACCGGCATTCACCTCAGCATCTTCAAATTCAATATCATCTATGTTTCGAACATTACTACTCTGTGGATCCATTACAAACAATAAGTGATGGAAACCCTAATCGCCCACAAATAACCGCTAAGTTGATAATTTGAAAAACTGAAATTATTTGAAACTGATACGGATCGTAATTACCGGGATGCAGGAGATACCGAACTCGCATAAATCCTTGATGTTAGTAAATGTCTGAATTACCCTGGTTCAATAAAGAAAAATGTCTAATTTGCCCTTAATGAAAAATCTTAATCGCTGCGACGCGTTAATTGTTTGAAATTAATCACGCTTTAATCACAAAGATCCGACGGCCAGGATAGTCGCATACGTGAAGTATGATTAGGGTTTTTGTACATTATACTTTATCTCTCTCTCTCGCTATATATATATATATATATATATATATATAGTAGCTTTATGAGCATGTTTTTTTATTTTTTCATTTTACAACTTTAGAGATGGTATAACTCCAAAGTTTATCATTTTGAAATATTTTAATAAATTATTTTGTTAAGAGTTAGGTTCAGCAAGACTAAATTTACATGTGTGACTTCTAAAATATATTTTATTTAATAAACTTTTTCAGGATATATATAGATAATTTCTAAAACGTGATAAATTAATCATGGGTTGTATAACATGATATGTATGAGTAGAGCCATGTTTAATCCATACCTTGGCAGGTCTAATGAGATGAGTAACATGTCGTGTAACACAAGAAGACTTTATATGGCTCACGTGTAAAGTTTTTTTTTTTTTATACCAATCTCATAACACAATTAGGCGTAAACAAACTCGAGTCTAACCTTGAATCCGGTTAGTAAATGAGTCTGAGCTTTATATATCGAGCTTCATGAGCCTTGTAAGGCTAAACGATTCCATTATTTATAACAACAACAACAACAAGAACAACATCTATCTATGTATCTATCCATCCACTTTAATAAGAGGGTATATTCGGTAGCACTGACAGCTCTCTTATTTAATAAAGTGAATTATACATTTATTTATATGTAATTTCAATATATCGTTTATAATTCCTAAATATTTATTTTTAATTATTTAATATTTACTTAGTTCAATTCACATAATATACATGTATCTAACATGGTATTATTATATGTAAATATGTTAAAAATAAAAAAGCAATGTTATATATGTAAAGTTATAATAATTAATATAGTTATATAAGTATATAAACAAATAATTAAATAATTAATAAATGATACTAAGTCGAGTTCAAGCTTGAATTTTTTTACTACCCAAACATGTGACGGTGACACCGATTATGCCTATTTGATTGTTATTGAATTGACCGGTTGGTTATGGGATAGAACCAAAACATGTTTGTTAAGTTAAACAAGTCAAACTTGAACTCTGCTAAGCTAAATAAGTCAAACTCAAGGTTAGACAAGCTCATGCTTGGCTCGACTCAATTACAACCGTACATTCAATAATTAAACGATATAAACTAATATAAAACTAAGATTAAACGATATAAAATAATATAAAACTAAAAAGGATGATGCACTTCATAATTTTTTAATGTATAAAACAATCATTTATTGGACACAAAACTCTTGGGGTAATTTCCACCACAAGTCACTAGAACTCATAATGACAATTCGGACACAAAACCTTGGGGTAATTTCCACCACAAGTCACTAGAACATAACCTAGAAGACATAAAATATGTAAAAAAATGATTTTTTTTTAGTAAATTACTTTTTAAATTCTTTTGTTTTAGTGGTTTTAATTATTTGAGTTTAAAATGTTAACGTCCTGAGTCCCTAGACACATTATTCATAACCATTTGAGTTCTTTTGAGTCCAAATTTTAACCTTTTGAGTCCAATTCAGTGGCGAAGCTTGAAAATTTTCACCGGGAGGTCGGAAGTTACCGGATCTAAAAATTCTATATAAGTAAACTTTATTTTTATAAAACCGGGGGGTCGAAAACATATATACCTATAAAATTCTATACGAAACATACATATATAACACTACGGAACGAAAAGTTCGGGGGATTGGGCGCCACCCGGCCCCTTGAAAGTTGCGCCTCTGGTACAATTTGTTTAACAAAATTGAACTCAAACCGTTATAAAATGAACAAAATTGGACTTGTTGCGTTAAACTTTTTTGTTTTTCATTCAAGTGGTTAAAACAACTTAAACACGTGAACTCAAGAAAGTAATTTAACTTTTTTCTTCTTCTTCTTTTGTGTGTGTGGAGAAAATGCAAACAATCAAACATCAAATACAAAAAGGCAAAATTTAACAAACTATGGAGTATGGACCAATCAAATGGGGTCCTCAGCCTCTTCTTCACCAGAAAAAATAAGCATTCTGACCATCACACCGTCCACCACCATGATCATCTAGTCTACCCTCCCCCCTTCTTTACCTCACGTTTTCTTGATTTTTTATTTATTTACCTTTTCTCACATATCTTCTCCACCTAATGCCTATTTAATAAACCCACATGCTGGAACATGTTTATTATCATTTCCCACAAAACCCTCTTAAAAAAAATCAATCTTGATTCAGTTTGATCAACTTACATGATATGGGTGCTTGCTTTTCAACCATCAAGATCAGTGGCTCTAACAGCAACAATGGAAAGCCTGATGAATTAAAGGAGAAGATCCACATTGATCAGAAACAGGGGAATAAGAGGAAAGAAAAGTTTTGTTCAAGAAAAGGGGTGAATTCATGTGGGAAAAGAAGAGATTTTGGGTATCTTAAAGATTTTGATGAGAGTTATACTATTGGGAAATTGTTGGGTCATGGTCAATTTGGGTATACATATGTTGCTGTTGATAAAGGTAATGGAGATCGTGTTGCTGTCAAGAAAATTGACAAAAATAAGGTAACCTTTTTTTTTCTTTTGTTGTTGTCATTATAATTTGGTACTTTCAGTAATATCTAGAGTGTGACCCAGATGTGATTTGACTGATTTCTTTTTTAGGGTTTTGGTTAATTTCTTGATTTTTGGCTGAAAAGTTGGTTTCTTTTTAGTTCAGTAGTACCAATATTGCTTATTGTACTCTAGTTTTAGAACATTTGAAGCTCAGAATGATCATGTATGTTTGAATGATACAAATTAGAGATTTTAACTTTACTAATTCATATGTTGCAAGATGCAACAGTTGACCAATTGTTTGAATCATATTTCTCTTTGATATTGATTATTTGACCAAAAACTACAAACATATCACCATATTAATGGCTGCAGGCTGCAAAAGATCCTCATAATTTTGAAATAATATTTATTGTCACCAACAAAATTGAGTGAGTTGGCAAGTATGAACTTAATGATGTTAAGTTACTTTTTTTTTTTTTTTGCTGTTTTTAACAGATGACTCATCCGGCTTCTGTGGAAGATGTTAAAAGAGAAGTAAAGATATTGCAAGCTTTAAGTGGTCACGAAAATGTGGTTCAGTTTTACAATGCCTATGAAGATAGCTCCTATGTGTACATAGTTATGGAGTATGTTGAATAACACAGTTGACTTTTTTCAGTGCTTGATTCAGTTGTCAAGAACTTGACTTTATTGTTACATTTTCAGGTTATGTGAGGGTGGTGAGCTGCTGGACCGGATTTTAGCTAAGTAAGAACTCCCATCTTATAGACAAATGTTGACTTTTGTGGTCAAACCAGTTAGTTTTTAATTCAAATTGATTTGGATTTTAAGACGAACGTGTTATATGTTCCTATCAATCTTATGGCTTTTATAAATCTTCAAGTCAGATGCTATTCCTTGTGTCCACAAAAGTCAAACTCATCTCATTTTGCAAGTATCGTTCGTTCTACGGCTAATCATTAGTTTTATATTATTCAGGAAAGATAGCTGTTACTCAGAGAAAGATGCAGCGATTATTGTACGTCAGATGCTTAAAGTTGCCGCAGAATGCCATTTACGTGGTTTGGTACACCGTGACATGAAACCGGAGGTACGAGAACACATAATACAGGCTGTCATACATTAACACGGTGTCCCTAGGATGATGCTAACCTTGTCTTGTTTTTTTTTTTATTTTTTTATATTTTACAGAATTTTCTTTTCAAGTCACGTGAAGACGATTCACAATTAAAGGCTGTAGATTTTGGTCTATCTGACTTTATAAGACCAGGTTAGTGTAAATGTATAATTTGATTTATAATACACATTTCATTAGTCATATGGATGTATTTTCATACAAAAATCTTTTGTATCATTTGTAGGAAAGAAGTTTACTGATATGGTTGGTAGTGCATACTATGTTGCTCCTGAAGTATTGAAACGTAAATCAGGGCCTGAATCCGATGTTTGGAGCATAGGCGTTATCACATACATTCTACTATGTGGGCGTCGCCCTTTTTGGGATAAGTCTGAAAATGGCATTTTTAAAGAGGTAAATTGTTTTTCCTAAAATGTATATTGATGAGATATTAGTTTTTACAATATTGTTATGAATTTACAGGTGTTAAGAAACAAACCAGATTTTCGACGCAAACCATGGTCAAACATTAGCCCGAGTGCCAAAGATTTTGTAAAGAAATTGCTTGTGAAAAATCCTCGTACAAGACTTACTGCTGCTCAAGCCCTGTGTATGTTTCTTTTTCTTGTTCATGTTTAGTTATCTTAAAATTGTCGGTTTTGAGTCACGAGAAGAACGTCTCTTCAATATTTTTTTTTATTTGTGATGTGTTTTATGTTGGATATCCTGTTTCGGAAAGGTATCTCTGCATATCTAATTATTTTCGGGTCAGATAATCAGTTTCATTTAAACTTCCATCAAAACTAATTATTTTCTTGTAAAATGATTTCCAAACAGTATATTCCACATTCCTGTTTATTATAACTCATCTTCAATTTATTTATTTATTTATTTATAGTTTTCCAATATCACATCATCACTTTCAAAACACACAATAACCTCCTCTTTGATATCGATTTTTATACTTTCAGTTTGTTTTTCGTAACCATTTTCTGGTCTAACGTTTGAGTATGCCTTGTATAGCACACCCGTGGGTTCGAGAAGGCGGAAATGCTTCTGAAATTCCCCTTGACATTTCCGTTCTATCCAACATGCGTGAATTTGTGAAATACAGTCGCCTAAAACAATTTGCTCTACGGGTAAGTATTTCACTCATATTATTAAAGTAATGACAAATAATAGTATCTAAGACTCGTATTACCGCACAGGCTTTGGCTAGCACACTTGATGAAGAGGAACTATCGGATCTCAAAGATCAGTTTTATGCAATTGACGTCGATAAAAATGGCGCTATTAGTCTTGAGGAAATGAAAGAGGTATGTTTGACCACTCCAAAAGTCAAACAAAACATAATGATTGCAATTTATATCTTTTTTAAAATAAATCTCTTTTTATTTGTGGCAGGCGCTTGATAAAGATCTTCCTTGGAAGATGAAAGAATCACGTGTTTTAGAGATACTAAAAGCAGTAAGCCCATTGTACAAAACCGATTATCTAAGGCACGATAAAGTTACTATTTTGACCCTTTCTTATAACCTATATTTTTGTGATGCAGATGGATAGTAACAAAGACGGGTTTGTTGACTTCATGGAATTTGTTGCAGCCACTCTTCATGTTCATCAGTTGGAAGATCAAGACTCGGAAAAATGGCTACATTTATCACAGTCGGCTTTTGAGAAATTTGATGTTGACGGGGATGGATATATAACTCCAGAAGAGCTTAGAATGGTAAGCCATTGCTTTTCGCTTTTCGTTTTTCGTTTACACATAGGGTGTAATATACATTTTTGTTTTTTAGTAAATTTTAATATATTAATTTGCTGAAAAAAATAAAAAACTAACAAAATTCGGGTTGAACGGGTCGTGTTCGGGTTCATATGTATGACACGATTTTCGAGTTCGGGTTCATCTAAAATTTTCGGGTTCGGGTCGGGTTGAACCCGTCAACCCGCAGACACGACCCGTTTAGCATCCCTATTTACAAGTATGAGCACCGGTACAACTTCTAAAAGGCAAATGCAAAACTTTGAGTTTGACTTTTGAGGTAAAAAAGACTAGCCTTTTCATAAACTAATTTACTTTTTTTTTTCTTCAAAAATTTACAGCATACGGGCTTGAAGGGTTCTATAGAACCACTTCTGGAAGAAGCTGATATAGACAAAGATGGTAAGATTAGTTTGTCCGAGTTTCGTAGGCTGTTAAGAACTGCAAGCATGGATTCGGGGATAATCACATAAAGACTATATAAAACAATGGCATGGACGTTCTCAAAAGTGCGGTGAAGAAAGCTTTAGTCTCCCAAACAGTCGACATTTTAGTCTCCATGGAGGTCGAGTTTGGGGGTTTCCAGTTTCTTTAGTTACAGAAGAAAACTTATGACAAGATACAGTAAAGATTCTTTTGATTTGCAGGTATTGTATGTAAAATGTTGGTCTGCGTAAATTTTTTCATGCTTGCATGTTTTTCATTTTGTATTTAAAACCCTCATGTTGGCCAATATGGAGCATAATATCTGTTTTCGCATGTTTAATATCTTGACTTAATGATATGAAAAGAAAACATACTTTTATATGGCCGGCTCAAGCTTTTTGGGACTAGCGCAAATTTTAAAATAGGGGGCCCTTTTTGTAAGTATTTTTCTTTTGCGTAGGATCTTAACACGTAGGAAAAAGATCACACCTTTTTGTACATGATTTCTAGAAAACATGTGTTCACACGTATTAAAGTTGGAGTGCGTTTTAGTGGACTTAAGTTTTATGTCGACCCCCGCTTGCACGATTTACGACATTAAACCTGCTTATTTTGTCCTCCTTACCTAAAAGTTAATCAACTAAATTACCAACATGATGACAATGTGTACCTAGACTACACCCCTCACACTTTCTGTTATCAACATAAGTACATAACTTATCTTTTCATCCACCATCATTTTTAGTGATGGTCTGTCAAAGCATACAGTGTGAATTCTTTTACAAGTTGTAAACAAGTAATTAATTATATTATGAGTTAATCTATTGTTTTGGGTTTGGATGGTTACACTTGCCCAACATGGTCTTAATATATATAAAAAAAGAAAAAACAGAGAGACATGATATTTAAAGAAAACGACCACAACACCGCCGGTTTGTTATGGCCAATGGGTTTTACCTTTTCAATTATCCAAAATGACCCATAAAATAAAACAATACAAAACGGAAAATGATTTGTTTGACTGGACATGGTGGTACATTAGCCTGACCCTTGAAGAACCCCCAATCATAGCCCAAAAGCCCATTTGTTACTTCAGATTTTAATATAACTTATTATGTTTACTAAATTTTCATCTCTACCAAATCATTATGATAAAAAAAATCATATAAAAAAATAAGGTTTCATAAAAAAAAGTACTTATACAATTTGCATTAGTTATGCATAAGGCAGTTTATTACAGATAAGAATTCATATAAGTTGCTTATACAAGTTGTATAAGAATTCATATAGTTATGCATTAGTTATACAAGAATTCATAAAGCAACTTTTATAAGTACTTATACAAGTTGGTTTAACTTAACTTGGATGCATAAGTGATAGGTCTATGTATCTTGTGTTGCTCTCCTTTTAACTTTCAACATATCTACAAAACATCATATTTAAATACATTATGTCCTTCTCACAATTTTTATTCAAAACTTATTTTTTCATCAAACATTATGTTATTCTCACAAATTTTATTCAAAACTTATTTTTTCATCAAACATGTTCTTTATAATCCAACAACAATTAGAAAATAAAAACACAAGGCTTTGAGTTGTAATGAATCATAAATGTGAAGAAAAAAAGCGCACCATGTAGGTGCCACATTGACAGTTGGGTTGGGGGAGAGCAGGTTGGTTGAACCTTTCACATCATCAACATGTGTTGTAGAGATGTGAAATGTGAAATCTGGTATATTAGGTTGAAATGACTCTGTATGAAATTTGCAGCTCCGCCATAGCGCCTCATGCCCCATCTGGCCCCACAACACATAGACTATTGGTTTTATAGTCTTGATTCTTTGCAAATCATCTAGTTTATTGGTTTTATAGTCTTGATTCTTTGCAAATCATCTAGTTGACATTTTCCATATTAATAAGGGCCAGATTGATATTTATAAATAGCAAAGGGGCCAAATTCATAATTTCTAGTTTTCTACTACTATAAATACTTCATGTAAACCAAAACGGTTACGAACATACATACAAACCGATCACCTGCATATCTTCTCCGACAACCACACCACCACTACCAATTTCAACAATGGCAAAGCTTCAATTCTCTATAACTCTTCTAAGTCTATCTCTAATATCTACATTCAACTCAATCCAATCAGCAGCAACATTCACACTCACCAACCAATGCACCTACCCAGTTTGGGCCGGTCTCCTCTCCGGCGCCGGCACTCCTCCCCTCCCCACCACCGGCTTTCCTCTGGAACCGAGTCAATCGAACTCCATCTCCATTCCTCCGAGCTGGTCTGGCCGAATATGGGGGCGCACACTCTGCTCCACCGATTCAACTGGCAGATTTACGTGTGTAACTGGCGATTGCGGCTCCGGGACGGTTGAATGCAACGGCAGTGGGGCCGCACCACCGGCTACTTTAGCTGAGTTTACGCTTAATGGAGCAAATGGAATGGATTTCTATGATGTTAGCCTTGTTGATGGTTACAATCTCCCAATGATGGTGGTGCCTCAAGGTGGAAATTGTAATGTTACCGGATGTATGGCCGATTTGAACAAAAACTGTCCGTCGGAGTTAAGATTGACGGGTGCCGGAGGAGACGATGGTGAGTCAGTTGCTTGTAGGAGTGCTTGTGAGGCGTTTGGTGATCCAATGTATTGCTGTAGTGGAGCGTATTCGACTCCGCAGACGTGTAATCCGACGTCGTTTTCTGAGTATTTCAAAACAGCGTGTCCGACAGCGTATAGCTACGCCTATGATGATGGAACCAGTACGTTTACTTGCTCCTCCTCACCCAACTACGTCATCACTTTCTGTCCTACTCCGGCCAACAGGTATATTTACTAATTTACTTCTTTCCTTTTTTTAACAGTAATAGGAGTAATTTATACTCCTTTTAGAATAAACTATCATTAAGCCCCTCCGCGTTGCGGTGGGGGCGTAAAACCATGACAAATAGCAACACTGAAGTTGTGACGTGTTAATGCGGAGAAATTGGACCGAAACATAAATCATAAAATATAGAAGAGGGACTAGCCCTTTTGTTTGATGCTAAGATTAGTAGGGGGCCTTTGTCATTAAGTACGAAATAGGCATTTTGTCATTTTCATGAGTTTTCTACTTATGCAAGTTACGATGCGATCTGGTTTTATTGTTTTAGATTCTAAATTAAAATATAGTCTTAGTTTTTTATAACTTTTAATGCACGGTGTTTATATAATTTCAGTTAAGTCGTTACAATACATTTAAGTTTATCTATCTTTCTATATAAATTTTATAAAAAAAACAAGTGGTAGGGTTAAATACGAAACAACTTTTAACGTGCAAAGCGTATGAATAACTCGATCATCTATTTTTTACACAATAACAAAATGAACCAGAGTAATTAATATTACACTACTTCATGCTATAACAATAATAATAATAATAATAATAATAATATTTAGGGCATGTTTGGCTAAGCTTTTTGAAACAGCTTATTGACTTATTGGTTTTTTGAAAAGTCATAAGCTCCAAAATGATGTTTGGCAATGAGGGTGTATGTGAGGGGAAAAACCAATAAGTCACTCCATACCGACTTTTCCAAAAAGCCAATAAGTCAATAAGTTGTTTCAAAAAGCTTAGCCAAACATGCCCTTAGTGCAGTTGAAACGTAATTACTTATACGTTTTATACATTAACCCTATTTATACCAAATCTTATGAGTTTCAAACCCTTTTTAGACGTGTAACAAGTCAATTGATCCTTATATCCCTGATCTAATGTGAACTCATCATTTAATCCCCTTGCACCTTGGAGATATATATCCACACAAAACCCAAAACATTTTTGTTCTTTGTAATAAAAAAAAAATGAATATTGATGCAGTCCCGGTCGACAGTCGGTGTGCCAACTAAGGAAAAATATATAAAAATGAATAATGTGAAGAAGAAACAAAATGTACGTCATGTGGGGTAAACAGGCAGCACCCGTGCATGTCAATTATTTCATTTTATATTTTCCATGATTTGAATTAAAATTATTAAATTTTGTACAGCCGCAAGACCACTGGAGGCCACCAATCGGCAGAGAGTAACGGCAGTGGCTCATTGGCTAATGCTTTCGGTGTTTCTTCAGTTACCGTTATTGTCTTTATGTTGACGTCGGTTTGGAGATTGTAGAAGTAATGTTTTCTTGAACGTAATGTTTTACAATGATAATTAGCAACTGTTTATATTATTATATTAACTAGCTTGGATGGAACCATGTAAAATACTTTGGTAAAAAACAAAATGTCAATATTTAGTATCACGAGTTATTACACATAATGGTTTTGTTCATCCATAGGAAGAAAATGCGAGGGGATTTTCAAGTGAACAATATAATACTCAAAAAGAAAATGGATAAAAAGGGTTTTAAACAAGGTCCAAACCGAAAACTGCAACTACTTAATGGGAAAAACTTCTATCCAAAATTAGACCATGCGTAGTGGGCAACTTGATACCCTTGGGCGTTTTGAGCCATGTGGCAGCCCAATCAGCAATGGAGCATTATTAGGCGTTTTCTAAAATGGGTATAGTGGGGATGAGGCATTATTGGGCAATATGTTTTGTAGTAAAATAAAATTAAAAAAAAACACCTAAAAATCTTATTGGCCAAGCAAATGGAATCTCTAATGTGATTGGCCAACCTTTTCCCCATTGAGCGTTTTTCAAACCATGCCAAGGAGGATTTTTTGCAAGATAACGCCCAAGTGTAGTGGGGAAGGGACGTTATTGGGCGTGATTGGGCAATTTTTAAAAAAAAAAAAACGCCACACTACGCATGGTCTTATGGTCAAGAGACATCATGCTAAATATCTATGCTAAATATCTAGAAAATAGAAATGTCTACACGTGAATCATTAGACAATTTTTATATTTGTTAGCCTCAAATAATATTTTCTATGGATCTACAAATTCAATTATTAAAGTTTCTAGGTAAGCAAACCACTTGGTTTCAACAAATTCACGGGTTGGAGTTGTTTTGATGGCATGCTCATCATCTAAAATATTGTCGTTTGAAAGCAACTAGAGCCCGAGGATTGCAATTGCTTATTATACCCATCTTCCAATAGTGTTTTAGACTTGTAGTGATGTTTACCTCAAGTTCAAATCTGGATTTTTTGACTAAAAAATGTAATGAAAAAAGTTCATGTCATTTTGTGTATGAAATGGTATAGGTTTTGTCCTCATAGGATTTTCAAATGAATGAATAGAGTTTAACATATAATCTTTTAAAAAAAAGTATATGTTATTGTCCCAGGTTGTAAAAAAAAAAAAAAAATTGAATCAATCAAACGAACAAATGCATGGATATGGGAACAACCTACGACATATTCAAATCATACGAGAATATAATTAAAATCAGGAAAATTGGTATTTAATAAACCAACCTTTGCCTAGTTGGTAAAGAATAATCCTACCTACAGAATTGGTAAATAATAATCCTACGTTTCAATATGTTGGTACTCAATAGACCTCCGTTAGTTTTTTTGTAACTGAAGTTAGTTTTTAAGTTTTATTTGTTACACAAACAGTCCCTATAGTTATACTTTACTAGTTTTAAGTTTTATTTATTACACAAACAGTCCCTGTAGTTATAAAAAAAATCATAAAAATAAAAAAAAATCTAAAAAATCATAAAAATTCTAAAAAAATCTAAAAAAATTCAAAAAAATCATAAAAATTCAAAAAAAAATAAAAAAAATCATAAAAAATCATAAACAATCATAAAAAGTCATAAAAATTCAAAAAATTCAAAAAAAGCAAACGTTTCGACCCGGACCGTTTCGACCCGTACCGTTTCGACCCGTACCGTTTCCACGCGTACCGTTTCGACCCGAACCGTTTTCGACCCACCACCACCACCGCACCGCCGCCACAGCACCGCCACCACCACCACCGCCACCACCACCACAGCACCGCCACCACCACCACCACCGCCACCACCACCACCACCGCCGCCGCCGCCACCACCGCCACCACCACCACCACCACCACCGCCGCCGCCGCCACCACCACCACCGCCGCCGCCACCACCACCACCACCACCGCTGCTGCCGCCGCCACCACCACCACCGCCGCCACCACCACCACCGCCACCACCACCACAGCACCGCCACCACCACCGCCACCACCGTTTTTGAAACGGTACGGGTCGAAACGGTACGGGTCGAAACGGTCCGGGTCGAAACGTTTGCTTTTTTTTGAATTTTTATGATTTTTTATGATTTTTTTGATTTTTTTTTATTTTTTATGATTTTTTTGAATTTTTTTGATTTTTTTAGAATTTTTTAGAATTTTTATGATTTTTTTGAATTTTTTTGATTTTTTAGATTTTTTTTTATTTTTATGATTTTTTTTATAACTACAGGGACTGTTTGTGTAATAAATAAAACTTAAAACTAGTAAAGTATAACTAAAGGGACTGTTTGTGTAACAAATAAAACTTAAAAACTAACTTCAGTTACAAAAAAACTAACGGAGGTCTATTGAGTACCGACATATTGAAAGGTAGTATTATTATTTACCAATTCTGTAGGTAGGATTATTCTTTACCAACTGGGCAAAAGTTGGTTTATTAAATACCAATTTCCTTAAAATCAAAACAAACTAATCTTATTTATCTATTCCTAAAATACTACTCAATATCACTATCCAAGATAGACACTAAATTTCATTTAATTTCAAGATTTGCCCTTCCACAAATCAATCTCAATTTCTGCCTTGACTGGTTATGGACACATGATTTATTATTTCCTTAAAACCTATTGTTCCCCAAAAGGGATGTAGCACATGATTGGCACTTCTCATGCTTTGTCTTATCAAACCTTGGATCTTATCAAACAAAACCATGTTTTGATAATTGAACATGATTCCGACCTACATAATTATAAAACCATCACAAAAACTACCATTTCAACCTTAAAAAGAGGAGGAATGGTAAATGATAGAGTTCTTTTAGTGGAGGCCTTTTTTTTTTAATGACAACTCATTATTAAACCACATCTAGTAGAGGTCATAGATTCAAATCCAACTTCAATTGATTTTTAGTCTTTAACCCACTTGTATAATGCACGTTGCATTTCCTATTGATTAACAGGCTATTGATGAAATTCTATAATTTTTTAATAACAAGTTCTTATGGTTAAAATAAAATTTACCTATATATTAAAATTTAAACACAATGAACAGTAACAACATCAAGGGATTAGTAAATGGTATCGGGTATCGGTACCGGTATCAAATTTATCAAACCGGGTATATTACCGAATCGGTACCGACCTTTGATATTTTCGGCATCGGTTCGGTACCGGTATTCACCGGTTTTTACCCTCAAATACCGGTACCGTACCAGTACCGACTGGTACAGAACCGTACCGTACCAGGTATATTCGGTACCGGTACCCACTTTTGGGGATTTTCGGTAACGGTATTTTCGATACCGGTTGGTATCGAGCTCATCAAATCCTGTAGCAACGTAGCAACGCAAGTAATTGCATCGTTTAGATTACTTTTCATACACACTGTAAGTAAACTGTATTTCGTTTGATGAGGTTTTATATACAAAACAACTTATTTTGTTTTCTTTTTTTGTCTTTTTCTATAATAAATGAACTAGGTGGACACCCGCCCAACGGGCGCGAGTAGATCGTGAACATTGAATGTAAGCCTACGTTTATATGTAAAATTTGATGTGAAATTATTTAATGAATTCACGTTCGCATTATACTTAAGAATACATTAATAACGTTTATATGTAAACCTAACCGAAGTACGAAAAAGCCCCTACGAATTCTGTCATTCCCAACTTGTCGACTAATTATAAGAATACATTAATAACGTTTATATGTAAACCTAACCGAAGTACGAAAAAGCCCCTACGGATTCTGTCATTCCCAACTTGTCGACTAATTAAGTTTAGACACAAGAGAAACATAACGAACCCACAAAACATGTTTACTAACACAAATATTCTTTGTTTATAAATTTAGTCCAAGCCCAAACCTTGTTTACTAAATGTGGTCCAAGTCCAAAACCTGTTTATTAAATCTGGTCCAAGCCCAAGCCCATATGTTGAAAAAACTACTTTTTTAAAAATCTTGTCAAAACAGAAGGTTTGTTTGTTAAGTTTTTGTGAAAATATTGTTTGTTCTTCGAAGGTTTCTATTACCTACTTTGTTTAATGTTTGTTTGTTTTGTTTTTGTTCTATGCTATCGTAATAGTATCAAAACAGAAGGTTTGTTTGTGAAGTTTTTGTGAAAATATTGTTTGTTCTTGGAAAGTTTCTATTACCTACTGTGCATAACAACCATCGAAATAGATTATAATACATCATTTAATTGTTTGTATTTAGTTACATATCTTTATAAAACAATGTTAAAGCCAATATGTGTTAGAACATAAAAATTTTATCACTGTGTTACGAAAAAATTAATAGCTAAGGTTTGATATAGAAATAACCTAACTAATTGATAATATGTTGTCTAAAATGAAAGCATGACATAATTTTATGTTGTCTAAAATGAAAGCATGACCTAATTTAAATAACTTAATGTTATTGAACAATTCAATAAAGCCCATATGTTTGATCCTATTAACATTAATAATGGGTTAGAGTTTAAAAGGCCATTATTAATATACCAACTGAATTGAAAAATGAAATATTTAGTGTACTACAACTGTAAATAACTCGGTTCCCTTATTAAAAAAAGAAAAGAGATCCATTTATAAAATTTCTTAATAAATAACAAAAAATTTATTTCCAAAAAAAAGAGTGATTATAAATCAAATATTAAAAGATTGATTAGTTAAATAACTCTTTAATTAAAATCCTGATTAAATACCTCAAATCCATCCATCGATCATCATCATCATCACACTTGTCAAAAAATCTCCAAATCTCTCTCTCAACTCTCAACACCGATCATCGTCATCTTCATCCATCTTCATCTTCATCCTGTTCATCATTCTTCACCATCTTCATCCATCTTCAAATCTTGCGAACCATACTTTTTCTGTTTTACACCGACCATCATCATCTTCATCCATCTTCATCATCTTCATCCATCTTCATCTTCAAAACAGAGGTTTGGATCATCATCTTATCTATATATGTTTTTTTATATTTGTGAGGTTTTTGTGAAAAAACAGAGGGTTGATTTGGGTATTTTGGTTTCAGTTTTTGATAATGATAATCTGAATGCCGCATGATGATGATGATAATCAGTTATTTGTGAATGTTTTTGTGAAAAAACAGAGTGTTGATTTGGGTATTTTGGTTTCAGTTTTTGATAATGATAATCTGAATGCCGCATGATGATGATGATAATCATTTTTTTGTTAAAAAACAGATGGTTGATTTGGGTATTTTGGTTTCAGTTTTTGATAATGATATCTGAATGCCGCGTGATGATGATGTTGATAATCAGTTTTTCGTGAAAAAACAGAGGGTTGATTTGGGTATTTTGGTTTCAGTTTTTTATAATGATAATCTGAATGCCGCTTGATGATGATGATGATGATTTTAAGATTTTTTGTGAATGGGTTGATTTGGAGTATTTTGGTTTCAGTTTTTCAGAGTGTTTGTCATGTTTTTGTTCTTTTTTTGTGAATGGGTTGATAATGATATTTATGAATGTTTTTTGGAGTATTTTGGTTTCAGTTTTTCAGAGTGTTTGTGATGTTTTTGTTCTGTTTTTGTGAATGGGTTGATAATGATATTTGTGAATGGGTTGATAATGATATTTGTGAATGTTTTTGTGAAAAAACAGAGTGTTGATTTGGGTATTTTGGTTTCAGTTTTTGATAATGATAATCTGAATGCCGCATGATGATGACGATAATCAGTTTTTTTGTGAATGTTTTTGTGAAAAAACAGAGGGTTGATGATGATGATAATCATTTTTTTTGTTAAAAACAGAGGATTGATTTGGGTATTTTGGTTTCAGTTTTTGATAATGATATCTGAATGCCGCATGATGATGATGTTGATAATTAGTTTTTCGTGAAAAACAGAGGGTTGATTTGGGTATTTTGGTTTCAGTTTTTGATAATGATAATCTGAATGCTGCATGACGATGATGATGCTTTTAAGATTTTTTGTGAATGGGTTGATTTGGAGTATTTTGGTTTCAGTTTTTCAGGTTTGTTTGTGATGTTTTTGTTCTGTTTTTGTGATGTTTTTTGTGAATGTTTTTGTGAAAAAACAGAGGGTTGATGATGATGATAATCAATTTTTTGTTAAAAAACAGAGGGTTGATTTGGGTATTTTGGTTTCAGTTTTTGATAATGATATCTGAATGCCGCATGATGATGATGATGATGTTGATAATCAGTTTTTTGTGAAAAACAGAGGGTTGATTTGGGTATTTTGGTTTCAGTTTTTGATAATTTTAATCTGAATGCCGCATGATGATGATGATGATGATAATCAGTTTTTTGTGAATGGGTTGATTTGGAGTATTTTGGTTTCAGTTTTTCAGGTTTGTTTGTGATGTTTTTGTTCTGATTTCTTCTGTTTTGTTCTGTTTGTTTGTTTTGTTTTTGTTCTGCTTTGTTATGTTTGTTTGTTTTGTTTGTTTTGCTTTGAAAAAACAGAGGGTTGATTTGTTTTGCTTTGTTCAGGTTTGTTTGTGATGTCTTTTGTGAAAATATTGTACAGAATGGTTGCGGATGTAAAGATACGCAAAACAGCAACTACGAAGGCGAGAACACTTGACAACCTCCTAGAAGATGGTGCGGTGCACATAAGGAAGTGATTGATCAAAACGATCAATTGCATATGAATGAATACAACCCCAGTGGCAGATATGTAATTAGCGAGCTCCGGAATTTCAAGGAAAATCGAAGAGCTACACTGGGGTTATATTCATTCATATCTGCTACATTCCGAAGTGCACCCGTCAGTAAAGATCCACAATTGGTTGTGGTGGTATGACGTTTTGTCTCTGTATTGTATGTTACGGTCTTTTATTATCGAGTCTGTAAGTTCCGTCAAGTCTACGAAGTTGGTATGAAGTTTTGTCTATGTATTGTATGTATTAAAAATTTACATTTAATATACAATTTAGGCTTTAATAATTTGTTATATATAGTATACATTTAATTATTAGATTGCATTTATTTAAAAAGAGTTAATTATTAGATTGCATTTATTTTTAGACAATTAATTTAAATTGTTAAATCAATAATTTCTTAACAAAAAAGCAAGAAAAGAATTTAGGGGCTCAGGTTGATGTTTCACACAAACCACAGGGACATGGGTAAGTTTAACACACGGGTAAGTTTAATAACCATCGAATTCAAATATTAAAACATAGATTATAATACATCATTTAAATTGTTTGTGTTTAGTTTGTAACACCTCGAAAATTCACGTCCTATAATGTATTGACACGTGTCGTAAGCTTAAACGTGTGAAATAATACTCTAGAAGGACTAAAGTTGACAAACAAGAAAAGTGTGTGAAAATAAGGGTTCAAAATGTCAACAAGGGATAAATATCCTTTATAGTAACCCTACATTATGCTCATGCCTTCAAACGAATAAATCATGGATCATACGAAGTTAAATATGAAAGAAAGTGAGGGATTACAAACTACAGGGGTTAAATGTGTCAACATGTTTAAAGTATACCTCTGAGTGACCTTTTAGCATACCCGAAGCTTTGTAACGGTAAATTATGCTCACTAGAATACATGATAAAAATTTCATAAAGTTTCGTTATCGTATGAGAAAGTTATGACCAAATTCGTATATGAGGGGTTAAAGCGTCAACGTTGAAAATTATGACTTTTCGGGTAAACATAAAGTGACCAAGGACTCAATAAAGCGGGTATAAGTCTTGAAGCCCTTGTAAGTAAATGTGAAGGGGTCATAGTGCAAGAAATAAGCTTGGATGACCTTTCGAAGGGCCAAGAGACAAGATGTAACAACTAGAAAATGTTTAATCTGACAACAGGTCTTAGGCGGGCCGCGTAAGACATGTTAACATCTTACGCGGGCCGCGTGCGACCCCCAGATGCAGAAAGTTGGGACAACAACCTGTTTTCACGCAATAACCGACTTTAGAAGATATTTTCACTACATGGGCGACCCCTAAATGTTCTTTTAGACCTTAGGGACACATGTTGATGATCAGGGATCAATGGTAGCATGATTTGTCAATGATCTAAGGAGATTAAAGCACTATAAAAGGGCCTTGTGTTGCAACATTGTGATCACTCATTCCTTCTGCATTTCTGGAGCTTTTGGGAGTTCAAGAGCAGACCCTAAGCATCTCAAATCGTGCATAGGACTTCAGTAAGTATGCTTAACTTTTCTTAGTTGAGTTTTTACTTAGTTTTAGCTTAAAAGTCAAACCGTCGTAATTACCGTTTGACTTAGCGATTAATCATTAATGGTCCAGTGATTAGTCGAATTGAAGGTAGTTATAAGTTGGTAATTATGTGGGCATTAAACCCTTAAAAGGGCACCCTCTGATTCCCACTCTATCTAGACCTTTTGTCGGGTCAAAGTTGATTAGAAAAAGGTCAACAGAATGCTAATTTTTGAATTAACGCATAATTAACAATGTAGAAGGCATGTAACCTATTTTATCACTCATATAACTTGATAATAAGTATAATAACTGGTCTAAGCTTGTTTGATCCGACAATTTCCTGTTTAGACCCGGTTCGGAACCGAAAGTAGCAAAACTTTGACTTTTGCTTTGACTTCAGTTCTGACCCGTTTTAGTATGATTTAGAAATGCCTTAGAGCTTCTTTAGGACCAGGCTAGATGATAGTAAGACCCTCTGGGGTTGGTTCGTTGATTACCCGAGTCGTTTACACGTTTCCGTTAAATGCTTAAAGTTGACCATAATGCCCTTTTGACCATAAAACGAGAATTTAAGAAATGTGAAAGGACAATAATCTTTGATACTGATTTATAAACATGTCCCTAAAATTTCACATCAGTTGGAGGTCTAGATTAGGAGTTATGCTCGTTAGCGTAATTATAACGCCTTTTTAGTAATTAAACGGCGCAATTAGCATAAAGCCTATCTAAACCCAATTTTTGACACCAAACCTTTTACCCACTGATGTAATATAATATTTTGAGATTTTTAAAGATTTTTAATTATTTTTAACCTGCTCATAACCTAAGGTTATGGCATTAATTCGGTAAATACCGAATATACCCTTTTTGGTTATAAAATGAGTTCTACAAAGTATTTTGACGCCAATCCAGTTGCTACTGATTTTATTTAATAAATGAAGTATTTTGAACTTTATAACCTGTCCAGAAAACTCAGATTTCCGGTATAAACCGGAAATCACTTAAAAATGGCTTTTTAAGCGTATTAAACGCATAGTTTGGGTTTAAAACCATTTTATCACATAAGACTTATTACCAACTGGTATGACCTATTAAAATAAGTTATTTTACTGATGTATTCAGACCCGAATCTCAGAATTATAAATAATCTCTTTTATAGTCTTTAAATGACCAAAATACCCCTTCGGGGCTTAAATTAAGATTAAACTCGTTTTGGGCATAATGGAAGGTATCCTACTGATATCGCAACATATTTAAGGCATATTAACTTAGGAAACCTGTATATGATTCTTTTGGTTACTCGTTACGCGCTTGTCGCGTTCGGATCGGCTTATGTAACTAGTTTACATATATTAGCCGAAACGGGTCAAACCATATCCTTTTTGTCTCAAAATACAGAGTGTGTTTAAGTTACCCATATTAAACAAGCATACAAGCTTTTCGGGTCAAAACCACATTCTAAACCGCTCTTCGCTTTATCATGCGTTTGAACCGTGTCTTCCTTTTGAAAACTAACCGGTCTAAGTTTAAGCTTAATTAAAGACTCGTTAGGATTCTAATAGGTTATTATAAAACCCTCGTTCCAGATTAGGAGTCCAGTAAAAGCTACGTGCACTTACTGTATTGGACTTATACTTTGCTCAGGTAAATACTCTTAACTTATTTTCCCTATACGGGCTTGGGATACGGTACTATAAAAGTACCGCTTGGTCGGGTATGTGTAGTCATTTAAATCGGATTGTGATTAATGTATTTGCATGACCCGTTTAATATGTATTATTTGGTGTATGGCATTTGGTGGTTAAATGACCATGTCCCGGATATCCTTGGCATCATTTTACGAAATGGCCACGACCTAAGCACGGGGTGTAGGCGTACATCTGACAGATGCATTATGTAAAAACTGGTAATCCACCTAGAGGAATACAATCCTTGTGGGCATTATACCTGTGGCGTGTCAGTTAATCTTGTCCGGCCCTAATGGACGACAAATAAGTAAAACTGTATACATGATTATTTAATAATTGTCCCAAGTTATAAAAGATATTTTGCCGGAGTGCATTCAAATCAATTTTTAAACTCTTTTCAAAATGAGTCAGTTAAGTTGTATTTACCAGTATAAACTGACGTATTTTGTAAAAAGACCAAGTTCAGGTACTAGACGAAATAGGCTGGCTACTCAAGGCATCATTACTCAAGTCTCGCAAGCTCTAGATGTCAAAGTCTGTTGAACAATTTTCCTTTTTATTTTGATCCGCCTGTGGATCCTTTACTTTCCGTTGTAATACTGGATATTACTTTATATTCGGATTGTAATATACTTATTTTTGCTTCCGCTGTGCATTTATATCTATTGTGTTGTTTGACTATGATGATATCAACTACGTCACGATACTCCCCACCGGGCCCACCGGTAATACGTGGAAAGTCGGGGTGTGACATGTTGGTATCAGAGCCAACACTGAGTGAATTAAACGCTAGCCTTTTGTGTTTAATCTCAGTTACACAGTTGCACATTCTTGAGTCTAGGCAAGAACATAGGACTAATCCTAATTCGTTTTATTTTGTCCCTATTCGGTTCCTTTGTTATTTTTCTGATTAGCCCTTGCATGGGCAAGTCATTTGCTGTAGAAGTCCCGTTTAGGGCAACCATATACTTGTTTAAATTTTATTGGAACGATTATAATTAAAATGTCATTCCTATATTATAAGATCTACCATTATAATAAAATAGCAAAAATCTAAAAAGGACAAGACCTAGCCATATGTCACATTAAGACAGGGCCAAGATGGTAGTTCCACAATTGGATTTAGATCCTTGGTAACATTTCAATTTAGGATTGTTCTGCGTTAAATATTAAAAAGAATCTAAAGGGTAAAACCTAGTCTAAATGTCACTGCAGACATGGCCAAGATGGTAAAACTTATTCAAGAGATTCAAATCCTTGTTACACATTTGAAAGCATATTAGCATGCTTGACCAAATGTGATATGATAAAATCACATAAGTCATTTTTAAATGGGTTATTCTAAATTCCCTTATTTATATAATCATCCCTTAAGGATGAAGTGCCCACGGGCTATAATTAACGTCCTCTGGGACTAAAGACAGTGGTAGACTACAACTCCCTGTCAAGAAAAGGTAATGAACTTTGATTCAAACCTTAATGCCTCGATTTCATAAGATCTGGGCTTATAAATTAAACTCGTCTACGTGACTAGGCCTTTTGTGCTATTATTAACTTATAATTTAGGATTATGATAAAGATCCTGAACAATTATATATTTAGCAAATTAACTAAAATGTGTATTAAAAACATGGTTAATAAATCGTTTAAAATGATAAAACTGTATAAGCTTCCGTATAAACCTTGCCCTTATTCTCTTTTTGTAGCAATTAAAGCTACATGGCTAGGTCAGAGGAAGAGAACAGTCATCCTCTGGAAAACCGCGATGATGATAGGATTAATATAACCATAGGAGAGCTTCGTACACTGATTGATACAGCTGTATCTAAAGCTGTAGAGGAGCAATTTAAGGAGTATAGTGGGACTCATAGTAAAGCCTCATCTGTACCCCACTCTAAGTCTGTCCCTAAAACTCATTCTGAGGCTCATAGCAAGCCACCCTCAAAGAAAGATGAGTCAAAGAAGGATGATGATCGATGTTCATCTACTCAACACAGTGTTCCATCCAAGAGGATAGTGTTCGATAATGAACCGCGTACCAAGTCATGTACCTATAAATACTTTGTTTCCTGCAAACCCTGGGATTTCACTGGGGAGAAAGGGGCAATTGATTGTATGACCTGGTTGGATGAAATGGACACAGTTGTCGATATCAGCGGTTGTGCTGAAAGGGATGTGGTGAAGTATGTATCCCAATCATTCAAGGGAGAGGCACTAGCATGGTGGAAGTCTCTCATTCAAGCTGCTGGGAAGATTCCACTCTACAACATGTCATGGGAGCAGTTTGTTGCTCTCATTATGGAGAACTACTACCCTCAACACGTGGTCGAAAGAATTGAATCAGATTTCTTATCATTGGTGATGACAAACTTAGATTGTCAAGCTTACCTCACCAGTTTTAATACCCTGTCCAGACTAGTTCCTTACCTAGTAACACCAGAACCCAAGCGAATTGCTCACTTCATTGGGGGGTTTAGCCCCATAAATCAAAGCCAGTGTTAAGGCTTCAAGACCTGCTACGTTTAGGTTAGCAGCTGATCTCTCTCTATCCCTTACTTTAGATGCAGTCAGGTTGAGATCGCTAAAGAAATCTGAAGAAAGTAAGAGGAAGCGTGGGGATGATAACTCACGAGGGTCAGAGAAGAAGCACAAGGGAAACACTGATTCTAAGAAGTTTGGGTCTGGAAGGAATAGTCAGCGAACAGAGGAAAAGCTAAAGTGCACGACTTGCCAAAAACGCCACTTTGGAAAGTGCAGACTTGAGTCCAATTCTAAGTCAGGATCACCTGCATGTGGGATATGCAAGTCTAAGGAGCACAAGACTGTCGATTGCAAGAAGATTAAATATGCCACATGCTACAACTGCAATGAGAAAGGGCACATTAAAACCAATTGCCCTAAATACGCCAAGAAACCTGAAGAGGTCAAGAAGACCAATGCAAGGGTCTTCAAGATGGATGCAAAGGAAGCCGTCCAGGAAGACAATGTTATTACAGGTACTTTCCTCATAAATGATGTATATGCAAGAGTACTTTTTGATTCAGGCGCTGATAAGTCGTTCGTAGATAATAAGTTTTGTGAATTGTTGAAATTGCCTGTTAAAACCTTAAGTGTGAAGTATGAGGTGGAATTAGCTGATGGAACCATAGAAACCGCATCAATCGTGTTAGATGGATGTGTTATATCCATTAGGAGCCACTCATTTCCATTGTCTTTACTTCCTTTGAAGTTAGCCGGTTTCGACATAGTTATAGGCATGGATTGGTTATCTCGTAACCAAGCCCAGATTGTCTGCAATAAGAAACAAGTGGTGATCAAGACTCCGTCTGGTGAATCACTTACCATTCAGGGAGATACTCGGTATGGACTTCCTGAGCAAGTGTCTATGCTCAAGGCCTCTAAGTGTTTAAAGAAGGGTTGTGTCATTTACATGGCATAAGTGACTATTGATGAGCCGAAGCCCAAGATTGGGGATATCCCCGTCATTTCTGAATACCCTGAAGTTTTTCCTGAAGATCTACCTGGTTTACCACCAGATAGGCAAGTAGAATTCAGAATTGACATCATCCCCGGAGTAGCTCCTGTTGCTAGAGCACCTTATAGATTGGCACCAACAGAGATGAAGGAATTGAGGACACAGTTAGATGATCTGCTAGCCAAGGGTTTCATAAGACCTAGTTCGTCTCCATGGGGAGCGCCAATCTTGTTTGTCAAGAAGAAGGATGGATCGATGCGTCTGTGCATCGATTACCGTGAGCTTAATAAGGTCACTATAAAGAATAGGTATCCTTTGCCCTGGATCGACGATCTGTTCGATCAGTTGCAAGGGGCAAGTTACTTCTCTAAGATTGACTTAAGGTCAGGCTATCACCAACTGAAGGTTAGAGATGAAGACGTACACAAGACCGCATTTAGGGCTCGTTATGGTCATTACGAGTTCCTAGTGATGCATTTTGGGCTCACAAATGCACCAGCGGCGTTCATGGATCTCATGAATCGCGTCTGCAAGCCCTACTTGGACAAATTCGTCATCGTTTTCATTGACGACATCCTCATCTACTCGAAGAGCCAAGCTGATCATGAGAAACATCTACGATGTATTCTTTCACTACTTCAACAGGAGAAGCTTTACGCCAAATTTTCGAAGTGTGAATTTTGGCTTCGAGAAGTCCAATTTCTTGGACATGTTGTTAGTGTGCGTGGAATCCAAGTGGATCCCGCTAAGGTGGAAGCTGTTATGAACTGGCAAGAGCCAAAGACGCCCACAGAAATTCACAGTTTCTTAGGATTGACAGGATACTACAGACGCTTTATCGAAAATTTTTCAAGGATTGTTGCGCCCCTAACTTCTTTGACTAGGAAGAAGATTAAGTTCGACTGGGGACCCAAGCAATAAGAATCCTTTGATATCCTTAAGTAGAAGTTGAGCAACGCGCCTGTACTGACATTGCCTGAAGGTACCGAAGAATTCGTAGTTTATTGCGATGCATCACACACTGGCATGGGGTGTGTGCTTATGCAGAAAGGCAAGGTTATTGCATATGCTTCACGTCAGTTAAAAGTGCACGAAAAGAACTACACCACCCATGACTTGGAGTTGGGTGTCGTTGTATTTGCACTGAAGCTATGGAGGCACTATTTATATGGTATCAATTGTGTGATCTATTCTGATCACAAGAGCCTCCAGCACCTGTTTAACCAAAAAGATTTAAACATGAGGCAACGACGATGGATGGAGACTTTGAATGATTATGACTGTGAGATCAGATACCATCCTGGCAAGACGAATGTAGTCGCCGATGCCTTGAGTCGCAAAGAAAGAGTTAAACCTATAAGAATCAATGCCAAGAGCATTGAGATAAAGAATCGTTTGAATGAAAGGTTGTTAGCTGCACAGAAGGAAGCTGTGTTGGAAGCTAACTATCCTAACGAAAAGCTAGGGGTAACCGGGGAGCAGTTATCTCTTGGCAAGGACGGAATTCTGAGATTGAATGGACGAATATGGGTTCCAGTTTATGGAGGACTTCGGGATGTTATCCTACAGGAAGCCCATAGTTCTAAATATTCCGTTCATCCTGGAGCTGATAAGATGTACCAGTATCTGAAGGCAAATTTTTGGTGGATAGGCTTGAAGAAGTCTATAGCTACCTATGTAGCTAAATGTTTGACGTGTGCGCAAGTCAAAGCTGAACATCAAAA
The DNA here is from genome assembly GCA_030545235.1 of Helianthus tuberosus. Classification (NCBI taxonomy): domain Eukaryota; kingdom Viridiplantae; phylum Streptophyta; class Magnoliopsida; order Asterales; family Asteraceae; genus Helianthus; species Helianthus tuberosus. The sequence goes on along the minus strand of CM060429.1, from coordinate 133,260,638 downwards.
GCCGTCAGGTTTACTACAACAACCTGAACTTCCCACGTGGAAGTGGGAAATGGTGACAATGGATTTTATCACCAAGTTACCTAAGACAAGGAAAGGAAATGATACGATATGGGTGATAGTGGATAGACTGACTAAGTCAGCACATTTCATACCCATTAAGGAGACCTATAGCTCCGACATGTTAGCCCAATTGTACGTAGATAAGATTGTATCTCTACATGGCGTACGTGTGGCTATTATCTATGAAAGAGATATTAGATACACGTCACATTTTTGGAAAATTTTCCAACAATCTCTGGGCACGCGCTTAAATTTCAGTACGGCTTACCATCCGCAGACGGACGGGCAGAGTGAGCGTACAATCCAAACTTTGGAAGACATGCTTCGTGCATGTGTGATTGACTTGGGTGGTAGTTGGGATAACCACCTACCAATAATCGAGTTCTCATATAACAATAGCTACCATACGAGCATTAAAGTTGCGCCTTTCGAGGCCTTGTACGGTAGAAAGTGCAGAACACCCGTTTGTTGGGCGGAAGTTGGAAATGTCCAATTGTCAGGACCGGAAATAGTCATTGAAACGACGGACAAGATTGTCCAGATTCGTGACCGCCTGAAAGCTGCCAGGGATAGGCAGAAAAGCTACACAGATTTTAAGCGTAAACCTTTCAACTTCGAGGTAGGTGACAAGGTGTTGCTTAAAGTATCACCCTGGAAGGGAGTGATGCGATTTGGTAAGAAAGGCAAGTTAAGCCCGAGATACATAGGACCATTCGAGGTCATCGAACGTGTCGGATCAGTGGCTTATAAGTTAAATTTGCCTGAAGAGCTCAGTGGAATTCACAATGTATTCCACATCTGCAATCTGAAGAAGTGTTTCGCTGATGAATCATTGGTCATACCATATACAGATGTGCACATAGAAGAGACCTTGAAGTTTGTTGAAAAACCTGTGTCGATCGAGGATCGACAGGTTAAGAAGCTTCGAAGGAAGCATACGCCTATTGTAAAGGTAAAATGGGATGCCCGTAGAGGTCCCGAGTACACGTGGGAGGTTGAGTCCACAATGAAAGAAAAGTACCCTCATTTGTTTCAGTAAATCTCGAGGTCGAGATTTCTTTTAAGGGGGTGAGGATGTAACACCTCGAAAATTCACTTCCTATAATGTATTGACACGTGTCGTAAGCTTGAACGTGTGAAATAATACTCTAGAGGGACTAAAGTTGACAAACAAGAAAAGTGTGTGAAAATAAGGGTTCAAAATGTCAACAAGGGATAAATATACTTTACAGTAACCCTACATGATGCTCATGCCTTCAAACGAACAAATCATGGATCATACGAAGCTACATATGAAAGAAAGTGAGGGATTACAAACTACAGGGGTTAAATGTGTCAACATGTTTAAAGTATACCTCTGAGTGACCTTTTAGCATACCCGAAGCTTTGTAACGGTAAATTATGCTCACTAGAATACATGATAAAAATTTCATAAAGTTTTGTTATCGTATGAGAAAGTTATGACCAAATTCGTATAAGAGGGGTTAAAGCGTCAACGTTGAAAATTATGACTTTTCGGGTAAACATAAAGTGACCAAGGACTCAATAAAGCGGGTATAAGTCTTGAAGCCCTTGTAAGTAAATGTGAAGGGGCAAATGCGTCTTCGAAAATTCACGTACCCTGTTCGAGCTTGAAAAAATATGCTCTTCCGTAATGTTTTATTATTATTTAAAAAATAACAATCAAATTTTGGGCTCAATAAACCTAATGCCAAGTGGGCTAAATTCTAAATCATAAAAAATTATTTGTAAATGGGCCTATATTGGAATTGCTATGTGTTTACTATTTAAAAAAAATAACATATACATATCGGATTTTTTTTTTAAATCGTGTGTCCCTCGTAATCACGGGCCTTGTGCGGAGGTCCTCCCCGCACACCATCAACGCCGCCACTGTGAAGGGGTCATAGTGCAAGAAATAAGCTTGGATGACCTTTCGAAGGGCCAAGAGACAAGATGCAACAACTAGAAAATGTTTAATCTGAATGTTTTTGTGAAAAAACAGAGGGTTGATGATGATGATAATCAATTTTTTGTTAAAAAACAGAGGGTTGATTTGGGTATTTTGGTTTCAGTTTTTGATAATGATATCTGAATGCCGCATGATGATGATGTTGATAATCAGTTTTTTGTGAAAAAACAGAGGGTTGATTTAGGTATTTTGGTTTCAGTTTTTGATAATTTTAATCTGAATGCCGCATGATGATGATGATAATCAGTTTTTTGTGAATGGGTTGATTTGGAGTATTTTGGTTTCAGTTTTTCAGGTTTGTTTGTGATGTTTTTGTTCTGTTTTTCTTCTGTTTTATTCTGTTTGTTTGTTTTGTTTTTGTTCTGCTTTGTTATGTTTGTTTGTTTTGTTTGTTTTGCTTTGAAAAAACAGAGGGTTGATTTGTTTTGCTTTGTTCAGGTTTGTTTGTGATGTCTTTTGTGAAAATATTGTACAGAATGGTTGCGGATGTAAAGATACGCAAAACAGCAACTACGAAGGCGAGAACACTTGACAACCTCCTAGAAGATGGTGCGGTGCACATAAGGAAGTGATTGATCAAAACGATCAATTGCATATGAATGAATACAACCCCAGTGGCAGATATGTAATTAGCGAGCTCTGGAATTTCAAGGAAAATCGAAGAGCTACACTGGGGTTATATTCATTCATATGAATGAATATAACCCTAGTGGCAGATATGTAATTAGCTACACTGGGGTTATATTCATTCATATCTGCTACATTCCGAAGTGCACCCGTCAGTAAAGATCCACAATTGGTTGTGGTGGTATGACGTTTTGTCTCTGTATTGTATGTTACGGTCTTTTGTTATCGAGTCTGTAAGTTCCGTCAAGTCTACGAAGTTGGTATGAAGTTTTGTCTATGTATTGTATGTATTAAAAGTTTACATTTAATATACAATTTAGGCTTTAATAATTTGTTATATATAGTATACATTTAATTATTAGATTGCATTTATTTAAAAAGAGTTAATTATTAGATTGCATTTATTTTTAGACAATTAATTTAAATTATTAAATCAATAATTTCTTAACAAAAAAGCAAGAAAAGAATTTAGGGGCTCAGGTTGACGTTTCACACAAACCACAGGGACATGGGTAAGTTTAACACACGGGTAAGTTTAATAACCATCGAATTCAAATATTAAAACATAGATTATAATACATCATTTAAATTGTTTGTGTTTAGTTTGTAACACCTCGAAAATTCACGTCCTATAATGTATTGACACGTGTCGTAAGCTTGAACGTGTGAAATAATACTCTAGAGGGACTAAAGTTGACAAACAAGAAAAGTGTGTGAAAATAAGGGTTCAAAATGTCAACAAGGGATAAATATACTTTACAGTAACCCTACATGATGCTCATGCCTTCAAACGAATAAATCATGGATCATACGAAGCTAAATATGAAAGAAAGTGAGGGATTACAAACTACAGGGGTTAAATGTGTCAACATGTTTAAAGTATACCTCTGAGTGACCTTTTAGCATACCCGAAGCTTTGTAAATTATGCTCACTAGAATACATGATAAAAATTTCATAAAGTTTCGTTATCGTATGAGAAAGTTATGACCAAATTCGTATATGAGGGGTTAAAGCGTCAACGTTGAAAATTATGACTTTTCGGGTAAACATAAAGTGACCAAGGACTCAATAAAGCGGGTATAAGTCTTGAAGCCCTTGTAAGTAAATGTGAAGGGGTCATAGTGCAAGAAATAAGCTTGGATGACCTTTCGAAGGGCCAAGAGACAAGATGCAACAACTAGAAAATGTTTAATCTGAATGTTTTTGTGAAAAAACAGAGGGTTGATGATGATTATAATCAATTTTTTGTTAAAAAACAGAGGGTTGATTTGGGTATTTTGGTTTCAGTTTTTGATAATGATATCTGAATGCCGCATGATGATGATGTTGATAATCAGTTTTTTGTGAAAAAACAGAGGGTTGATTTGGGTATTTTGGTTTCAGTTTTTGATAATTTTAATCTGAATGCCGCATGATGATGATGATAATCAGTTTTTTGTGAATGGGTTGATTTGGAGTATTTTGGTTTCAGTTTTTCAGGTTTGTTTGTGATGTTTTTGTTCTGTTTTTGTTCTGTTTTGTTCTGTTTGTTTGTTTTGTTTTTGTTCTGTTTGTTTGTTTTGTTTTTGTTCTGCTTTGTTATGTTTGTTTGTCAAACCATATCCTTTTTGTTTCAAAATCCAGAGTGTGTTTAAGTTACCCATATTAAACAAGCATACAAGCTTATCGGGTCAAAACCACATTCTAAACCGGTCTTCGCTTTATCATGCGTTTGAACCGTGTCTTCCTTTTGAAAACTAACCAGTCTAAGTTTAAGCTTAATTAAAGACCCGTTAGGATTCTAATAGGTTATTATAAAACCCTCGTTCCAGATTAGGAGTCCAGTAAAAGCTACGTGCACTTACTGTATTGGACTTATACTTTTCTCAGGTAAATACTCTTAACTTATTTTCCCTATACGGGCTTGGGATACGGTACTATAAAAGTACCGCTTGGTCGGGTATGTGTAGTCATTTAAATCGGATTGTGATTGATTGTGATTAATGTATTTTCATGACCCGTTTAATATGTATTATTTGGTGGATGGCTTTTGGGGGTTAAATGACCATGTCCCGGATATCCTTGGCATCATTTTACGAAATGGCCACGACCTAAGCACGGGGTGTAGGCGTACACCTAACAGATGCATTATGTAAAAACTGGTAATCCACCTAGAGGAATACAATCCTTGTGGGCATTATACATGTGGCGTGTCAGTTAATCTTGTCAGGCCCTGCAAACCGGCCCTAATGGACGACAAATAAGTAAAACTGTATACATGATTATTTAATAATTGTCCCAAGTTATAAAAGATATTTTGCCGAAGTGCATTCAAATCAATTTTTAAACTCCTTTAAAAATGAGTCAGTTAAGTTGTTTTTACCAGTGTAAACTGACGTATTTTCCAAAAAGACTAAGTGCAGGTACTAGACGAAATAGGCTGGCTACTCCAGGCATCATTACTCAAGTCTCGCAAGCTCTAGATGTCAAAGTCTGTTGAACAGTTTTCCTTTTTATTTTGATCCGCCTGTGGATCCTTTACTTTCCGTTGTAATACTGGATATTACTTTATATTCGGATTGTAATATACTTATTTTTGCTTTCGTTGTGCATTTATATCTATTGTGTTGTTTGACTATGATGATATCAACTACGTCACTATACTCCCCACCGGGCCCACCGGTAATACGTGGAAAGTCGGGGTGTGACAAGTTACATATCTTTATAAAAGTTTTTTTGTCTTTTTTACCTAGATGTTGCATTATATCATCACAGGCTCCTACTTTCAAACAATTAAAAGCAGGAAAAAAAGTAAAGCAAACAGAACCTCATTCACTTGATCAAAACACAATATAAGAAAATGATCAACTCACAAATGACCAGAAGATCAAAGGGTAAAAAGGAGGTTATTATAAGAAACCCTCACACCCTCAACAGAGTTTCATTCACTTGATCAAAACACAATATACCAAACGCCTCAGATTTGTTATCGCAAGTTGTTGTCGAAAACCGCAATGCCTGCAATCAACGTTTCATGTGTCAAATACATACATACTGAATTGCCTTACATAATTAGTATTTTTCACGTCACAAATTGGGTTTTAAAATTTCAATGTCGCGTGTTAGGAATGGCTGGGTTTTATATTCTACCATTATCAAGTGAAACGTTGAAGAGTGTAAAAAGTACTCAAATCAATAGTCAGTTATACATAGTACCTCAACTCACTGCGCATCTTCTCTATATCATTCCTCAACTTCTCCGTCTCGCGTTGCAACAAAGAGAAATGATTTTCCTGCAAAAGAACAAAACTTCATTTGCAAATATTCAAAATTGCATAATGCATACAATGACATTTATATAAAAACAACTTCAAAAAAGGAAGAACAAAAAATAATCAACAGGTGAATAAGAACCATATTAATCATTTATTTATTATATACATAAGAACCATATTAATCATTTATTTATTATATACAAACTTGTAAATTAAAAAAAATCAAATGTTACCTGAGATATACCAAAGGTATAACAACTTAAATAAATTAATCTTAATCTGGAGGTGCAGATCGTTCTTGTCTTCAGCCAATAACCCTTGTATCTGATCCCCAAATATTTGCTACTGAAACACAAAAAAAACATATTAGGTTTTCATTTTGTTTTATGAAAACCTAAATCAATGAATCGTGAACATTCATATTGATGCAAGAAAACATACACAAGTATACGAATGAGACACCCATGCTTCATCCAACCAATTTAGACGATTAATCATATGAGCAACATATATTACTTAACTGTAAGTCAATGTATTGACAGGGTCAACTAAAGGCACACACCAAAACGTAAAGATTCAAACATATGAAGATGAAACACTTGACTTTTACCACAATTTATCAACTTCTCCTTGATTTTGATCAAAGTTCTATACGGAAAAGATTAAAACTTTATTAATCAAGAATCTAAACCATCAATTTATACATACATTGTCAAAAAGTATAACCATAAATTATAGATTGCAAAAAATAGTTAGCTCTTGAAAACAGAGATAAACAACATTTGGGAACTAAAGCATCAATCAGAATACATGGTTTCATATTATAAAAAAGGAATCATACCATTGAAGGAATCGAAGACTGTGACATATTAAGCCTTTGCGTTTGAAAAACCCATGACTGTTTTGTTTATCACTTTATCAGTTTCTCCTTCTAAACATAAGTCGTTTATGAAGAAGACGAGAGGTCTGATTAGGGCAAATACAATCAACATGGAGAAAAAGTTACCTGAAACATGAACTTGATTGTGAAAATGGTACCTCCGGTGAATCCAACAGTGGTTTCACAGTTGTTGATGCAGTTGTTGAAGCCATGGCTTGAAACCCTAGGGAGAGAGAAGGAAAGTGAAAGAGGGCTTGGGTTTGAATTTTGAAAGAGGGAACTCTGGATATATTTGAGAGAGAAGAATTGAAAATATGGTTTGAATTTTAAAAGTTTGAAAGTGGAGCCAGAATTTGAAATTATGGAGTAAGTATCTATTAATCTTTAACATTTTAATTGATATATTTATGACATCATAATATTGATATATTTATGACATCATCAGATCCTATGTGGCATGCCTCTATGATTGACAAGTACCCAAATTTACATCATCCTTACTTCTCCTCTTATAGATAAGTAGATTGTAGCATGTAAAATTAACTTTGATATTTAGATTATTGATAAGCAAATCATATCAAATCCTGTAATCAAACCGGTATCGTATCGGTACCAAATTTACTATACCAATCATTTTCGGTACCAATTTGGTACACATCTTTTGGCATTTTCAGAATCGTTACTTTCGGTTCGACACCGGTCTAGCACCATACCTGTATTTACTGATTTTTACCTTCAAATACCATACCGTATGGTACCGAGCATTTTCGGTGCCGGTACCTAATTTTGATGATTTTTCGGATCGGTACTTTCGGTGCCGTTACCGGTACCGAGCTCATCCATATTTTAACGTGTTAGCACCGTAATAACTAAGCTGAAAACAACCGAATTTCCAACGTGTAGGACGTGTGGGTCCTATTATTATATATTAGATTATTTAAAATCGTTTTTTTAGGAAGAATTGACTATCGTTACCACGTCATTTTTATTTATGTTTTAATATTTGGTATCTGTTTGTCGTTGCCGACACGCGTTTTGCACACATTATGTTTCCGCCGCAACGCGAGGGCAGAAAATAAACTAGTTAGAAAAAAAACACCATTTCAATTTTCAAGTGTATGCTCCCCATTAGACATCTAGACATCATGCATGTGAATTTGTCTGGCTTTATGGATGCTTGTGATTATAAATCACATGGAGGTGAGCACAAAATGAATCCTATGCAAGCTTTGACTTGTCACTCTATATGGGGCTAGAAACTTAATTTAAAAAAAAAAAAAAAAAAAAGGAATCTGGCTTTTAATTTTGACCAAATCAGTGATGTTTTTTTTAGAGGTAGATAATTGATTTTACATATTTTGATGGGTAAACTCGTAAGCATAGCATGGGCGTGCCTGCCTTTAAGCACGGTCGTGTCTGACACGCTACAACAACAATTACCTTGTCACAAATCACATTAGTATGCAAGCCTTTAAGCACAAGTGTGTTTCGATACAGATTCCATTCTAGATGTCTCTAAGATGCATTTGGTCGATTTTAGGTGACAAGGAGAGAAACCAAGACATTGAAGACTTCTCAATCTAAGAATGATTCAAGGCGCATACCTGGTTTGATTTATATTAATTCCTTGTACGCTAGATATATTCAATTTCATTTAGACTTGACATCAACAACTAACATACAAGAATCAAGACTCTAGAAGCCCATATGTAAAAAGATAAAACGTATTTACGTATACAAGAAAAATATAAGTAACAATAAAGAACATTCAAAATGTATATCTAAACAGGTTAGACATGAAATTCATATTTCGGTTCTGTTAAAGTTTGGTTTATCCACGTAAGAAGAGAAGCATTCCATATATATTTAGGGGCTCTTTGCACATATGCCATGAGCCAATGACTGTGCAAAACGTAATGTGGCGTTTTGCTAGCAAACTATGCACTTGCTGAAGGGTTAGTTTGCGTATGATGAATGCAGAGAATGAACATATAGTCGTGATGGTTTGCGAATTGGCATTACTATGTGCAAAACCAAACAATCACAATCGCTCGATTGACAGTTACGTGTTAATGTATGTTTGAAGGAGTTTCAGGCGGGTGTTTCGATTGCCTGTAAATACTTCTTGTAATGCATGATACATATACGACACTTAAAAACTTTCAAGTAGTACAATCACCTTGTAGCTATAGAAGCAAAGTAACATTTTTTTTTGAACGGCTGATGGTACACCTCCTACTCACTACTACTAAATTACCCCAAATTATTACTGTTGCTTGGGATAGAACCCAAGACCTCCCACTAAGAGGCAAGAGTCTCTACCAAGTGAACTAACGGAATCTTGGAAATCTTTATAACACTCATGAGTTCATCAGGGTTATCACCCTACTTGTAGAGTTGAATAACATTCTACATACGTTGTTTCTCGCTATATCTAGTGAGGCAATTCACCCGCAACACCCAAGTGAAGAAAGACCAAAGGGGGCGAAATTGCGTTGAGCGTTGAAGTAACAACTAGCAGCAAAACATTTTCGATACCTAAAACAACACTTTTTTATTTCCAGCAAAAGACTAGAGAGCTACTTATTTATTAAACTAAAGTTCAATAATAACAAAGCATAATCCAGCACAAAAACTACAAATTGCTTCCCTAGACTACATAAAAAGCACTAGGGTTTCCTCATTTTCACCAAGTGATTTATACTAGCATCAATATAATGATCATTCTTGCTCTTATTTCCAAACACCACTTTCATTTCTCTTGCATTTTCCCTCAATGCCTCCCCTTCTTCACTCACCATAGCTAATTTAATTGACTCAGCAACTGAGTCACTCGTAAAAGACCCGTCTTTCACATTTCTAGGAATCTCGACTCCCAATTTCTTTCCACTCAATAATCTCACATTCAAACCTTGGTCGTTCATAACAGGAAAAAATATTAAAACCCGCCCAAACGTGAGCCCTTCAATAGCGGAGTTCCATCCACAATGAGTCAAGAATCCACCTATTGATGAGTGGCTTAGTATCCTAACTTGTGGGACCCACCCGATGTTAACAACCCCCTGACCCTTGATCCTCTCGAGAAAACCGTTAGGAAGCTGAGCTGACTCGGTGATTGACTTTCTTATCACCCAAAAGAAAGGCAAGCCCGAACGCTCCAACCCTAAAGCCAACTCACTGAGTTCGATTTGACTCAGAACTGCCTCGCTTCCAAGTGCGACATAGACAACCGAGTTAGCCTGCTGTTCATCTAGCCATTTCTTAATAAAATCCCAATTTTCATCAAACCCATCATCATTTTCGAGTGAGGGGGGCAAAACACCAATAGGGACGACGGGTTTTTGATAAAGCTCACAAACAAGATCAAACCACTCCGGTTCAAATTCGTAGCTCGTTCGAAACAAAACCAAATCACAGCCATCGATGGAGGCTAGAAACCTTATGGTATCCGAAGTGCCTGATTCATTCCCGACCGCACCTTCGGCGTACTTTGTTAACTCGTGGAGGCGGTAAGCTATATCCGATTTAAAAGGGACCCATTCAGGCACCCGGCAGTAATCCTCAGCTGCTGATCTCGTGACTTGGCCGGCATTTAACAGCAGAGATGGAGGTCCAAGAAAAGCTTGTGTTGCAGCAGTGAAAAGGCTAAAGTAAGCAGTAGAGACGCCAAGTCTTGATGCAAGAGAGGGTACCCAATGTGAAGCATAGTCAAAGATGATCCAGTCAACCCTTGGTGTTGAGGTTTGAAGAAAAGTCAAAAGAAGTGGCTCCAGAAGATCAAATGCTATTTTCAGAAACTGGGCTTTTTGGTAAGGTATGTCCATGGAAGACTCTGCATGTTCTGGCAAACTTTCCACTTTTGGAAAGGGGAGTGAGACTAGTTTGATATTATGGGAGAGTTTAGGGGGTATTTTGGGAATTCTGTCCAGGTTTCTTGGAGTGGAAATGAATGAAATTTGATGGCCCTTTTGAGCTAAGATCTTAGAGAAGTGAAAGAAAGGTATGAGGTGGCCCATGGCTAGCCATGGGAACATCACTATATGAAGACCCTTTTCATCTCTTGTTTGCTCCATGGCTACCCATCCCATGGAAGATGATGAGTTTTAAATAGCAAACATACAGGAGCCATGTTTGACCAAAAAGAATATTATATTATTTAATAAAAGATAAGCTTATGAGATCGACAGATATAATATTTTATAGACCACTTTATTAAGGACATCTCCACTAGTGGTGCATAGGGATGAGCAAAATGGACCCGGTACCGGTACCGAACCCGAACCGGTACCGGTACCGGTACCGAATTTACCGAACCGGCTACCTTTTCGGTACCGATTCGGTACCCACTTTTGACATTTTCGGTACCGGTTCGGTACCGGTCCGGTACGGTACCGGTATTTTGCTGGTTTTTACCCTCAAATACCGGTACCGAACCGTACCGAACCGGGTATATTCGGTACCGGTACCGGTACCCACTTTTGATGATTTTCGGTACCGGTTCGGTACCGGACGGTACCGAGCTCATCCCTAGTGGTGCACAAAAAACCCGAACCCGGACCCGGAAAAAAAAACCCAGAACCGGGTATTATAAAAACCGGGTTTTCTATACCCGAACCCGACCCTACCCATAGGGTAGGGACCGGGTATGCATATTTTATCTAAAACCCGAACCCGGAACCAGGTTTTTTTATACCCGGTTTATACCCGAAACCCGGTTTTTATAATACCCGAAACCCGGTTTTTATACCCGAATATATAGCTGACATGCATAACACAATTTTATTAATTTGATTAGTAGTGGCTTCAGTCAACCGAATTCAATGCACAACTAATGTTATGGTTCGATGATACACACACCTATCATTTACTGCAGAATTGTTTCACCAAGTTTTGAAGACATTTAATGTTGTGGTTGAATATTTACTGCAGAATTTTAATGCACCAACTAATATACACAACTAAAAAGAATTGGTTATATTATTGTTTCTATCCAGCAAGAACTTGAACGAACCAACAAACAAAACAATCAGAAAACACAACTCAAAAATGGCATCGCAAAGTGCTACGTCTTCCGTTGGCGTGGGTTCTACGGCTACCAAAGCAAGCGTCGTGGAGGTTATTCCTACAACTCGAAACCAAGAAGTTTGGGTTCATTACGAGTTATGTAAAATGTCGTTTGGACCAACCCGATGCATACCCGAACCCTACCCGATGAATACCCGAACCCGGAAATAGGGTATTATAATACCCGGGTTTTATAAAACCCGACCCGAACCCGGGTATATAGGGTATACATTTTTGATAGAAAACCCGGACCCGACCCGGTTTTTAAAAAAACCCGATTTTGTAAAACCCGATCCTACCCGAACCCGGTTCCATACCCGGAACCGGTTTTTAAAAAAACCCGATTTGTGCACCACTAATCTCCACAATTTCGGCTTAACAGACCACAAGGCTTTCATTTTTGGGCTTGGGTCAGGTTTAACACAGATTTTAGTTTTGAAAAAAGGGCCTGGATTTTGGACGTAATTTTTCTAAACATCAACTAAAACAGCAAACATTCAAATAAATGCTTTTGATGGTTCGAATAATGTCATAAATTGTGGTGGAAATGGTTTAGGTTAGTCTAGTTTATATGTTTAATAGAATTTCATCGAGTCAGACCATGAAAGTCCCTTTAAACTCAATTTGGCTCCATTATTTATTTTTTATTATAAAATAATACTGAAATGTTTATGATGATTCCAATAAATTTGTTTAGCCTGAAACAGAAAACCATAAATGTGTAATTTATATGCAAATTGAGCTATGCAAGATCACAAACTAAGATGAATAAACATTATTTTGTTCAGGAAGAAGGATACTACAAAGGTTGTTGTAGATGCGACAATTTGACCCATTTACTTTTGAACTAGTTAGATTAAAATGTAACCAAAGATTATGCAGACTTTCCATACCCAAACAAATGACTAAGGGTGAATTTCAGGTACTATAAGAAAGGAAAACAAAAATATAAAAGACTAAAACCGGAAAAGTTTAAAGTGTAATTCTGACCAATAACGGGTAGCAGTGATCCTTGTCATAGTTAGGCCAGGTGGCATTCTTCTTGATGAAGCTTTCATGGCGTCTCCAAATTTCTGGATCATACATTTCATCTATAGTGAACCGCAACCCGTTTTCTTTGACCTCCTTTAGAAAATCATCCAATGAGTTTCCCCTTTTAGGCCCCAAAAATATGGCTTCTGAGGGCCCTTCCTTCTTCAGCGAGCATTTGACAGTCTGCACAAGGCCTTTGTGGAATTCTTTAAAGAAAGTGCTGCGAGATTATAAACTAACTTCGCTATCAATCAAAGTAAAGAAATGGAAGGTAATATTGTAATTACTAATTAGCACTAACAAGTTGTAGAGATTACCAATCACTTGCAACAATGATATCAAAGCTATTGGAAAAATCCGAGAGCTCTTCATGATTCCAGTGCAGCATCATAGATTTCACGTTTGTGCTGCCAAATACGCTTGAGTTGGCATTTATGTTACGTTGAATATCTAAATGTTAAAGCATCTCCAATTTGAAGCAGAAACAAAGGTCTTAGTTTAAAAAAAAAGACACATTGAAGCTATGATGATGATGATGGAACAAAAAGGATACAATCAACTACTTGAGGATTTCCATCGGATATCACTACTTCTGATGCTTCTGTGACTGCTGCAATAAGCAATCCTGCTAAACCGTATCCTGACCCAAGTTCAATGACCTTTTTAGACCTGAATTAGTAGGGAAGCTGAATTACTGGATTATGATAGCTTGTATAAGTTCTTCTTCCACAGGTGCAAAAAGAAAAACAAGATAATCGTAAGAAGGAATTAGTCCAACGGTAGGGACAAACGAATGTAATCACCTGAATAAGTCTAGCTGTGATAAACAATAATAAGCAAGAACTTCCTCTGATGGCCAAGAACCTGTTCAATGAGAAAGTAAATGAACATTATGGAAAGGGGGAAGGGAGAAAAATATTATATAATATGAGGAAATTACTGAATGAATTAGGATGTCTATAGCGTTACGTCCTGATGCTTGGATAAAAGTAATGATTCAAAGAAATCAAATAGTTCCATGAAACTCAAATTCTTTTATCACATTTATGATCTATGAGTCTTCATACTTATCTTTTTGTTATTTTTGGGACTTCAGGTTCTGGTTTACATGTATGATATATCTTTTCTGTATTGCTATTGTTTAAGGTTTGTATACCCTATTATACATTAGTATATCCCTGTGACGGGAAACTAATCTTCTGAGTGCAAAGAGAACTTACAAACAAGGCCCGTGTTGTCAATATCATATGCGTTACAGATCCTAAAATCATCAAGGTTTGCACAACTGTCCACTCTCTGACTGCATTTAATTACATAAGTTAGCAATCATCACAGCTAAGTCAAAATCCCTTGTTTTCTTTAATTAACTTAGACCTAACAATAACTTTATTCATTACTCAAATAAACAGTGATTTCCATTGCAACAAGAAGCCAACAGAAAACATAACAACAACATAGCAGCCACCGTGCAAAGACACAATCCAAGGAAACATTCCCATAAGTATTTGCAACTTGTAATAACTCCCACAAAAGTAGCCTAACAATAGAGGGGGCAATCTTGACCCAAAGCCTTCCAAGTGGGTCAATTTGGGTTGATTTTAAAATTATATGGGTTGGTTTGGGTTAGATATTTTAACTAAATGGGTCACAATGGGTCACTTGAAATTCCATCTTTTTATTTTCGGGTTAAAGCGGGTCGACAACATTAAAGAAATGGGTCGATGTGGGTTAGTGTCTTAAAGAAACGGGGAAAGTTTCGGATCAGAATGGGTTTCGTACCGTTCGACGCGAACCGTTTCGAAGCGTACCGTTTCGTCGCGTACCGTTTCGAACAGAACCGTTTCGACGCGGACCGTTTCGACGCGGACCGTTTCGACGCGAACCGTTTCGACCCCGTTTCGACCCAACGCAAACCGTTTCGACGCGACCCATTTCGACGTGACCCTTTTCGACGCGTACCGTTCCGACGCATGCCGTTTCGACGCGACCCGTTTCGACGCGAACCGTTTTGACCCTTACCGTTTCGACAAGTACCGTTTCGAACCGAACCGAACCGTTCCGACCAATACCGTTTCGAACCGAAGCTAAGGAGTAAAACGACACCGGTTAAAGCCAATTTGGATGACTCGTGATCTGACATTCAAATTTTATAATACATTTAAACTAATAATATCTTTTGTCTCGCCGGCATGTGGACTCGTTTTGGTTATATTCTACACATTTGTGAGTGGGTAACTGGGTGAGTGTGCAGAGTTGAATGTTTGTGGCATAATTGTTTTCCCTTTGAATGCTTGTCTCTTGACTGTGGCTCACTTTTTGTTATAATTGTTAACGTGTCAAGTATGATCACCAATGTTATATTAAAAAAAAAAAAAAAAAAACTGACCCGGCCCGACCCGAAACCCGTTCTTACCCGGACCCGTTTCGACCCGACCTGTTTGCCAGGTCTACCTAACAATAATGTTAGCTTCGGTTCATGAAATACAGTCAACGAAGTCATGTTATGGCAGTAAAAATAGCAAGAAAACCTAAGATTATGATGATGTCAAATATAACCAAGAAAACTTTTAAAAAACATAAATGGAATGGAAGTATAATAATACAACAGTCAACAACAGGGATCTACAAACAAGAAGTAGTAAAATGAGTTGATGAAATCTTACTACAGGAAGAGGTTGGTAGCACTTTGATTGGGCACAGTATAGCACACACAAGCTTCTCTGCCCTTTGACAATGAAGAAGGCTTCAATTCTTCAGATTTAAGCTGATCATTATCCACTAATTGAAAAGGAATCAAACCAAACCCTAAATTTGCTCTTCTAGAAACACCACTCGTTTCAGATGGATCATCTGCAACAACATTTTATAACATACATACATACAACAATAATCAATTCTCCTTTTGGTTTTCAAAATTACAAATCCAATCCCTAATTTCAACATTTAAAATCAGTTAACATGAGGGTAAAAGGTGGAGTAAAGAGTTAGTTACCTGCTAAGTCGGTGGAAGATGGAGAAGAAATTAGGGCTCGTCGAAGAATTCCCCACCTTAACGAAGATGCTTTCTTACTGTTGTTCTCCATCTGCTCTGTATTCATTCCGTCCTCTGTTCTGTTCTGTTCCTACCAACAATTTTATGAGTGGGAGGGCATGGAGCAGGCCCAGTCATTTCCAACAATCCCAGAAAATCTTCTTGTTTCGGAGTACAAGTGCCCCATACGGGCAAGAAGAGCATACTAATCCCGGCCCAACAACAAACCTTGCTTCCTATAAAAAAAATAGGCCCAATACACAGAATGTAGGCTCACACGCATAAGGCCCAGTATGCTTTGAAGGAGTTTTCGGCCCAAGTGGACCAATTCATGAATGACGTCCAGGTTCATTGTACCACACCCATCTCATTTCCATTCATATCACAATCAATTCAAGATATAATAAGATTCCATCCATTCTAAGGCCACCTGGTATACTCTAACATCCATTGGTGTTAATCCTAGTTGGCATCCGTTAACACTTGTTAAACCGCTCCTGAAGGGTGTTAAGAGGCATTAAAAACTTCACATGTTAAGATGTTAACTAGGAGAGAGAGGGAGAGAATCAAGCATTGCAAAATTTGTACACACACAACAACATGCTATATATATGTATTTTAATTAATTTTAAGGGGAGTTAATGGGGTTAAACCATTTCCTTGGTGTGTGGTGAAAGTGAAAGATGGTCAAGTAGGTGATGTGGTGCCTACATGTAGTTAAGGGGCGTTAAAGTATACCCAATAGCCTAATATCCGTAAATCAATCCCGAAAGTAGGCAGTTGCTTAAATGATTGCTACAAAACATTCCTACAATGGTTTTTATTTTTTTGAACAAGAACAAATTCCAAATGGCTACTAGCGAAATTCACTATATTGGAATACACTCGTCTCTAAACCGGGGAAGGAAAACCCTGGACGAAGCCCATGAACACTTCCCTAAAGGCACGATAGTGCAGTGAGGTAAAACCTGCTCAGTTTAAGGATTGAACTAGCGATCTCCGCCTAGTCTCTCATCATCATCACCAGGTGCCACATAAACTGATGGGGGTGGGTGTAGGAATCGAACCTTGATCACTTAGAATTGACACCAAGCCTCTCCTTTATCACTTCAACACCATCTCATTGACTCCTACAAAAGTTTTATTCTTTTAAGTTTTAGTTTTTGGGGTTTATAGTTTAGATTTTAGGTTTTAGGATAGGGTGTAGTCTTAGGGTTTAGGGTTAAGAGGTTAGGGTTCAACGAGCCAGTTCCAACACTGTTGGAATGAGTCTAATCGGAGTTCGTTTGACCCGGTTTCTCACATTTCCTAGGTTTAGGACATTTTGTACCAGATCCTTACCCTATATGTAATTATGTATACAAAAAATTTTATTGGTTTAAAACATATTATTTCTATTATGGCTAGGGGTTTGATGGCCACTTTCACCTTCTTCTGACCGCAATGAGAGTGTCATCACCATGTCAATTTCTATTTCGTAGGGTATTGATAGGGTCTCATTCTGATAACAGGTTGTTACGGTTTAAAAAAAATATTAACTTTCTTTTAGAAGAAACTAGTACCTAGACTCGCGCGCGTTGCCGCGTGGGTACATAGCAAACGTCGAAAGAATTAGTTCAAATGTTATATGATGCGTTACCCATTTGAAAACGCGCCTTTTGACATACCCAGGTTAACTAAATAGCATTGTGATTGTATTAAAAATGTAAAGTAAAATTTGTATCGTTCAATCATAATGTATTTATATGTGACCCAACTCATACATAGGAAATGTAAACAAAACACAATTAAGGGTTTAAATTATACCCCTATCACGTTGTGATGGGGTCAAAACGTAGAGTAACTTGAATTTATATCGTCCAATGAGAACGTACTATATTTGACCCCATTTGATTCGGAACTAAATTTACGGCTAAACGTAGATCTACTGGAAACGTGCATAAATATGCACGAAAGCATATTATATTCAGGGGCGGACCCACATAGAGCGGGTCGGGCCCCCATACCTCAAAGTTTTATAAAAAAATAGTAGATCCGATATATTAAATTTTTGAAGGACCCACCGTAACATAAAAAGTACCCTTGTTTCCTAACATGAAGTCACAGGTTCGAAGCTTGTGCAGCTCGTTTTTTTTCCTAATCTAATATGAAACTGTTGTTTCCAACTTTTCCTAATCTAATTTGAAACTATTGTTTCCAAGTTTCCTTCCTAAACAAACAAAAAACAAACATTAATGGTTTCCTAAACAAACATATTAATGGTTTCCTACTTTCCTTACATCCTAAACAAACAGAATACAGATAAACCCATTTTTTTAGTTTTTGTTATAAACCAGACATTTTTGGCCCAACTCATTGCCTATGGGCTTTAGGGTTTATAGCTATGTTCTATATATTGTAATGTTGAATAATGAAGAATTGAGTTTTTTCCCTAATTCTCTTTGGTTTTTATCACGTTATCAGCACGATTGCCTCTACACACAGGCTCTTCCCGGAGACTCATCATACAATTCTCTGTTCATCACTTTATCCTGGTACGCATCATCTCAGTTTCTAATATGCGTTGCTCATGATTATATATGTTAATTATATGTTATTATGTACCACGCATACATCTGCATCTCACAAAAACCACAATCACAAATGTCACCAACAGTATTTAGATTATATTATACATTATTGTCTTCAAGTTTGAGTTTAGACTTTAGGATATAAACTAAAATTAGTTGAATAAGGTATCGACTGCGTACACGATGTGCACGAAACATACATGCATATTATTAGCAAATATCTAATTAGAATCATTACTTGTTTTGATTTATATTTTAGTAACGCTTTATCAATCTGCCGCAAAGTACAACAAACTGTGAAAAAAAAAATTCAAAATTAAACAAGCGATACGACACTAAAATCTGACCCGTACCTTTTCTTTCACCGCTACCACCGCCTCCCAAAACGTCGAAGTATCACCGTAATTAGGATGTAACCTCGCTCTAGTCAACGGACCGTTGTGGATCGAAGAAAACATCATCGGCGACGTTTTCCCTCGCGTTTGATGCTTCGAGGACAGTGGCGGAGGTGTCGATGCGTTGTTGTTGTGGAGATTTGACGTTTTCCGTTTCTATCCGTCTTCTCGCCGTGACGGTGATGCACCGGAGAGTAGTTGTCGGCGACAACCACGAAGGACAGGAACATTGAAGCACCGATCTTTAAAGATCCGGAGATGAAACCCGTAGATCTTGTATCTAGTGACCGAAAATACCCACTTGCGGGAGGCATTCTTTGCTTCGATTTAACCGTTTTTTTTTTCTTCTTCGGCGCCGCCGGACATTTCATCGGAACACGAAACCCACTACGTTTGAGTGTCCGGCAACCGTCATCCACCGACAAAAAATAATAAAACAGAGATATGTATACAAACAGAGATCTGATCGTCCAACTCCGGCAAAGGTCGACCGGAAAAGGTGTATATCAAATGATGGAGGGAGAGAAGATTTTTGCTAGTAAATTAGGAATGGGGATCTGCTATTTTTTTATTACATTTAATAATAAATACAGTTTTACAACTGTAATCCATATCAAACAAATTAATATATTATTTTTTTTAAACCAAATTACAAATCGATATATATGAAAATTGTATTCTGTAATTTGGTTGTTGAATTTTTTTTATTCTAAAGTATCGTACAATATTTCATGGGACGTGATTTTGGTTCGTACCCCAAATTTTGAAATTGTGGTGGATTCTTAGGATTAACTGTGGAAAATTATGAAAACTGTATTCTTGTATAGAACCCGAAGTTCTAGAAAAAGAGAACCCGAAGTTCTCATACAATATATATTTCATTTGAAGGCTTGTTTTTAAATGCCTTAATTTTCTTTTGTAGACAAAATGTCGAACTTATCAAATCTTAAATTCACTGCACTTGAAATCTCGGGCAACAACTACCCCTCGTGGGCTTTTGATGCTAAAACCCATCTGGAAGCAATGAGTCTGGGGGAGACAATCATTGATGGGAATAAAACGTCCCTTCAAGAAAAAACTAAAGCTATGGCATTCCTTCGTCTTCATATTCATGAAGACCTAAAGAGGGAAAACCATACTGTCGAGGACCCTCTTGAGTTATGGAAAAACATTCAAGAAAGATTTGATCACCTGAAGTTGGTCTTACTTTCTAAAACTCGCTACAAGTGGGCTCATTTAAGGCTACGAGATCATAAGACTGTTAGTGAGTACAACTCTGCCCTACTTCGCATCACCTCTGAGCTTAAATTATACGGTGAACAAATCACCGACAAAGACATGATTGAGCAAACTATATCAACGTTCCATGTATCCAACATGCTCCTGGCGCAGCAGTACAGGGAACGTAATTTTACAAAATATTCTGAGTTAATATCATGTTTGTTGGTCGCGGAACAAAACAACAAGCTCATACTACAAAATCATTAAATGCGTGTTATGTGATGATTTTTTTAGACTATTTGAACTATTGTTATGGTTTCATTTTAAACCTAGTGATGTTTGATTTATAGTTGCATGATGTTTTTATCATACTTAAACATGCAATTTCTTATACTTAACTTGTTTTATTATTTCCAGAAGAAATATGTATACTAGCTCCAGCAGAGCTATTATTGGTGATGAATGTTTGGTAGATAGCGGTAGTACTAACACTATTCTTAAAGATATGAAATTTTTCTCTGAGTTGTCTCCGGCAGAGACACCGATTAGTACTATATCTGGTGTCAATAACCTTATCGAAGGCTCCGGCAGAGCACACATAATATTATCATCGGGTACCCAACTAACTATTGACAATGCATTATATTCAAGTAAATCCAGAAGAAACTTACTTAGCTTTAAAGATATTCGAAAAAACGGTTACCACCTAAAAACAATATCTGAAAATAAAATTGAATATCTTCAAATTACTTCAAACAAAAATGGCCAAGAAACAATTGTTGAACAATTAGAAGCCTTATCCTCTGGATTATATTGTACTAATATCAATCCTATCGAATCATACATGGTGAGTAACCAAAAGCTGTTAGATAAAAACACATTCAATATATGGCATGACCGTCTAGGTCACCCTGGTAGCATAATGATGAGACGAATAATCAAAAGTGCAACTGGGCACCCTCTCAAAAACTTAAAAGTTTTGCTACCACAAGACTTATTATGTGCAGCATGCTCTCTGGGCAAACTTATTACTCGGCCCTCACAAACTAAATTGATACATGAAACCCCATCATTTTTGGAAAGAATCCAAGGGGATATTTGTGGGCCTATTCATCCTCCTTGTGGACCATTCCGCTATTTCTTGGTCTTAATTGACGCATCCTCAAGGTGGTCACATGTGAGCCTTTTAGCTACTCGAAATGTAGCATTTGCCCGACTTTTAGCTCAAATCATACAATTGAGAGCCAATTTCCCCGACAATCAAATTAAAAACATCCGGATGGATAATGCGGGAGAGTTCACATCTCAAGCTTTTAATGACTATTGTATGTCAATTGGGATAAATGTTGAACATTCTGTACCTCATGTTCACACACAAAACGGTTTAGCTGAATATTTGATTAAAAGATTACAAATAATCGCTAGACCACTTTTAATGAGATGTAAACTACCATCTTCTGCATGGGGACATGCTATTTTGCATGTTGCTGCACTAATTAGATTGAGACCAACTGCTGATCATGAATACTCCCCATTGCAACTGGTCTCCGGACGAGAACCAAGTTTGTCCCATCTTAGAATTTTTGGTTGTGCGGTATATGTACCAATACCGCCACCACAACGTACTACAATGGGACCCCAAAGAAGACTGGGTATCTATATTGGTTTTAACTCCCCGTCCATAATTAAATATTTAGAACCAATGACGGGAGATATGTTTACAGCACGGTATGCTGACTGTCATTTTGATGAAACAATGTTCCCAGTCTTAGGGGGAGATAAGGACAAAGAAAGACTGGTAACACAAGAAATAACGTGGAATGCATCATCGCTATCAAATCTCGACCCCCGAAGTGGTCAATGTGAATATGAAGTCCAAAAGATTATACATTTGCAAAGAATAGCGAATGAATTACCAGATGCATTCACAGACACGAATAGAGTGACAAAGTCACATGTACTAGCATCAAATGCACCTGCTCGAATTGAAGTAATCCCAGAAGCGATTACTATACAACGAAAGCGTGGGAGACCAATCGGTTCCAAAGACAAAAACCCACGGAAACGAAAAGAGCAAAGTAACGCAGTTGGTGAAAACTCACAAAAGATTATAAGTGAAACCCCGGTAGAGGTAAATGTCCCAGAAGAGACAACTGTGAATCCAGAGGAAAATGAAGTTTCAGAAGAAACACCGGTACCGAATGAAAATGAGATCTCTATTAATAATGTACAAGATAGTACACTGTGGAACCGGAATAAAACACGTGTTGATGATATATTCGCATATGCTATAGAAACGGATGTAATCAATGAAAATGATTACGTACCTAAAACTTTAGAAGAGTGCATGCACAGAAATGATTGGCCAAGATGGCAAGAAGCCATAAATGCCGAATTAAATTCGCTCGAAAAGCGACATGTTTTCGGACCTGTAGTCCGAACGCCCATAGACGTCAAACCAGTAGGTTATAAATGGGTGTTTGCAATAAAGAGAAATGAAAAGAATGAGATTGTGCGATATAAGGCTCGACTTGTAGCACAAGGGTTTTCCCAAATCCCAGGAGTTGATTATGAGGAAACGTATTCCCCTGTAGTGGATGCGATAATCCTTAGGTTCCTAATCGGCCTCACAATCTCTGAAGGACTTCATATGAGACTAATGGATGTCGTCACCGCATACTTATACGGGACACTTGAAAATGACATCTACATGAAAATACCTAAAGGATTAAAATTGCCTGAAGCATTAAAATCAACACCTCGAGATATGTGTTCTATAAAGCTCCAAAGATCTTTATATGGTCTCAAACAATCTGGTCGTATGTGGTACAATCGACTTAGTGAATATCTCGAAAAGGAAGGATACAAGTCTGATATAATCAGTCCATGTGTCTTTATAAAACGATCACTCTCAAATTTCACTATAATAGCAGTCTATGTTGACGATATCAACATCATCGGATCTCCTGAAGAGATAGAGAAAGCTGCTCAGTTGTTAAAGAAGGAATTTGAGATGAAAGATCTTGGTATGACAAAAGTATGCATCGGACTACAATTCGAGTATCTGTGCAATGGCACATTTGTCCATCAATCAAACTACATCCAGAAGATGTTAATACGTTTCAATATGGATAAAGCACATCCGTTTAGCGTACCTATGGTTGTCCGACCGCTAGATCCACACAAGGATCCTTATCGCCCTCAAGAAGAAGGCGAAGAAGTACTTGGTCCAGAAGTACCGTACTTAAGCGCGATCGGTGCCCTTATGTATCTCGCAAATAACACAAGACCTGACATTGCATTTGCAGTACATGTACTAGCGAGATACAGTTCGAATCCAACACGTAGACACTGGAATGGCGTAAAACATATATTCCGGTATATTTGCGGGACACAAGACTTAGGTCTTTTCTATCAGAGAGATCAAAAGTCCCAGCTTGTTGGGTATGCTGATGCCGGATATCTATCAGATCCTCACAAAGCAAAATCTCAGACAGGTTACGTATTCACATACGGTGGCACAGCAATTTCTTGGAAATCAACTAAGCAAACACTTACAGCAACATCATCAAACCATGCCGAATTGATAGCACTATATGATGCTGGTCGAGAATGCGTGTGGTTGAGATCAATGATTAATCACATACAAGAAGCATGCGGATTAGAACAGATCAAGAAGGAGCCGACAATTATTTATGAAGACAATGCTGCTTGCATAGCTCAGATCAAAGAAGGTTATATCAAGGGTGATCGAACAAAGCACATCTCACCAAAGTTTTTCTCAACATATGACTTGCAAAAGGAAGGGGAAATTGATGTTCGCCAGATTAAGTCAAGTGAAAATCTAGCTGACCTGTTCACGAAATCTTTACCTAGAAGCAGTTTCGAGCAGCTATCACACAAGATCGGTCTTCGTAGATTGAAAGATGTTTGTTGAATTCAGGGGGAGAATTATACACGCTGTACTCTTTTTCCCTTAACTAAGTTTTGTCCCACTGGGTTTTCTTAGTAAGGTTTTTAATGAGGCAGCATAGCTGATCCAGTAGTATCAGTTTATTTATTCAGGTCCTGAAGTACCTATTTAACATCATCCTGAAGTACGTTGTTAAACTGTGTATAATTCTAAATGTCTGAGGGGGAGTGTTATAAACCAGACATTTTAGGCCCAACCCATTGCCTATGGGCTTTAGGGTTTATAGCTATGTTCTATATATTGTAATGTTGAATAATGAAGGATTGAGTTTTTTCCCTAATTCTCTTTGGTTTTTATCAGTTTTATAACTTTTGTTAGTTGAGTTGTTTAAAGATTTATTACTACGCATATAAAGTTTGGAAATTATCATAACATGTAAATCTTTGTATCACTGTAAGGCCAGGCAGGGCGAATGATATATAACGCGTGATGACCATATATAACGCGTGGAACATAAAAAATCCCACCCCCGCCTCCAAGTATAACGCGTTATATATTAACGAAAACATGATTTCGTTATTTTTACAACGCCGTGATGGTTTTATTTGTGAGTGTAATTGTTGGTTGGGGGGAAATTGTTGAGTGTGGTGGTGAGTGATGACCACCCCCACTAAAAAAGGTTGTGAGTGATGGAAATGGTTGCTGACATGACGGAACATGATTGGATATTGTGAGTGATGGAAAAATGGTCACTAGTGACCACCCCCTCCTCCCCTAAGACCATGTGTAGTTAGGGATGGCAAAAATACCCGAGCCCGACGGGTATACCCGAAACCCGACACAAATGGGACGGGTATACCCGATACCCGACGGGTATTGGGCCGGGTATGGGATTAGTTTTAAAAAATTTCGCGGGTATGGGTCGGGTATGGGATTAGGTGATACCCGACCCGATTACCCGAAACCACATACCCGTTTACCCGAACTATATACCCGATTTTTTTAATTTATACTTTTATTTTCCATTAACTCTTGTCTATTAGTGATTTATTTTAGTATGTTCATGATGTGAAAAAAATAAAATTTTCTTTTAGTATATGCAATTAATAATAGTATTATTTATATTTTGTATGTTGTGAAGTATATGCATGTGAGTGTATAAGTATTATAAAGTTATTATTAATTTATGATAAAACTTATATGTATGTAATGTACATTTTTAATTTATAATAGTTGTTGTATAAATAAAATAATATAATAATTACAATAGTAAAAAATGTATTTAGAAATCCCAACGTATATCTTTTAACAAACTAATGGGTAAACCCGATACCCGCGGGTATACCCGATACCCAACGGGTAATTTGTCACACCCCAACCGATGACGGAAACATCGGGGCATGGCACTGAGCAAAACAGATTGTCCAGAAGTTGCTATAACAATTATCATTACTATCCAATTTAAAATAACATGTCCCATACCATGTCTCAAACAGTAAACAAATTATTACAGATAAAATTTAGGCAAAAATTTCTGTTCCGACAACTCAGATTTAAATAGAGCAATTGTTTATCTACTTCTAGAGACTCCTGATTCAATTACTACAGACAACTATTTGTTGGGCTCTAAAGCTTTATTCTAGCTTCACTTTCCTACCAAGTGTGCATCCTAAGCACCTGTCACATACGTTAAAATAAAGTCAATACATAAAATGTAAAGGTGAGCATACAAGTTTGATAATAGCATATAGAGTTCGAATTCGTTTACGCATAACCAGCACGTACACATAGTGAAATGAAGCACGTTAGTTATCGACATAGATCCATCGATACCAATGACTGCGGGTTGACTGCCAAATGCAGTTCGCAATACATGATTACCACCATAATCCATGCAATTAATTGTCCTTAACAACCCCCGCGAATGGGTGCTGAGTCCAAACTATAGTACTATCGTTGCTAAGGCAGGTAGACAACATTCCATGTGTAAACATAACAAACAACCATTCATAAGCCACGTATAACATGCATTGATGGTTAGCGTTCAAGTAGTATTGAGTAGTGTGTTTGATGTGATTTGAATAGTTGTAACGTATGTAACACCCAAAAGTGCACAAAGCAAAAAGAGATTGAGTATACTCACAGCGGTTGATGGATTGAAGGGAGCGCTTAGCGAGTAAAGTTAGCCTGAATGAATTGATAGCATAATAATAAGCAACGCGTAAAACGGAAAACAAATGTTGGAGAGTCGGACAGCTGGTCGATCGGACTGTAGTTCGATCGGACGGCTGACCGTTCGGTTGACAGTCCGTTCGGTCCGCTGTCCGGTCGGTAGGCCGATCGGATGGTTGTTCGAGTGGATTGTTTCTTCCTTTGAGAAGGATGTGTTTGTGTATGATGGCTTGTCTTTTGAAGTTTTCGTTGTAGCATTTGAAAACATTGAAGTACCTTTACCCTTCAGGTCGGTCGATCGGACGGCTGTTCGATCGGCCGGTAACCCGATCGGTTAGGTATTTTAATGAATTGTAGTGATTTGCTTTGGATCGGACAGGTGTTCGATCGGACAGGTCAACAAGTCAAAACTTAATGAATTGTAAAGTGACGCGATAATACGGCTTGCTGACCAATCGGTTGGCAAGTCAACAATAGTCAACAACTTTAAATGAAATGCAAAGTATGGTGCAGTTGATCGGATAACTGGTCGATCGAACACTAATGCTATTCGATCGGACAACATGCATGATCAACCACGACGAGTTCTCAGCAGGGTGTCACCTGATCGGACGGCTGTTCGATCAGGTGGCACTCCTAGTGCATCGAACATGTTGAAAAATCGATTAAGTGTTGAAGTATAGTATCTCATGATCCGAAGAGTAATCCGATCGGACAATAGTCCGATCGAACAACAGTTCGTTCAATACTAGTCTTCAAAATAAATTGATTAAGCGTGGGACCATGTGTTAACCGATCGGCTGGCCAGTCGATCGGCTGACTATCCGGTTGGCTGGCTGTCCGTTCGGACAGCAGTCCGATCGGTCGGTACCCTGACCTGATCAGCCTATTCGTCTAACACTTGGTTGTTCTGATTGTTTGTCGTTTTATTGAGGTATTTTGACAACGAGTCGAACCATAGATCCCTCGTTCTTACTTGGTTCCCCTGGTCGGACAGGAATCCCCCAAATCCGGCCGGTGAGCTGTTTGGAACGGAGTTTAACATTTAACCCGAAATCAGTTAACCTCGTGGATAGAATCCGGATCTTGAGCCATGCAACCACCGGAGTGATTTGTAAGCCGACACAGGCTCCGTTTCTATCGGTTTGAAGGCATTGAGTGAAAAAGAGTTGAAAGAAAGTTGGAAAATCCATCTTTCAATCCTTTTCACCATGTATATGTTTAGATCTACGAAAGATCTTTGTTTGTTTATGTGGAAATCGGCTAGATCCAATTTATTCTTGGTGGATTGAGGCCAAAACATGAAGTTCTTCAAGAACCCATGATGACATCATCCTAGAACACTTGAATCTTGATGATTTCACGGTTAAAAGTTAGGATTTGAAAGATAGAAAGGTGTAGGAGTGCGTGTAGATCAAGAAAGTACAAGATTTAGGACGAAATCTTACCGGAATCGAGAGGAATCTGATAAAAGGTTGAGCTAAGTGTGCTGGTCGAACAGAGGTTTCCAAAAGTGGAAAGGATGATAATGACAGGGGTATTTATAGGATGCCAAATGAGGAAAGTGCTGGCCGATCGGCCAGGCAGCTCGATCGGACAGCAGTCCGATCGGCTGGTAGCCTGATCGATCAGCTGCACGTTTCGAGTGTTCGGTGCGACGATTTTTGATATTTCGATTTCGGTTGCGAGTGATTCGATACGATAGGGTTTCCTAGTCAAATTACTTTTAATCCCAACCACTCATATCTTGCGCTATCCTTTCTCCACTAATTATCATAGTTCGATAGTGA
Source organism: Helianthus tuberosus (assembly GCA_030545235.1). NCBI lineage: Eukaryota > Viridiplantae > Streptophyta > Magnoliopsida > Asterales > Asteraceae > Helianthus > Helianthus tuberosus. The sequence goes on along the minus strand of CM060429.1, from coordinate 133,232,656 downwards.
TTCGAGTTCGATGTCGATTGAGTTCGATTGCATTTCGAGTTTCGATTGATTATCACAACATACAAAATTAAACATGCGCAGGTAACACGTAAGGCACATACACACACGTATAACCATATTTCAAATGCGTATTTCGAGTTGAGATTTGATTCGATGTCGATTTGATTAGCATAGTTTGATTATCGTTTCGTTAACTTTATCGCATTGTTACTTCCTATAGTTCACAGTCGTAGGTCGATTGAATAGCGATTAACATACGTTGATTATTGTAATTATTGACGCTTGCTCCACATAATACAACTAAATTGAACACATAAAAGAAATTCACTACAAGTCAAGTTGTGCGAAATCGGTCGTTGACTTGACCTTGACTTTGACTTCGACTTCCCGAAAGCACGGGGTGTTACATAATTACCCGACAAATACCCGACGGGTATTGGGTCGGGTATGGGACGCAATTTTATAACCGGGTACGGGTATGGGATTACCAATACCCGACCCGAACCCGACCCATTGCCATCCCTATGTGTAGTGGTTTACCCCAATAATTCCCCCACCATGGGGCGTTTTGCGACACGTGGCAGTCCAGTCAGCATGGGACATTATTGGGGGTTATTGGAAAAGTGCCGTAGTGGGAATAATGCCTAATAACGCCCCATGCAATCATTTTACAATTATTTTTTTTAATTTAAAACATAAAAATCTTCATTAGTTTAAAAAAAAAATTACACTACTTGAAAAAAAACCCCCGAAAAAAAACAGAATATAAAAAAACCGAAAAAAAAATAAAGTTAAAAAAAAGTGAGTATTTTTACGTCGAGGTTCGTTTGCTTCCTTCTTCTTATGCGACCTTCTGCCTTGTTTCGATTTCTCTGGCACCGGTTCGGGTTGCGTCTCCGGCACGACATCGACATCGGGTTCGGCTTGTTGTTGTGAAGGTTGCGACCCGCCGGCTTGACCAAAGCCGAAGGAGGGAGGCACGAACGGAGTGGCGCCACTCAAGTAAGCCGCGTACGTTAACATGCTCGGGTCCATGTCTTGAAGGTTAAACGGGTGTTGCGGTTGGGTTGTGTTCGGGTTCATGGGTTTTGCGGGGACACCAAAGGGGGGTCGGAATGGATGCATGTTTGTATAAAATATAAAAGAAGTAGGAGAGAAAGATTGAGAATGTTTGTGTTTTTTTATAAAAAATATGGGAAAGTGGATAAATATATATAGTAGGTTAATATTGGAATTAAAAAAATATATTAAAGAATTGACCGTTTGGCAACGGTCATATCCCCCCCCCCCCCAAATACAAAATCGAGTGTTCTTTAAACCACGCGGACCGAATTTTTTTTCAAAAAAAAAAAAACGCTAAAAAACGCTGGGTGTAATGGGCCCTGGGCGTTATTTGGCGTTTTTTTTTATTTAAAAAAAAAAACCGCCCCACTACGGGTGGTCTAATGCTATGATTCTATTAATTTGAATTTAGAATTTGTGACTTAGTTTCTTAAACTTGAATTCTAGGGCTAATGATGCAAGGATCGGAAATTTGTATGCTATGAATTTTGAACTTTAAAAATTTGCAATGTTTTCTTTTTTGTTTTGAATGAAATCATATTTTTATTGTGTGTTTTCTAATGAGTAATGATTATATATTTTTGTTATGTCCTCGCTCCGACCCAACCCGAATGACGATCGACCCAAAAATTTTAACGCTTGGTTGTTAAAACGATGAACATCGAAAAATTTGGATCCCATTAGAAAAAAAATCCTAGGTCTGGCACTGATTATATTTGACCTGACTTGTTTAAAAAAAAAGTTTACGTCGAAACATAGACCTACTGAAAAAGATATAAATTAAGCATACAAACGTATTATATTTGACCTTACTTGTTTCTAAAAAAAAGTTTACGTTAAAATGTAGACCACAATCTGAGGGAGTTGTAAAATGGAGTAATAACGTGGGGGTTAAAACTACAATTTTTAAAAGTTGAGGTGTGGTGAAAATTGCAATTTTCAAAAGCTGAGGGGTTGTAAAATAGAGTAATAATGTAGGGTAAAATTGCATTTTATAAAAGTTAAGGATTTGTATGGTGGGTGGGAAAATAGAGGGGCTATTTGTGTAAAAGCCAAAAAAGGACCATTTGTGGCTACGAATCAAAGTTAAAAAGGGAGGAATGATTGTGTAAATGCCCATCACTCACAACACCCAACAATCAGGGGTGGATTTACGTTAAGACACCGGGTTGTTTGTAATTTTTAGTGAAAAATTGTATAGAAAATTATGTAGGAACCCATAAATAAATTGTGGATGAACCCATAATAAGAAATTGTCCATAGCTTCACTGGTAAAGGGCGCCCTTTTTAAACTTGACATCTTTGAGTTCGAATCCCACATCAGCTACTTGTTAGTCAAAAAGCTATTCTGTTCGTTGCAGGTCTTCTGGGTCATGGCTGAGCTTTTTTGTTATTTACTTGAAAATTCATTTTAGTTTTCTTGGTGGCTATTAGATAAAACTAGGATTGCGACCCGCCACAATGCGGTGGGGATTCTTTAGTTATAACTAAGTGGATCTAGGACTCGCACGTTATGTTAAACCTGTCAAACGGGGAAAAAATAGACGATGTAAAAACGTTCACCCACACACACACGTTGCGTCGTGTTAACTCGCAAAATTTAGAACGAAACGTAAAAACGTTAAACCAAAGACGCACGTTGCGATGTGTTAAGTCACAAAATTTAGAACCAAGCATAAAGCGAAAAATTTGCCGAAAATGAAAACTATAAAGGACCAAAGTAGAAAGTAAAAAAAAGTTATGAGGATAGATTGCAAAAGATAAAAAGTTTTGGGTTCAAAGTAAAAAACCAAATAGTTTTGGGTTAAAAGTAATTTATGAAATACTTTTGGGTGAAAAGTAAAAAAAAACATTTTTTTGGAAAACCCCCAAAGCCAACGTTACGACAACCATATGCATAACCATTTTTTTTCTTTGAAAACCCCCAAAGCAGACCCCACGTTGCGTTGGGGCGTAAAACGATGTCAAATAGTACTAATGTCACACAACCGTCATTGACCACCAACACTGACTCGACCTAGGATATGCGTGTTGCGACGAACCTGTCAAACATGGAAAAATAGAGGTAAAAATGTTGAACAACACATGCACGTTGCGTCGTATTAACTCGAAAAATTTAGAACTATACGTAAAACGAAAATTTGCGAAAAATGAAAAGCATAAGTGACAAAAGTTGCGAAGCTAAATTACAAATAATGAAAAATTTTGGGTTAAAGTTAAAAAAACAAATTATGTAGGGTTAAAATTGAAAATGTAAAAATCTTTAGGTTAAAAGTAAAAAATCAAGTTTTTTTTTTGAAAATCTCACAAAGCACAAGGTACAACTAATGATGCACAAAAAACTTGCAAAGTTATATATGGAATAATTAATTTAATTTCATTTAATCTATATTAACCGACTAAGAGAATCTCTTAACTAATAAGCAATGGAAATGGTTCCGTTATAGATGCTTTTGTCGTTGGAACCAGTGGCGGATCTAGAAAACTTTCATAGGGGTAACATCTTAAAAGAAAGGGGTAACGAAATCGGAAAAACGTTAAAAAAATGTCAAATTTTTCCAAAATTTACACTACCGCCGGATCGCCAAGGGGTAGCGGAGGCTACCCCTTCTCATATGGTACATCCGCCCCTGGTTGGAACTGTCAAACCGACTCAAATAAATGCTCATTTGGTCAAGTTTAATGCTTTTGTCGTTGTAATTCGAACTAAAATGACCATTTTTAGATGTACCGGTTCTAACTCGAATTCGTTCTTGTTTTTTAGAGACAGAGATAGATAGTAAGATAGGAATGCTTTGAAGCATCATAGGAAAAAGGTGACTTTAGTGATAAGGCCCGGCCCGACCCAAAAAATACTAACGTCGGGTTGACCGAAATTCAGGCACCGTTAAAAGTGAACCCAGTGGAAAAAAAATCCTGGATCCGCCACTGCCAACAATACCCATCACTCACAACACTCAACAACACCCAACAATACCATCACTCACAATACTTTCACGCGTGTTAAATATCGCGCGTTGTTAGTTTAACACGTTAAACTTGATTGGTGTCGGTGGTGTTTGATCATGTTTCACACGTGATAATAAACAATCACGGGTTAAATGCCCTCCACAGTCCACCCTGGGCCCCTAACCAATCATACTATCTTCTTACTCAGTAATGCACCAATTCAATATATATGGTCATCTTGGCACCGAACTCTATCCCTTCAACATCAACACTTCTTCTCCCATCATGGACACCAAACCAAGGTACCTAAACACGACTTCAATTTCACTATTAATCATATCATTCCTTCTTTTTCTTTTTTAATTTTAATCTTCTGTATTGATCTTCTTCTGCTTCATTTTTGCAGCTCAGAATCACAGATAATCACCATTGATGTTCTAAAAGCTGATGATCTTCTCCGCAATAGCAAATATCGGTACCTCGACGTCAGGTGCTTCTTTTTATTTATTTTTTTGGTTAAATAAATAACTGGTTTGATGAATTAATACACAATTATTGGTTATTTTAGTAATTTCTTTCTTTTCTTTAAAAAAAATAGGACTGAGGAAGAATTCAATAAAGGTCATGTTGATTTTAGTGATGTTCTCAATATTCCAAACATGTTTAATACCCCTGAAGGTGAGTAAACAGTTGAGATCAAACACGTAATTCATTTGAGTCACAAAATGAAATTTACTTATTTTTTAAATTAATTAATTGTGTGGTTTCAGGTAGGGTGAAAAATCCCAACTTCATGGAACAAGTACAGCAAGTGTGTACCAAGGATGATAATCTTATTGTGGTAAATTAAATATATTAAACAGTAAATTACTTTGCCATTTTAACTTGAAGTTCAACCCGGATCATATTGGTTTTACGAATTGGCCTGCTTATTTTTATTTACGTAGTTAAATTGTAACTTTTTTTGTATGTGAAGGGTTGTCAATCCGGGGTCCGTTCAGTATACGCAACTGTTGATCTTCTTGATGCTGTAAGTTATCTTTTAAAATCGAATATTTAAATTTAACTAATACATAATATTATTTTGATAATTATAAATTTAAAAGTTGTTATAAAAAAATATGTGTAGGGATTCAAGCATGTATACAACATGGGAGGGGGATTTCTAGCATGGGTACAAAATGGGCTGCCTGTGGCGACTAGTGACACCAAAACTGGGTTTCCAAGCCCAACATCTCTTGTGGTGACTGACTGACTGGTGACACCAAAACTGAGTTTCCAAGCCCAACCAACATCTCCTCTGCCTGCTAATAATAATTAAATAAAAAATGAGTTTTAATATGTAATAATATTGTTTTAAATGTGATGTATAAGACGGTCTTAAGCATTATCTTTCTTAGTACTACCACCAGTACCACTACGTGTGATTATCTCAGTATACACGTTTAGATCTTTTCGTAGTTCTCAATATAAAAGTAATTATGTGTTGACGTTGCATATATGTGTGTTAGTGGTGGACAAACCGGGTTTTTGAAAAACCGGTTCCGGGTATGGAATCGGGTTCGGGTACAATCGGGTTCTACAAAATCAGGTTTTTTGAAAAACCGGGTTGGTACCCTATTTCCAGGTTCGGGTATGCATCAGGTAGGGTTCGGGTATGCATCGGGTTGGGAAAAAACCCGCACCGGGTATTGGGAAAACCCGACCGGGTATTCAAAAAACCCGGTTCACGAAAAAGAAACCAGAATGATAGCAACAATTTTGTGGGTTTTTTTTTCCAACTTTTAGTACTTTTTTGTTAAATATAACCATATTTAAGTGTGTAAACATGATATAAGTAAAATACTTCAACTATCATTAGAAACCTAATAATTAAACAAGATTACATCAAAGTGTGTTGTCTAGTATAGAACAAACATAGTGATTGGGGTTGAATTGTATTGAGATTGTATTGATAAAAATGTTTGTACTAGAGTAGGGTTACACAAAGATGGAGTTTATATAGAACCCCATATTACACATTAGCCCCTACACTATTTTTCCTTCTTTCCGACACTCCCCCTCAAGTTGAGTAGTGGGGTCACCAATACTTAACTTGCTCAAACAGCTACTAAAAACGTTTCCGTTGACTGCTTTTGTGAGAATATCTGCGAGTTGATCTTTTGTTGATATATACGGGAGCTCTATGATTCTTTCCTCCAGTTTTTCCTTGATGAAATGTCGATCTACCTCCACGTGTTTTGTTCGATCATGCTGAACTGGGTTTTCTGAGATTTGTATTGCAGCCGTATTGTCGCACATAATTTTACTGGGTTTCGCCCTTTGGGAGAAACCAATGTCTTCTAGGAGCTTCCTGATCCAAAGAACTTCACTTAGCCCTCGAGCTATACCTCTGAACTCAGCTTCTGCACTCGACAGAGCAACCACCTTCTGTTTCTTACTTCTCCAGGTAACGAGGTTTCCACCAACCAAAGAAAAATATCCTGATGTTGACCTTCGGTTTCCCTTATCTCCTGCCCAGTCTGCGTCAGTATAGAGCTCAACATTTAGATGTCCATTTGTTTTGAACAAAACTCCATGGCCTGGAGTTCCTTTGAGATATCTTAAAATTCTCTGAGCAGCTTCCATGTGGGCAACTTGAGGTTGATGCATGAACTGACTCACCACTCCAACAGCATAAGCTATATCAGGGCGAGTGTGAGAGAGATAAATTAACTTGCCCACGAGCCGTTGTTACCTTTCTTTGTCTGCAAGTTCTCCATTGAATTCCATGTGAAGATTGTGGTTCACTACCATTGGAGTATCTGCTGGTTTACAATCAACCAACCCAGTTTCTGCTAGGAGATCAAGGACATACTTTTTTTGGCAGATGAAAATCCCCCGTTTAGACCTGAGAACTTCTATCCCGAGGAAATACTTGAGATTCCCAAGGTCTTTCATTTCAAACTTTGAAAACATATTTCTTTTCAGCCGTGCTATTTCTTCTATATCATCTCCGGTAATAATCATGTCGTCCACATATATGATCAAACAAGTTACAAGACCGTTTCTTCTCTTGAGGAACAGAGTATGATTAGCGTTACTTTGGTGATACCCATACTCTTTCATGGCCAAGGTGAACTTTCCAAACCATGCCCGAGGAGATTGCTTTAGCCCATAAAGGGACTTTTTCAACCGACAAACTTCTCCTTCTTTAAAGCCCCCTGAGAACCCTGGAGGTGCTTCCATGTAGACTTCTTCAGTTAGGTCTCCATGGAGAAAGGCGTTTGTAACATCAAACTGGTGAAGTGGCCACTCCTTATTGGCTGCTACCGAGAAGAGAACTCTGATGGTATCCATTTTCGCAACCGGAGAAAATGTCTCAGAATAATCGATCCCATACATCTGAGTGTAACCCTTGGCTACAAGCCGAGCTTTGTATCGTCCAATAGAACCATCTGGCTTATACTTGATTGAATATACCCACCGACATCCAACTGTTTTCTTTCCTTTAGGAAGAATGCACTTCTCCCATGTGTTGTTTTTCGCAAGAGCACGCATCTCCACTTCCATTGCTTCTTCCCAGTTCTTCTTACCTTGAGCTTCCTTTACGGAATTAGGTATTTGTTCAGAGTATAGTGAAGTAACAAATGCTTTCGCACTGTTAGATAAGTTCCCGTTGACCATATTAGCTACAGGATACCTTGAATTTCTGGTTTCCCTCTCTGGGGAGTACCGTTTTGGAGGAACCCCTCTATTGGCTCTAGGAGGAAGAGAGTATCTTCCGGTAGTCTCTGCTGCACCTGGTGCAACCTGTTCAACAACTGGTTCAACCTGTTCAACAACTGGATCAACCTGTTCTGTAGTTGTCGGTTCTATGTGTTCCCCTGTTGTCTCATAGTTATAAGATGTAGAACATTTAGAGTTCTCAGTATTTCTTACCTCAGGCATCACGTTGGATGGACTTTCTTCAATGGTACTGTGCTCCGCAGATTGTGTGTCTGTGTTTGAAGGACTCGCAGTACTGTGATAGTTTTCTGTGTTGACTTCTTCAGATGAGGAAATTTTGGTTAACCAGCTCAGAGTGTCTATACTGTCATTCTCCCCCTGACCACTGAGTTGGGTGTTATAAAAGTATTTTGTTTCAAGAAAGTCAACATTCATTGTGGTGAACATTTGACGAGTTGTTGGATTATAACATCGGTAACCTACTTTATCTATCCCATAGCCGACAAATACACATTTTTCAGCACATGGGCCAAGCTTGTTTCGACTGGTTTTGGGTATATGAACAAATGCGGTACACCCGAAGATTCGAGGTTCAAGTGTAAGAGGATGAGGAATACTGGCAGACTTAGATAGACAATCTAAGGGAGTCTTAAACTTAAGAGCTTTTGTGGGAAGCCGATTCAGCAGATACACGGATGTTGCAACTGCCTCCGGCCAGAAAGATTTAGGGACCTGAGATTCGATCAAAAGGGCTCGAGTCATTTCAAGAATAATACGGTTTTTCCTTTCGGAAACACCGTTTTGTTCGGGGGTATGAGAACAAGACGTTTGATGAACTAATCCTTTGGTTTTAAAGAACTGTTTCATGGATGTATTGACAAATTCCCCCCCATTGTCGGATCTAAGGATTTGGATTTGAGTTTGGAATTGAGTTTGAATCATAGCATAAAACGTGATAAATTTTTCGTAGACTTCAGCTTTGTTTTTCAAGAAATATACCCATGTCATGCGAGTGCAATCATCCACGAATAGTATAAAGTACCGAAGACCCTGCCCCCCATCACCGGAGCAGGACCCCACACATCAGAATGGATTAGTGAAAAAGGTGAAGCAACTCTCGTATTGCTAGGTTTAAACGGTTGTCGATGGCTTTTAGCACGAAGACAAGTTTCACAGTCGATTTTTCCCTTTGACGGGAAGAGTTTTGGAAACAGGAGATGCGAATAGCCAACGGATGGGTGTCCCAAACGTCTATGCCATAGCCAGGCTTCCCGGTTTTCGGTTCCATGGGCTAACATCACAGTACCCTGTTGAGCCACTTCATCCACATAGTATAATCCTTGGCGCTCAGTACCACGTCCAATAATCACACCCGTCCTGATATCCTGTAAAAGGCAAAAATTAGGGTGCATTAGTACAGTACAATTTAGCTCCTTGGTAATGTGGCTAATGGATAGCAGTTTGTGTGATAATGATGGAACATAGAGACAATTTGATAATTTCATAGTTGGTGAAATTTCAATTGTTCCTCCTCCTTTCACTTGCATCATTCCATTGTTTGCAGTGTGGATTTGAGTTTTTTGAGGATTGGACATTGATCGTATGTCTGATGATTCAAACGTCATGGTGTCAGTGGCACCAGAATCGAAGATCCAAGCACTGTTCCTACTATGATTGATTTCCATTTTTTTTTGAGACAACCAAAAAACGAGCGTATTTAATTGGCACCCAAATAACTTCGCTAAAAAAGGCAAAGTTATCTCACCGGCGAATTTATCTAAATTCACCGGTGACTTGAACTCGCGTTCAAGATTTAAGTCCGCCCGCAAACCACCGCTTAATGGCGAAGTTATCTCACCGGCGAATTTATCTAAATTCACCGGTGACTTGAACTCGCGTTCAAGATTTAAGTCCGTCCACAAACCACAAATCCGCTAGCGACACAAAGGAGGCCAGTGGATTTATTAAAAAAAAGGAAGTTTCCAAGTTTCCAAGACTTATCACTGAAATCGATTGGAAAGTTTCCAAGTTCCAAGACTTTCCAAGTTTCAAAGACTTTCCAAGTTTCAAAAAAAAATAACAGATGGTTTGATGGACACTGAATTGGCGGCCGGGAACTATGTTGTCGAGCAGATCGGAAGTCACAGCGAAGAACGGATGTTTGCAGTCGAGAAGATCGGAAACACCGAAGTTTTGTGCGGCGGCCAGAAACTATGGATTTGCTGAAACAGGTTTTGCTGTTTGGTGTTTGCAACACGTTTTGCTGGAAGTTGGTGCAACTGATTGGGTTTGCAGAGCTTGATGAACAATTTTCTCAGAGTTCGATTTTGTTTTTTCCTGGTTTGAGTTGAATAGGTTAGGATAAATGAAGATTGATTGTGTTTTGATTTTGTTTTCAGTAAAAAAAAATCGATTGTAGGTTATGAGCAAACGGTTTCAAGAATCAGAAGCCTGCTCTGATACCATGTTGTCTAGTATAGAACAAACATAGTGATTGGGGTTGAATTGTATTGAGATTGTATTGATAAAAATGTTTGTACTAGAGTAGGGTTACACAAAGATGGAGTTTATATAGAACCCCATATTACACATTAGCCCCTACACTATTTTTCCTTCTTTCCGACAAAGTGCATACATAATTTTGTTAAATCATAAGAACTAGAAGTCTTAATTCTTGAAAACATAGATAAAATAACATAGATAGGGCTTGAATCGTCCTAATTCTTGAAATCATAAGAACTAGAAGTCTTAATTCTTGAAAAAAAGAAAATATAAATGAATTGGATGAGGAGGCTTCGTTGGGGAGAGAAGGGTTTAAATATAATAACAAGGAGTGGCCCGCATGTGTAGGGTTTAAAGCAAGAATGATAATTTCTGGGTATTTTTAAAACCCGGTTCTGGGTATTTCAAAAAAACCGGTTTCGGGTTATCAAAAAACCGGGTACTTCGAAAAACCGGGTTGAAACGGGTATTAAAAAAACCGGTTCCGGGTATTTCAAAAAACTGGTTTTGGGTTATCAAAAAACCGGGTACTTTGAAAAACCGGGTTGAAACGGGTATTAAAAAAACCGGTTCCGGGTTTTATATCAAAAATGCATACCCGATCCCTACCCTATGGGTAGGGTCGGGTTCGGGTATAAAAAACCCGGGTGTTATATTTTTTGGTCCGGTTTCAGGTTTTTTGTGCACCACTAGTGTCTGTAATATACACGCCCGAATGTTCAATTCAGAAGATAAATTAAAGCATAAAATACAATGTTTCTTCATCTATCTTAACTTTTTTTAAATGAACAAATTTTGTTTATTTATATAACTAAACACGTGTAAGAAAAATTTTAAACGTTAAAACATATATGATCCAATTAATTTAATGTGTTTTTTTATGTAGATAACATACATATTTGTATGTAAAAAATAAAAAAAATAAAGGGTTATTGGATTTTACCACCCTTAACTATTGGCTATTGGCCGCTGCCACCCTCAACTATCACTTTGACGTCTGTCACTCCTAACTTAACACTTAGTGTGTTTTGTCACCATGCCGTTAACTGATCACTAACTTTTGATCATGTTACTATATTTTTGGGAGTGTCCTAAGATCTCTAAAACTTTCCTAAGATCCCTATGACACCCCCAAAAGTATAGTAACATGATTAAAAGTCTGTGATCAGTTATCGACGTGGTGACAGAACACACTAAGTGTTAAGTTGGGGGTGACGGACGTCAAAGTGATAGTTTGGGGTGGCAGCAGCCAATCGCCGATAGTTTGGGGTGATAAAATCCAATAACCCAAAAATAAAAATGTATAGAACTATTAATAAAATGTTTAATGATTTGTTCTTCATTTCCTGAATTGAACACCCCCATGTATATATATATGTGTTGAAGAAACGATTTAGTTTCGACTTGTACAACCTTGATTGATTTAAACTTCATCGAGCTCGCAAATCAATTTGCTTAATCGAATGTGTTAATGAGTACTTTTGAGTTATTTGAGTTGTTAATTTTTTAAAGCAGAACTCTAGTATACAGTATATACACGAGACTCGTAAAATGAGTTCTTGATTTTTTTAAAGCAAAGCTCTAGTACATATGAGACTCGTAAAATATTAGATCAAGTATAAGTATAGGCCAATTGGATTTTAACACCTTTAACTTTGAAGAATTGGCCGATAACACCCGCAACTAACACTTTGATCTGTGACACCCCAAACTTTTAATTTTGTTTGTCATTTCACCACTCAGTTAAAAAATCAGTAACTTAGTTAGTTTTCAATCCTAGGTGGCATCCTACGTGGACTATTTTTGCAGATGTGGCACATTCATGGGTGTAAAAGTCATCTTCTTCTTCGATTAACACCTGCACAAACAATTGGGAAGCCCTAATTTTCTCAAACGCATGAATCGACCCAAATCCAAACCCTAATTTGCTCATCACGTGATCAGAGGTGTTCTTCAACTTATTGGCTGATCGACATGTCTACTTCTTCCAACTCTTCATGTAATACCAACCGAATCCCTAAAATATTCAAGGTGGACATGGATGGGAAGCTGTATTGTCATCACGAGATCAGACCTGTTATTCGCGTAGCGGGAAGGAGAAGTGTTCGATGTGGTGCTGAATTTTACGGTTGCTCACAATGGCCGGTAAGTCCTGTGTATCCATGTGTATTGAATTTAACTTGTTTTTGAACTGACGACATGATGTTGGTTTGTAGCGAGACGACTGCAAGTTCTTTATGTGGAAAAAAGATTTCGACAAATTATTCGAAGTTCATTCAACTTGCAGCTCAAGTGCAGTTACAAGAAGTGATGCTATGACCGGCAATGAATATAATTTGCAATTGCGGAACAACTTGCCATCTCAAGAGAACAATATGTTGAAACGGCAAATTTGTGCGAAAGAATTCATGTTGAAGCAGTAGTTTGTGTTTAGTTTGTTTGTTATCATTGGCATGTTGTTTTACGTAGTGTATCGAATTTAACTTGTTTTTGATTGTACGTTCTTTGAACACATGAATGAATGTAGTCTTCATTTGAAACACATGAATGAATGTACCATATGTGCAGACCATTAGACCATTTGCAGACCAAAACCACAAGAGACTTTGACTTTGAAAACAAGTAAATAACTACCATTGTGCACATGTGCAGACCAAAACAAGACAGCCACAGTTTGAAACCACATGTGCAGACCAAAACAATATAGCAACAGTTTGAAACAACTACTATATGCAGACCAAGACCAAAACATGTGCAGACCTGTGTTTAGACTGTGACCATATATGCAAACCAAGACCACAGTTTGGAACAACTACCATTGTGTTTAGACTGTGACCATATATGCAGACCAAGACCAAAACAAATGTGCAGAATGACCATTCTTCCCCTGGGACCATACATGTGCAGACCTGTTTACCATACAAATGTGCAGAATGACCATTCTACCCCTGTAACCATACATGTGCAGAACTGTTTACCATACATATGCAGAATGACCATTCTACCCCTGTGACCATACATGTGCAGAACTGTTTACCATACATATGAAGAATGACCATTCTACCCCTGTGACCATACATGTGCAGACCTGTTTACCATACATATGCAGAATGACCATTCTACCCTTGTGATCATACATAGTCATAAGTTTACATAGTCATTACACAACTATTCAAAAGATTCAGCACAGCAATCATAAGTTTACATAGTCTTAAGTTTACACAGTCATTACAAAACCAACAAAAGATTAACCATTCATAACAGATTAACTAACTGCAGCCTTCTCCGATGGCCTTCCCCTTTTAGTTGGCCTTCCCCTTTTACTTGCTTTTTTCCTTCCAATTTCTGCCGCATTTTGAGAATCTGTTAAAAGTAAACAAATTTAGGAAACAATAATATAATCAATAAACCAACTGAATCTATTGAGTTCACCTTTAACTGTGCATTTTCTCTTGTTGTGACCTCTTTCTCCACAAATCCCACATGTCATTACGACCCCATGCTTAGTCAGTTTGCCTGGTTTCTTTGGATCCTCATGAGGGTCCCTCTTTCTGTTTTTCTTAGGCCTACCAGGTGCCTTTTTGATTGGAGGTGGATCCAATGGATAATCAACCTTGGGCCAAAACTTTTCACTAGGCAATGGTGGGATTGAGTACTCATAAGTTCTCATGCATGTTTCTTTGTGGTAACATGGGTCAACATAATCCTCAGCATTCTTATGCAAAAATCCAGCCACAGCACACACATGCTTACAAGTATACCCCCTTAATTGCCACTTTCTACATGTGCAGGTCTTATTTTCCAAGTCAACTGTAACATCATCAACATCTCTAACTTGAAAAACCTGATAAGATGAGGGGTATACCTCACACCTAAAGGCTGCATCTTTTGAGAAATCAAGTTTATCCTGGATATTAGGGCAAATGAGCACATCTTTGGCTTCCATTTCAGTTCTTTTGATGACTAACCTACTCATGATTTGAACCCTAATGTCCTCTAGCATGTATATAATATGCTTTGACCTTGCAGTTATGATATAACCATTAAATGTTTCTGCCATGTTGTTTACTATGACATCACATTTAGTGTGAGTTTTCAAGTAGCACCTGTTAAAACTTTTGGGATCCTGCTTTAAGATTGCCTCTACTGCATCAGGGTTTATGGCCCTCATTTCATCAATGGCTTGGAGGTAATCAGGTTCACAGTATGCTCTTGCAGCTTTCCAATACAACTCCTTGAGCTCCTCATCTTTAAAATTCTTGTGCCAATTCGCATAGATGTGCCTTGCACAGTTTCTATGCTCTGCTCTTGGCCAAATAAGTGCCACAGCATTTAACATACCCTGCAGATAAATGATTATTAACCTTAGACATTACAGCAGAAGATAATTTGACAATGGCTACTACCTTTTGTTGATCTGAGATGAATGTCCATGCCTCACCACCATCACTTACACCCAAACACTTCCTGATCTCTTCCATAAACCATTCCCAGCTATCGTTATTTTCACCATCTACAACTGCCCATGCCAATGGATACATCTGATCATTAGCATCTCTGCCAACTGCAGTTAATAACATCCCTCCTAGGAAGGTCTTTAGAAAACAACCATCTAGACACAAGACCTTCCTACATCCAGCTAGAAATCCTCTTTTCACACCATCAAAACACACAAAGAGTCTGAAAAAAGTTTCACATGTGGCTGTGGGATCTAAGTTAATGAAACCTGGTGGTGCAGTAACAAGCACAAAAGTTGATGTTGGGTTTACTTTTTTCAAAATGTCCATGTATGCACCAATTTTGCTATAATGATCCCTCATTGATCCATGAAGTTTCTTATGGGCACATGCTTTAGCCTTGTAGGCCAGCCACTTGGTGATTATGACTTTATACTTATGTTTCACAGCCAATATGATTTCTTTAGCCGACCAGTTGGGCTTGGATTTAAACACCTGCAGGAACTCATTAGCTATGAACATTGCAGTTAGCTGTCTATTCTTTACCATGTCTCTTTGGCAGGTATGTATATTCTTCACTCTTTTTACCAAGTAACACTCTTTCCCTTTATGAAGTGAACAATGTATAAAGAATGAACAACCTTTAACACAATTGACAACAATACGACTACATGCAGTCTTTTCGTTCTTTGCAAGGTACAAGTTCCTACCATTAGCTACTGAGTACTGCCTCACTGCCTCTTTAAAGTGTAACACCCTTGCTATTATTTTAGGGTTTTCGTATTATTTATGTAAATAAACATGTAATTATAATTACATATACATTGAAAAATACGGTCAAATTAAAACATTTTCGGATTTGAAATAATACAATACAATATGTATAAATTCGTCGTTTTTAAATGACGACGAAACCATGTGCGGAAGCTTGTAACTTAATCGTGTTCGGTTCTTCAATGAGCTTGATCTTCATCCGGGACATCTTCACATTCACCTATGATCAAAACCAACTTAAAAGTTAGTTTCGATATCTTAAATATTAGTATAATCAAGTTCTAGTAATAAAAAAAAATTCGGAATTTAGTCTGTCGCGCCACGCGACAGACTCCTCTTGATCTTTCGCGTGCCGCGAGCGCCCTCGCGTGTCGCGCCAGGATTACTGCTCCCTGTCGCGTGTCGCGGGGGAGATGATTTTCCAGCAGTTTTGTTGCTGAAACCTGCATTTTTCCCAGCTATGGTTTTAATCGTAAAACGGTCTTTAAAGTGTCATAACTTTTATCTACAAGTCCGTTTTAGGTGATTCTTTTTCCTACGCGTTTGTAATAAAAATACGCATCAATTTATCCTATTTTCCGCATATGAAACCTGAATTATAAACGATTAGTTTATAATTTCTTATTTCATTTATTCGACCCATTTGTTTTAAAAGTTTACAACCTTGTTTCTAATTAACCATTTAGCATACATCGACATGCTTAACTCAAAATCTATAGTTCGGGTTTGTAACTTTTATGAATTACGCGGCTAGTACTCAATCTATGCGCATAATTCTTTTGACTCGTTTCGAAGACTTAAACCTTCTAAGTTTAAATCTTTCCCTTTTGTTATGCACAATCCACTTTATACTTATTTATAACTTACATTATCATAATACACGATCTTAAACGGCTCATAAAGACCGTTTACCCGGTTTAGCGTTCATAGGTATTTTGGTCAATTTCAGTCCCTTATTTTACGACGAAGGGCTTTCACTGATATTTGACCAACATATTACTTTTAAGGGTTATTGGATTTTATCACCCCCAACTATTGGCCTTTGGCTGTTGCCACCCGCAACTAACACTTTGACACCCGACACCCCCAACTTGACTTTTTGTTTGCACTGGTACCACCCAGTTAAATCTGCTCTAACTTGGTTAGTTTTTTGTCTGACGTGGCACAATTTTGCTGATGTGTACATGATTACGTGGCGCTTATGTGTTATATCCCACTTATAAAACCCTGCTAAGCTCTTTTCCAGTCATCAAACACATATCAACCAATTCAAACCGGTAGTGCCGTAGTGGTGTTGTATGCGTTAAATACAATAAAAAAATCCAAATAATAATCATGTCAAACTGTATCGATAAAACCATCACGATCCGAGAAGTATGGTCTCACAACTTACAATCCGAGTTCGATTTGATCCGATCACACAAGCATCATCGACCGTCGGATCATTATGAGCTTCATAAGTCAAACGTTGACGTTTTGAACCTCATCCAGCTCGGCGATACCTGCAACGGCGACTTCACCGGCGCCGGAGGATGTAGAATCGTCTTCTTCTTCGTTATCGATGACATCAACGTCGTCTTCATCATCCTCTTCTTCGTCATCGATGACATAGCATCATCTTCATCGGCCGTAGATGGTGATGATGTGAGTCGATTTCAACAAAATCTCAACAACCACCCCTAGATCCGCCGCCACATGAGTTTCCGATGACGGGATGTCGTCAATTTCAACAAAATTTCAACAACAACCAGCAGATCTGAGTCGATTTCAACAAAATTTCGACAAATCTGATGGTGGCAGTGGAGGCTGATGGTGACGGTGGAGGCTGATGGTGGCAGTGGTAGCAAGGTGGAGGCAATGGAGGTTGAGAGTGGCGGTGGTAAAGAGAGAAAGGGGTGGGTCGACTGATGGTGGCGGTGGTAGCACGGTGGTGGCAATGGAGAAAGGGGTGGTGTGCTGTGGTAGGTATGTTTGTAAGAAATACCAAATATATAACTTTATATGGACATAATATGCCACGTATTCGCCACATAATCTGTCTACGTAATCAAGTATGTGCCACGTCTGTGCCACGTCGGATTAAAAACAAACCCAGTTAGTGAAGATTTAACTGGGTGGTGCCAGCACAAACAAAAAGTCAAGTTGGGGGTGCCGGGTGTCAAAGTGTTAGTTGCAGGTGGCAACGGCCAATGGCCAATAGTTGGGGGTGATAGAATCCAATAACCCTACTTTTAACTATAATTTAAAATATGCGTACCTAGCTCGGGTCAACATATAGACTCGTTTTGTACCTTTCTTTTATTAGCCGCTACTTTATAGCGACGCAATAATCAACTTCCCGTTCACTCCTGTGAACATCTAACTTGACAACCAAACATTAGTCAATATTGTCAAATGGTGTCGTCACCACCATTTGACCCATTTAGTCTTTATGACCAAACATTTATACTTATGTCAAAACATGGTTTTTAATTACCCATTGACACATCCGACCCATTTCGGATTTTACCACAAGATCCTTTTTTCTTACGTTTTTAACCCGTTATGGCTTACGCCATGGGTATCCTTTTAATCTCAACTTACATTTAGTCAACACGTGACTAATTTACCCTTTTCCCCTTTTTCCCATTACTAGTTACGCTATAAGGTAACCGTAAGGAAAACTTATTAACTCCTAGTCAATTCACTACTAAATTACCATTTTGTCCATTTTTACCATTAACCATGGTTTTGATCGTTTTTATTCATTCCGACTCATTTCGTTTCGTGTCGGAACTCAAATTTCGAATATAATCGGTTGTCACCTTTATCACCTATAAAATACATACGTATACTACAATGGGTGTAAGCTTTACTTACCTTGCATCCGAAGTACGCTTTCCCTTTACACTTGATCCGTTTGACCCGCTTCCTTTCCAAGCCTCCACCTAGCTTGTCAAGCGTCAAACTATCATCATGATTCGTAAGACGGTTAGATTAGTCATAATCATTTACGACTATACCATCCTACGGCTTTTATGTCGAATTTATCATTCGACCATATCAAAATTATCATTCGATCTAATCATTGGTCGGTTTCACTTTTTAAAAGTCAACCGACTTATCAACATATTCATATGCACATTTGGTTCATTGAACTCACCTAGGCTTATTTCATCCCAACTCTTAACGAAATCAAATTTTACATACTAACTAGTAGGTCACGATTTCATTTAGGCATTCCATATCACTGAAAATGGGCTGTTTTGGTGACTTGTTTAACCTGTTTACAAGTCTTCAAAAATTATGATTTTTTAATGTGGCGTACCTCTCGGAGGGTTAGACCTTGTGTTAAAATTTCAAGATCTAAATCTTTACCAAAAATTCGTAAAAATTCATTTACTAAGCTGCAATCAGATTCGTCACTTCTGACTGCAGCTTACGGAAAAATTCATTTAAAATTCCTCGTTTATCCGATTGACGAAATTCCAATTGGCGATTCTTTTAATCACTTAAAACTTTCTACAGTAAGAATTTGAGATCATAACTCAATTCCTAAATTGAGTTATGACATTCGTAATGGGCTGCAAATTCTGCCAGAAAACGTAGCTTGAACCTTTGATACGGAAAAATTCATAAAACACTCAATTTTCGTCAAACAAATGCGATTCCAGTGGGGTTTTAAAGATATTTCCTGGAATTACATTTTAGGCTCAAGAAACACATGTTTTTGTCACGTTTTGTCTAGGTTACAGCCGATACAAGTCGGCTGTAAATTCTGATCAGAGGCTGTTTGAATTCAGCTTTCAATTTGAACATGTTTATGACATTATAACTCTTATTCTTAGCAATCAAAACCCCTAAAAGCATCACATACACGAATTTAGTCAAAACCCACTTAGCACATGCAAGAGTAATCATCAAATCCCTAGTCTTTAATACTAATTCATCAAGTTTTTCAACTAGGGTTTGTTTCTAAACATGAATTCATCCTAGTTTCAGCCAAACATCAATCATTCAAGCTTGAATTTCGATTTTTCATAAGTTCATCAAAAATCTCAACTTCATAAATATCAAAAATTTGACATACCTTACGATCCCCACGACTAGGTGATCGTTTCTATGTGTTCATGCATTTGATTCGAGCTAATCTTGGCCTTCAATTTGATGAATTTGGGTGAGCTAGGGTTTCACCCCTCTTTCTCCTGCTCCTGGTCGATCCTACGAACACACAATGTGTTTTTTTTGTTATTTATTTAGTTAACTTTCAAGTTAACCCTTTTGGCCCCTCATGTTTATTTTGTTTCAAAAGAAGTTATAATTTATTATTCATCACTTAATCATATATTACTAACTAGGTTAATTATTCCTAGTTAAGTTAATGGGTTCGGGGAGTTAAAATCCCGTTTTATTTTGAGTCCCGTTAACTCGGGCCTTTTATATACTTTGTTTTCTCAAAGTATTTATCCTCGTTTTATTTATTATTAAACTTATTTATTTAAATCCTAATAATTTCCGGTTTAATCTTTTCTGCTAACGGTATTATACCCGCTCTTTAGTATTAACGGGGTTTAATTACCAAACCCGTTTTCGGGGTGTTACATAAAGGCCTCCCTTGATGCAAACCTTATTCCCACCTTCCAAATAAATTTATTCCAATTTGTATGTTCACCTATAGATGGGGCTGCTTCCTTGTACTTCTTGCCCCTGATATCATCATCCTCACTATCACCAGGTGTTAAAATGTCCCTGTCAGATTCCTCGTAACTACTGTTTCCATCTACCCTTGCATCTTCAGTTTCATGCAAATTACTATCTGTTTCATGCAAATTACCCTCTGTTTGTCTTTCATGTACTACCTCATCAAGCACTTTTTTTTTCGCTTCCAAATCTATCTTGGTTGCCTCTCTAACTGCATGTTGTGACTGTATCCACTCAACATGCTCTCTATCTGACTCTAATCCAAGTACATCATCCGTAGCTTCCTCTTCATCACTGGTCTCAACTAGTTCATGATAATCTTCATCATCAGAATTTGACTCTTCATCTTCCACACTGAACTCACTATCTTCACTGTCCTCGTCTACTTGCTTAGCTATTGAGTTAGAGCTGCATCCAGGGGAAACCCTAGAAGATTGGGCTTTTAGTTTACTGGATTGGGCTTCAGGTTTACTGGGCTGGGTAACAGGGTTACTGGGCTGGGTAACAGGTTTACTTGGCCTAGAACTGGAGTGGGCTTCAGGTGCACTCAATTGACGTTCTTGAACAAATACTTCCATGAATGTTTCACTCCAACTAAAAACCTTCTTAACCAACTCCAACACATCTCTATCATCACGAAAATGCCTAATTTCACAATCATCCGCATCCAACCCATACATATGAAAGTTCCTTGATTTATAGCATTTCGTTTCCAATGCATAATCTGCTAGCTCAAAGTATGAAATGTGGTCTATATCAACTTTAATTAACCTAGATGCACCCCCAACATACTGTGGAACACCAAAACCTAACTCAATGTAACCACCATACCAAAGCATGACATCAATCGTTTCCCCCATTGCATAATCTACTAGTTCATGTGTGAAATCGTACCTTGATCGGAGTTTAAACTTGATGGATTGAGAAGCTAGGTCACGTCACCCTTGATCGTTCCCTCCAAAACGAACAGAACAACAATGCCAGGTTTCAGGATTATGCTTCTTATAACATGTGTTAGCCACGTCACTCGTGCCATGTAGGATTAATGATGCCACCTAGGATTGAAAACTAACTAAGTTACTAATTTTTTAACTGAGTGGTGAAATGACAAACAAAATTAAAAGTTTGGGGTGTCACAGATCAAAGTGTTAGTTGCGGGTGTTATCGGCCAATTCTTCAAAGTTAAAGGTGTTAAAATCCAATTGGCCTATAAGTATATGCTTCATTTTTATAACGGGATGTCTTAACTCAGTCTAAAATTTAAACAAAAATTAATTATGTATATTCGCTACGACAAGATTTATAGTTACATTATGTAATGAATTTTTTTTTATCTTACATATTTCTGTTATTAAGTGTACATTTATGTTACGTTTTTTTATTCGTACTATTGTGTTAACAATTTTATATATTTTATATTTTATATATATTTTTATATTGTTTACGAACTATCATGAATAGTAATTTTAATTTTAAAATAATATATAGCTTTTTGATATTTTATTATATCAATATATTATTTATTATAATTACTTTTAACTTTTAACATATTTTCATTTTTTCCTTTTATTATTTATTTACTTTTAGCTTTTAAGGTATTTTCATTTTTTCGTTTTCTAAAACCATATTTCCTTTATCATTTATTTTTGTTTTAATAATTTTTTTTCTCTTTTTTTTAATTCATCTTTGCTTTCTCAATTAGTTTGATATTTCTTTAATAACTTATATTCATTATTTTTTTAAGCTTAAGTACATAGTTTTGTTTACTTTTTACCATCGATCAGTATAAGTTTTATTAAAAACGAATTTATATTTCAAAAATGTATTTATTTGATATCGTAATATGGTACGATGATATTATCTGAACCGATTCTAACGGTTAGGCTTTCTAAACAACATGCTACATTTTAAATAACGTTTGTTTTACATTATCATTTGCTCCGTTTTGCGACAACGCGCGACATAAAAAAACCTAGTTATATATTATGGATAAGATGATGGAAACTACTTAAATAAATGATGCATGGATAGAAATGTCAAATTATTATATACATAGCATGTTTGCTACAATGTTTTTGTTTTGTCATTTTCCTTTGTTTTTTTTTAATTTGTTGTCTTTTGTTTTTTTATTTTAATCGTATTTTTATCCTTTAAATAACTTACATTCGTTTACTTTATAAAGTTCTGGTATTGTACAGGTAACGAAATGAACCGCGTCGATACCGACCGAACAACGTCGATACCGGTATTCGGTTTTTATTGTTTTCGATGATGTAAAATACGTGTTGATATCCTTTTGGTCGTATCACAAGTTCGGTACCGTTATTGGTATTCCTTTTATTGTTTTCGATGAATGTAAAACACGTTTCGATATCCTTTTGGTCATATAATGACTTTATTTTTTAATCTCTCTTTTGGTTGTTATAGCGAGTGCTGGTACTGTAACGAACCAAACAATAACCGACCAGATTCACACCATTCACGTTATCATTGCGTCTACGTTTCCAATTTAATTTTGTTAAAAGTCAGGTTGCCCGGCCGCGAAGCGCGGGTGCAACCAACTAGTTGAAAAGAAAGTACATGGATGATTTTAGAAAAAAAGAGAAAAAATGAATATTGTATGTTTTCATCTAAAAAATAAGTCATTTTGCTGCTGGGATTCAAATTTTATTACTTTTCTTAAACATGAATGCCAATATGTATCACAAATTAATTTCATGTTTATTTATTTATTTTTTACACTTTAATAATTTGCTGAAGTGATATGCTTTTGTCAATGTTTTAAAATCCGGTTTTTATACCATATCGGATTTTGCTCAGAAACAGCATAACCGGTTATATCCAAAATAACATAATAGTACTAAAATTATGGATCAGTCTATAAGTGAAATAAATTATTTAATTTAAAAATATTATAATACTACTAAAATGATTTAAACAAAATACCACGTGGTTATGCAACTTCGAACTATATTGAGTCGGGTTATCTTAAAGTAAATCGTGACGTGTAGAGTTACCATCTTCATTAATCTTGGCTATTAATGTTATCTGGTTATATTTAAACATTTTTCTAAATTCTTCATCAATCTTGGATATTAGAACAAGTTGATTATTGTAATAGCTTAGAAGATGCTGGTATTTACCAATTTGTTCGTACACGGAACACGCGGTGGGAAACTCCTAGTTATTATTATTTTTTAATTTCTTTAATACAAAACATATCATTATAAAATGTCATTCTCAGTTAATCACCTTTCAAAAAATGGCATTGTTGAATATGACACTTGCTTTATTCACCTTTTTATTTCTTATTAATTAGTGCAATGATGTGTTCAATGCTGAAGCTCGAACCTTTCATATTAATCCAATGCTTAGTGATTATATATTCGATTGCCTTATGTAACATAAATTAATGGTAACGATTGTTTGACACAAAATAACAATACAAAAGTCTAATTAATTTTTTTTGTACTTAAATTTAGTATTAATACATATAAAAGTTATTTTATTATGTATTTATAGTCTTTCTTTACGGTGAAAACTTTTTTATGCTATAATTACACGATAAAACATTCTACCTTAGGCTGAGTGGAGTGTTTTAAAGTCCCCATGCTAGTTAAAGTGTTAGGCTGGAGGGTGTGGGGGTTGTTCCCAGCCCGTCCAGGTCCGTCGCCGCACCAGCCCCCATTCCCCCCCCCCTCCGGCCTCCCATCGGCGTCGTCCAAATCGTCGCACATGAGACGGTGAGGACGCTCACAAAAGACAAATCCCCCTCTCTCACACACCTATACATACAACATATACATATATATTTTAGGCTCATTGTTGGATCTGAGTTTGATTCTGATTGTATTTTATGTTTGTAATTAAAATGAAAATGGATGAGTGTGCAGCGGAATTATGATGAAAACAAACTTTGCATACAATCAAACGAGAGTAATACTTTGATCAAACATCTTTTCACAATGAATCGGAAGATTGAATTTATTTCAATAACGATTACAATGATTGATGAATGAATGCAAACTCCCCCTCAGCCAGAGCTCAGTTGTTTGTTCATGCAAAGAAGACGATGATGCAAAAGAGCTAATAGAACAGTACAAAGTACTGAACTATTTATAGGCACTTGCAAACCACTGAGCATCTTAGCCGACGTCACCATGAAAGTGACATCTAACCTCCTAACAAACTCTAACCTCTGATCTATACAAACACTGCTATGTTAACTACTGCTATTACATTACATTACATTACAAAACAGACTATAGATTAGCTGCTGCAACATTCCACTGCTGTGAACCCAGCAGTACTTGTCCGGATCAGCAGTGCTAGACTCAAGGCAGTAGATTGAATCAGCAGGGCTTTGTTCTTTCGTCAGGTCTTTACTTGAGCAGCAGTTGTAGGTCAGTAGTTTGCACGATCAGCAGATAGGAGGTCAGTAGATGTTGAAATCACTTTCAAGGGGAGAAACTTGTATGTAAACATCTGCTTATTCTGGATCCACTGCTCTGATCCAGTTTTGGCTTTAATTATCTGTTCCTCTGATAGGGTTCAATTCCAACAATCTCCCCCTGGAACAGATAATGCCAAAACTCTTCATTATTGTGGAATTCTTTATTGTCTCATCAACAGTTCCCTTATCTGACCTTTAAATTGTAGTTCAAAGTCTAGGGCATCTGTGTCTTCATCATCCCTGCTAAGTGGAAGATCAAGGAGATCCTGCAAATCTTCAAGACTCAGGCCAAGAGCTTGTTCCCTTGATATTTTCTCCACTTCTCCACCAGACCTGAGCAAAGTCAATACGCAGGTCTGTTTGTCAGTTTCCCACTTTTGTATTTTTGAGCCTGGTGGGTTTCTTGGGAGATGTTTATTTGCAGAGGTATTTGGTGAGGCTGGCCTATTCATGACTGGCTGAGCAGTACTTGCAGTTTGATCCAAACCAAGAGTTTCTATGATCATTTTCTTTATGCCTTCTTTTACAAGGTCATCTCCTTTTATCAACTCTTGGATGGTTTCACCTCCCAACTGTTTGTGTGTCCTTCTTTTATAGATGGCAGCACCAGTTGGAGCAGTGGCTCTCCTGATTTGCAGCTTTGTTGGTCTTTTTGAAACCTCTGCTTCAGGATAGTCAGACTTTTGAGGAACTTTTGGATATTTCTTTCTTAATTCCTCCAACCTTTTGTAGGTGATCCTGACCACATCTTCTTTCTATCTAGCAATTTGTCTTTTGTTTCCATATTCAGCAGCAACCAGTTCTTCTTTCATTCTTTTCAGTTCTACCTGTTTGTCAAGTACATTCTTTCTAAACTTTGCCCAGTCAGGAGGAGTGTGAGTGACTTTCCTTTTTATCATGTCTTGAATTCTTGCTGCTTCCTTTTCAAGCTCAGGAACAGTCCACTCTTTGTACATGTATCTCTCTCCTTTGTATTTCTTGTGAGCCATGATGCTTTCAATGTAGTCTTTCTTCAAAGTTTCAGCTGCTCTTTCTGAAATTTGTTGACTGACATTTTTTGCAAATTGTTCTAAGGATCTGACTTGTGTGAGCAGATATTGATAATTTCTTGAAATTTCTTTGTCAGATTTCCCTTGTGTATTTCTTTTTGAGATATCCTCTGCTTGCTTGGCCTTGATTTTCAAATATTCATCAACATTTTTAGGCCAGGGATATCCTTTTATTGATGGCAAACTCCTTTTGGCAGGGTCATCCTCAAAGTAAAAGGATTTTATTTCTTCTCTAACAGCTGCTAGCTCAAGAGGAAATTGAACACCTGCAGGAGGTAAGGGCTTGTGCATTTGAACTGAAGAGAGAGGAACTGGTTTTGGTATTGTGATAAGAGCTAAAGATTTTGAAGATGTTTGTGGTGGTGAAGTGTCATCATCTTTGAGAATTAGCCTTCTCCTCTTTGTTTGAGGAGGGGCTGATGATGTTTTGGATGGAGCAGTGGTGGTGGATGTAGTGGCAGTGGTTTGTGATTGACTAACAGTTGTTGAAACAACTGGTGTTCCAACCACTGTTGTTATTACAGCAGATGTTGTAACAACTGCTGTCTTCTGCTTTTTGGCAGGAGGTGATTTTGTTTTTGGTGGTAATGGTGGTAAAGCAGTGGATCTGGTGTGTGTTGAAGTGGTGTGTGTTGAAGTGGTCTGTGTTGATGTTGAAACCACTGAAGTACCAACAGTAGTGAGTACAACAGGAGTTACAACAGCTGTTTTAAGTGGTGGTTTTGGAACAGACTTTGAACGTCTGGTTGGAATGGATTTGGGTAGCCTTACTCTTCTTGTAGGCTTCTTCTTTTCATCAACAAGATTTTCATCATCTTTTGACCCTGAAGTACCCTGATCCGGATAATCTACCCTGGCTTTCTTTTTGTGTAACACCCCAAAACCCGAATGTTTATATTTGTTAAATGTTATGATATGGCACATCAAGAAATAAATAACTAGGTTATTTATCCTAGTTAAATATATGGTAGAAACAATTAGAGAATAAGAGTTGTGAAAATTATAAATAAAAAAGAGAACACGAGGGACTAGGATTGCCAAACTTGAAACATGATTCTATAAAACAAAATTAAAACACCACACACACACATAGTGTGTGTGTGTGTATCGATGATCAGGAAGAAGCATGAGGGTTCAAACCCTAGTTTCTTAAAAATCTTCAAATTGAAGGGCAAGATGAAGCTTAAACTCATAACCGAGCATAGATTAACGATCACCTTCACAAGGGGATCGCAAGGTATGTCTTAAAAGCTAGCTTGGTGATTATGCACGAAGTGGGTTATGTTGTAAATCGCGAATATGTATGAAATTGAGTATGAGTATGTGTTAGAATCATCATTTGGAACATGGATTATGCATGAATTAGGTTAATTTGATGTTTAAGGGTGAAACCCGTTTGTTATGGTGAAGATGATGACATGGGTAAATCATCTATGTCTAAGTTCTTGCTAGATGTTGATGTATTTTGAGTTGTATGATGTATTCTTGTTAGAAGAATTGAAAGAAATGTGATACTAGTATGTTTGATGTTTATGCATGTATGAATCATGTTGATTAGGAGGAAGAAAATGATGAATTGTGTATGAGATTAGAATGATATGCATGAACTAGTTGTACACTATGCTTACAAGGTAGTACATATATCGAAAATATGATGAATTATGAAGAACTTAAGATTAGATCACTTGTAAGTGATTAACAAGTAGTTATGAAGTGGGTTTTAGATGATGTAATGTAAATTGATGATTCACTTATGTTAATAATGTTTGGAATCATACACGTGTGTGAATGATTAAAGATATGGGATAAGAAATGATGAATTGTTGTTAAATGAAGTGAATAAAATGTGATGATAGCATGTTTGATGTTTAATTTAAATACCCCATGTTGGATTGTAGAAGCATTTGATGAACTATGTATGAATTTAGAAGATGGTGTATGAATAAGTTGTACGTTATGCTTAAAAGGTGGTACGCAAACCAATGGTGTGATAAAACGTATATAGTGACGTCCGTATAGTCTATTATGATGTTACGAGTATATGATGATAAGTAGGAAAGTTAAATTAATGAACTGTTGACTTTCAGAAAGTCAACTATGCATATGAAGTACGATATGACTAGTTGTCGTAAAGGTAGGATTATAGGAAGTGGTATGGTACCTGTTATGTCGATATGTACTAAATGGAATGACATGATGAATTACACGTGTTAACGGGATATGAAATTGGTTGTATGTTTTATGTTAGCTAGAATCGACTTATGAAAGTCAAATGCGAAACATGTGATTGATATGGTCGTAAGCATGTACAATGATGTAAGCTAACGAGAATGCGATGTAGGTGATATGAAAGTATAGGATTCATATCAAGGCGGGCTCAAGCATGATTGACTAACGGGTCAAGAGAAGGCAAGGAAGCGGATAGGGACGCGGATGCATAAGGTAAGTGATTTATGTAATCACTTCTTGGT
Source organism: Helianthus tuberosus (assembly GCA_030545235.1). Classification (NCBI taxonomy): domain Eukaryota; kingdom Viridiplantae; phylum Streptophyta; class Magnoliopsida; order Asterales; family Asteraceae; genus Helianthus; species Helianthus tuberosus. Next base: position 133,204,551 of record CM060429.1, on the reverse strand, counting down.
ACGAGTAAGTAATATATTGTTTAAATTAATTAAACATGATGTTTGAGGTCATATATGTGATGAAGTCTTTCGTTGTAATGATTGAATTAAAGTTGACCAAAATGCCCTTGATGGGTATTTTGGGCAAATGATATTAAAAGTGGTTTAGAACCAAGTTGCTCGATCAATGTAATGTTTTAGACAAGTATGGTAGTGAGAAGCATGGTCTTTGTAAGCCATAAACCTTACAATGCGTAAATACCCATTACTGGTCAAATAATGAGAAGATGATAATAAGCCGAATGCACATAAGTTAAGAATTTCTTTAATCCGGATGTGGGATTTTAAGTTCGTATGATAGAATGTGAATTTACAAGCATGTAGGAAGAAACGGGAGGTTTAACGGGTAAACGGTTCGAAAGTTACGTGCGTTTTAGTGCGTACGGACGACGAAATGGATCTGCAGAAAAATGTGTTTTAGAGAGGGCGTCGCCGACGGGCTCCCACCCCGTCGCCGACGGGCACTAGTTTGGCCGTTTTCTCCGACGGGTTAACTTACTGGCGACGGATCAAAATTGGGCGACGGGCATTTTAAGAAGCCGTCGCCGACGGGTACCCACCCCGTCGCCGACGGGCTGTCTAGCCCACTTTTCCGTTTTGTTTAATTTTGCATTTCCAAATGATCCGTAACGCTTCCCGATGATTCGTAAAGCTTCTTATAAGCATATAGGGATGCATAATTGTAGATAGGCATGTATGTATGTTTGTATGTATTCGTATACGTACGTAGAACTTATGTAAGTGGGTATGCGTGAAAGTATGTAAGTTTATAGTGTGGGAACAAGTACTAGTTATGTATGTATATATGTATATATGTAGGTATCGATGTATGTATGTGTGTATGCAAGTGGTTATGTATGAGTATGAGCACTATGCAATTAAGTATGAAGGTACATACGTGTGCATGTATGGACATATATATTGTGGACGCAAGTATGTAAGTATGTTTGTGAGTAGGTAGTAATGTATGTACGTATGTAGTGACGAAGTAATGTATGTGTATATGTAAAGGTGTAATTGATACATGTGAAGGTACATTTGAGTGTATGCATGTATACAAAGATATAGGAGTGGTATGTACGTATGTAGATGTGTATGTATGCATGTATGTAGAGACGTATGAATGTAGATACTTATGAAGCGTATTTATGTATATATATGAAGACACGTATGATAGTATGTATATATGTGAAGGCGTAGGAATGTATGTACGTATGCAGGTGTGTATTTAGGTATATATGAGGATACGTATGGGTGTATGCATGCATGTATTGAGGTAGGGATGTATGCCCGAGTATATGCAATTATGAATTTGGATACGCTAAGTGTTAATGGTATTAATCGTGTGCCTGTAAAACGAAGTTTCACGCAGGTACATTATTGAAGGCTCACAAGGAAATGAATACGCGAATGACATGCTTAAAATTTGGGAGAAAGCTGAATGAAAAGTGTACCTGTATTGTATTCTTGTTTATGTATTGTATACTAATGTGTTGAATGTATGTGGTGAATGCAGGTTGTACGGATAACGAGCGATTATCACAAAGATTAGAGATCGAAGACCGAGTCACTAGAGAGATTGTACGGGGACGTTGAATGTAAAATGTAGCAATCATAAGCTATGTTTTTAATTAGTAAATAAGAGGATAACGGATTTATGAATAAGAGTTATGTTAAAGTTAAAGTTTAAATAAGTTGAGCTATTTAATAAGTAAGAAATTTTATGGTTCGTGTTTTCCGCTGCGACTTTTGTCATGTACGTTTTAGGGTCTAACAAGTTGGTATCAGAGCCCTGGTTTGAGAGACTCAAGTGTAAGAAGGTAAGTACTTGAACTCAAACCTGTGTGCTCTTGTGATAAGAAACCCGTACAATCCAAGACTCGGTCAAGATCCAAAGGTAAAAGAGAATGTAAGTATGTGCTTATGTACACGCATAAAGAAACTGACGGTTTTGTATATGCAAGGTAAGTATAAGCGTTTGAAGAGGATGACCCACGAGTGCGGTCAAGTACCGACACCAAGGCATGAAATAAGATAAAGCTGAACCCAGGTACGTAAATTCAATATGTCGGTATATGAAATGGTAAAATGCATTAAGGGAAGAAAAATGCTAAATGAAGGACCATGATGGTATAGTAAACATGTTTTGAAAAATGATACACGTGCCGAAACCAAATTCTTCGGACGTAAGGTGACAATTACACGAAGACACGAAACTAGTATGTGGATTGTGTACCTGGCCAGTACACGTGAAGCATATGACGTTCGTGGGACCGTGATAATTGGTACATGTATGTCCGTTAGAATTAAGTAGTAGGTGGACGTGAGGGTGAAGAGAAATGTAAGACTCTCAAGAATGAGAGTATGATATGCTATGCTATGCTAGAATCCGCGAGACGGATTCGAAATATGAAATGCTATGTTAGAATCCGCGAGACGGATTCGAAACATGATATGCTATGTTAGAATCCGCGAGACGGATTCGAAACATGATATGCTATGCTAGAATCCGCGAGACGGATTCGAAACATGATATGCTATGCTAGAATCCGCGAGACGGATTCGAAACATGATATGCTATGCTAGAATCCGCGAGACGGATTCGAAACATGATATGCTATGCTAGAATCCGCGAGACGGATTCGAAACATGATATGCTATGCTAGGATCCGCGAGACGGATTCGAAACATGATATGATGACGGATTCGAAACATGATATGCTATGCTAGAATCCGCGAGACGGATTCGAAACATGATATGTTATGCTAGAATCCGCGAGACGGATTCGAAACATGATATGATATGCTAGGATCCGCGAGACGGATTCGAAATATGAAATGCTATGTTAGAATCCGCGAGACAGATTCGAAACATGATATGCTATGCTAGAATCCGCGAGACGGATTTAAGATATAAAAGACGGAACTAGTCTACATAAGAAGAAGTCAGTAGCTTGACCATATATGCGTCAAACAAGTCATAAGGGTAATGTAAAGCAAAAGAACAAAAGAATGATAGGAATAAAAATATCCGAATGCGTAAGTAACAAAGGGATATGTATGGTACAAATAACTAAGGAAATGTAGAACGATGTTAACTATGAAGGTAAGCACGTAGGTGTGACTATAAAAAGGTAGTTTTGTTGTGATAACAAAACAAGGGTTAAATGTTATGCAATGCGTCTATAGAATGAAATCTTAAAAGACGAAATAAAGGTATTAGATTCGTTGTAAACGGATCGTACGAATGTATGTATTATTGCATGTTTGAAGAAGTATGTATCTTGACCTGTTACTAACGGGTCAAGGAAATGAAAAGGATATGTGACAGTATGGACTGTTATAATGAGTTTTGGGCGATGAAAGCAAGAGTGGCATGTCCAACATGATTTAAGAATAAAAAGTAGATATAATCGAGTCGTTATGATCAATGAACGCATGGAAGTATTATTCTCGATTTAAGAAAGCAAGAATAGGACGTACGGGTATATTTGTTCATGAATGAGACATTTCATAAAGTATGAGTACATTCTTGCCATGGTATATATTTTGAATGAAACGAATGAATAAACATGTAGTGATGAACACCACTAAGGATCTAACATGAGGCAAGAATTCAAAATCTAAAGGTATACATTCTAGAAGTGTGTTCTAAGTGTGCGAAATATAAAGGTTAGTGTTAACCCGTAAAAGAAGGTATTTAATGTTAAGTGGAAATAAGCAAGGTTTCGGGGACGAAACCTTCTTTAAGGGGGGTAGACTTGTAACACCCCAAAACCCGAATGTTTATATTCGTTAAATGTTATGATATGGCACATCAAGAAATAAATAACTAGGTTATTTATCCTAGTTAAATATATGGTAGAAACAATTAGAGAATAAGAGTTGTGCAAATTATAAATAAAAAAGAGAACACGAGGGACTAGGATTGCCAAACTTGAAACATGATTCTATAAAACAAAATTAAAACACCACACACACACATAGTGTGTGTGTGTGTATCGATGATCAGGAAGAAGCATGAGGGTTCAAACCCTAGTTTCTTAAAAATCTTCAAATTGAAGGGCAAGATGAAGCTTAAACTCATAACCGAGCATAGATTAACGATCACCTTCACAAGGGGATCGCAAGGTATGTCTTAAAAGCTAGCTTGGTGATTATGCACGAAGTGGGTTATGTTGTAAATCGCGAATATGTATGAAATTGAGTATGAGTATGTGTTAGAATCATCATTTGGAACATGGATTATGCATGAATTAGGTTAATTTGATGTTTAAGGGTGAAACCCGTTTGTTATGGTGAAGATGATGACATGGGTAAATCATCTATGTCTAAGTTCTTGCTAGATGTTGATGTATTTTGAGTTGTATGATGTATTCTTGTTAGAAGAATTGAAAGAAATGTGATACTAGTATGTTTGATGTTTATGCATGTATGAATCATGTTGATTAGGAGGAAGAAAATGATGAATTGTGTATGAGATTAGAATGATATGCATGAACTAGTTGTACACTATGCTTACAAGGTAGTACATATATCGAAAATATGATGAATTATGAAGAACTTAAGATTAGATCACTTGTAAGTGATTAACAAGTAGTTATGAAGTGGGTTTTAGATGATGTAATGTAAATTGATGATTCACTTATGTTAATAATGTTTGGAATCATACACGTGTGTGAATGATTAAAGATATGGGATAAGAAATGATGAATTGTTGTTAGATGAAGTGAATAAAATGTGATGATAACATGTTTGATGTTTAATTTAAATACCCCATGTTGGATTGTAGAAGCATTTGATGAACTATGTATGAATTTAGAAGATGGTGTATGAATAAGTTGTACGTTATGCTTAAAAGGTGGTACGCAAACCAATGGTGTGATAAAACGTATATAGTGACGTCCGTATAGTCTATTATGATGTTACGAGTATATGATGATAAGTAGGAAAGTTAAATTAATGAACTGTTGACTTTCAGAAAGTCAACTATGCATATGAAGTACGATATGACTAGTTGTCGTAAAGGTAGGATTATAGGAAGTGGTATGGTACCTGTTATGTCGATATGTACTAAATGGAATGACATGATGAATTACACGCGTTAACGGGATATGAAATTGGTTGTATGTTTTATGTTAGCTAGAATCGACTTATGAAAGTCAAATGCGAAACATGTGATTGATATGGTCGTAAGCATGTACAATGATGTAAGCTAACGAGAATGCGATGTAGGTGATATGAAAGTATAGGATTCATATCAAGGTGGGCTCAAGCATGATTGACTAACGGGTCAAGAGAAGGCAAGGAAGCGGATAGGGACGCGGATGCATAAGGTAAGCGATTTCTGTAATCACTTCTTAGTACGAGTAAGTAATATATTGTTTAAATTAATTAAACATGATGTTTGAGGTCATATATGTGATGAAGTCTTTCGTTGTAATGATTGAATTAAAGTTGACCAAAATGCCGTTGATGGGTATTTTGGGCAAATGATATTAAAAGTGGTTTAGAACCAAGTTGCTCGATCAATGTAATGTTTTAGACAAGTATGGTAGTGAGAAGTGTGGTCTTTGTAAGCCATAAACCTTACAATGCGTAAATACCCATTACGGGTCAAATAATGAGAAGATGATAATAAGCCGAATGCACATAAGTTAAGAATTTCTTTAATCCAGATGTGGGATTTTAAGTTCGTATGATAGAATGTGAATTTACAAGCATGTAGGAAGAAACGGGAGGTTTAACGGGTAAACGGTTCGAAAGTTACGTGCGTTTTAGTGCGTACGGACGACGAAATGGATCTGCAGAAAAATGTGTTTTAGAGAGGGCGTCGCCGACGGGCTCCCACCCCGTCGCCGACGGGCACTAGTTTGGCCGTTTTCTCCGACGGGTTAACTTACTGGCGACGGATCAAAATTGGGCGACGGGCATTTTAAGAAGCCGTCGCCGACGGGTACCCACCCCGTCGCCGACGGGCTGTCTAGCCCACTTTTCCGTTTTGTTTAATTTTGCATTTCCAAATGATCCGTAACGCTTCCCGATGATTCGTAAAGCTTCTTATAAGCATATAGGGATGCATAATTGTAGATAGGCATGTATGTATGTTTGTATGTATTCGTATACGTACGTAGAACTTATGTAAGTGGGTATGCGTGAAAGTATGTAAGTTTATAGTGTGGGAACAAGTACTAGTTATGTATGTATATATGTATATATGTAGGTATCGATGTATGTATGTGTGTATGCAAGTGGTTATGTATGAGTATGAGCACTATGCAATTAAGTATGAAGGTACATACGTGTGCATGTATGGACATATATATTGTGGACGCAAGTATGTAAGTATGTTTGTGAGTAGGTAGTAATGTATGTACGTATGTAGTGACGAAGTAATGTATGTGTATATGTAAAGGTACATTTGAGTGTATGCATGTATACAAAGATATATGAGTGGTATGTACGTATGTAGATGTGTATGTATGCATGTATGTAGAGACGTATGAATGTAGATACTTATGAAGCGTATTTATGTATATATATGAAGACACGTATGATAGTATGTATATATGTGAAGGCGTAGGAATGTATGTACGTATGCAGGTGTGTATTTAGGTATATATGAGGATACGTATGGGTGTATGCATGCATGTATTGAGGTAGGGATGTATGCCCGAGTATATGCAATTATGAATTTGGATACGCTAAGTGTTAATGGTATTAATCGTGTGCCTGTAAAACGAAGTTTCACGCAGGTACATTATTGAAGGCTCACAAGGAAATGAATACGCGAATGACATGCTTAAAATTTGGGAGAAAGCTGAATGAAAAGTGTACCTGTATTGTATTCTTGTTTATGTATTGTATACTAATGTGTTGAATGTATGTGGTGAATGCAGGTTGTACGGATAACGAGCGATTATCACAAAGATTAGAGATCGAAGACCGAGTCACTAGAGAGATTGTACGGGGACGTTGAATGTAAAATGTAGCAATCATAAGCTATGTTTTTAATTAGTAAATAAGAGGATAACAGATTTATGAATAAGAGTTATGTTAAAGTTAAAGTTTAAATAAGTTGAGGTATTTAATAAGTAAGAAATTTTATGGTTCGTGTTTTCCGCTGCGACTTTTGTCATGTACGTTTTAGGGTCTAACATTTTGGCCTCTCTATCCCTTTTTACACTTGCAACTGCTTCTGCCAGTGCATTTGTGGTCACATCAGTTTTCTTGCTTCCATCTGGCAGAGGGATCTGTTTGGTCATGTTTGCATTTTCTGGTTCAATGTAGAGACCATCCTCTATTCCCTTCTTTTTCCACTCCTTAATTTTCTCCCCCTTTTTGGCATTATCTGGGGGAAGTTGATCAATGAAGAAAACAGTTGGAGGAGCAGTGCCAGTGGTGTGCAGGATCTGAGTTTTGAGAGCCTTTAGATCAGCCTGAGTGTTCTTGAACCTTGACTCCATTGCAATTCTCAGCTTCTGGACATGTTTTTCATGTTGCTGATCTGCTAGTCGTGCTTGTTGATGAAAAAAGGGTTGAAATAAATTCCAGAGCTCATTTGTAGCAGGGGCCTGTTGTGGAGCAGGTGCTTGAGATGGAATAGCAGTTGATTGTACCTTTTGTACCTGTAACAACTGTTGTAGCATATCTTTGAGTTCTGCAACAGAGTTATTAAGCTTTTCAACACGATCCGTCAATTTCTGGTACTTTAAACCATCACCCAATTTAATGGGATCATCTGATTTCCCACTATCAGTGGTTTTATCAGTGGTAGAGGCAAGGAGTGTACTCCAAACATTAACCACTGATGCCCCTTTGTCTTGGTACTGGGGTCTTCTTCCTTCAACACTTGACAACCTTTTGATGTTGCCAGTAGGATAAATAAATCCACTGGTGGTTGGCAGAGGTGCTATAGAAGGAATTGCCTCCAAGGAAGTCTTATTGATGTAACCACTGTCCAACTGTAAACCAGTGGGCTCAACAGTTGTAGTGGCTGCTTCACTTGGATTACCACCAAGAGTTACTTGTAACTCAAGGGGTGTTGTCACACCCCGATTTTCCACGTGTCACCGGTGGGCCCGGTGGGGGAGTATCGTGACGTGGTTGGCAACATCATGGTCAAACAACACAATATAATAATGCACAGCGGAAGCAAAAGATAAATATATTACATTCCGAATATAAGTAATGTCAAAGTATTACAACGGAAGGTAAAGGATCCACAGGCGGATCAATAAAAGAAAACTGTTCAACAGACTTTAGGCATCTAGAACTTGCAAGATTCCCTAGTGACGCCCTGAGCTCCCAGCCAATTACGTATAGTACCTGTCACTTAACCTTTTTGGAAAAATACGTCAGTTTACACTGGTAAATACAATTAACTGACTCATTTTGGAAAAAGAGTTTGAAAAGTGATTCGAGTGCAAACGGCACAAAATATCTTGACACATTGATTAAAATGCACAGAGGCAAAATTAATCTTTTATACTTGGGACAATTTTGTTAATAAAAATCTTGTATCCGATTTACATGGTTGTCCAACATTTAGGGCCGGTGATTATACAATACAAGCCGGACAAGATTAATCGACACACCACAAATATAATCTCACAAGAAGATACCCTTACGAGTGAGTATACGTTATACATATGCAACAGGAGGTGTTATGTCTACACCTTGTGCTTACGTCGTGGCCATTCACTTTTTAAAATGAGCCAAGGATATCCAGGACACGGTCATTAACCCCCAATGTTATTTGTTATCAATCAATACAGATTAAAACGGGATTATGCAATTTAATCATCTCCGATTAAAAGGTTTCTACACCCGACCAAGCGGTATTTTTATAATACCGTATCCCAAGCCCGTATAAGGGAAAATAAGTTAAAAGTATTTACCTGAGCTAGCAATGCAACTTACACTCAGCCGTATATCTTAATCAGCAAGCACAAGTACTTCTACTGGGGCTCTTAATCTGGAACGAAGGTTTTATTAACCTATTAAATTCCTAACGGGTCTTATTTAAGTCGTAACTTAGACCGGTTAGTTTTAAGGAAAGGTTTACAGTTCAAAACGCATGATTAAGCGAAGACCAGGATAGGATGTGATTTAGACCCGACAAGTTTGGAGACTTGTATAATATGGGTAAACTAAACACATTCTGGATTTTGAGATTAAACCGATAAGGTTTGACCCGTTTCGGCTAATTTATGTAAACTTGTTACATAAACCGAACCGAACGCGAAATAAGCGTAACGGGTATCCGTAAGAGCCATATACAGGTTTCCTAAGTTAATATGCTTCAAATATGTTGGGACATCAGTAGGATGTCTTTCATTATGCCCCGAACTAATTTAAACACAAACTATGCCCCGTAGGGGTAGTTTGGTCCTTTTAAAGTTTGTACAAGCGTTTAGATGTTTAACTGAGTTACAGGTCTGATGTAAACAATAAACATACTCAATTTGATGAGTTATAACAGTAGGCTAAAGCATATATGTGAAATTTATCATTTTTAACCAAACTATGCTCCGTAGGGGTATTTTGGTAATTTCACATAAGCCGAAAAGCTCAAAAACGAAGTCTGAGTTAATCAACTTTTTCTTACTGCTAAAATATCATAATTTGCCTTATATATCAGTAGGTATCAACCCGGGTATGTTCAATATGATTTTAAAACATATTATGCGTTAAAAACGCTAAATAAGGCGATTAAAGGCCATTTCCGGGTTCGATACTTAAATCTGATATTTTTATATTTCCAGAAGGCTTAAAATAATTTATTTAACATATGTGATCAGTAGCAAAAGGTTTGGAGTCATTTAGATAAGTACAACTCATTTTATGGCCCGTAAGGGCAAAATCGACAATTACCGGATTAAGCCTACGACTACTAGTTATGCTCAGCCTAAAATTAATTAAAAATCTTTAAAAATCCCAAAATAATATATTACATCAGTGGGTATTAAGTTTGATACCAAAAAGTCGGCTTAACTATGCTATACGCTAATTACGCCGTTTTATTAACATAAAGCATTAATTTTGCGATATTGAGCATAACTCTTAATCTATGAGTCAAACTGATGTCAAACTTTTCATACAAGTTCATATATCAGTAACTAAGGTTTCTACACTTTTACATTTTCATAAATCACGTTTTAAGGTAATAAGGGCATAATGGTCAACATATGAGCAATTTACGGAAATATGCATATTAATTGGATAACTAGTGAACCAAGGTGTGTCATCACGTAGGGTTGTTCTAACAAGTAACCTAATCCAATTAAAGCTCTGAGGCATTTCTAAAATATGCCTAAACGGGTCAGAACTGAAAGTCAAAGTGAAAGTCAAAATATGTGACTTTCGGTTCCGAACCGGGTCTAAACAGGAAATAGTCGGGTTGAACATGTTTAGACATGTTCTTACACTAATTACTAAGTTATAACAATGATCAAACAGGTTATGTATGTTCTAGATAGCTAATTATGCATAAATGACATTTTAAGCATCCTGTTGACTTTTTAAGTACATGTTTGACCCGACATTTGAACTAGTTAGAGTGGTGATCAGGGGAAACCCTTTTGGGATTTTATCACCCACATAAATACCAACTTATAACTACTTCTAATTCGAGATATGACTGAGCCATTATTGACTAATCTCGAAGTCAAACCGTAATTACGACGGTTTGACTTTTAGCTAATTAAACAAGCTAAACTTAAACAAAGAAGGATTAGAACACTTACAAGAGTCCTATGCACGACTTATGATCAGTTGGATCTGCTTGGGAGCTCCAGAATTGATCAGTTATGCACTTGAAGGTGTGAATGAGTTGTGTTGCATAAGGTGGCCTTTTATAGTGAATTACACACCACAATTGGGTGACACTTGGGTCTACAACTGACCACAATCCTTCAACACATGTCCCTAAGTGTTTAGGGGGTGTCTAGGGGTCAAGAGAAGTGTGGAGAATCGGATAAAATCGCGCATAACAGCCCTTGCAGCCAACAGTCGTTTTTTCAGGAACTGGGCATCCCTCGCGTGACGCGAGGGACCCCTCGCGTGGCGCGACGACTGCAAAACTCAGCTTTGTTATCTTTTGCGATTTGGTCCTTGTCCCTTCAAAACTCAAATAGGCACTTGTTTCTTTCATGGTAAACCCTTATAATTGATCTAGTAAGGCCTTAAAACATATACCCTCTTTGCCAAGACCCCGGGTAACTTTATTGTCACCCGAAAAGTCCTAACTTTCAACGTTTACGCTTTAACACTTCGCACACGAATTTGATCATAACTTTCTCGTACGTTAGCGAAACTTTATGAAATTTTTATGGTGCACTCTCTTGAGCATAATTAATATTTACAAGGCTTCGGGTTTGTCAAAAGGTCACTCAGAGGTATAATTTAAACATGTTGACACATTTGGTTCCTGTAGTTTGAAATCTCCCACTTTTAGCTTCGTATGATCCATGATTTATTCGTTTGAAGGTATGAGCATCGTGTAGGGTTAATATACATTATATTTATTCACAGTTGACACTTAGAATACGTATATTCACATACCTTTCATGTTTGTCAACTTTAGTCCTTCCATAATATTTCTTTCACACGTTTAAACTTTATGACACGTGTCAACACATTATAGGACGTGAATTTTCGAGGTGTTACAGGTGTAACCTCTTCAAGTTGTGTTGGTGGGTTAGCAAGGAATGATACATCAGACTCAGTCAGGTGTTGAGGCATATTCTCATTAACAGGTGATTGAGAAGGACTGAGTAATGCCTGGTTCAAATCTATTGCATCCAAGAAAAGTTGTGTTTTTGGTGGAATTGTGGATGTGAGGCGGGGTGTAGAAATAGAATTTACCCCGGGCATTGGGCTGTGGATGATGGAAACGAGTGTTTCCAGAGCATCATAATGTGGTGGCCCTATGTGTACAACCTGTTCTTTTTGTGAAGAAGCAGGAGGAGTTTTGGTTATGAGTTGAGATATTTGTACCAACTGCTGTGAGGAAGTAGCAGCAGTGGTTTCTTGTGACATTTGTGTTGTCACATGCAGTGGCTCTGGTATCTCATCCTCCAGAGTTGCCTTTTTGATTGGTTTGGGGGGATTTTGATTTTTCTTTTTGTTTGGCTTTTTGGGATTTGTAGGTGTGGGTTTCAAAATAGTTGGTCTGCTGCTTTGATCACCTTGAGCAGTGGGCTCAGCAGCAGATACCTGAGGAGCAGTGGTAGCTGCTAAATTCTGCTCAGGCACCTCTGCTTGTGCTTTGCAAGGTGTTAATATTCTTGAAAAAGTTTCATTTGTTAAACTGTTTATTTGAGTAGAATCACCTTGGATTATTGCTGTGAAATCATTCTTACTGAATTTCTTTTCGAAATAGTAACTTAAAAATCTTGGAAACAGTAAGAATGATTTTGTTTCAACATTATTAACCAAATCTTTAAAGATTTCCCGAGAATAGTTAAAATTTTCTTCTTGAAGAATTGCATATCCCAGATTTTGAATCTTTAAAGGGATTTCATTGAAAGAAGTGGTTTTATTTGAAACACATAGTAGGAGGGTATGAAATAAAAATCTGGTTGCAGAAGGAAAATAACCTTTTTGTAAGGTAAGTTTATTCATCATTGTGGCTTCATACCCTCTTTCATTGAAGTCAGTTTGTAACTCGTTTTTAGTGAAAGAAGTTTTACCTTCCTGATCATCGAGTTGAAAGACCTCTGAAATGGATTGTGGCGTGATTTGGACAGATTTACCCTTTATAGAAGAGTGTATGGTGGTTGCAGTGTCTCCTTGTTTTTCAAGGGTTGCATTCTTCCAGAACTCTCTTTGGGTCTCCAAATAGATTGGTGCATCGGTGGTGAACAAAGTTTTGTACTTTGATTTTGCCATGGTGTCAATGATGGAATCGAAAACATTTGTGGTTCCTGGTTTTGTGAGAAGACCCAGGAGATTGTGAGATGGTTTATATGGGAGTTCAGTGGAGATTGCCTTTTGAGAGGCTGTTTTCGATGATGATTTGGATGAGGGTTTTGCAGATGGCTTCGATTTAGTCATTTTTGAATAGAATGATCGAAGAAATTTGTGAAAGATGAGATGAAAAACTGCTTTGAGAAGAGAATTTTTAAGAATTCAATTCGACAGTAAAACCCTGTTTTGGTGGTGAGTGGGGGATTTTTATAGGGAAGAAAGTGAATGCTGACGTGGCAGCCGTTACAAAAGGTCTGACCACTATGTACTGCCCATGTGACAACCCCTGGTGAAAGTGAAGGACAGTACTTTGATGAAAGTGACTGATGAAGGCAGTGGTAAGAAAGCAGTAGATGATTTTCACTATCAGTAGATAGCATATCAGTGGATAAGACACTGCTTTTGAACAACAGAGTTTATCAAAGGAATGAGAGAACAGGGGTTGACTTTCAGCAGTGGACAGACTTTTGAAGTAGAGCAGACTTTTTAACAATCAGTGGTTATGGCAGACTTTTAAGGATTTTAATGAAAATTTCATTTTTAGCTATTTTTAAGGATGAATTTTTGATTTTCTGAAAACATTTTGTCGCTTTTATTCATAGAAAAACAAGATGTTGCTTGTTATTCCATGTTCAGCATCCCAATCCTAGAGACCAAGCTTTCAAAAGTGGCAGTATCAAGTGCTTTTGTGAGCACATCTGCCAGCTGGTCTTTAGTTGGGACATGATGCAGAGAAATCAAACCTTTTTCATAGCAATCCCTCACAAAGTGATGTCTGATGTCGATGTGTTTGGTGGTAGAGTGAGAAACTGGATTTTTGATGATATTTTCTGCTGCCTGGCTGTCCAACATGAGTGGTGTTTTTAAGGCAGTGATACCAAAATCCAGTAACTGATTTTGAAGCCACAGGAGTTGGGCTGTACAGCTTGCAGCAGCAATGTATTCAGCCTCAGCAGTGGATGTTGAAACTGCTGCTTGCTTTTTGCTTTGCCAAGAAACCAAGCAATCACCTAGAAACTGGCACCCTCCTGAAGTGGACTTCCTTGTGGTGTGACATCCAGCAAAGTCACTATCTGAAAAACCTGAAAGCTTGATGTTCCCATTAGCTGGATACCAGATACCAAGTGTGGGAGCACCTTTTATGTATCTAAAGATCCTTTTTACAGCAATGAGATTTGATTTTCTGGGAGCTGATTGACTTCTTGCACAGACACATGTTGCAAACATGATGTCTGGTCTAGATGCAGTTAGGTACAATAAAGACCCAATCATGCTTCTATAAAGTGTTTGGTCAATCAGCTCATCCTTTTCATCAGACATGACCAGCTTATTTGTTGCCATGGGTGTGCTGCATGGTTTACAATCATTCATATCAAATTTGGTCAAAAGTTCTTTAGCATATTTGCTTTGATGAATGAAAGTTCCATTTTGCATTTGCTGTACTTGGAGACCAAGAAAGCATTGCAGCTCACCCATTGCACTCATTTCAAACTCAGCTGTCATGGGTTCTCTAAACTCTTCACACATTTTGTTACATGTGCTTCCAAAAATAATGTCATCCACATAAATTTGGACAATCATTAAATCCTTCCCTCTCCATTTAAGAAACAGTGTTTTATCAATGGTACCTCTTTTGAAACCATTTGAGAGTAGGAAGTTGGAAAGAGTTTCATACCAGGCCCTTGGTGCTTGTTTCAGGCCATACAAGGCTTTGTTTAGCCTGTAGACATGATCAAGATAAAATGGATCCTCAAAACCTGGAGGTTGACAAACATACACCTCTTCTTGAATTGTACCATAGAGGAAAGCACTTTTGATATCCATTTGAAACACCTTCATGTTGTGGTTGACAGCAAAGGCTAGGAACAGTCTAATGGCTTCCAATCTTGCAACAGGGGCGAATGTTTCATCATAATCAATCCCCTCTTCCTGTCTGTAACCTTGAAACACAAGCCTAGCTTTATTCTTGACAACAATGCCCCTTTCATCAGTTTTGTTCTTGAAGTCCCACTTTGTGCCAATGGGACTAACCTCTTCTGGCAGTGGTACAAGCTCCCATACTTGTTGTCTTTTAAACTGTTGGAGCTCCTCTTGCATGGATTCTACCCAGCTGTTGTCTTTCAGTGCCTCTTGGTACTTGACTGGCTGATGGAGTGATAGAAAACCAGCAAAAAGACAAATGTTTTGGGTTTGGCTTCTTGTGAGCACCCCTTCATTGATGTTGCCAATGATTTGATCAGGTGGATGAGATCTCAAGAAGATTAAATCTCCTTGGTATGGTATGATGGCATTTGTTGGTGAAGGCTGCAAATGTGTATCATCTGAGCTAACCACTGTTGGTGACTTTGATGACCCAGCAGTGGATTCAAAAGGTGGTGGAATAGGAGGTAATGAAGTGGACAACTGCTGACTTTTATCCACTGTTTGAGGACTTTTGTCAGCAGTGTTTGAGGATGTGGAAGCAGTTGTGGATGGGCTACTTTGGTCTACAACTGTTGAGGTAGTAGTGGTTGAGCTTTGACAACTATTTTGAACAACTGATGCTTTTCCCTTTGTGGCAGACCTTTGAGGGATGATGATTTCATACCCATAGTCTGGTGTTGTATCCTCTGATGGACCTGCACTGTTAGTCTTGACAGCAGTATTTTCAAAAGTAAAATTTTCAAGATCAAACAGATCTGCAGGATTTGCTGGGATTTTCATTGATGAAAGTTCATTGAACTTAACATTCAAAGTCTCATCCACTGCCTTGGTCCGTGTATTGAACACTTTGTAGGCCTTGGCAGTGGTTGAGTATCCCAGATGATAACCACAATCAATTTTGGCTGCAAATTTTGAAATGGAATCTTTTAGGTTCAAAATAAAGCTTGGGCAGCCAAACACCTTGAAATATGAAATCAGTGGTTTGATTTTATACAGAATTTCATAAGCAGTCTTTTTGTGCCTGGGGTTTATTAAAACTCTGTTCTAGACATAGCAAGCAGTGTTTACTACCTCTGCCCAGAAAGTTAATGGCAAACCTGAATCTGCAAGCATAGTTCTGGCAGCCTCAATCAAAGTTCTGTTCTTTCTTTCAACAACCCCATTTTGCTCTGGTGTTCTAGGGATGCTGTACTGCCTTACAATCCCTTTCTTCACACAGAAGGCATCCAACTCCTTATTTTTAAATTCTGTGCCATTGTCACTCCTGAAGCTTTTCACTGGAAGGTCAAATTGCTTTTCAACCTGTGTCTCAAAGTGTTGCAAAATGCCTGCAGTCTCATCTTTTGAGTGTAAAAAGAATGTCCATGTAAACCTAGAAAAGTCATCAACAATAACCAAATAATATCTTTTCTTCTTGAGACTCATGACTTGAACTGGGCCAAACAAATCCATGTGTAGCATTTGCAAACACTGGGTTGTTTTGGACTCTTCAATGGACTTGTAAGAACTTTTATGCTGCTTTCCTTTTAAATAGGAAATGCAATGTTCAGGACATGAAAACAATTTTTGTGGTAGGCCTCTCACCAAACCATTTTTTGAAATTTCAGTGATTGTCTTAAGATTTGTGTGCCCCAGCCTTCTGTGCCAAAGTTCTGTCTCTTTGTTAGAGGCAGCTGAGAACAGACATGCATCAGCTCTGGGACACTCTTTTGACATGTCAACAACATAAACATTGCCACTTCTTTGAGCAACAAGTTTAGTTTGACCAGTTTTGATTATTTCTTCAATCTTTTTGACCATTTCTGGTCCAACAATCCTACAACAATCTTTTGTGAAGAATGACCCAAATCCTTTGTCACTCATTTGTGATACACTCAGAAGGTTGAATTTTAGATTGTCTATCAGATTGACATTTTCAAATTTTACATTTCCAGACTGCACTGTACCAGACCCCAGAACTTTCCCTTTACTATTATTCCCAAATGATATATCACCCCTCCATGAATCTTAAAGTCTTTAAGGAGGGCTTTACATCCTGTCATGTGCCTGGAGCCTCCACTATCTACATACCAAAGACTATCAAAGCATGCAGAAGCTCCCTGCACATGAAGTAAAAGGATTAGTTCATTAGGGTCTCCAAAGCCAGCAGGGCTTTGGATGGGGTCTCAACAGTGTCTGGGATAGATGCAGAATGATGGACAGTGGTTAGGTCAGGGGTTTGAACTGTTTTAGAACAGTTCTTCTCTAACCACTGTTGTGGGTCCTGACCAATCACCTGCTGGTAACCAAAAGGATGCCTGTTCACTCTGGGTTTAGAGGGCCTTTTGTAGGCCTCATAAACGTGTGGAATCCTTTGGTAAGACTATTTTTCTTTGCCTTTTCTGAACTGATTGGCAGGGGGTGCATCAGTAACCTGAACATCTCTTTTGACAGATGTTTGGTTCAGCTGTTTTGTGACAGCTGTTTGAACTGGCATAAACAGTGGTTGTTTCTTGGTGAATTTGACAGATGCTGATGATGATGATGGACTCAAGGATGTTTTAGCAATGTACTCATTCTTTTTCACATCAAAGTTTTTGAGATACACACATGCTTGAGTTTTGTGGTTTGTTTTACCACAAACAATGCAACTTTCAGCTGAAACAATGACACTTGTTCTGTTTAAATCATAAGCTTTTAAGTGGAAACAGTCTTTTGTTAGATGATTCCTTTTCTCACAGAATTCACAAAACAAGTTATCAATTTTTTCTTTCTTCTTTCTCTTTTCAGACTCCTTTGCAGCAGAGGTTTTAACCACTGCTGGGATGTCTTTGAGAGGTATGACTTTAGCTTTTGGAGCTTTAACACCATCAGTTGATGTAAAGTCCATTGGCTTGAAATTTTCAAGAATATCACACTCATCAGACCATTTTGGTTTAAACTGATAGTCTTCAAGCTCCTCAAAAGTAGAAGATCCCATTGGTCTGTCAAGTGTGATTTTGTTACCAAGTTTGTCAGTGATTTTCACTTCTCGGCCATTCTTGTTTGTGGGGATGAACTCAGTGGTTACATCAGTGGTTTGAACAGATTTTCCAAAAGCAGTGTTTTCATCATCATGTTTTCTATAACCAACCCCAAATTTCACATTGCTTTTTATCTGTTTTTCAAGCATAACCTCATACCCTTTGCATGATTCCACCCATCTCTCACATGTGATCTGGGTGGACTCTAACTCCTTTTTGCAAATTTGGTATTTTTCTACCATAGTTTGCAGTTGGGTTTTGGTTATGCTCTGCTCTTCTTTCATGCTACTAATCTCTTTCTCTTTTTCAGCCAATTTGTTTTTAAGTTCTTTTAGAGATCTTTCAAATTTGACTTCATCAGTTAAGATTTTATCCCGAAGGTTTTCGTTCACCTCTTTGATGTTAGCAAAAGCAATAATGCAATTGTCAAAACACAGTTTTTCAAGAACTTGAGGTGATACCTTGGCAGCAGCCATCATTGCACAATAACATTGAGGATTTTCTTCATCTTCAGCTCTTTCTTCTTTCTCACCTGCTTTTTCTTCTTTCTTTTCTTCCTTGTTCTCTTTGGACCATGGGTCTGTCAGTGGTTCAATCAGGGTACCTGAACTTTCTCCCAACAATAGTTCACCAGTCACAACAGTAACCACTGCTTCAGTCACCTCATCCACTGTTTCAATACTCAGCTGTTCCTCTTCAGTTTCAACCCCCTCCTGTATTGACTCTAATGCCATCAAACAAAATTCATTATGAGAAGAATCATTAGAAGCATAGAGTGCAAAATTTTCATCACTAAGGTCTTCAGGCATACTGCTCCAGTCAACAAACCCTTGAGTGAAAAAGCTTTGTTGATCTGGTTGTACTGCTGCTGGAGCAGTGGTTTGAGGTGTAGGCTGCACTTATGCCTGGGGAACAGGGGTTTGAACATATTGGATCTGTGGAACAGTAGTTTGGACATAGTGCACTGGCACAGGGGCAGCATCATAGTGAGCAGTGTTCACTTGAGCTGCTGGGGCATATTGGGCATAGTGCATAGTGCCTTGATTTTGAGGTCTAGGATTTGAGCTAGGATGAGTGATTATGGGACCAGTAGTTTGACTCCTACATTCCCTAGCGAAGTGTCCCAACCTATTACACTTGTAGCACTTGATTTTCGATTTATCCAACCCAACCCTTAGATTCCCATGCAGACCAGGGAATTTTCGCCCTGTTCTTTTGTAAAATTTGCTAGTCCTAACACTTAGCAAGGCCAGTTGGTGCAGGATGTCCATTTCCTCTAAGTCAGTGGGATCAAAATGTTGCAAATCATTGAGTTCAAAGCTTAAATTGTCTGACATCTGGTTTTCGTTTGCAGTGAATGCATAACTAGCAGAGTGAGGATCAGGGTTGTTAAAATTTGCACCAGCAGTTATGTCAATGAAGTGATCATAACCCTGATCCTTACCACTACTCCCAGATTCTTCTTGACCCAGAAGAGCAGTGTTACCGAATGTATAATCATCAATGGCTTTTCCTGACTCTTGTAACTTCCTTTTCTGGTTCAACTCCCTTTCGTAGGCCAGGAGTCGACCATGGAGTTGGGTCAAGGTCAGATCCTTGAACTCAGGTGAATTTCGGGTGACAAAAGCTATGGTGTCCCATTTTTCTGGCAGTGACCTGAGGAACCTGCTATTTTGAGTTGAGATTGTAAAAGTGGTATTAACAAGCCTCAGTTCACTGATGAGACAACTGAAACGCTCAAATTGTTGCGTCAGTGATTCACCTCTAACATGACAAAATGTTTCATACTATTGGTTCAGGATTTCCATATTGTTTTCTATGACTTCTTCGGTTCCCCCAAACTGTTCCTTAAGCGCGTCCCATAACTCTTTAGCACTGTTACAGTGTAACAGTCCAGCATATATTTCATTGGGTAGCGCTGATGCTATGATGCTAAACGCTTTAGCATCTAGTTCGAACTTTTGATAGTCGGTTTCGGTATAATTTTCAACTGGTTTTGGAACGAACTTTTTAGCATCTTCAGCGCTTGGCACTGTGGGAACATGGGGACCAAAGACGACAGACCTCCAACAACCTATGCTTTGTTGAGCGAGGATGTGACCCATCCTCCTCTGCCAGATGTTGTACTCATTTCTTTTTAGCATAGGTGGTTTAAAAAGCGAGCCGATGTTGTTTTTATCATCCTGAGATTGTGACGTCATTCTTGTTGTTTTACAGACACTGAGAAATCAACTTTAATGGTGATTAATCCTTGCTCTGTTTTTCAACAAATGAACAAACGATCAGTATCAATTGTTATGAGCTGAACTATTTACGTCAAAATGATTGTTAAATCAAATTTGACTGTCCAAGCTCTGATACCAATTGTTGGATCTGAGTTTGATTCTGATTGTATTTTATATTTGTAATTAAAATGAAAATGGATGAGTGTGCAGCGGAATTATGATGAAAACAAACTTTCCATACAATCAAACGAGAGTAATACTTTGATCAAACATCTTTTCACAATGAATCGGAAGATTGAATTTATTTCAATAACGATTACAATGATTGATGAATGAATGCAAACTCCCCCTCAGCCAGAGCTCAGTTGTTTGTTCGTGCAAAGAAGACGATGATGCAAAAGAGCTAATAGAACAGTACAAAGTACTGAACTATTTATAGGCACTTGCAAACCACTGAGCATCTTAGCTGACGTCACCATGAAAATGACATCTAACCTCCTAACAAACTCTAACCTCTGATCTATACAAACACTGCTATGTTAACTACTGCTATTACATTACATTACAAAACAGACTATAGATCAGCTGCTGCAACATTCCACTGCTGTGAACCCAGCAGTACTTGTCCGGATCAGCAGTGCTAGACTCAAGGCAGTAGATTGAATCAGCAGGGCTTTGTTCTTTCGTCAGGTCTTTACTTGAGCAGCAGTTGTAGGTCAGTAGTTTGCACGATCAGCAGATAGGAGGTCAGTAGATGTTGAAATCACTTTCAAGGGGAGAGACTTGTATCTAAACATCTGCTTATTCTGGATCCACTGCTCTGATCCAGTTTTGGCTTTAATTATCTGTTCCTCTAATAGGGTTCAATTCCAACACTCATCCCTCATTTCCTTACATCCATCTTCTTTGCCCCATCCTCACACCCGATCTACATGGTGCTTACGTGGCGGATCATCCTCCAAGGATGAGTCTCTACTATACCGCATAGCCTTACGCTAACGTCACGTAGGCAGTGAAACTTTAACTAGCTGATCAGTGTTTTAGTTAAATATCAATTTAATTTAAATGTATTCATTTATATTAAAAAAGAATACAAAAAGTAATACATTAGTTAAATTTTCCAACGGCTATATTTCAATGGCCATAAATTCACTTCGTCTTCCAACCTACATTTACACTTCTCAATTCACTTTTCACTCGGTATACAATAAACTTCTGCGATATGGGTGATAGTTATCCATTTAGGATCGAAGCAATCAGAGTGCTAGACCATTTTTTGAGTTCAGAAAGAATTTGAAAGATTTGGAAGCGATTGTGGTTTGGTTTGATGAAATGTGTTAAAACTAGCGAGACTCCCTCGCGCTATGCGGTAGAAGTTTCATCGTTTTTCCTTGTGGTACATGTCGCAACCCTCGACCCCACACTGAGAGAGGGCCCCGCGAACACGAGTCGATGGTATCGGTGTTTATTAATTTGGCAGCGGAAATGAGACATCAGGATCATAGTTAGGAAACAAATTCAGAGTTTGCAAAACACTAAACTTTTTGTATTAAACAAATAGGATAAAACCCATATTTCATTTATAATATCTTGAGTAAACTGCCATTTTGGTCCCTGTGGTTTGGCCAGTTTTGCCATTTTAGTCCAAATCTCAAACTTATTACATCTGGGTCCCTGTGGTTTGCATTTTGTTGCCATTTTAGTCCAAAATCCAAAAACCCTATTTTTTTACTGTTGCAACCCCCTATTTTCTCTTTTAGTTCAGGGGTATTTTGGTCATTTTCTAAATTTCATTTGTTGTATATGTATGTGTGTATATTAATTGTCTGTTTAATTCCTCGATCAAGCTCTCTCTCTCTCTTCTCTCTCTCACCACCACCGCCACCTCCTCCCCCTCTCTCTCTCTCTATAGCACCACCACCACCGCCACCTCCTCCTCCTCCCCCTTCTCACCACATGTCTGTTCAGGAGATCAGAGAGAGAGAGAGAGAGGAGAGAGAAAGGAACTCCGATGACGGATCTGAGATTTGGGGAAGAAAGATGTGTGGATCTGAGAAAGGAACTCCGATGACGGATCTGAGATTGTTCGGACCTCCACCAGAACACACCCACTTTCAAAAGCATCACTCAAAACAACAAGAGCTTGATCCAACCGATTCTTACCAATAAGCCCACTCACCACAATCTCATATGTTCGGCTATTCGCACAGTACCCCTTTTTCTCCATCCGTTGATACTGATCCAATGCCGAATCAACCCAATCAACATCAAACAAAGCCTGCATTACCCAATTCAACGTCTCCGTATTTGGACAAATACCCGCTTTCACCATCTCCTTATACACAAACAAAACATCCTTAATCCCCTTCTTTTCCTCCACAAGCACACCTAACACGCGATTAACTAACGAAACTGAGGGCTTATAACCATTCAAACTAAGTACAGAAAACACCCTCAAAGCTTCATCTAACTTATGATTTATAACAAACCCATCAATTAATCTTAACAGAGCCGGTTCTGAAGCTGAAAATCCCGCTTTAACCATCTCATTACAAAAAACTCAAAATCCCCAAATATTCACTAGACACTTCATAAAACACCCAAAATCCCCAAATACTCACATTATCACTTACCAGACGATGTATCCCTATCACCGGAGTTGCTGCCATCACCACCTTCACCAAATTCAAAGCAAACCCAAACCTGAGCCACACCTAACCACCTCCACTGCCGTCGTCAACCACCCCCTTACATCATCATCATAATCACCGTCCATCATCATCATCAGTCATCATCATCATAATCAGTCATCGTGCACCACCCCCTATTTACAAATCTGAAAAGAAAGAAGGATGGAGGAGAGATACAGGTCTTCGCCGTCCGTCCACCACCACTGTGTAGAGAGAGAGAGAGAGAGAGAAAACTAAGAGAGAGAGTGTGTGTATCTGTGTTGTTTTAGTGAGAGATAGAGAGAGAGACCGAGGGTTATACATGTGAAGAGGATGCTTGGTTTGGGGTTTTTTATCATGTGAAGAGGATGAAGTCCCCGTGTTTGCTAGTTTGAGTGTAATCGAGAGAGGGAGAGGGAGTGTAGGAGTCTCAGTGGTTGTGGTGGCGGTGGTGGTGGTGCTATATAAAGAGAGAGAAGAGAGAGAGAGTAGACTGATTTATGTTGGGGATGATGAACTGCTTATGTGTGTATATTAATATATATATATATATATATATATATATATATATATTAATTTTTGAATTAAGAAAATGTTAAATGAAAAGCAAAATGCCCCTGAACTAAAAGACAAAATAGGAGGCTGCAACAGTAAAAAAAATAGGGTTTTTGGATTTTGGACTAAAATGGCAACAAAATGCAAACCACAGGGACCCAGATGTAATAAGTTTGAGATTTCCTAAAATGGCAAAACTGGCCAAACCACAGGGACCAAAATGGCAGTTTACTCTAATATCTTTATAGGGATAAACCCTAGTTTGCTGAAAATTTAACTTCTTCTTTTATTCAAGTAAATTAAAGCCACTTTATTTAAGCCTTTAGTGCTCCATATCTGGCTTTTTAGCTTCACATCAAGTTACCTGAAACGCGTTTTAAATATATTTTATCAGTAAAAAATACTGGCGAGTACATTCCAGTTTATAGAAATATAACTTGTTATTACTTTACAGTATTAAGAGCGATTACAATGTTTATATCTACCCAATTACTCATTCAATATTTGTCACATTGGCAGTTACAATGACCGTGGTGAAACACCCCAAAAACGGGTTTAGTAGATAAACCGCGTTAACATCGAAGAGCGGGTAGAATACTTTTAGTGGTAAAAGTTAACCCGGTAAATATTAGGATTTAATTAAATAAACTGGATGTTAAAAAAGGAGAATAAATACTTTGGGAAAAACAAAGTATATAGAAGTCCCGAGTTAACGGGACTTAAAATAAAATGGGTTATAACTTCCCGAACCCATTCAGTAACTAGGAATAATTAACCTAGTTAATTATATGTTGTAGACACAGAGCAAGAAAAGGGGTTCATTCTTTTGAACCCTAAACTCACTATTTGATCAAAACCAGAGGGAAAACAAGCTAGGAATTTGGGGCTTTTACTAAATTCGCGATCACCAAGACAAGGGGGTCGTAAGGTATGTCGAAAATTATGATATGGTTGTGACACTCTGGGTTTTCCCGAGTAACCATTTTGGTTTAGCCTTATGTGTACATATATTATTAAATGAAGATTTGCGAATTATCTTGAAATATTATGTGATGCTTGTATTAAACTAAGTGTATGTAATATATATAAGTGAACCGAGACCATGAACCCGACTCGAGACCATTCGGTCTCGAGTGAACGACTGGGACGGTTGGGCCGTGCACCTCAAAAGCCCACTCGAACCCATTAGGGTGCACCTACATGGATCGGGTATATATACTATGTTGATGGCCAACCTTGCCACTTTTCAATCACCATCCCTTCACACTCTCCTACACACACACTCTACTACATCATCTCTCACTAAAAACACTAACAACACAACCTCTCCTCTCCCTCTCTCGGATCAAACCGGCGACAACCAAGCCCTCGGATTAGCTTGTGTTCTTCACTCGCACTCGGAGAATACCGGACGACAAACCTACTCGCCTTCACACACTCTCTATCAACCGGTTAGTGTTTTAGATCTTTACTAGGTGTTTTTGTGTATAATGATGTGACTTACTCTGAATGATTGAATGATGAATGAGATGTGACCAAATTGTGCTTTGAATGATAAATAATTGATGATACTTATGACAATCCGATTCATGCTTAATAAAATAGGACAAACATTGTGTTTAGATGGTGGGTTACAAGATTGTCTTGATATCTAGGATATATGTTACATGATTCTTATTCACAAGTCTTATGTTATATGTTGAAGAATTTAGGATATATGCACACACTTTGAGTATAAAGATGAATGATAAAACCCTAGGGATGAACTATATGAATATGACATGAATATGTGTTGAATGTGTTTGAATGTTGAATATGATGAACAATGTGAATATGAAGATTTGAATATGCTTTGAACATTAAAAGATGCCATGTTTAATCTGAATTGTTTGGGAATTAGACAACAAAACATGTTTATGAAATTCTATTGGCTAGTACACAATTACATGAAATTGCAAGATTATTGGTTAGTACATCAGATGTTCTAGAAGGACTTCATGGGCACGCATCCAGGGTTGCGAGTCGAGACCCCCGGCTGCGACTCGAGACCAACCCGTGACAACTCGAGACCACAACAGTTGCGACTCGAGACCATGTCCAAGCAACTCAAAATAGACTTCAGGGACTCGAGACCATCAAGGTCTCGACTCGAGATCTTCTGATTGCGACTCGAGACGGGACTCGAGATCCCTGAGGTTGTGACTCATACCAGCACTACTCGAGACCAGGAGCCCACGACTCGAGATCTCCATGTTGCGACTCGAGACCGCGTGTTCTCGAGTCGTGTAACCCCTCGAAAATTCACGTCCTATAATGTGTAGACACGTGTCAAATGTTTAAACGTGTGAAAGAAATATTATAGAAGGACTAAAGTTGACAAACATGGAAAGTATGTGAAAATACGTATTCTAAGTGTCAACTGTGAATAAATATAATGTACATTAACCCTACACGATGCTCATACCTTCAAACGAATAAATCATGGATCATACGAAGCTAAAAGTGAGAGATTACAAACTACAGGGGTTAAATGTGTCAACATGTTTAAAGATATACCTCTGAGTGGCCTTTTGACAAACCCGAAGCTTTGTAAATGTTAATTATGCTCACTAGAATGCACGATTTAAATTTCGTAAAGTTTCGTTAACGTATGAGAAAGTTATGATCAGATTCGTGTGCGAGGGGTTAAAGCGTCAACGTTGAAAGTTAGACCTTTTCGGGTAACAATTAAGTTAACCGGGGACTTAACAAAGTGGGTATATGTCTTGAGGCCCTTATAGATCAATTACGAGGGCTCAAGATGCAATAAACAAGTGTCTATACAAGGTTTGAAGAGCCAAGGACCCATCTGCAATTAAATGAAAAATGTTTTGGCTGATTTACACATGCTCGCGTAGCGCGAGCCTGAGGCCATATGGCGTCGCGCTACGCGAGGCCTACATCTGGGCAGAAAACAAAATTTTCGAATAGGGGCCTGCTAGGTGAGTTTGTGAGCAACTTTTAAACCGAATTTCCTCATCCCTTGACCCCTAAAGCAACCCCTAAACACTAGAGACAAGTGTTGGGCAATTGTGGTTGATCCTAGACTTAGATGTCACTTAGTTGTGGTGGATCCAAGTACTATATAAGGCCACATGATGCAACCACATTTCTTCACACTTGCATTTGATCTTTGGAGCATCCTGGAGCATAGGAACTCTCCCTTCTGATCATAAGTCGTGCATTGGACTAT
This sequence comes from Helianthus tuberosus, assembly GCA_030545235.1. Classification (NCBI taxonomy): domain Eukaryota; kingdom Viridiplantae; phylum Streptophyta; class Magnoliopsida; order Asterales; family Asteraceae; genus Helianthus; species Helianthus tuberosus. The sequence goes on along the minus strand of CM060429.1, from coordinate 133,177,934 downwards.
TGTAAGTCTACTAGTTCTTATTTGGTTGTGTTTAGCTTAGTTAATTAGCTAAAAGTCAAACCGTCGTAATTACGGTTTGACTTCGAGATTAGTCACTAATGACTCAGTCTTATCTCGAATTAAAAGTAGTTTTAGAATGGTATTTATGTGACTAATAAAACCCCAAAAGGGTTTCCCCTGATCACCATCCTAACCAGGTCAAATGTCGGGTCAAACCTTTACTTAAAAAGTCAACATAATGCTTAAAATGTCATTTAGGCATAATTAGCTATCTAGATCATATATAACCTGTTTGATTATTGTTATAACTTAATAATTAGTGTAAGAACATGTCTAAACATGTTCAACCCGACTATTTCCTGTTTAGACCCGGTTCGGAACCGAAAGTCGCAAAGCTTTGACTTTTGCTTTGACTTCAGTTCTGACCCGTTTAGGTATGTTTTAGAAATACCTTAGAGCTTCATTTGGACCAGGTTACATGCTAGTATAACCCTCTGTGATTATACACCTCGGCTCATTAGTTATCCGATTAATACGCATGATTCCGTTAATTGCCCATGTGTTGACCATTATGCCCTTATTACCTTAAATCATGATTTATGAAAATGTAAAAGTGTAGAAACCTTAGTTACTGATATATAAACTTGTATGCAAAGTTTGACATCAGTTTGACTTGTAGATTAAGAGTTATGCTCGTTGTCGCTAAATTAAAGTTTTATGTTAATAAAATGGCGTAATTAGCGTATAGCCTTGTTAAACATACTTTTTGATATCAAATATTTTACCCGCTGATGTTATATATTATTTTGGGATTTTTAAAGATTTTTAATTAATTTTAGGCTGAGCATAACTAGTAGTCGTAGGCTTAATCCGGTAATTGTCGGTTTTGCCCTTACGGGCCATAAAATGAGTTTTACTTATCTAAACGACTCCAAACCTTTTGCTACTGATCACATATGATTAATAAATTATTTTAAGCCTTCTGGAAATATAAAAATATCAGATTTAAGTATAGAACCCGGAAATGGCCTTTAGTCGCCATAATTAGCGTTTTTAACGCATAGTATGTCTTAAAATCATATTGGACATACCCGGGTTGATACCTACTGATATATGAGGCAAATTATGATATTTTAACAGTAAGCAAAGGTTGATTAACTCAGACTTTGTTTTTGAGCTTTTCGGCTTATGTGAAATTACCAAAATACCCCTACGGGGCATAGTTTGGTTAAAGATGATAAATTTCACATATATGCTTTAGCCTACTGTTATAACTCATCAAATTGAGTATGTTTGCTGTTTACATCAGACCTGTAACTCAGTTAAACATTTAAACTCTTTTACAACCTTTAAAATGACCAAACTACCCCTACGGGGCATAGTTTGTGTTTAAATTCGTTTCGGGCATAATGAAAGACATCTTACTGATGTCACAACATATTTGAGGCATAATTAACTTAGGAAACCTGTAGATGGCTCTAATGAATACCCGTTATGCTTATTACGCGTTCGGTTCGGTTTATGTAACAAGTTTACATAAATTAGCCGAAACGGGTCAAACCTTATCGGTTTTATCTCCAAATCCAGAATGTGTTTAGTTTTCCCATATTATACAAGTCTCCAAACTTGTCGGGTCTAAATCACATTCTACTCCGGTCTTCGCTTAATAGTGCGTACGAACCGTATCTTCCTATAAGACTAACCGGTCTAAGCTTAGGCTTAATTAAAGACCCGTTAGCATTCTAATTAATTATTTATACCATCATTCCAGACTAGAGCTTTCCGGTAAATTGTACCTACGCTTACTTAAGTGACTACGGCTGAGTTATTAGATTCTTGCTATTTAAGACAGGAGCTAGCTCAGGTAAATACTCTTAACTTATTTTCCCTATACGGGCTTGGGATACGGTACTATAAAAGTACCGCTTGGTCGGGTGTATGTAGTCATTTAAATCGGATTGTGATTGATGTACTTACATAACCTGTTTAATATGTATTATTTTATTATTATTTGGTGTATGGCCTTTGGGGGTTAATGACCATGTCCCGGATATCCTTGGCATCATTCGAAGTAATGGCCACGACTTAAGCACGGGGTGTAGGCATACACCTGACAGCTGCATTATGTAAAAACTGGTAATCCACTCCGAGGTATCATCCTTGTGGGCATTATACCGGAACTGGTAATCCACTTAGAGGATGATAGCCCGTGGGCATTATACCTGTGGCGTGTCAGTTAATCTAGTCCGGCCCTACAAACCGGCCCTAACGGACAACAAATAAGTAAAACTGTATACAAGATTATATACAAATAATTTTCCCAAGTTATAAAAGATTAATTTTGCCTCTGAGCATTTTAATCAAAGTGTCAAAAGGTTTTGTGCCTGGTGCATCTAGATCAATTTTCTTAAACTCTTTTCAAATGAGTCGGTTGAGTGTATTTACCAGTGAAAACTGACATATTTTCCAAAAAGGTTAAGTGACAGGTACTGAACGTAATTGGCTGGAAGCTCAGGGCGCTAAAAAGGAATCTTGCAAGTTCTAGGCGCCTAAAGTCTGTTGAATAAATGATATGTTTTAAGATCCGCCTGTGGATCCTTTACTTCCGTTGTAATACTGAATATTACTTCATATTCGGAACGTAATAATAAATATCTTTTGCTTCCGCTGTGCATTCATATATATTGTGTTGTTTGACTATTATGTTGCCAACCACGTCACGATACTCCCCCACCGGGCCCACCGGTGACACGTGGAAAGTCGGGGTGTGACAGGTTGGTATCAGAGCCAACACTGAGTGAATTAAACACTAGCCTTTTGTGTTTAATCTCAGTTACACAATTGCACATTCTTGAGTCTAGACAAGAACATAGGACAAATTCTAAAATTCATTTTTTTTGTCCTTATTTGATTCCTTCGTTATTTTTCTGACTTGCCTATGCATAGAATATGGAAAGTATTCTTCAAGTCAATTGCTATAGAAGTCCCGTTTAGGGCAACCATATACTTGTTAAATTTTAAAGGAACGATTATATTTAAAATATCATTCCTATATTATAAGATCTACCATTATAATAAAATGGCAAAATTTAAAAAGGACAAAACCTAGCCATGTGTCACATTAAGACAGGGCCAAGATGGTAGTTCCATAATTAGATTCAGATCCTTGTTAACAGTTCAATTTAGGATTGCTCTGCGTTAATTATTAAAAGAATCTTAAAGGAAAAACCTAGCCTAAATGTCACGGCATACAAGGCCAAGATGGTAGAACCTATTCAAGAGATTCAAATCCTTATTAAACATATGAAAGCATATTAACATGCTCGACAAAATGTGATATGATAAAATCACATAAGTCATTTTGGGATATACTAAATTGCCTTATTTATATAATCATCCCTTATGGATGAAGTGCCCATGGGCTATAACTAACGTCCTCTGGGACTAAAGACAGAGGTAGCCTACAACTCCCTGTCAAGAAAAGGTAATGAACTTTGATTCAAACCTTGAAGCCTCGATGCTATAAAATCAAGGCCTACAAATTAAACTTGTCTAAGTGACTAGGCCTTTTGTGCTATTATTAACTTATAATTTAGGAGTATAATAAATATCCTGAATAATTATATATTTATCAAATTAACCGATATGTGTATTAAAAACATGGTTAATAAATCGTTCAAAAAGATAAAACTGTTTAAACTTCCGTAAAAACCTTGTCCTTGTTTAATTTTTATGTAGCAATTAAAACTACATGGCTGGGTCGGAGGAAGGGAACAGTCATCCTTTGGATAACCGCGATGATGAAAGGATTAATATAACCAGAGGAGAGCTCCGTACATTGATTGATTCAGCTATATCTAAAGCTGTGAAGGAGCAATTCCAGGAGTATAGTGAGACAAATAGTAAAGCCTCATCTGTACCCCACCCTAAATCCATCCCTAAAACTCCTCCAGAGCCTGATAACAAGCCGCCCTCAAAGAAAGATGAGTTAAAGAAAGATGATGATCGACATTCATCTAATGAACACAGTGTTCCATCCAAGAGGATAGTGTTCGATAATGAACCGCATACCAAATCCTGTAACTATAAGTACTTTGTTTCCTGCAAGCCCCGAGATTTTACTGGGGAAAAAGGGGCAGTTGATTGTATGATTTGGTTGGATGAAATGGACACAGTTGTCGATATCAGCGGTTGCGCTGAAAGGGATGTCGTGAAGTACGTATCCCAATCGTTCAAAGGAGAGGCACTGGCATGGTGGAAGTCTCTCATTCAAGCTGCTAGGAAGATTCCGCTCTACAACATGTCATGGGAACAGTTTGTTATTCTCGTTAAGGAGAATTACTGCCCTCAACACGAGGTTGAGGGGATTGAGTCAGATTTCTTATCTTTGGTGATGACAAACTTAGATTGTCAAGCTTACCTCACCAGTTTTAATACCCTGTCCAGACTGGTCCCTTACCTTGTAACACCAGAGCCCAAACGAATTGCACGCTTCATTGGGGGTTTACCCCCAGAAATCAAAGCCAGTGTTAAGGCTTCAAGACCTACTACATTTAGGTCAGTAGCTGATCTCTCTCTGTCCCTTACTTTAGATGCGGTCAGGCTAAGGTCGCTAAAGAAATCTGAAGAAAGTAAGAAGAAGCGTGAGGATGACAACTCACGAGGATCAGAAAAGAAACACAAGGGAAACACTGACTCTGAGAGGTCTGGGTCTGGGAAGAATGGTCAGCGGACAGAGGAAAAGCCAAGGTGCTCGACTTGCCAAAAACGCCACTTTGGAAAATGCAGAATGGAGTCCAATTCTAAATCAGGACCACCTGCATGTGGGATATGCAAGTCTAGGGAGCACAATACTGTTGATTGCGGGAAGATTAAAGATGCTACATGCTACAACTGCAACGAGAAGGGGCACATAAAGACCAACTGCCCTAAGTACGCGAGGAGGCCCGAGTAGGCCAAGAGAACAAACGCACGAGTTATCAGGAGGAGCGCCCAAGAGATAATGCAGAATAATAATAGTATAATATGTACCTTCCTTATCAAACAGTTTATGCAGGAACTTATTTGATATTGGCACATATAAATATATTATGAATGATAAAGGTTGAGAACTGTTGTCTCCACCTGATTAAGACTCCGGTCATTTAATGCCCGGTAGAAGGTGACGATGTTACGTCAAAAATGCTCCAACAAATCCTATATTGATATTTAATATCTATTAGAAATCATTTTTCTAATACCCTTATAGCAAATCCTTGGTTGCATACATAAGGACTAAATATAGTGATAGAAATCGATTGGTTGCCTTAAAAATCAAGCCCATATCATGGGTGATAAGGAGCAATTAATTATCAAGACTCCTTACGAGACAACTCTCATAATTACACGTATCCGTACGATTAATTAAAATTAAACACAAAAAAATGGTGGAACTGGCCGTCCCCGGATTCGAACCTGGGTCTAGGCCGGCCGCACCCTTTCGCGCGCCTAACCAACTGAGCTAGGTGCCTAGTTTGTGAAAATCTCCATTCTAATTAAATATAAGCACTTGTACAATAAACTTCCTTATCATTTATCAATAATAATTTCTGCTAAGTGTCATGTTTTTAATACAGGCAATAATAAATCTTCATGAACCATAAACTTAGCAAAAATTTTTATTATCATCCACAAAGTATAACTTACCAAGGAAACCATAGTAACCGATTCTTCTTGTATCGGCAAGGAATCCTTCCGAAAATCTAAGAGTACTCTTTCTTCGCATAGAGTACGACAACATATGTTATTTCAATTATTTTCTCATTGTTTTCTATCGCCTGCGAATGCCAAACTATGTTTGATAAAAGTGCCATATGAGGATTGGCGTATCCTAGTGTGTCCCATAGATTATTTCCATGTCTGATCAGCATGGAGGTTTAATACATGGAACCCCTAAGATATCCCAACGATCATATTGTACTAAAGTCGACTAGTAGTATTCAAGGAAGATATCCAAAAAAAAATGGAAAATTTTTTTTCTCTTTCCAAGTAAATGTTCCCGATTAATGAATTCGAGGACTTATAACATGAAGGTGTCACTCATTTGGCACGGACAATGATGGATGAACTGGAGCCTGAGATATGGAAAATCTCTATAGCCTCCTTGTATCTTAATTATCTTCTCATAAGTTGTCCCTGCTTACCTCCTGGAAGGCAGGAAGAATTAAGATTTGTATCCCGCCGTGGGCTGGAGTATTATGAAAACTCCATATCGAATATGGAAAAATCGAAACCTTGATTTAGTAGGTTTTAAAACATAGGCACATAAAACCTGACTCAATCTTCTGAGGGTTTTATATTATTAAATAAGAAAGACGGTTCATATTGCTTATGCATACATGACGCAACTCCAATTAGGCAACGATTAAGAATTTGCCATCAGCTATCCAACAATCCTTGAGCACACGTTTGAACTTTAGTACGGCTTACCATCCTCAGACGGACGGTCAGGGTGAGCGTACTATTCAAACGTTGGAAGACATGCTACGTGCATGTGCAATCGATTTGGGTGATAGTTGGGATAAGAACTTACCATTAATCGAATTCTCCTACAACAATAGCTACCACACCAGCATAAATGCTGCGCCTTTTGAGGCATTATTTGGTAGAAAGTGTAGATCACCCGTGTGTTGGGCGGAAGTTGGAGATGTCCAATTATCAGGACCAGAGATAGTGTTCGAAACAACGGACAAGATTGTTCAGATTTGTGACCGTCTCAAAGCTGCCCAGGATAGGCAGAAGAGTTACGCTGATCCTAAGCGTAAGGATTTTCACTTCGAAGTAGGTGACAAAGTCCTACTTAAAGTGTCACCCTGGAAGGGAGTGATGCGGTTTGGTAAGAAAGGCAAGCTAAGCCCGAGATACATAGGACCTTTCGAGGTTATCAAACGTGTCAGGTCAGTTGCCTATAAGTTAAACTTACCGGGAGAGCTCAGTGGAATTCACGATGTGTTCCACATCTGCAATCTGAAGAAGTGCTTCACTGAGGAATCACTGGTTATACCCCATACAGATGTGCATATAGATGAGAGCTTAAAGATTGGGAAAAACCTTTGTCGATTGAAGATCGACAGGTAAAGAAGCTTCGAAGGAAGCATGTACCTATTGTAAAGGTCAAATGGGATGCCGTAGAGGTCCCGAATTCACGTGGGAGGTTGAATCCACTATGAAAGAAAAGTACCCTTATTTATTTCAGTAAATCTTGGGTCGAGATTTATTTTAAGGGGGTGAGGATGTAACACCTCGAAAATTCACGTCCTATAATGTGTAGACACGTGTCAAATGTTTAAACGTGTGAAAGAAATATTATAGAAGGACTAAAGTTGACAAACATGGAAAGTATGTGAAAATAAGTATTCTAAGTGTCAACTGTGAATAAATATAATGTACATTAACCCTACACGATGCTCATACCTTCAAACGAATAAATCATGGATCATACGAAGCTAAAAGTGAGAGATTACAAACTACAGGGGTTAAATGTGTCAACATGTTTAAAGATATACCTCTGAGTGGCCTTTTGACAAACCCGAAGCTTTGTAAATGTTAATTATGCTCACTAGAATGCACGATTTAAATTTCGTAAAGTTTCGTTAACGTATGAGAAAGTTATGATCAGATTCGTGTGCGGGGGGTTAAAGCGTCAACGTTGAAAGTTAGACCTTTTCGGGTAACAATTAAGTTAACCGGGGACTTAACAAAGTGGGTATATGTCTTGAGGCCCTTATAGATCAATTACGAGGGCTCAAGATGCAATAAACAAGTGTCTATACAAGGTTTGAAGAGCCAAGGACCCATCTGTAATTAAATGAAAAATGTTTTGGCTGATTTACACATGCTCGCGTAGCGCGAGCCTGAGGCCATATGGCGTCGCGCTACGCGAGGCCTACATCTGGGCAGAAAACAAAATTTTCGAATAGGGGCCTGCTAGGTGAGTTTGTGAGCAACTTTTAAACCGAATTTCCTCATCCCTTGACCCCTAAAGCAACCCCTAAACACTAGAGACAAGTGTTGGGCAATTGTGGTTGATCCTAGACTTAGATGTCACTTAGTTGTGGTGGATCCAAGTACTATATAAGGCCACATGATGCAACCACATTTCTTCACACTTGCATTTGATCTTTGGAGCATCCTGGAGCATAGGAACTCTCCCTTCTGATCATAAGTCGTGCATTGGACTATTGTAAGTCTACTAGTTCTTATTTGGTTGTGTTTAGCTTAGTTAATTAGCTAAAAGTCAAACCGTCGTAATTACGGTTTGACTTCGAGATTAGTCACTAATGACTCAGTCTTATCTCGAATTAAAAGTAGTTTTAGAATGGTATTTATGTGAGTAATAAAACCCCAAAAGGGTTTCCCCTGATCACCATCCTAACCAGGTCAAATGTCGGGTCAAACCTTTACTTAAAAAGTCAACATAATGCTTAAAATGTCATTTAGGCATAATTAGCTATCTAGATCATATATAACCTGTTTGATTATTGTTATAACTTAATAATTAGTGTAAGAACATGTCTAAACATGTTCAACCCGACTATTTCCTGTTTAGACCCGGTTCGGAACCGAAAGTCGCAAAGCTTTGACTTTTGCTTTGACTTCAGTTCTGACCCGTTTAGGTATGTTTTAGAAATACCTTAGAGCTTCATTTGGACCAGGTTACATGCTAGTATAACCCTCTGTGATTATACACCTCGGCTCATTAGTTATCCGATTAATACGCATGATTCCGTTAATTGCCCATGTGTTTACCATTATGCCCTTATTACCTTAAATCATGATTTATGAAAATGTAAAAGTGTAGAAACCTTAGTTACTGATATATAAACTTGTATGCAAAGTTTGACATCAGTTTGACTTGTAGATTAAGAGTTATGCTCGTTGTCGCTAAATTAAAGCTTTATGTTAATAAAATGGCGTAATTAGCGTATAGCCTAGTTAAACATACTTTTTGATATCAAATCTTTTACCCACTGATGTTATATATTATTTTGGGATTTTTAAAGATTTTTAATTATTTTTAGGCTGAGCATAACTAGTAGTCGTAGGCTTAATCCGGTAATTGTCGGTTTTGCCCTTACGGGCCATAAAATGAGTTTTACTTATCTAAACGACTCCAAACCTTTTGCTACTGATCACATATGATTAATAAATTATTTTAAGCCTTCTGGAAATATAAAAATATCAGATTTAAGTATAGAACCCGGAAATGGCCTTTAGTCGCCATAATTAGCGTTTTTAACGCATAGTATGTCTTAAAATCATATTGGACATACCCGGGTTGATACCTACTGATATATGAGGCAAATTATGATATTTTAACAGTAAGCAAAGGTTGATTAACTCAGACTTTGTTTTTGAGCTTTTCGGCTTATGTGAAATTACCAAAATACCCCTACGGGGCATAGTTTGGTTAAAGATGATAAATTTCACATATATGCTTTAGCCTACTGTTATAACTCATCAAATTGAGTATGTTTTCTGTTTACATCAGACCTGTAACTCAGTTAAACATTTAAACTCTTTTACAACCTTTAAAATGACCAAACTACCCCTACGGGGCATAGTTTGTGTTTAAATTCGTTTCGGGCATAATGAAAGACATCTTACTGATGTCACAACATATTTGAGGCATAATTAACTTAGGAAACCTGTAGATGGCTCTAATGAATACCCGTTACGCTTATTACGCGTTCGGTTCGGTTTATGTAACAAGTTTACATAAATTAGCCGAAACGGGTCAAACCTTATCGGTTTTATCTCCAAATCCAGAATGTGTTTAGTTTACCCATATTATACAAGTCTCCAAACTTGTCGGGTCTAAATCACATTCTACTCCGGTCTTCGCTTAATAGTGCGTACGAACCGTATCTTCCTATAAGACTAACCGGTCTAAGCTTAGGCTTAATTAAAGACCCGTTAGCATTCTAATTAATTATTTATACCATCATTCCAGACTAGAGCTTTCCGGTAAATTGTACCTACGCTTACCTAAGTGACTACGGCTGAGTTATTAGATGCTTGCTATTTAAGACAGGAGCTAGCTCAGGTAAATACTCTTAACTTATTTTCCCTATACGGGCTTGGGATACGGTACTATAAAAGTACCGCTTGGTCGGGTGTATGTAGTCATTTAAATCGGATTGTGATTGATGTACTTACATAACCTGTTTAATATGTATTATTTTATTATTATTTGGTGTATGGCCTTTGGGGGTTAATGACCATGTCCCGGATATCCTTGGCATCATTCGAAGTAATGGCCACGACTTAAGCACGGGGTGTAGGCATACACCTGACAGCTGCATTATGTAAAAACTGGTAATCCACTCCGAGGTATCATCCTTGTGGGCATTATACCGGAACTGGTAATCCACTTAGAGGATGATAGCCCGTGGGCATTATACCTGTGGCGTGTCAGTTAATCTAGTCCGGCCCTACAAACCGGCCCTAACGGACAACAAATAAGTAAAACTGTATACAAGATTATATACAAATAATTTTCCCAAGTTATAAAAGATTAATTTTTTCCTCTGAGCATTTTAATCAAAGTGTCAAAAGGTTTTGTGCCTGGTGCATCTAGATCAATTTTCTTAAACTCTTTTCAAATGAGTCGGTTGAGTGTATTTACCAGTGAAAACTGACGTATTTTCCAAAAAGGTTAAGTAACAGGTACTGAACGTAATTGGCTGGAAGCTCAGGGCGCTAAAAAGGAATCTTGCAAGTTCTAGGCGCCTAAAGTCTGTTGAACAAATGATATGTTTTAAGATCCGCCTGTGGATCCTTTACTTCCGTTGTAATACTGAATATTACTTCATATTCGGAACGTAATAATAAATATCTTTTGCTTCCGCTGTGCATTCATATATATTGTGTTGTTTGACTATTATGTTGCCAACCACGTCACGATACTCCGCCACCGGGCCCACCGGTGACACGTGGAAAGTCGGGGTGTGACAAGTCGAGACCACCATGTCTCGTCTGGACTACTTATCTACGTTAATGGGCCGAACTGTATGAACTGTTCATGTTTGATTTCTGTTTAAATGGATTATGGGCTGCCGAACATGCGATAGAACTGGCCCAATGACTCTATGTGTATGTATGCTATGTGTTAGAATACGTGTAGAATATACGTGACTTCTTTGAACCCAAACCTGACCTATACTGGTAACCATGTTAGGACGTGGTGACCAACGTATTTGACCAAGTAAACTGTCTGCCGAGCAACCCAAGGTGAGTTCACAACTATTAAAGCATGCGTTCCCGGTGGTTTTGGGAAACGGAAACTTAATCAACGCTATCCCCGAGTAAGGGATACAAACTTACTTTTCTTCCCTTGTTACTGGGAACAAACTTACTTACCTCCCTTGTTACTGGGAACTCTGGGTTAATTATTGTTTATACGGAATGCAACAAGCAACACTAAACGAAATTATTTTTATGAACTATAAATACGATAAAAGTATTAATCGAAATGTGGTTTCCGAATCGATATGACACGTGTCGGAATAACTATAAATGATAAAAATCATGGCTAATGGTAAAAAGAGGCAATTGGTAAATTAGTCATGAAATGAATAAGATTTAATTAGTTACGTTACGGTTACCTTATAGCGTAACTAATAAGAGAAATAACGGGGTAAAATCCGAAATGGGTCGGATGCGTGAAATTGAAATTAAGATATCAAGCTTATATAAACATCGATGTTTGGTCGTTTAGACCAAACGGGTCAAATGGTAATGATAACACCATTTGACAAAAGAAAGTCGACTAATGTTTTGTCATGACACCCGACCCACCCTGAACGGAATCGGGAGCCGCGAACAGCCCAGTGGTACCGGTGATTATTTTGAAAAATATCGCAGCGTAAATTTCATCAGGACCGTGAGTTAGGAAAAATATCAGAGTTTAGAAACACCTGATTTTATTTATTAAATAGATTGAATAAATCCATGTTTTACAAAGGTAGCTTTAATAAAGATAAATTTGATTCCATAAAACAATATTTATTAATTTGATTTAATTAATAAAATAAGCCACTTCTTGATGCCTTTCAGTGCCGTATCCATCTCTTACTTCAATCTACTGTAATTACCTGAAACGCGTTTTAAAAAGGTTTTGTCAGCGGGAATTACTGAGTGAATCATTCATTTTGCTAAAATGACTCTTTTGTTATAATTTACAGTATTAAGAGAGATTACAATGTTTCAGATATCAAACCAACTACCCACAGTACTTGTCACTCGAGCATCCATCGGTAGCCTCTTTGCCCGATGGTGTCTGTGACTATGGTCATATCACTCATTGGCTAACTCGTTGTCCAATAGTGACGGTTATCAAGTAATGTATACAAAACCCCACATACCGGCTGTAACTTGGTGATTACATAAACTTAATCACTGTATTTATAACCTTTGAAAATAAACATGATTTCAAAAGTAATTTGATAAAAAGAGAATGACTCACATTATAATCATGCAGATTCATACGGGCAAAGTTTAGTCTACAGATAAGCCTTGATATTGCAGATTGATACAGGCAAAGTTTAGCCTATTGATTTATCCTTGAAATCTAGTGCACACGAACTAGGTAGGTAACTTAATACAACATTTACGATAACTCACGAGATTAAACCCTCACAACGAATGACAAAGTACAATCACTTAAACATCCATCGGAATCACGACTAATGACAAAGCATAAACCCTAATGTGGGCAGCACTTAAACATCCATTGGATAGTTCCAATCGATCGGACATTGAATCGTAGCAGCGATCGAGTTAATACCCGACATCGTAGCAGCGTTTCGCTATACTAATTAGTGATTTTGATAGTAATTGGACGATATCTCAGCGTATGTTTGGAATTTGATCGTCGCTCAAATGTCAGAATTCAAGTGCCAAGGCCTGCTATTGTAGTTAGTGAACATTTTTACTTTTAAATTAATGCTCGGTATAATTGGTGGCTGGATCCTGGTCAGTCACGCCTCCAAGCGGTGGTACTCCGCATGTGGATTTTGGGGGTGTGACAGATTGGTATCAGAGCCATTGGTTATAGTGAACTTGGTTTTAAAAAGAAAGTCTTTTTGAGAAAAACCAGACTATAACCCGTGACTCGTGACGACACTACACTCCAAGGGCAAGACTCAGCTTATTAGACTGCATAGCTCGGACTTGTGTTTACTTGCTTGTTTACTTTACGCTGATTGCTCTACTAAACGTACTAGTGTGCCTAATTAGATAGTTACACATCCCTTTTCTACCTCATTCTCGCTACGTTATGACATCACACTCATACTGTGTTTTCTGGTTATGAAGACAATGAGTGGACGCGGAAGAGGAAACGTTAACATGACTCAGGCTCAGTTCACCAACTTGCTCAACACGGTGGCTGCAGCTTTCGCAGCTCACCCTGGAGGTAAACTAGTTACTTTAGGTTGTTTAGATCCTACCCCCACATCGTCTTTTCACCTCTAAGCCTATTCGCTTCGCTTCGCACGACAGGTCAGCAAGCGCCTGCGCAGCCACGTGTTTGTACTTTCAAAACCTTCATGGATGGCAAGCCTCTCCCTTTCAACGGCACTGAGGGTGCCATAGGCCTTCTACACTGGATTGAAAAGGCCGAAGCTGTTTTTGCTGTCTGCGAGTGTCCCCCTGCTAACTGGGTTAAGTTCGCGACTGGTACGCTTGAAGGGAACGCGCTTTCATGGTGGAAAGCACAGATTCAGATGCTTGGTCTGGAAACTGCTAATGCTACTGCGTGGGAAGATTTCAAGGACATGATCAAAGAGGAGTACTGTCACAGGGATGACATCCACAAACTCGAGAACGAGTACTATGAGCTCAAGATGGTTGGGTCAGAGATTGAGACCTACACCAAGCAGTCCAACGACTATGCTGCACTTTGCCCAAACATGTCCCGACCTATGTATCGAAGGATCGAATTGTACATCAAGGGCTTGGTCCCAGAAATCCGGAGCCATGTGACCTCAGCCAACCTCAATACCATACAGCCCGTGGTTCGACTTGCTCACAAACTCACTAACCAGGCTATGGAGGAGGGCAAGTTGCCCAAGAGGATCAGTGCTACTGCTGGAACTTCTAGCGATAACAAACGAAAGTGGGATGGAAGTCAGGGAAAGGATGCTAACCCCACTCAGGCCCCAGTTCAACAAAGGAAGACTGAAAACAACAAAGGCCCTCAGCAACAGGGTGGCTATCGAGGAAACCACCCCAAGTGTAACAAATGTAATCGTCACCACAGTGGGCCATGTGGCAAAGGTCAGTGTCAGCGATGCAACAAAATGGGGCATGGAGCCAAAGACTGCAGGAGCCAGTTCCCAGCTAGGCAGAATCAGCATCAACCACAGCAACAGCAGCAGCAAGGAAACAACCGTGAATGCTACAAATGTGGGGCAATAGGGCACATGCGAAAGGATTGCCCTCAGCTGAACCAGAATTGCAACAACAATAATCAAGGTGCTGGGAACAACAACAACAACTAGGGAGCTGGAAACAATGCAAGGGCATTCGTGATTGGGGCTGCTGAAGCAAGGAACGACCCTAACGTGGTGGCGGGTAAGTTCCTACTTAATGACCGTTATGTTTCCATATTATTTGATTCCGGAGCAAATGCTAGTTATGTATCCCTACGTATTAGTAAGAAGCTTAAGTCCACTCCTACGCCGTTAAGCTCTAAGCACATCGTTGAGATAGCTAATGGTAGAAACCTTGAGGCCTCACACGTAATAGGTAACTGCAAATTAGAGTTGTCTGGTCAGACCTTCCGTATCGATCTTTTCCCCATCATTCTCGGAAGCTTCGACGTCGTCATTGGTATGGATTGGTTATCCAAGCATCGAGCCGAAATCCTCTGCCAAGAGAAAGCTATTCGTATTCCCCGTCCTTCGGGCAAACCCCTTATAGTTCAAGGCGACAAAAGCGGAGAAGTCACAGGCATCATTTCATTCTTAAAAGCCCAGAAGTGTTTACGAAAGGGGCACACCGCTATCTTAGCACTTGTTGCCAACACACAGAAAAAGGAGAGCAAGATTGAAGACTTTCCAGTTGTACGCGACTATCCCGAGGTATTCCCTGAAGAACTACCTGGACTCCCTCCTCACCGTCAGGTTGAATTTTAAATCGAGCTAGCTCCCGGAGCAGCGCCTATAGCTCATGCACCTTATCGTCTAGCTCCCGCAGAACTCAAAGAACTTTCTACTCAACTACAAGAACTTTTGGACAAAGGTTTTATCCGTCCTAGCTCATCACCCTGGGGAGCCCCAGTGCTCTTTGTCAAAAAGAAGGATGGCACATTCCGAATGTGCATCGATTACCGCGAGCTGAACAAGGTTACCATCAAGAATCGTTATCCACTTCCCCGTATCGACGACCTGTTCGACCAGCTGCAAGGGTCGAGCTATTATTCCAAGATCGATCTGCGATCGGGTTATCACCAGCTGAGAGTCCGCGATGAGGACATCTCTAAGACTGCTTTCAGAACCCGCTATGGCCACTACGAATTCCTTGTTATGCCTTTCGGAATGACCAACGCACCTGCGATCTTCATGGATCTCATGAACCGAGTGTGTAAACCCTACCTCGACAAATTCGTAATTGTGTTTATTGGCGACATCCTTATCTACTCGAAGAGTCAAGAGGAGCATGAACAACACTTGTGTCTTATTCTCGAACTCCTTCGTAATGAGCAACTGTATGCCAAATTCTCAAAGTGTGATTTCTGGCTTAGAGAAGTCGATTTCCTTGGGCACATAGTCAATCAGGATGGGATTCACGTTGACCCCGCTAAGATCGAATCCATTAAGAACTGGCCTATACCTAAGACTCCGACTGAAGTTCGCCAATTCTTGGGATTGGCAGGATACTATCGAAGATTTATCAAGGGATTCTCTAAGATCGCTCAACCACTTACGACCCTCACTCAGAAGGGCGTTGCTTATAAGTGGAATGATGCTCAGGAATCTGCCTTCCAAGAACTAAAGAAGAACCTTTGTAGTGCTCCTATTCTTTCCTTACCTGAAGGTACCGACGACCTTGTTGTTTACTGCGACGCATCTATTCAAGGACTTGGTTGCGTGTTGATGCAACGCGAGAAGGTTATTGCTTACGCTTCGCGACAACTCAAGATCCACGAAAGGAACTACACGACACACGACTTAGAATTTGGAGCTGTGGTTTTTGCGCTCAAGATTTGGAGGCATTATTTATACGGTACCAAGTGCACGATTTACACTGATCACAAGAGTCTCCAACACATAATGGAACAAAAGGAGTTGAATATGCGGCAACGCCGATGGGTCGAGCTTCTAAACGACTACGAGTGCGCAATTAAGTACCATCCAGGCAAGGCTAATGTGGTGGCAGATGCCCTCAGCAGGAAGGAAACAAAACCTAAACGTGTTCGTGCCTTACAGCTCACCATCCACTCGAACCTCCCTAATCAGATCCGAAATGCTCAGGTTAAAGCATTGAAAGTCGAGAACATCAGGGCTAAGTCCCTACGAGGATCGAGACAATGGCTAGAACAAAAAGAAGATGGTGCTTACTACGTAAACGGGCGTATATGGGTCCCACTTTATGGGGATTTGCGCGAGCTTGTAATGGATGAAGCCCATAAGTCCCGTTACTCAGTACATCCTAGTTCGGATAAGATGTACCACGACTTAAAGACTACATATTGGTGGCCTGGCATGAAAGCCCACATCGCAACCTATGTCAGAAAATGCTTGACTTGTGCAAGAGTCAAGGCTGAGTATCAGAAACCATTAGGCCTACTCCAACAACCAGAAATCCCGCAATGGAAATGGGAGCAAATTTCCATGGATTTTGTCACTAGCCTGCCTAGGTCTCAACGCGGAAATGACACCATTTGGGTAATAGTGGACTGATTAACTAAGTCTGCACATTTTTTGGCTATTAAAGAAACAGACAAGTTCTCTACCTTAGCAGAGGTATACTTAAAGGAAGTGGTTTCGAAGCACGGGGTGCCAACCTCTATTATTTCCGATCGAGACGCGCGTTTTACTTCTGAGTTGTGGCAAGCTATGCACAAATCTTTTGGCTCACGTTTAGACATGAGCACCGCTTATCATCCGCAAACGGATGGGCAATCTGAACGCACCATCCAAACCCTCGAAGACATGCTTAGGGCATGTGTGATCGATTTTGGCAAGAATTGGGAGAAGCACCTGCCATTAGTGGAATTCTCCTACAACAACAGCTACCACACCAGCATTCAGGCAGCACCCTTTGAGGCATTGTACGGTCGTAAATGCCGATCGCCTCTCTGCTGGGCGGAGGTTGGTGACAGCCAGATCACAGGCCCGGAACATGTAGTAGACACTACAGAAAAGATTGCCCAGATTAGGCAACGCATGGCGGCGGCTCGTGACCGTCAGAAGAGCTACGCTGATAAGGATAGGAAACCGCTAGAGTTCCAGGTTGGTGACCGGGCTCTACTTAAAGTCTCACCCTGGAAGGGTGTGGTTCGTTTTGGAAAACGGGGCAAGCTAAATCCGAGATATGTCGGACCCTTTGAAATTACCGAAAAGATCGGTAAGGTCGCTTACAGATTGAATCTGCCTGAAGAACTGAGTGCTGTGCACAACGTCTTTCACGTGTCAAATCTGAAGAAGTGTCTGTCAGATGAAACACTCATCATTCCTTTCAAGGAACTTACTATTGACGAACAACTACACTTTACTGAGGAACTAATTGAGATCACGGATCGTGAGGTCAAAACCCTTCAATCACCATCCCTTCACCAACCTTGCCACTTTTCAATCACCATCCCTTCACACTCTCCTACACACACACTCTACTACATCCTCTCTCACTAAAAACACTAACAACATAACCTCTCCTCTCCCTCTCTCGGATCAAACCGGCGACAACCAAGCCCTCGGATTAGCTTGTGTTCTTCACTCGCACTCGGAGAATACCGGACGACAAACCTACTCGCCTTCACACACTCTCTATCAACCGGTTAGTATTTTAGATCTTTACTAGGTGTTTTTGTGTATAATGATGTGACTTACTCTGAATGATTGAATGATGAATGAGATGTGACCAAATTGTGCTTTGAATGATAAATAATTGATGATACTTATGACAATCCGATTCATGCTTAATAAAATAGGACAAACATTGTGTTTAGATGGTGGGTTACAAGATTGTCTTGATATCTAGGATATATGTTACATGATTCTTATTCACAAGTCTTATGTTATATGTTGAAGAATTTAGGATATATGCACACACTTTGAGTATAAAGATGAATGATAAAACCCTAGGGATGAACTATATGAATATGACATGAATATGTGTTGAATGTGTTTGAATGTTGAATATGATGAACAATGTGAATATGAAGATTTGAAAATGCTTTGAACATTAAAAGATGCCATGTTTAATCTGAATTGTTTGGGAATTAGACAACAAAACATGTTTATGAAATTCTATTGGCTAGTACACAATTACATGAAATTGCAAGATTATTGGTTAGTACATCAGATGTTCTAGAAGGACTTCATGGGCACGCATCCAGGGTTGCGAGTCGAGACCCCCGGCTGCGACTCGAGACCAACCCGTGACAACTCGAGACCACAACAGTTGCGACTCGAGACCATGTCCAAGCAACTCAAAACAGACATCAGGGACTCGAGACCATCAAGGTCTCGACTCGAGATCTTCTGATTGCGACTCGAGACGGGACTCGAGATCCCTGAGGTTGCGGCTCATACCAGCACTACTCGAGACCAGGAGCCCACGACTCGAGATCTCCATGTTGCGACTCGAGACCGCGTGTTCTCGAGTCGAGACCACCTTGTCTCGTCTGGACTACTTATCTACGTTAATGGGCCGAACTGTATGAACTGTTCATGTTTGATTTCTGTTTAAATGGATTATGGGCTGCCGAACATGCGATAGAACTGGCCCAATGACTCTATGTGTATGTATGCTATGTGTTAGAATACGTGTAGAATATACGTGACTTCTTTGAACCCAAACCTGACCTATACTGGTAACCATGTTAGGACGTGGTGACCAACGTATTTGACCAAGTAAACTGTCTGCCGAGCAACCCAAGGTGAGTTCACAACTATTAAAGCATGCATTCCCGGTGGTTTTGGGAAACGGAAACTTAATCAACGCTATCCCCGAGTAAGGGATACAAACTTACTTTTCTTCCCTTATTACTGGGAACAAACTTACTTACCTCCCTTGTTACTGGGAACTCTGGGTTAATTATTGTTTATACGGAATGCAACAAGCAACACTAAACGAAATTATTTTTTATGAACTATAAATACGACAAAAGTATTAATCGAAATGTGGTTTCCGAATCGATATGATACGTGTCGGAATAACTATAAATGATAAAAATCATGGCTAATGGTAAAAAGAGGCAATTGGTAAATTAGTCATGAAATGAATAAGATTTAATTTGTTACGTTACGGTTACCTTATAGCGTAACTAATAAGAGAAATAACGGGGTAAAATCCGAAATGGGTCGGATGCGTGAAATTGAAATTAAGATATCAAGCTTATATAAACATCGATGTTTGGTCGTTTAGACCAAACGGGTTAAATGGTAATGATAACACCATTTGACAAAAGAAAGTCGACTAATGTTTTGTCACGACACCCGACCCACCCTGAACGGAATCGGGAGCCGCGAACAGCCCAGTGGTACCGGTGATTATTTTGAAAAATATCGCAGCGAAAATTTCATCAGGACCGTGAGTTAGGAAAAATATCAGAGTTTAGAAACACCTGATTTTATTTATTAAATAGATGGAATAAATCCATGTTTTACAAAGGTAGCTTTAATAAAGATAAATTTGATTCCATAAAACAATATTTCTTAATTTGATTTAATTAATAAAATAAGCCACTTCTTGATGCCTTTCAGTGCCGTATCCATCTCTTACTTCAATCTACTGTAATTACCTGAAACGCGTTTTAAAAAGGTTTTGTCAGCGGGAATTACTGAGTGAATCATTCATTTTGCTAAAATGACTCTTTTGTTATAATTTACAGTATTAAGAGAGATTACAATGTTTCAGATATCAAACCAACTACCCACAGTACTTGTCACTCGAGCATCCATCGGTAGCCTCTTTGCCCGATGGTGTCTGTGACTATGGTCATATCACTCATTGGCTAACTCGTTGTCCAATAGTGACGGTTATCAAGTAATGTATACAAAACCCCACATACCGGCTGTAACTTGGTGATTACATAAACTTAATCACTGTATTTATAACCTTTGAAAATAAACATGATTTCAAAAGTAATTTGATAAAAAGAGAATGACTCACATTATAATCATGCAGATTCATACGGGCAAAGTTTAGTCTACAGATAAGCCTTGATATTGCAGATTGATACAGGCAAAGTTTAGCCTATTTATTTATCCTTGAAATCTAGTGCACACGAACTAGGTAGGTAACTTAATACAGCATTTACGATAACTCACGAGATTAAACCCTCACAACGAATGACAAAGTGCAATCACTTAAACATCCATCGGAATCACGACTAATGACAAAGCATAAACCCTAATGTGGGCAGCACTTAAACATCCATTGGATAGTTCCAATCGATCGGACATTGAATCGTAGCAACGATCGAGTTAATACCCGGCATCGTAGCAGCGTTTCGCTATACTAATTAGTGATTTTGATAGTAATTGGACGATATCTCAGCGTATGTTTGGAATTTGATCGTCGCTCAAATGTCAGAATTCAAGTGCCAAGGCCTGCTATTTATACACGAAATTTGACAATATTACAGACCGTAAGACTCCCAATGTTACGGTCCGTAAGGGTGCTTACGGTCCATAAGACTCTCAATGTTACGGTCCGTAAGGGACACCAAATCACTATAGGGTAGCCACACGTGGGAGTAGGCCTGCTGAGTCGACGAAATCGATAATTTCAATTTTGACAACGAGATATAAAGATAATCGTCAAGTAGGGAATGCCGCCCCTGAGTTTTAGGGGCCCTGATCCTGATTCTGATTGTTCTGAAATTTGTAGGGTTTGTGCAAAATTAGTTGGGTGTCTCAATTAGGGTTTCCTTTTGGTTAAATTAAAATAAGAAATAGTATTTTTAATGAGAGTTGTTATATCAGGGGTTCGGGTTTATACTTACGGAATGTTTTTAGGACGTTTTTGTGTGAGTCGTTACATTCTCCCCACCTTAATAAAAATCTCGTCCTCGAGATTTACTGGAATACTTTTTCTTCATCTCAGATTCCAGCTCCCAAGTGTATTTGGGTTATGATATGTCCTTTTGATTTATGTCATATTTTAGTCAACAAAATGACACAGATTTAAATATCAAATTTTGTGAATACGAGTTGTACCATAAGTAGGATTCAATTGTTCAACTGAATTAGTTCAAGAAATCGATTATCAAATGAATGAGATGAAATGATATAATTTTCAAAGTGACTAGGTTCAAGCCAAAAGATATATGATCAATAGATATTTAAAATGAAATGTGAAGGACTTTTAGAATCAATAAAATTCTTTGTCAAAAGAAAGCTTACTTTGATTAGTAACTGAGGAAGACTTTGACAGTTTCCAAATGAAATCAAAGCATGAAAAATGATTTGTCAAATATTTATGATATGAGAAATCAAAGTGTTGAGAGGAGTGAATTGCAAAGATACACCAAAAGACAATTGAGTTAGTGTATCATTTTAGAGTTTCAAGTTATTTTATTTGTTGAAATAATATAATAGCACACTATTAGTGACTATATTTTTTTTTCATACTATCTCCTAGAAATTGAAATATAATAAGAACAAGTTATTTTGGCCTGACCAACCATTATATTATACTTTTGTAAAGCAATTGTAATATATATATTATTTGTGTCCTTATCTGAACTGTATCTTATATATCACATATAAATATTATGTAATATATATATTATTTGTTATGCATTTTTACTATATGTAAATGGTCACCACTTTTAAATAAATATTGTTTTAGTATTTTACCATACTAGGTAAAATAATTATATAAGATATATTACAAAATACCGTAATGAAGTTATTACGTTTACAAAATATTATTTTGTAAAAGAAATCATTATTATTTATAACGTTAAATGAGATTTGTAAATAAAGGTGTAAAAATATTTATTATACAAAATATTCGTACAAATACTTTTGTATATATATTACACTTAATTGGTCGATTCTATGGGATTACTTATTTTTATTTTGAAACCATATAACGTTTGTGAATGTATTTACAAATGTTGTAAATAAGTGAAAACGGAGACTATTCTTATATATTGTTTTATGAAAATATATCTTTCTCCAATGTATATATATTTTCATATATAATTAAAATTTACTAAATACGTATGACGACTTAATTTATATATATTAACTAGTCATTATCATGGTGGATATTGGTTAGTGCTGCCTTGTTTAAGCATAGGTGGCCAATCCATGCATAACTAAGGCTAGGCTATCCAATATCTGCCCTTGATAATAACCCGAATATTTAAAAATAATATGAACACTACTATTAATTATATTATTACTAATATTAATTATCAATAATAAATAACTAATATAAACTTAAATGAGAGTATACCCCAAACAAAATATAATTTTCTCACCGCAATGGTTAAAATATAGTAATACTATATTTTGTAAATTAGATAATTCCATATATAATCAATTAAATTTATATATAATGTTTTTCGATCAACAATGATAGAGCAATAAATATTACGAAAGGTTCGATTGCTCTTGTAATAACTATTAAGAGATATACCGAAATATGAATTTGGGTATCATTATCTGAGCACATGATTGTTTTAAGATTTGCTTGTATAAAAAGTGGATTTAATATAAACAATAAATAAATAATTAAATTCCGTATATGGTGTGTGCGAACTAGATTGATGCGAACTTTAGATTTTATGAAAACGTCATCACAAGGTGATCGTGATCAAAGAAATGATTTAGTGAAGTCGAGGATCACACAAGCATGTTATAGTTCAAGAGAATTGAAATGCTTGTTAGGATTATTCCGAATATAATGGTTTTAGTTCATCATATGGAACCTTGCATTGAATATGTATTACGAGCAAGTTCAAACAATTGAACTCGGTTTAAACAAAATGAGTTTTAATAAGGTTGGACATGGTTACAACAAAAATCATGTAAAGAAATTTGAGTTTTTCAAGAACTTTATTGACTCGATATCAAAGAGTTATCGTTTTGTAATAATGCGGTTCATAGTGCAAAAAGCGGAATGATATTTGAATTTGGATAAAATAATAAATCGAAATGAAACCCTCCAGTGGTAATTCAGAAATTAAACGAACCACATGCGTGACAAACGGTGCATGTGTAACATGTGGATTTACCAAGAAATGAAATGAATCAATATCCGCTACTATGAAATAAATCCTCCTGGTATAATGACCGTTGCGAAAGTCAACTTATTATATGCAGAAGTCAGAATTTTCAACAAAAGAAATATAAAAACTTCTATCTGGAATTTCGAGTGATAACAGTTGTTAAATGACATTACTAGGGAATGTACAATAAAATGAAATAGGGAATTTGCAAAGGTATATGACTCCTTTTGCAGTGATAATAATTATGACTCTGATTAGACTGTGCACTGATGATTGTGAAATCTTGTTACAACGTACCTCAGTGAAATTTCATGTTGCTTGTAGTATCATGTAGCAAAGTGCTGCTTTTAGTTCTTCTACTGACGGATTTTAACATTGGTCTCATCGTGCCTAATTAAAAGATCTTGCCTCGAAAGTTGTGTGTGATATACTTTATCTTCTGTGGACTTATAATTAAATTTTCTTGTACATTATCACAACTTTACATGCTTCTTACTTGCGTTAATAGTTTATGGTAATGCGTTAGAAATTCTTTACACTTTTGATGATATCCCAACTTAATGGGTTTCTATTGTTATTATTGTCGCTCAAGTTACTAGGCAGATAATCAAACGAAATAATGTTTGATATCGGAAAAGAGATTCCTAATAAAGAAATCTAGACACAGATACTTGTGCTTTATTCCAAATTGTCAATCCTTATGGTTTTTTGGATTTCCTTATAGATATACATATCTATTAAATCATATATTTCACATACTGAATTAAACATACCATCTATCAGGTCAATATATTTAACATATTTATATTTCCAAATACAAGTCAGATATCAGATCATGATACTATTTAGGGAAATCTTGTCAATTACTAACATATTATATACCTTCTTACCCGGTTCTCGCCGGAGAGGTAACTTCAGTATATCCGAACAAACTGGAGAGTTTACTACACCATACCCAGTCTTGCCGGAAAAATTTTCTATTTCCCATAAATAGTATCTTTTAAAAGTGCCTCTTTTATTAGGCTTTTATCCAGAATTAGAGAAATTTATATTTCCGTAACATATCTTATTATTATATTGACCACTAGACGATTCCTGTGACAGTGTCAATTTACTATTGATCATTCTTTCAACTAGTGACTCAGGTCATATTACTGTTGATCATTCTCTCAACTAGTAATTGTGGTCATATCACTGTTGATCATTCTTTCAACTAGTGATTCTAATTATAATACTGTTGATCATTCTCTCAACTAGTGCTTTTGGTCATGTCACTGTTGATCATTCTCTCAACTAATGATTCTGGACTTAGTTATCCCGTGATATTACTTTATCAAATATATTACTTATGGCACACCAAAATCCATCATTTTTTTTATTTACACAAGTACTTAGCTTATCGTGAAGCTAATACTAAGGCATCTTTTCTTAAGTTCAAGTCTAAATGCTATCCTGTGTGCTACCAGTTAATGGCAATCTCCTAACTCTTTTATATGAACTTAGGTATTATTTTCATAACACCTAAAGGCTTAAAGCAGTAGCTCTGATACCACCTTCTGTCATGACCCCCGACCCACCCTGAACGGAATCGGGAGCCGCGAACAGCCCAGTGGTACCGGTGATTATTTTGAAAAATATCGCAGCGGAAATTTCATCAGGACCGTGAGTTAGGAAAAATATCAGAGTTTAGAAACACCGGATTTTATTTATTAAATAGATGGAATAAATCCATGTTTTACAAAGGTAGCTTTAATAAAGATAAATTTGATTCCATAAAACAATATTTCTTAATTTGATTTAATTAATAAAATAAGCCACTTCTTGATGCCTTTCAGTGCCGTATCCATCTCTTACTTCAATCTACTGTAATTACCTGAAACGCGTTTTAAAAAGGTTTTGTCAACGAGAATTACTGAGTGAATCATTCATTTTGCTAAAATGACTATTTTGTTATAATTTACAGTATTAAGAGAGATTACAATCTTTCAGATATCAAACCAACTACCCACAGTACTTGTCACTCGAACATCCATCGGTAGCCTCTTTGCCCGATGGTGTCTGTGACTATGGTCATATCACTCA
This sequence comes from Helianthus tuberosus, assembly GCA_030545235.1. Classification (NCBI taxonomy): domain Eukaryota; kingdom Viridiplantae; phylum Streptophyta; class Magnoliopsida; order Asterales; family Asteraceae; genus Helianthus; species Helianthus tuberosus. The sequence continues at coordinate 133,152,397 of CM060429.1, read as the reverse complement.
TTGGCTAACTCGTTGTCCAATAGTGACGGTTATCAAGTAATGTATACAAAACCCCACATACCGGCTGTAACTTGGTGATTACATAAACTTAATCACTGTATTTAGAACCTTTGAAAATAAACATGATTTCAAAAGTAATTTGATAAAAAGAGAATGACTCACATTATAATCATGCAGATTCATACGGGCAAAGTTTAGTCTACAGATAAGCCTTGATATTGTAGATTGATACAGGCAAAGTTTAGCCTATTGATTTATCCTTGAAATCTAGTGCACACGAACTAGGTAGGTAACTTAATACAGCATTTATGATAACTCACGAGATTAAACCCTCACAACGAATGACAAAGTGCGATACTTAAACATCCATCGGATTCACAACGAATGACAAAGTGCAATCACTTAAACATCCATCGGAATCACGACTAATGACAAAGCATAAACCCTAATGTGGGCAGCACTTAAACATCCATTGGATAGTTCCAATCGATCGGACATTGAATCATAGCAGCGATCGAGTTAATACCCGGCATCGTAGCAGCGTTTCTGTATACTAATTAGTGATTTTGATAGTAATTGGACGATATCTCAGCGTATGTTTGGAATTTGATCGTCGCTCAAATGTCAGAATTCAAGTGCCAAGGCCTGATATTTATACACGAAATTTGACAAGCTTACGGACCGTAAGACTCCCAATGTTACGGTCCGTAAGGGTGCTTACGGTCCGTAAGACTCTCAATGTTACGGTCCGTAAGGGACACCAAATCACTATAGGGTAGCCACGCGTGGGAGTAGGCCTGCTGAGTCGACGAAATCGATAATTTCAATTTTGACAACGAGATATAAAGATAATCGTCAAGTAGGGAATGCCCCCCCTTAGTTTTAGGGGCCCTGATCCTGATTCTGATTGTTCTGAAATTTGTAGGGTTTGTGCAAAATTACTTGGGTGTCTCAATTAGGGTTTCCTTTTGGTTAAATTAAAATAAGAAATAGTATTTTTAATGAGAGTTGTTATATCAGGGGTTCGGGTTTATACTTACGGAATGTTTTTAGGACGTTTTTGTGTGAGTCGTTACATGTTTGGTTGGCAAGTCATCTGTTCATAGGAGCGAATCGCGAATTGGATAATTGCGTTGTCATAAAGTTTAAACGGGTCTATGCGTCGACTCAAGCCAGGTATGCGACTAAACACCTTGTTGTTACTAATCGTTAATACGTAAATTTTACATATTGACGATATACGAAAGTTCGAGATGTAATAGTGTTTGATTTGTCTATAATAAGGACTTATAATAGACAAATCAACGGGTTGAATAATGATATGTGCGAACTGGGTAAATGGGTGCACAATTCCATAATGTTAATCCGGGGGTTATGGGTAAAGAAACATTAAACACGCAAGCCGGTAGTGGAAGCGTGAATGCGAGTACATTAAAGTATTCGGGGACGGGTTGTTAAATTAAGTATTGAGTCCCATGCATAGGAATGTGAATTGACTAGATGCTATTGACATAATTGGCAAAATGTCTTAGGTTGAATCATATACAAATTTCCATCATGAATGATATATACATATTGTTGTAAATTTTACTATGATGTCGTAATAAGTTTACGAAAAATAAGGTGCAAGTTTCACAAGTGATTCTTGAAAGTCTTGTATTATGTTTTGAGGTCTGAAAATGTGAAATGGAACAAACGGGTCAAAAACAGCCAAAACAACAAAGTATTTGTTGCAGATGAGTCTCAGGCGGGTCGTGTAAGTTCGGCCTGAGCTTATGCGGGGCGCGAGAAAGCTACCGTAAGTTACGGTAGCTACCGTAACTTACGGTAGCGAATAAAAGTGTTACGGTGGATCTTCACTGCCTTACGGCAGACCTTTTATGCCCAGAGGCTACCGTAGTTTACGGTAGCTACCGTAAGCTACGGTAGTGCTCAGATGTTCTGATGAATTTTTCATATTTGTAGACTTTCTGAACCGTTCTGTTTATTATTTTAAATTCCGTCAATTCCTAGGATCCTAATATACCCTTTTCTATTGGGTGGTGTTGTTGATATTGGCGTAGTGAAATTGTTTGTATGTATCATGTAACCATCATAACTAACGTTATGGTGGTTGATTGTAAAAGACATGGAAGATGCCTATCACGCCCAGTGAGGGGCTGATTATCTTGCAAAATAAAATTGTTTTATCTTGTCCGTTCTTGTATTCGGATTTGATTAAACACTTATAGACTAAGTATGACTAACTCATTTCATGTCTATGAAATGTAGGTATAACTTAGAGTGTCGGACAATGATCAAGCTCAACGAAGAACCGAACACGACCAAATTGCAAGCTTCCGCATTATGTATTGTCATTATATTAAAGGACAAACTTTCGCATGTTATATTGTAAAAATCTTAAATTGTAAAAGTTTTAAGAAACTCGTATTTTTGGTCAAATGGAAGGTGTAATCGTAACTACACTTTTATGATCGAAAATTTAATGAAAATTTTTAAATATTAGTAAGGGTCTTACAAGTTGGTATCAGAGCCCTGGTTTAAGAGATTCAAGTATGGTGGGGAAAACTATGCTTGGACTTAAACCTTATGCTCTTGATGAAGATTGGTGTTCGGTTCGAAGCTTGATCATGGATTCCGGTAAGTAGTATTCTAAATAATAATCTGGTTAAATATGAGATTGTTATAAATAACAGTCAGAAATATTGTGTGATAGCATGCTCCCCAAAATATACTACAAAGAATGATAAGGTGGCAAAGGCCTAACCAAAGGCCGGTTTAGACAATTAATCACTTGCTGTGATTAGTATATTGAAGGTCTAGTATGACAATACAGATTATACTTAATTTGTAATATTACTAATTGTTGTGAATGTTTCAGAAATATGGTGACCGCATCCGAGGATGATGGGAAAATGATGATCCACCCGACGTGATGGTGGAAAAGCCGGAAGTGTGACTTGATGACACACTCATTAAGGACATGAATGGAGAGGATATTCAGAGTAATGGTCAAGTAACAACAAAGGTTAAACAGGGCTAGTATTACCTAGGTGCACATCCTAAGCTATTACATATTTGTTGTACGCTATATGCACATGGGAGTGATAGTGCACAAAGGAGATTTAGGCTTTGAAAACCGCCATAAATTACTCGTTTGGGATGATGTTCCAAGACAAATTAAGTTGGTAAGTGGTATTATTCACAATGGTAAATAACTGATGCATAAGTAAAATTCAGACTTAGAAACTTGGATGGGGATAACCATCAGATAAAAAGTATTTTATAAAAGACATGGTATAGATATGTAACAATCCCATCACAGAATGTGATTGTGTGTGAGTTTATGAAATGAAAACACCTTATGAATTGTGAATAAATAAGGTAAAAACCTAATATTGCAATATAACAATAAGAGGTTTTACCAGATAAAATAAGGGACGTAACCGCAAACTGAAAACTTGCTACATGAGAGGTATTACATTAATTATAATAAGTTTATGCGTACCATGTGCGGATTACTTACCCTGGCCAGGTAAGTGTTAAACACATGATACGATAAGTTTATTATAGTTAACATAAGTACCCCTTATGTAACAAGGACTAAGTGAGTGGGAGATGTCGGAAATGCATTGGGGAGGAGTGTACTTACACTCGAACCCGGAGAATGCAAATGTGTAAAATGATCAAGAAATGCATTGGGAAGGAGTGTACTTACACTCGAACCTGGAAAATGGAAATATGTAAAATGATTGAGGAACGAATTGGGAGGAAGTGTAATTACACTCGAACCCAGAAAATATAATAAGTATGAGTGGTTAGGGCGAGTTATAGACTTGGCCAAGCCAACTCAAAAGGAAACATTATATGTGTTGATGAATGATGTTGGTAAATTCCATGTGATGAAATGGAATAACTAAATGAGGTGTGGAGTAACCTATGTGAAACACCACGGTGAAAACATATAAGGACTAATGACAAGTGGAACACCAAGTCCTAGTAAAAATGAAACTATAAAATGGGTGCCATAGCACCAAAATATATTTTAAGAATGGAAAATGAGTGAAAGGGATGACGTTTTGGGTCGTCATGACCATAAGGTCTTAAATGATTGTAAATGACTACGGGGTCTCACTTTAAAAAGGGTGAAGATCTAATAAAATAACCTAGGAGGCTAGTCAAGGAACCTACGGGTAAATGGTAATAAATAAAGATAAGGGACTAAGAACGGTTTCGGGGACGAAACCTCTATAAGGGGGGTAGACTTGTAACACCCCAAAAACAGGTTTAGTAGATAAATCGCATTAACATTGAAGAGCGGGTAGAATACTTTTAGTGGTAAAAGTTAACCCGGTAAATATTAGGATTTAATTAAATAAGCTGGATGTTAAAAAAAAGGAGAATAAATACTTTGGGAAAAACAAAGTATATAGAAGTCCCGAGTTAACGGGACTTAAAGTAAAATGGGTTATAACTTCCCGAACCCATTCAGTAACTAGGAATAATTAACCTAGTTAATTATATGTTGTAGACAATAAAGGAACTTGACTAATTAACCTTTCTTTTATAAACTTTGGAAAATAGAGGGGCTATAATGGACAAAACTGAAAGTGAAATTAGTAAAAAGAAAATTTGACTCAAAACACACACAAGGTGTTGGTTCTGGTCGGTGTTTACACAGAGCAAGAAAAGGGGTTCCTTCTTTTGAACCCTAAACTCACTATTTGATCAAAACCAGAGGGAAAACAAGCTAGGAATTTGGGGCTTTTACTAAATTCGCGATCACCAAGACAAGGGGGTCGTAAGGTATGTCGAAAATTATGATATGGTGATATTTTGAAATTTTGATAATCATGCATGAATGAAATTTGTGTATGAAATTTAATGTTTTAGTGAAATTGATGTGAGTATATGTATAGGAACAAACCCTAGATGCAAACTTGTAAAATTGTGCCATAAACTAGTGATTAGTCAATTAATCAAGTATGAGCTAAGTGGGTTTTTGACTAAATAGTAAAAATGATGATATGCATGTGCTTAGAATCATCATAATTGATGATGATTTGTAAAGGATTTATGAAATTGATGGTGTTATATGAGTAAATAGTGAGTAACTACTTCAATTTCACCTAAATAACCCTTGTTAGTGAAAGAGTTGGGGTTTTGACTTTATGGGTACGACGAAATCCGAAAATTTGAGGTTATACATGGCTTACATCACAAAGTTGTGTTGAATGCTTGAATCTATGTTAGTTGATGTCAATTGATGATAACAATTACTAGGGTGCTTAGACTTGGTGAAAATCCTAGTGAAAACTACAAGTTTTAAAGGGTTAAGAACCATCTTGACATGTTAAAGAATCATGTGTTAAATGGTTGCACATTAAGTGTTTGATAAAATGCCTACATGAAACTTGAATTGATTCAAGTTTGTGTAAAATAGTTTGAAATTCGTCACTTTTGACAGCCTTAGATAGTTATCTTGTAAAGGCCGTATCTCATTCGTTATTAGGAGTTAGACAACGAGCCTTATATCGTTGAAAAGGTTGTTTCTCATATTACATTTCATATTTGGTTATAAGAGGCTGGTTATGAGATTTAGTGGGTCAAAACAGTATGAAAAGTTGGTAAATTCGTTTTGACAGCAAGCTGTTTACACATAATTTAGTTTCTGACCTGATCTTTCAAAAATCGTATAAAATCATAGAAAAATCGTATGGAGGTGTTCTTTATATGCCTGGAAAGGTATTTAAATGAAGCACAATTTTTATTTGAAAGTCGAAGTCAGATTATGTGATTAAAAAGGGGGAAAGTGACCCCGAACAGCTGCTGCGTGAAAAATGCAGCAATGAAATTAATGTGTTTTAGGAACTTAAAACATATGATTTTCTAGTTACCAATTTACTAAACACTAAATATTGCTTCGGGTGAATGTTTACAGTTGTTAAGGTGTGTTTAAAGTGTTTGTATGTGATAGTTGGAAGATATACTTATCTATAAGTGGTTTGACTTCTAAAAGTCAAGCTGACCCAAAACTAGTATCTTGATAAATGTGGTAATAAAATCCATAAGGTTTAGATGGCTAATCTAATCATCTTATGGATATGATGTAATAGCTTGACTCTTGACAAGCTATATGGGATCTTGGAGAAGAATGTGTTAAACAGATCAAGTACGCAAAGGAGCTCTAATGGACACAAGGTAAGTAAAGCTTACACCTTTTGTAGAATACGTAATTATTTTTATGAACTATAAATACGATAAAAGTATAAATTGAAATGTGGTTTCCGACGCGATATGATACATGTCGGAATAACTATAAATGATAAAAATCATGGCTAATGGTAAAAAGAGGCAATTGGTAAATTAGTCATGAAATGAATAAGATTTAATTAGTTACATTACGGTTACCTTATAGCGTAACTAATAAGAGAAATAACGGGGTAAACTCCGAAATGGGTCGGATGCGAGAAGTTGAAATTAAGATATCAAGCTTATATAAACATCGATGTTTGGTCGTTTAGACCAAACGGGTCAAATGGTAATGATAACACCATTTGACAAAAGAAAGTCGACTAATGTTTGGTTGGCAAGTCATCTGTTCATAGGAGCGAATCGCGAATTGGATAATTGCGTTGTCATAAAGTTTAAACGGGTCTATGCGTCGACTCGAGCCAGGTATGCGACTAAACACCTTGTTGTTACTAATCGTTAATACGTAAATTTTACATATTGACGATATACGAAAGTTCGAGATGTAATAGTGTTTGATTTGTCTATAATAAGGACTTATAATAGACAAATCAACGGGTTGAATAATGATATGTTCGAACCGGGTAAATGGGTGCACAATTCCATAGTGTTAATTCGGGGGTTATGGGTAAAGAAACATTAAACACGCAAGCCGGTAGTGGAAGCTTGAATGCGAGTACATTAAAGTATTCGGGGACGGGTTGTTAAATTAAGTATTGAGTCCCACGCATAGGAATGTGAATTGACTAGATGCTATTGACATAATTGGCAAAATGTCTTAGGTTGAATCATATACAAATTTCCATCTTGAATGATATATACATATTGTTGTAAATTTTACTATGATGTCGTAATAAGTTTACGGAAAATAAGGTGCAAGTTTCACAAGTGATTCTTGAAAGTCTTGTATTATGTTTTGAGGTATGAAAATGTGAAATGGAACAAACGGGTCAAAAACAGCCAAAACAACAAAATATTTGCTGCAGATGAGTCTCAGGCGGGTCGTGTAAGTTCGGCCTGAGCTTATGCAAGGCGCGAGAAAGCTACCGTAAGTTACGGTAGCTACCGTAACTTACGGTAGCGAATAAAAGTGTTACGGTGGATCTTCACTGCCTTACGGCAGACCTTTTATGCCCAGAGGCTACCGTAGCTTACGGTAGCTACCGTAAGCTACGGTAGTGCTCAGATGTTTTGATGAATTTTTCATATTTGTAGACATTCCGAACCGTTTCGTTTATTATTTTAAATTCCGTCAATTCCTAGGGATCCTAATATACCCTTTTCTATTGGGTGGTGTTGTTGATATTGGCATAGTGAAATTGTTTGTATGTATCATGTAACCATCATCACTAACGTTATGGTGGTCGATTGTAAAAGACATGGAAGATGTCTATCACGCCCAGTGAGGGGCTTATTGTCTTGCAAAATAAAATTGTTTTATCTTGTTTGTTCTTGTATTCGGATTTTATTAAACACTTATAGACTAAGTATGACTAACTCATTTCATGTCTATGAAATGTAGGTATAACTTAGAGTGTCGGACGATGATCAAGCTCAACGAAGAATCGAACACGACCAAATTGCAAACTTCTGATTATGTATTGTCAATATATTAAAGGACAAACTTTCTCATGTTATATTGTAAAAATCTTAAATTGTAAAAGTTTTAAGAAACTCGTATTTTTGGTCAAATGGAAGGTGTAATCGTAACTACACTTTTATGATCGAAAATTTAATGAAAATTTTTATATATTAGTAAGGGTCTTACACGTGGTCATATTACTATTGGCTAACTCTTTGTCCAATAGTAATTCTTGATTAGTAGTGTATACAAAACCCCACATACCGGCAGTAATTGTAGAATACAAAAACTTAATCACTGTAATTATAACTGATAAATATTTTGGAAAGCATTTTAAATAATAACTCGCAAACGGTGAGAAAAAGAGAATGACTCACATTGTAAACTTAGGTTTTTCTACAGGCTTCCTGGTGATATTTTCGGCAAATTTTCTCGAGTTCCTATTAAAAACATACAACGCATGCGCGTTACTATAATAACCCAAATTGAACTTATCAATACGTCACGAGACAGAACCCCAATTTAGTTTACAAAGCATAGCCCTAAACAGGCAGTGCTTTGACATCAGTTTCTGGGTTCCTGATCAATCAAACATGGTATCGAATTAGTGATCGGGTGTAACACCCCAAAAATATTTAATAGTTAAAATGCTATATATTAAAAGTGTAAAAGAAAGATGATAGTTTAATTAACATTAGACTAATAGATATAACTTGAGGGGTTGATTTAGCAAAATGGCCAAACTTGATTTTAATAAAAACAAAATAAATGAATAACCCACACACATCAATGTGTGTGCGTGTGGGAGCGACCAGGAGAGGGAAGAACACCCCAAAACCCTTATTTCATCAATTTGATCAAATTAAAGGGTGAATTGGGCTTGAAATTACTGCATGAATCAAGAATCTTGATCACTCACACTTGTCTAACACTAGGTAAGTTACAAATTCAGTTTTGGTGATGTTTGATTCTTGAGTGAAATTTGATTAATAGAAGTTCTTGAATAATTGGGTGATGTTTTGATTTCAGGAAGTGTGATTAAAGTGAGGGATTATAAACCCTAACTGAAATCATGTGAATTGATTAATAAATTTTGTGTTAGGAATTGTCTTATGCCATATATTGAAGTGGGTTTTCATCTAGGATGAAAAGCCCCAAGATTTTTGTATGAACTTTGTGAAATATTAACCTAGGTTTGTTGAACTAGCATGTTAATATGGAGGTAATGAGTAATCAAGTTTGAATAATATGAAATTCTTGGATTTACCAAGGTTTAAATGAACGAAAATGGCTAATTAAAAGGTATGCACATAAGGTGCTTGACAAAACGCCTAAAAGATGATTGATAGACATAAATTGTGGTGTTTGGCTAAATAAACAAGCTTTAGATTATGAGCCGAAGGGTTCTAATGATAATTGGCTTGTGCATTTTAGGCAACACGGTTGAGGCGTCGGGAAGTCAAGCCGGTGCGGACACTCGTTTGAAGGGAAAGCTTTAAGGTACGTGGCTAAACGCTTCGTCAATATGGTCATGTAGTCTTTTGTTATTGTTAATAGTTGGTACGTTAGAATATGAGATTTTAGTGGTTAAGTTTGCTTCAATGATGAATTTCGTAAGGGCAAACTGAACGGGTCAATAAGAGAAGGTACAAACCGGGTAACGGGAGTACTTTATACGTAGATCTTAAACCCGGGTGATGGGTAGTGATTATCAAACAAGCAAACCGGTAATGGGAGCGTGAGTGTTGAAAATAAGGAACCCGTGAACGGGTCTTCCTATTATGAAGTAATATACCGTCCGTGTGGTTTCGAGTAAAATGGGACAAACGGGCCAAAACAGCAAAACAGCAAAACAACAAAGTATTTGCTGCAGATTGAGTTTCAGGCAGGCCGCATAAGCTTGGCCTTATTATTATACGGGGTGCAAGAAAGCTACCATAAGTTACGGTAGCTACCATAACTTACGGTAGCGAAGAAAGTGTTCCGGTAGCTTTCTACTGCCTTACGGCAGACCAATATTGCCCAGTGGCTACCGTAGCTTACGATGGCTACCGTAAGCTACAGTAGTGCCCAGTTACATTTGTTGAAATTTGCCTATTTTAGTTAATCGAATCCATTTTTGAGCGTAGTTTCGATTATGTTAATTTCTAAGGAACTCTAACGCTAATGTTTGTCAAAATTTCCAGCTTATAGGTAATGCAAGTACGTGGATGATGATCAAGTCAATGCTTCCGAACCGAACACATTCAAGATCTAGTTTCGCAACTTTTGTTATTATTAGTTATTAGTAAGACTTATGTAAATGAAGGAATACTTATATATCCTAATGTTTTTTTTTTGAACGTTAGTTAATCCAACAATTGCTAAACTAAGGTTATGTAAACGTTTTGGTTGACTTTTATAATGAATAGTCTTATCTTGTCGATAAGAAATTATATTTGTAAAAGTAGAGTGCTACAAGTTGGTAATCAGAGCTAAGGTTAGAGATAAATGTGTTCGGTTCAAGGCTTGATCAACATCCAGTAAGAATTTATTTGAAGTAAATTCTAAGTTAAAAGACTAGAAGGAATAGTTACTTAATGTGTATGGGAGGAGTATAATAACATACTCGAACCCGGGAAGTACACTTAGCATAAATGGTTAAGGCAAGTTGTATACTTGGCCAAATAATGAGTATGAATTCTCATGTAAAGATATGAGAATGATTGAACGAATTATTTAACGAATTATCTTAACATTTCAGTAAGAAGATGTCGGGAGGTGCTAGTGACAATATCCTATCCCTCACTACCGACGAGTTGAAAGAAAAGATTTCCTAGGAAGTCGGAAGGGCAATTGAAGCTAGCCTACCAAGATTCATGGAAAGGCTACAAAATACATTACTTTCGACTATGGAGGAAAAGATGGGCGAATTAAGAGAAGACCTTACCAATGATAGAGGTAAGGCCAAAGAAAAGAAAGGTTGTTCTTATAACAAGTTTATGGCGTGTAAACCCTCGATCTTCAACGGAGAGGTGGATCCAATTGCTTGTCAAAGGTGGATAAGCGATATCGAGGGTGTTTTTGAACAAACACATTGTGATGCAAACAATTTCGTGGCTTATGGAACTGGCCAACTTAGAGGCCAAGCTAAGGATTGGTGAGACAACCTCAGAAATGAAAGGGGTGTTGAAGCAACGAGGGTGATGACTTGGGAAGATTTTAAAACACCATTTCTCAAACATCATAGCCCCAAGGCGGTAATCAATAAGATAAAAGAAGAATTCATGCAATTGAGGCAAAAGGGTGAAACCGTTGATAAAATTACGGGGACATTTATGGATAAACTCAAGTTTTGTGATGAGTTGGTCAAAACTGAAGAACATAAAATTTATTACTATCATACCATGCTTAGGGCCAAATATAGGGAGTTTATGACTCCCTCACATTATGAAAGTCTCACTGATATAATCAATGCGGCACGGGAGCGCGAGATTGAATTGAAAAGGCAAGTTGAAAGAGGTGAAAGAAGGGCCTTGGATGAAAACCTGAGTCCCACAAAGAAGCCGAAGGTAGCTGAATATTCGAAGAAAGGGAATGCAAAAGGAGGTTCTCCGAGTTGTAAGATATGTGGACGCGCTCATAAAGGCGAATGTTATTTTAAGAACAAACCTTGTGTTGCGTGTGGTAAAACAGGGCATGGGGTTTCAACTGCCCAGACAAAGTGACGGTGTGCTATAAGTGTTATAAGCCAGGTCATAAAAAGTCAGAATGTCCGGAACTAACGGGAAAGAAAGTGGGTGCTGACTTCAAGAATGAAACCCCAAAGTCTAAGGCAAGGTCGTTCCAAATCACTGCTGCTGAAGCAAAGATGGAACCTGATGTGGTTACATGTATATTTACTATAAATTCTGTCCTTGCACGTGTTTTATTTGATATGGGTGCGAATAAGTCTTTTGTTTCACATAGATTCATTCAAAACCCTTTGTTTACATTAACAAAATTACATATGCCAATGGAAGTAGAAGTAGGTAATAACAAAAGTTTTATTATTTGTGATGTATGTCGGGAATGCAAATTGAATATCATTGGCGAGGAATACTCCATTGATTTAATACCCATGTCCATGGGTGAATTTCAAGTGGTAGTTGGAATGGATTGGCTGTCTCGCTACCACGCTAAGGTGATATGCTTACGTAAGGAGATACATTTAACGTCTCTGAGCGGAAAGCATGTCACCATCTATGGGGAGAAGGCTTGTAATCCCATGATATGCTCTATGATAGAAGCCCGCAAGTTTATACTACACGGGTGTAAGGCATATTTAACTTATGTACGTGATGTGGAAAAAGAAACGCCAAGGATTGAAGACGTACCCGTGGTGCGTGAATTCGAAGACGTCTTTCCCGAGGATCTTCCGGGAATGCCGCCAGAGCATGAAACAGAGTTCGGGATTGAACTGATTCCAGGTGCTAAACCAGTAGCTAAAGCGCCATACAGACTGGCACCGTCGGAATTGCGAGAGTTAATGTCCCAATTACAAGATTTACTTGATAAGGGATTCATCCGGCCTAGTGTATCTCCTTGGGGAGTGCCGGTGCTGTTTGTAAAGAAGAAAGACGGGAGCATGCGGATGTGTATTGATTACCGGGAGTTAAATAAACTCACGGTAAAGAATCGATACCCGCTCCCGAGGATCGACGACTTGTTCGATCAATTACAAGGCGCTAGCTGGTTTTCAAAAATCGATTTGAGATCGGGTTACCACCAATTGAGGGTAAAGGAGGAGGATGTACCAAAGACGGTGTTCCGTACGCGATATGGACATTATGAATTCCTCATGATGTCCTTCGGATTAACAAATGCCCCCGCGGCTTTCATGGATCTCATGAACCGGGTTTGCAAACCGATGCTTGATAGGTCGGTGATTGTTTTTATCGACGACATCCTTGTTTATTCAAGAAACAAGGCGGATCATACTAACCATTTACGAGAAGTGTTAAAGATACTAAGGCGGGAAAGATTATATGCTAAATTCTCGAAATGCGCCTTCTGGTTACGAGAAGTGCAATTCCTAGGGCACGTCATAAGTGCCGAAGGAATATTGGTGGATCCATCGAAGGTGGAAGCAGTATCAAAATGGAACCCTCCAAGGAATCCATCCAAAATTAGAAGTTTCTTGGGGTTGGCAGGTTACTATCGGAGATTCATTCAGGATTTCTCCAAGATTGCATCGCCTTTAACCAAGTTAACCCGCAAGAACGAGAAGTTCGTCTGGGAAGATGATAAAGAAAAGGCATTTCGGGCATTAAAGGAAAAGTTAACCTGTGCACCGGTGTTGACTTTACCTGAAGGTGCGGATGATATGGTAGTATAAATAGATGCATCACACCTAGGCCTTGGGTGTGTACTGATGCAAAGAGGAAGGGTAATTGCGTACGCGTCAAGACAACTCAAGTCGCACGAAACAAAATACCCGACTCATGATCTTGAGCTGGCAGCCGTAGTCTTTGCCTTAAAAATCTGGAGACATTACTTGTATGGTGTGAAATGTGTTATTTTCACCGACCATAAAAGTTTAAAGTATTTCTTCGATCAGAAGGAGTTAAATATGAGGCAGAGGCATTGGTTAGAAGTAGTGAAGGACTATGACTGTGAAATCCACTATCACCCCGGAAAGGCTAATGTGGTGGCGGATGCCCTTTGCCGAAAAGATGAATACACTCCAATTCGAGTACGGTCTATGCAGTTGGTAATAACTTCAGGCTTGCTTGAACGAATTCGAGAAGCCCAGATCGAAGCAGTAAGGGAAGAGAATTGGAAGACAGAGCGTATAAAAGGGTTGATAAAAGATCTTGTGGAAGGAAGTAATGAGATAAAATACCGGTATGGTAGGATTTGGGTCCCAAACACATGTAGTGTTAAGGATCTTCTACTTGACGAGGCTCACAAGTCTCGCTATTCGATCCATCCTGGGGCGACCAAAATGTATAAAGATTTGAAACAAAACTACTGGTGGCCAGGGATGAAAAGAGATGTGGTTAAATACGTGGAAAAGTGCATGACTTGTTTACAAGTCAAAACAGAGCATCAAAAACCTTATGGCAAACTCCAACCACTAGATATTCCGGTTTGGAAATGGGAACATGTTACTATGGACCTGTTGATGAAACCGCCAAGAACGGCTCGGGGATTTGATGCCATTTGGGTAGTTGTAGATAGACTAACCAAGAGCGCTCACTTTATCCCTATTTGAGAAACCTACACCTCTGAGAAGATGTCAGAAGTATATGTGAACGAGATCATAGCACGCCACGGAGTGCCGGTAACTATCATGTCCGATAGAGATACCCGGTTTACTTTGAATTTCTGGCGCGAATTTCAAGAACAAATGGGTACCAAGCTGTTGATTAGTACTGCATATCACCCGGAAACCGACGGGCAAAGTGAGCGAACGATACAGACGTTAGAAGATATGCTTCGAGCGTGTATAATAGATTTCGGCGGTAGTTGGGATGCGTACCTGCCGTTAGTGGAATTTTCGTATACCAACAGCTACCATTCAAGTATTGGTGGAGGCCCATATGAAATGCTTTACGGTAGAAAATGTAGGACGCCGATATGCTGGGAAGAAGTAGGCCCTCGAGAGCTTGCTCATAAAGATGTGCTTCGGGTTACGAACGAGAAAATTGATAAGATCCGGGCCCATTTAAAGGCTGCTCAGGATCGGCAAAAATCATATGCAGATAATAGACGAAGGCCAATCGAATTTCAAATTGGCGATAGGGTGATGCTTAAGGTATCTCCGTGGAAGGGAATTATCCGATTCAGAAAACGAGGAAAGTTGAGTCCGTGATTTATAGGGCCTTTTAAAATTTTGGAACGAGTGAGTAAGGTGGCTTACCGACTAGAGTTACCGGAGGAACTAAGTGGGATACACAATACGTTCCATGTCTCGCATCTGCGGAAGTGTTTAGCGGATGATACGGCTTACGTTCCTCTTGATGATATAGAGGTTGATAACAAACTCAACTATATAGCAAAGCCTATCGCAATCCTAGACCGTAAGGTTAAGGGTTTAAGGAACAAAGAAATCGACCAAGTGAAGGTCAAATGGGAACACCGGAAAGGATCAGACACCACTTGGGAATCTGAAGAAGAGATGAGACGACTCTACCCTTCACTTTTCAGTACGTGTATGCGTTATAATTTATATGCGTGAAATGGTTTCGGGGACGAAACCCTCTTTAAGGAGGGTGGACTTGTAACACCCCAAAAATATTTAATAGTTAAAATGCTATATATTAAAAGTGTAAAAGAAAGTCGATAGATTAATTAACATTAGACTAATATATATAACTTGAGGGGCTAATTTAGCAAAATGGTCAAACTTGATTTTAATAAAAACAAAATAAATTAAAAACCCACACACATCAGTGTGTGTGCGTGCGTGTGGGAGCGACCAGGAGAGGGAAGAACACCCCAAAACCCCTATTTCATCAAATTGATCAAATTAAAGGGTGAATTGGGCTTGAAATTACTGCATGAATCAAGAATCTTGATCACTCATGTGACAACTGCCACTTTCTGGTAATTTTCGTACATTTAAATCAATCTTTCAAGTTATACAATTATCAGTATGGAATGTTCGAACTGCATTATTACATGACATACACTTATAATACTCATGGAATATTTATTTTTGATGCACATGAATCATTTTTATTGATTACATTTGAAACAGTTTAATCAGTGCATGGAAACAACTAGAGTAGTACCTAGTAAACTAGTGTGCTGACAAAAACGCAGGATTCGCAGAAACCATCTAAATGACATCTTTAGGACTCAGACGAAAGTCCAACATCTAATATGCATTAAACCCTAACTTGGAATGCAAGGGTTTGATTTAAAACCTTCCTGAAGTCCGATAACACTAAAAACTGCCCGAAAAGCATTAAAAGCGACAATTTCAACACTTTTCCGCAGAAATCAGCCTTTTAATATTTTTGCAACATATAAAAGTGATGTTTAACATAGAACTCATATGAAGATACCTTCAGGTTTCATCTAAACCAAGAATCACATCAATTCACACAACTTACACAAGCTTGGCGTTCACATAACGACTAACGGAAACAACGCCAAACGAATATCCGAACGATATCGGATCTTTTTTTAGTGACCATCTAATATTTTTTGGATCATGTTGGTCTAGTATGATCACCTAAACACCTTGAAACATCTTGAGAAATTGTAAACCTTAAACACTTAAACATACTAATATTTTTACCACATTTTATCAAGTTTAAAACCCTTAACACTTTGAAACAAATACAAGACCCTTTCCCCCATGTTATGAACGTTTTTAAGAGTCCCACACCCTTAATTTTGTGTTAAAAATATCTAGATATTTTGATTATTGCAAGTGGATGAAATTGGTGGATGAGTATAACACTTAATCATTAAGTTACTAGCATTTTATCCATCACTTTACACCTTCATTACACACACATAAGAACACTCTCTCATCTTCATTTTTTCACCAAGAACACCATAAAAACCCACTTAAATTTTATTACATCTTTGATGATCAACATGGAGATTAATGGAACATAAGATGATCTAAAGCATCTACAAGTTAAAGCACACTTTTTCATCCATTCAAGAGCTTTCAATCATCAAGATCTTCATCTTCTTTGCTTCTAATCATCATATAGAACATCCCTAGCCACAAGTTGTCGCAACCCCCAATCCCTATACAATTACAGGAATGGGCGGTCGCGAGCCAATTTTGGTGGTATCGCGTATTGTCTAATTTGGCAGCGGAATTTTCATCAGCATCGTAGCTAGGAAATATTTGATCAGAGTAAAATACCATATTCCCATAACATTAAACACATGGGATAAAACCCAAGTTTGCAGTACACACATTTTCATAGGAACAAATCCTATTTTATTTAATAAAAACATCTATTTTATTTTAGGTAACTTTATTGCCACTTTTCCAAGCCTTCAGTGCTGTCCAGCTGGCTTCTATTTGGCTTTCACAATTTGGTACCTGAAACGCGTTTTAAAAACATTTATCAGTGGGAAATACTGGTGAGTGAATCCCAGTTTAATCAAGTTTAAATAAAAACCATTGTACAGTATTGAGGGCGATCTCGCAATTACATTTGTTTCCAAGTTATATCAATTAACATCCATGGTACTGTCAGACCCGACTTATGGAAATGTTACTCCGTGACCAGGTGGTAATAAATTTTGTATACAAAACCCTCACATACTCATGATAATTGTATTCTTACGAATACTCAATAACTGCTTAATATACATTTAATTGTATGAGGTTTTGTAAAAACAGTTAACAAAAGGTTCACAAAAAGCGGATCAACTCACATTGCTGTCTTAGATTATCCTTTAGGGTTTCCTGAGAATTATCTATAATTTACACAAAAGCACACGTGTTAGTATAATAACCCATTTTAACATTAGTAATACCCTCCCCGAGATGGCATTCCAACGACTATGTCGGGCAGAACCACGACAGCCGTTACGGAACCCTAGATTTAATCGGGCAGAGTATCTAATACGTATCTAGGGTTATGATACTTACAACGGAGCAGAACTTCGCTATTTAGGGGTGTATTAGACCCGTATATTATGCCTACTATCAGATTTTCGTGATTGAGAAAAGAAAGTGAGCGAACAGACTGAAGATCCGATGACCTCTACTTATTGGGCCTGTTTCTGACTTTTACGCGACCCGCGTAAGAGTAGGCAAAGGCCTACGTGGCCCGCGTCAACTATGGTCAACGCGTAGGTGATCCGGATCAGCTTAGTAGGCTCGACATGTGTTGGGCCACGTGGCGACCAAGGGTTCAGCCACCTTTCACCTTCACGCGGCCCGACTCAAACCCAAAAATTCCATTTTTAATTATTTTTAATGATATTTAAGGTATTCGGGATCCGTTTTCACGTATGGGGTGTATTTTTGGACATATTGGGATATTTTAAAATATATTAGGGTGTCGGAAAATTTATGAGGGTGTCGGTTTTCTTTAGGGTTGTTATATCCTGCCCACCTTGTTTTAGAGCTCGTCCTCGAGATCTACTGGAATAGGTGTGGATATTTCCTTTGCATTTCTGATTCAAGCTCCCATGTGTACTCAGGTCCTCTTTTGGAGTCCCACTTCACTTTGATCAGAACTAGTCTCTTGTGTTTGAGGTTTTTGACTTTCCTGTCTTCAATCTGTAGAGGCCTTTCTATAAACTTGAGTTGTTCATTTACTTCTACATCCTTAAGAGGTATTACCAGTGATTCGTCAGTTAAACACTTTTTGAGATTAGATACATGAAATACATCTTGTATTCCTGCCATTTCCTTTGGCAGATGTAGCTGATAGGCTACAGGTCCTATTCTTCTAATAATCTTAAAAGGTCCAACATACCTGGGACTTAGCTTTCCTCGTTTGATGAATCTTACTATTCCTTTCCAAGGAGAGACTTTCAACAATACTTTATCTCCTACTTGAAATTCCAATGGTTTGCGTCGGTTATCAGCATAGCTCTTTTGTCGATCACGTACTGCTTTCAGTCGTTCCTTGACTTGAATAATCTTGTCGGTTGTTTCTTGCACTATCTCAGGTCCAGATAGTTACTTCTCCCAAATTTCTGCCCAACAGAATGGGGTTCGGCACTTTCGTCCATAAAGTGCTTCGAATGGTGCAGCATTGATACTAGTGTGATAACTATTGATGTGTGCAAAATGCAACATATAAATTACATCAATTGTGGCATAAAACAAACCCTTTTTTAGTACTAATGTTGGAAAAAGTGTGCTTTTGTCTTCCTTTTGTATTTTCAGGATTAAATGAGCTCAAATTAACAAAAGAAGCAAAAAGACAGCTAAATCAAACATAAATACAAGAAAAGGAACAAACGTGACATGCCCGACCCCACGACAGCATCTTCCCAAGCAAAACAACAGAAGGCTGAACACGCCCCGTGCTCAGTGAACACGGGGGCGTGCCCAAGTGCCAGCAGAAAAGACAAAGCTGTAGAAGCTTCTATCGCCTACCATTGGGTCATGCTTAGCGGAAACGGGGCGTGGTCAACTCTAAGATTCGCAGAATCTGGGAAATCTCGATAGTACAGATTTGCTTCTGCACACGGGGGCGTGCCCAGTGGACACGAGGGCGTGGTCAACTAATACAGACAAACTGCAATTAATGAAGAAAGAGATGAAGGATGGACACGGGGCCGTGCCCAATGGACACGGGGCCGTGCCCGAGCTTCTGTTCAGCCTATAAATAGGAGTGCTTAGCTCAAGTGCAAACCATCCCTTGGCACACCACCTCTCTCACACTTCACCCACCACCCACCACCACCACCACCATAACACCATCATCCACCACCATCATCCATTGTCCATCATAGAGTGTGTGAGTCATCTCGGGATCCAAGATTGATCGTAAGAGTTCTTGACAATCAAGGCCATGTTTGCCTAAGTCTCTTACATCACTTGGTGAAGACAAAGTGTCTAGTGTAATACTTTTTATTTTTAATCTTTTCGCACTTTTTACTTGGTTATGTATTAATGACTTTAATAACTAGTTTCTTATGTTGAAGGTGATTTTTCCTTATCGTTTGTCCGTGCTGTCTTGGCATTATTTTACTGTCTATATAAAATAAAAGATTTTCACCATTCATATCTTCACGGTCTATATGGAGGTATGTTGGCTACCTGGTCGGGGGTTAAGGGAACGGTTTGGTAAGAGTCTTGCCTTGTTCAGTGTATAGATCTTGCAAGGACCTGGGTCAAATTTAGTAGGACCTCCTTCAATAGTTAACGATATTGGATGGCGGGGGTCCAAACTCTTTGACCCCCTCATATGTAAGCTACTATTAATACTTTAACCCGGCTACTTAGGACTGTACCCCTGCTGACTCAGACTACTTAGCCGAGGGTAACGTCACCTTCAAAAGAGGGGCCTACCATAATATGCATTAATAACTTAATTAATTATCTTTCAATAATCCGACCCTTTAGGATTGTATCCTTGCTGACTCAAACTACTGGGTTGAGGGTAACGTCACCTTCAAAAGAGGGGCCTATTACAATAACTAAGATAATCTCTTAAAAAGTGCAAAAGTGCGGAAATAATCAAAGGTTACACTATACACGAGTCGGAGCCAAGTGATTCATCTTGTCTATATGTTTTTACTTTTATTTTATTTTCAGCATTTTAGTTAGTTTTTATTTTTCTAGTTTAAAACATTTTTCTAACGTTTTGATTTGATTAGACGTTGAAGATAAACCGGTACTAAAAGCTCTTGTGTCCTTGGACGACCTCGGTATCATACCAGCACTATACTACGCTCACGATGGGTGCACTTGCCCATATGTGTGTTTAGTGTTAGTAAATATCGTGTTTTATAAATTTAAAACTTGGCTAAAAAAGTGTAAAAGGGCTTAAAATAAACATTAAAACCATAACACACTTCACGCACATCAAGTTTTTGGAGCCGTTGCCGGGGTCACAAGGATTTTAAGAAAGTTAGGAATCAACGGCCTAATCGTTTTTTCTTATTTCTCTGTTTTTTTAGCATTTTTCTTAATTTTTCAGCTTCTGCAGAACTCAGCACGGGCCGTGCCCGCTGAACACGCCCCGTGCCCAATCATTGGAACTGGCAATCCTGTTTTAAGTCGGGCAGTAAGCTGAACACGGGGCCGTGCCCATTCAACACGCCTCGTGCCCAAGATTCAGTTACTGAAAACAGAACCGTAAGATCCCGACGGTTGGTAATTTCTGACACAAACATGAGTGATACTGATATTTTTTACTTTCGGCACTCTTATGGTATGTGGTGTCAAATATGTGGTGGTTCCCATAAGGAATTAGAATGTTATTTTCTAAATTACAAGCCCCACTATATAGACCCATCGTTTTCCTGTTTCCTTAAGAGGGGCGAAAGTAAAAATAATCCCTATCTCTCCCTTGAATGCTCTCAACCGGATTTTCTAGGAGAAATGCTTCTTGATGAACTATTTCAATTAGAAGATCTAATTCTTAATTGGTTAAAAGAACTTAGGAGAGATTTCAATAATTTATCTCAAGACGATAACCAAGAAGAAGTGTTGGGATCGCATTCAAACAACTTCGTTGTTCCCGACGATACCTCTAAATCTAGCGAGGACTTGAGCGATAGTCGTCCCTGTGTCGATTGTGCCGTGAAGGACTCCCCATCGACTTCGTTCGATGCATACATAGACCTGAGCGATTCGGCATACACCTTCTTTAACGAGAGCCCGGTAAAGGGTTGGACTTGTCCACCTACATATAGCATAGGAATCACCCTCACCGACAACCTCTTGCGTTCTCGTCTTAATCTAGAGCAATTAAGGTATCTTAGGCACTTTGGGGTTGTTCCATCCAGTAAGGAACCACCCGATCCGGATAAGTTCCTTAAAAATAGACAAACTTCATAAAACAGCCTTTCGACACGGGGCCGTGCCCAGGTCAACACGCCCCCATGTCCACCAAAAGATTCCCTTATGACTTTTTGTCAGAATACGGAAAAAACGTGTCAGGATCTTGCCTGCACACGGGGCCGTGTCTAGTCGACACGGGGGCGTGTCCAGCATGCTGTCATTTTCTATAAATGCAGCCAAGAATCCTGCACATTTGGACCATCCAGGGACAGAGATTTGAAAGGATCTTCTCACCTACCATCCTAGGTATGTTCTAAAAGAAGGTTCTAACAAACATCTCGTCCTTTCCTCTTTTATCCATTACCTTCTTCTTCATCTTTCTTGCAACAACACCTCCATTGAAGCTTGATTCCAAGCTTTATTGTGATGTTTGTTAAGTTTTTGTTCAAGGAATCTTGTTAAAAATAAGTTACACAACATTGTTTTAAGTTATTTATGCTCAAAAATTGCTTCATAAGTTGGAAAAATAATTTGAAACTCCAAGATTCCTTGTTCTAAAAAACTGCAGAAAGGTGAACACGGGGCCGTGCTCATTGAGCATGGGGCTTTGTCCGTCGTACTGTTTCATTAAAAGGAACTATTTTTGGTTTGTTTTCGTAGAATGTCTAGTCAAAACAGCGGAACCTCTTATGCGCACTCCAGAAACAGTCGAAGGGAAAGAAGGTCATCAATTGAAGCAACTCTTGTACGATACGTAATGGCGTTACGTGAAGCTCTTGACGAGATGAATTCGGTAGAGGAGGTCCTAATAGGCCGTATAAATTATCTTACGGTAGGGCTGGAAAACTGTTTTCAAGAAATTAACCTTCTGCACCAGAGGTTAAACATGCTTGTAACACTTTCCATGGAACCAATCCTCCCTCAAGAGGATTGGAACCTAGCACTTGGAATCCACAATCCTACTGGGTGGACATTCCAGCGGAGCCTCCTCTTGAAGATCTACAAGAAGTCCCGGTGGAGGTTGCACCTCCTCAAACTAATGCCAATGAGCCCGCCTTTCTTCTCCCAAGGGAGATAGAGGAGTGGCTCGCCGACGTGTGAGGAACCCATGCCCGAAGAAAAGAAATTTTCATGCCGCATCTAACCAAGAGAATTATCTTTTTGGAAATTTTGCTGGTAAAATAAAGTTTAGGCTAGAACTTCTCGATTTGGATTTCTTGTGTTTCTTTGACCTACTTATCTAGAATTTTAACTTTTAGGACTATTATGTAATTCTCTGTATGACTTAATGAATGACGGTTTTAGTTAATTTGGTGTTTGGATGATGTTGAAATAAATAAAACACAGTCGGGATGGCAAAGGAAACAAGGGAAACTTGAACCAGCACCCCATGCAGGAAAACAGGGCCATCCGACAAAATTTTCTTCGTTACAGCAAGTTCAGCACGGGTCGTGTCCGCCCAACACGGCCCCGTGCTGCATAGTCTGCAGAAAATGCCCAGTTCAGGTAAACTGGACACGGGTCGTGTTCACCCAACACGCCCCCGTGTCCAGGCTTCTGTTTCTCTTTTTCAATTTTGTTACTGGCGACTGAACACGGGGCCGTGCCCGGACACCACGGGGCCGTGACTAGACGCCCAGTAACACAAATTTTTGCTTTTTTCACACCCTTTTACACATTCAATCAACCTAAAAACTTATTTTTGGGACACATTGAGGACAATGTGTAATTTAAGTTCCTTCTGGTAACGCTAATATGGGTGCATGGGTTAATCTATGCTTAAGAATTCTAAAAGCTTCTTCTTGCTTTGTTCCCCATTCAAACTTAATGGATTTACAGGTTAACTTAGTTAAAGGAATGGCTATTGTAGAAAAATCTCGAATAAATCTTCTATAATAACCGGCCAATCCTAAGAAACTTCTAACCTCGGTTGGTGACTCAGGGGTTTTCCATTTGGTAATCGCCTCGATCTTTGTTGGATCCACATGAATTCCTTCATGATTGACTAAGTGTCCAAGAAACTGTACCTGCTCTAACCAAAATTCGCACTTTGAAAATTTAGCATAAAGCTTTTCCTTTCTTAATAAACTTAAAAGTGCGTGCAAATGCTTTGCATGTTCTTCCTTACTTTTAGAGTAAATTAGAATATCATCTATAAAGACAATTATGAATTTATCCAAATATGGTTTACATATTCTGTTCATCATGTCAATAAATGCAGCTGGGGCATTGGTTAAACCAAATGGCATGACAGTGAATTCATAATGACCATACCTTGTTCTAAATGCGGTTTTAGGAATGTCCTCTTCCTGTACCTTTAATTGATGATATCCCGACCTTAAATCGATTTTAGAGAAAAATCGAGCTCCTTGCAATTGATCGAACAGATCATCGATTCTCGGTAATGGGTACCGGTTCTTAATCGTGACCTTGTTTAATTCACGGTAGTCAATGCACATACGCATTGATCCGTCTTTTTTAACAAATAAAATCGGTGCTCCCCACGGCGATGAGCTTGGTTGTATGAATCCTTTCTCTAATAATTCATCTAACTGTTTCTCCAGTTCCTGCATTTCTGTGGGTGCCAAACAGTATGGTGTTTTGGCAATCGGTGCTGTTCCTGGCTGTAGATGAATTCTGAATTCAACTTCTCTGTCCGGCGGTAGTCCTGGTAATCTTCCAGAAATACATCTGAAAACTGAGACACTACTGGAATGTCTTTTATTTCTTTTCCTTTCGTGTTAGTGATTATGGAAATCAAATACACTATAGATCCTTTTCTTATATAACTTGCAGTTTTCATCACAGAGATGAATTTTGTGGATCTAGATGGTTTATCACCTTTAATTGTGATCTTTTCACCATTTGGTGAATTTACTTGAATTAGACGTTGCCCATATGTGTGTTTAGTGTTAGTAAATATCGTGTTTTATAAATTTAAAACTTGGCTAAAAAAGTGTAAAAGGGCTTAAAATAAACATTAAAACCATAACACACTTCACGCACATCAACTATTATTATAAGAAAACTCTATTAAAGGTAAGTGATCATCCCAATTACCTCCAAAATCAGTTACACAAGCTCTAAGCATGTCTTCCATCGTCTGAATTGTCCTTTCGCTTTGTCCGTCTGTTTGAGGATGATAAGTTGTGCTTAGATTTAACTTGGTTCCCATTGTTTTTTGGAAACTTGCCCAAAAATGAGAGGTAAAATGGCTATCTCTATCAGAAACAATTGATAAAGGTATTCCATGTAATGAAACTATTTCATTTACATATAATTTAGCTAACTGTTCCATACTGAAAATTTCTTTCATTGGTAGAAAATGAGCTGGCTTAGTTAGTCTATCTACAATCACCCAGATTGTATCATTTCCTTTCTTTGTTTTGGGTAATTTAGTAACAAAATCCATTGTTATCAATTCCCATTTCCACACTGGCATTTCTAACTGTTGTAATAAACCTGAGGGTTTTTGATGTTCAGCTTTAACTTGTGAACAAGTTAAACATTTAGAAACATAGGCTGCTATGTCCTTTTTCATTCCTATCCACCAAAAATTCTTTCTTAAATCCTGGTACATCTTATCGCTTCCTGGATGCATCGTATACTTAGACTTATGGGCTTCTTCTAATATACGATGACGTAGGTTTCCTAATTTAGGTATCCACATTCTCTTTTCATGGAATCTCCAAATTCCATCTGTTCTTTGTTTTAATTCTTTAATCATACCTTTTAATTTTTCAGTATCCTCCTTGATTACTGATTCTTGTGCTTCTCTTATCTGATCATTTAAATCTACTTGCAGATTTAATTTAAGAGAACGTACCCTTTTTGGCTTTTCATGATACTTTCGGCTTAAAGCATCTGCTACTACATTTGCTTTTCCTTCATGATATTGGATATTACAATCATAATCACTAAGCATCTCCATCCAGCGTCTTTGTCTCATATTCAACTCCTTTTGCCCGAAAACATACCTTAAACTTTTATGATCAGTGAATATGGTAAACTTACTACCATAAAGGTAATGTCTTCAAATCTTAAGGGCAAAAATTATAGCTCCTAATTCCAAGTCATGGGTTGAATAATTCTCTTCATGATTCTTAAGTTGTCTAGATGCGTAAGCTATAACCTTTTGGCGTTGCATCAACACACATCCATAACCTAACTTAGAAGCGTCACAATATACTACAAAATCTTCAGTTCCTTCTGGTAACGCTAATATGGGTGCATGGGTTAATCTATGCTTAAGAATTCTAAAAGCTTCTTCTTGCTTTGTTCCCCATTCAAACTTAATGGATTTACAGGTTAACTTAGTTAAAGGAATGGCTATTGTAGAAAAATCTCGAATAAATCTTCTATAATAACCGGCCAATCCTAAGAAACTTCTAACCTCGGTTGGTGACTCAGGGGTTTTCCATTTGGTAATCGCCTCGATCTTTGTTGGATCCACATGAATTCCTTCATGATTGACTAAGTGTCCAAGAAACTGTACCTGCTCTAACCAAAATTCGCACTTTGAAAATTTAGCATAAAGCTTTTCCTTTCTTAATAAACTTAAAAGTGCGTGCAAATGCTTTGCATGTTCTTCCTTACTTTTAGAGTAAATTAGAATATCATCTATAAAGACAATTATGAATTTATCCAAATATGGTTTACATATTCTGTTCATCATGTCAATAAATGCAGCTGGGGCATTGGTTAAACCAAATGGCATGACAGTGAATTCATAATGACCATACCTTGTTCTAAATGCGGTTTTAGGAATGTCCTCTTCCTGTACCTTTAATTGATGATATCCCGACCTTAAATCGATTTTAGAGAAAAATCGAGCTCCTTGCAATTGATCGAACAGATCATCGATTCTCGGTAATGGGTACCGGTTCTTAATCGTGACCTTGTTTAATTCACGGTAGTCAATGCACATACGCATTGATCCGTCTTTTTTAACAAATAAAATCGGTGCTCCCCACGGCGATGAGCTTGGTTGTATGAATCCTTTCTCTAATAATTCATCTAACTGTTTCTCCAGTTCCTGCATTTCTGTGGGTGCCAAACAGTATGGTGTTTTGGCAATCGGTGCTGTTCCTGGCTGTAGATGAATTCTGAATTCAACTTCTCTGTCCGGCGGTAGTCCTGGTAATCTTCCAGAAATACATCTGAAAACTGAGACACTACTGGAATGTCTTTTATTTCTTTTCCTTTCGTGTTAGTGATTATGGAAATCAAATACACTATAGATCCTTTTCTTATATAACTTGCAGTTTTCATCACAGAGATGAATTTTGTGGATCTAGATGGTTTATCACCTTTAATTGTGATCTTTTCACCATTTGGTGAATTTACTTGAATTAGACGTTGCCCATATGTGTGTTTAGTGTTAGTAAATATCGTGTTTTATAAATTTAAAACTTGGCTAAAAAAGTGTAAAAGGGCTTAAAATAAACATTAAAACCATAACACACTTCACGCACATCAACTATTATTATAAGAAAACTCTATTAAAGGTAAGTGATCATCCCAATTACCTCCAAAATCAGTTACACAAGCTCTAAGCATGTCTTCCATCGTCTGAATTGTCCTTTCGCTTTGTCCGTCTGTTTGAGGATGATAAGTTGTGCTTAGATTTAACTTGGTTCCCATTGTTTTTTGGAAACTTGCCCAAAAATGAGAGGTAAAATGGCTATCTCTATCAGAAACAATTGATAAAGGTATTCCATGTAATGAAACTATTTCATTTACATATAATTTAGCTAACTGTTCCATACTGAAAATTTCTTTCATTGGTAGAAAATGAGCTGGCTTAGTTAGTCTATCTACAATCACCCAGATTGTATCATTTCCTTTCTTTGTTTTGGGTAATTTAGTAACAAAATCCATTGTTATCAATTCCCATTTCCACACTGGCATTTCTAACTGTTGTAATAAACCTGAGGGTTTTTGATGTTCAGCTTTAACTTGTGAACAAGTTAAACATTTAGAAACATAGGCTGCTATGTCCTTTTTCATTCCTATCCACCAAAAATTCTTTCTTAAATCCTGGTACATCTTATCGCTTCCTGGATGCATCGTATACTTAGACTTATGGGCTTCTTCTAATATACGATGACGTAGGTTTCCTAATTTAGGTATCCACATTCTCTTTTCATGGAATCTCCAAATTCCATCTGTTCTTTGTTTTAATTCTTTAATCATACCTTTTAATTTTTCAGTATCCTCCTTGATTACTGATTCTTGTGCTTCTCTTATCTGATCATTTAAATCTACTTGCAGATTTAATTTAAGAGAACGTACCCTTTTTGGCTTTTCATGATACTTTCGGCTTAAAGCATCTGCTACTACATTTGCTTTTCCTTCATGATATTGGATATTACAATCATAATCACTAAGCATCTCCATCCAGCGTCTTTGTCTCATATTCAACTCCTTTTGCCCGAAAACATACCTTAAACTTTTATGATCAGTGAATATGGTAAACTTACTACCATAAAGGTAATGTCTTCAAATCTTAAGGGCAAAAATTATAGCTCCTAATTCCAAGTCATGGGTTGAATAATTCTCTTCATGATTCTTAAGTTGTCTAGATGCGTAAGCTATAACCTTTTGGCGTTGCATCAACACACATCCATAACCTAACTTAGAAGCGTCACAATATACTACAAAATCTTCAGTTCCTTCTGGTAACGCTAATATGGGTGCATGGGTTAATCTATGCTTAAGAATTCTAAAAGCTTCTTCTTGCTTTGTTCCCCATTCAAACTTAATGGATTTACAGGTTAACTTAGTTAAAGGAATGGCTATTGTAGAAAAATCTCGAATAAATCTTCTATAATAACCGGCCAATCCTAAGAAACTTCTAACCTCGGTTGGTGACTCAGGGGTTTTCCATTTGGTAATCGCCTCGATCTTTGTTGGATCCACATGAATTCCTTCATGATTGACTAAGTGTCCAAGAAACTGTACCTGCTCTAACCAAAATTCGCACTTTGAAAATTTAGCATAAAGCTTTTCCTTTCTTAATAAACTTAAAAGTGCGTGCAAATGCTTTGCATGTTCTTCCTTACTTTTAGAGTAAATTAGAATATCATCTATAAAGACAATTATGAATTTATCCAAATATGGTTTACATATTCTGTTCATCATGTCAATAAATGCAGCTGGGGCATTGGTTAAACCAAATGGCATGACAGTGAATTCATAATGACCATACCTTGTTCTAAATGCGGTTTTAGGAATGTCCTCTTCCTGTACCTTTAATTGATGATATCCCGACCTTAAATCGATTTTAGAGAAAAATCGAGCTCCTTGCAATTGATCGAACAGATCATCGATTCTCGGTAATGGGTACCGGTTCTTAATCGTGACCTTGTTTAATTCACGGTAGTCAATGCACATACGCATTGATCCGTCTTTTTTAACAAATAAAATCGGTGCTCCCCACGGCGATGAGCTTGGTTGTATGAATCCTTTCTCTAATAATTCATCTAACTGTTTCTCCAGTTCCTGCATTTCTGTGGGTGCCAAACAGTATGGTGTTTTGGCAATCGGTGCTGTTCCTGGCTGTAGATGAATTCTGAATTCAACTTCTCTGTCCGGCGGTAGTCCTGGTAATCTTCCAGAAATACATCTGAAAACTGAGACACTACTGGAATGTCTTTTAGTTCTTTTCCTTTCGTGTTAGTGATTATGGAAATCAAATACACTATAGATCCTTTTCTTATATAACTTGCAGTTTTCATCACAGAGATGAATTTTGTGGATCTAGATGGTTTATCACCTTTAATTGTGATCTTTTCACCATTTGGTGAATTTACTTGAATTGACTTTTGATCACATAAAATATTAGCTTTATTGGTGATTAACCAATCCATTCCTAATACGATATCAAATCCTGTCAGATTCATTGGGTAAAGGTTTGCAATAAACTTTTGGTTTAAAAATTCTATTCTTGCTCCCTGCAAGATTTCAGAAATCCTAACTGTTTCTCCATTTGCTATCTCTACTAGACATTCTTGTGAGAGTTTAGTTAATGGTTGATTAAGAAGTTTGCAAAATGAAGTATTAATAAAACTTTGGTTTGCACCAGAGTCAAATAATACTTTAGCAAAAACATCATTAACTAAAAACGTACCGGCTATCACATCTGGAATCATCTTGGCTTCATCTACAGTCAGAATGAATGCTCTAGCATTTTTAGCGTTCTTGTTGTTCGCAGCTGGAGCCAATTTCGGACAGTTCGGCTTGATGTGACCTTTTTCTCCACAGTTGAAGCATAGTCCATTACTGGATTTTCTCCTGCAATCTTCTTCCTTGTGTCCTGGTGCCTTGCAGAAATTGCAGTGAGTGGAGCATTTTCCCGAATGCTTTTTCTTGCAGACCTTGCAGTATGGTGCAGAGGTAGAACCTATATTCCTATGGTTGAAATTCCCAGAACGGAATTCTTGGGTAAACCTTTGAGCTAGGTTTCTCCTCTGGTCTTCTTCTCTATTACGGATTAACTCATTTGTCAAGGTATTTGCTAGTTCTACAGCTTCTTCTATAGTTTGAGGTCTAGCTGACTTGACTACATGTCTAATCTCTCCAATTAATCCCCAGATGTAACGGAAGATTAATACCGGTTCAGGTGATGCAAGGGTTGGTACTATTCTAGCATATTCAAAGAATGTGGTAGTATAACCCTTACTATCTACCCTTACTATCTACCCCGGTCATTGGGAGGGCAGAATTTCCTTTATACCATATTCTTAAATTCTTCCCATTCCATGTTGTATACCTTATCACTTCCTCTTGATTGGAGGATAGTGTTCCACCATTCTAAGGCTGAGTTCTTAAACAGGTTAGAAGCAAACATTATCTTATCTTCTTCAGCACACTTGCTTATTTTTAAAACAGCCTCAGTCTTTTCTATCCAGCGTAGAGTTGCAATGGGTCCTTCATTGCCCGAGAATTGTATTGGTTTGTAGGACCAGAATTCTTTGTAAGAACAACCATAAGGCATGGTTCTTCTTCTTTTAGGAATGGGCACTTGAAGTACAGGTCCATTGTTTACGCTGTTTTCTGGTTCAGTTGGTCGCTTACTGCTATGTTTACTTTTATTATCAGCATCCTTAACAGTTTGAAGAATAAATGGCATTGCATCTATAATTCCTTGTGACACTATGTGTTAGATAGCACTATTATCCATTTGATTTCCATTGTTATTGATGCTCAGATTCTCATTAACCAAGTTAATGTTACTCTGGTTATCGTTGTTTAGATTTTCTTGATTTCCTTCGTCGGCCATCTGAATTTTAAACATTTACCACGTATTAATATCACAAAATAATATTTAATATAGTCAATCACATGACACGCATTTTGGTCAAAAGCGTCGATCATTGTGACTTACTCTATTTTTATATAGTATGCATCTATTACACACCCGTACTGAAATAAAAATTACAATACCGACTGAAATAAAATTACACTAATAATAATAGGCATCCCTAGTAGTTTTTTTTTCATACACATACACACATATCATATTACTTTATTATTATTATTATTACTACCGTCTCCACCATCACATTCATGGATATGGATTCATCCAGAAATCCATATTGCGCTCATCGTACTTCCAGACGAGTCGCTCTCCCACCTGTCGCATTCTTTCACTACTCTCTAGAATTTCCTCACCAAATGTCCTAAGTTCTTGTACGTTTTCTGCACTCATTGGGGGTGTAGGTTCTAGGACTGGGTTCGGAATCTGGGGTGCGGGTTCTTGATATGGGGGTGTAGGGGCCTGAAATTGGTAAGGATTCTCTAAAATCTCCCTAATGAATACATCGTGGTAATAGGGATCTAAAGGATCCAAACCTGGGTAGGCTCCTTTGTTTGGCATGGGCATGTCTTCATGTATCGGGTAACGTTGCACATAGTCCCTATTATCGTCCCACCAGGGGTCGTAATTTGGGTCTAAGGGGTTTGGTGCAGGTACCCTAGGTATTTCTTCCAGATTGAAGTCATGCATTTCTATTTGATTTTCGGGGTTTTTTATTTCCATTGGTTGGTCAGGAATTGGTGGTTGTGGTTGGGGTGCTATTATTTGTTCCAGATTATGGTCAGCTGCAGTGGTTGCTAAGATGTGGATGTTGGCTATACCCCTATTAATCATATCCTGGGCATAGGCATCGGTTTCTCTTTTAGCTGCTGCTAGTACTCTCTGGTCTTGTAACTTTTTCATACGCTTCCTACGCTAATGTGCCCCTCGACTGAACCATCCTCTCTTTTTCTGAGGGAATGGCTCCTCGGACTGAGCCTTAAACACGAATATTCCTTCTTCCGTATCAGCAGAGTACCCCGAGAGGGCAGGCTGAGAAGAGGAGGTGCCTTCGCTTCTAGGCGAACCAGACAATTGACGGTACGCGTCAAATGGTCCTTGGTCGCTCATACTGTAAACTAACAAATAGTCAAATAACACATAACAATAAAATACAATTATGCACGTATTCCCGTAATTTATTTCCTAACAGATTGAATTTTAATGTCAGCAGAACACTCCTGTGGCTGAATCAGTGGCTTAGCTCTGATACCACCTTCTGTCGCAACCCCCAATCCCATATACGATTACAGGAATGGGCGGTCACGAGCCAGTTTTGGTGGTATCGCGTATTGTCTAATTTGGCAGCGGAATTTTCATCAGGATCGTAGTTAGGAAATATTTGATCAGAGTAAAATACCATATCCCCATAACATTAAACACATGGGATAAAACCCAAGTTTGCAGTACACACATTTTCATAGGAACAAATCCTATTTTATTTAATAAAAACATCTATTTTATTTTAGGTAACTTTATTGCCACTTTTCCAAGCCTTCAGTGCTGTCCAGCTGGCTTCTATTTGGCTTTCACAATTTGTTACCTGAAACGCGTTTTAAAAACATTTGTCAGTGGGAAATACTGGTGAGTAAATCCCAGTTTAATCAAGTTTAAATAAAAACCATTGTACAGTATTGAGGGTGATCTCGCAATTATATTTGTTTCCAAGTTATATCAATTAACATCCATGGTACTTTCAGACCCGACTTGTGGAAATGTTACTCCTTGACCAGGTGGTAACAAATTTTGTATACAAAACCCCAACATACTCATGATAATTGTATTCTTAAAAATACTCAATAACTGCTTAATATACATTTAATTGTATGAGGTTTTGTAAAAACAGTTAACAAAAGGTTCACAAAAGGCGGATCAACTCACATTGCAGTCTTAGATTATCCTTTAGGGTTTCCTGGGAATTATCTATAATTTACACAAAAGCACACGTGTTAGTATAATAACCCATTTTAACATTAGTAATACCCTCCCCGAGACGGCATTCCAATGACTACGTCGGGCAGAACCACGACAGCTGTTACGGAACCCTAGATCAATCGGGCAGAGTATCTAATACGTATCCAGGGTTATGATACTTACAACGGAGCAGAACTTCGCTATTTAGGGGGGTATTAGACCCGTATATTATGCCTACTATCAGATTTTTGTGATTGAGAAAAGAAAGTGAGCGAACAGACAGAAGATCCAATGGCCTCTACTTTTAGGGCCTGTTTCTGACTTTTACGCGACCCGTGTAAGAGTAGGCAAAGGCCTACGTGGCCCGCGTCAACTCTGGTCAACGCGTAGGTGATCCGGATCAGCTTAGTAGGCTCGACATGTGCTAGAAGTGAGCTAGTTGTGAGCTTCTAAATCTATTTTTTTTAGTTATTTATGTTTATGATTGTTAAAATAACTAGTAATAACTAAAGAAGCATACAAAATATTATGAAGATACAAAGAAGCAAAATAATAATCATGATATATGTTTGTTTGTTTATGTTGTGATTTATGACTTATTACTTGCATATTTGATCTTGTCATGATGAATATCATAAGAATAAATTGTTAGATGATGTTTAAATACATGATTTAACAAGTATACATGTTTATGTTAAAAGGGTTTTTGTGAAACATAAAGGTTTAATGGATGATCGTATTCTTTGATTAGTTAAGGTATTTAGTGTTTTTTTTATTAAAAAAAACATTTCTACAAAATTATGAAAACAAACATACAAGATGGGATTTTCATAGAAGTGGTTAAAACTAGAAGTAAAGCATGGATTTGAACTAATTAACATGTGTTATGATCATACCCAAAGCCCTACATAATTTTGATTTCATATTGTTATGATTTTGTTATAAAATCTCATATGGTTTTATTAAGAATGTTATGAGTAAATTGATGGTGAATTTGAAAAGAAAATGATATGTTTACTAAACATGGCTAAGTGCTTAATACAAAGATAATATGACCAAATTTTCTTAAAATTCATATGTTAACAAAACTATAATTTTTGGCTAAATCTTTACAAGATTAAAAAGATTGTTAAAGAATGGTTTTTTATAAAAGAAAAAGTTAGATGAATATATATTTTTGAGAAAATATATAGTTGGTCATTTAACAACTTATGTGCAATATGCGATACTTGGTGTATTAGTTATATGTATCAATTAGGAACTTGAATATAATCGGACACAAATTATGGTCTAATCGGACGACGGACGAAACCATAAACTTATCGCCAATCCGAGGAGTTACTACGACGCTTAGGCGATCGTTCGACGCGAATACATATAAATCACTGACAACAATATCCGGATGTTTTGAACTTATAAAAAAATTATTATGTTAACTTATACTTAGTGATTTTTATAAAAATTACTAGATATGTACAAATGGGTATATTTTAAAAATGGGCTTAATTTACAAATGGGTATATTTTACAAATGGGCTTAATTTACAAATGGGCTTATATTACAAATGGGCCTACATTTCACAAATGGGCTTATACTTACTAAAGGGCTTATCTTCCTAAATGGGCATAACATAAATACATGGGCTAAGCCCAATATCAAAACTCATAGGCTAAGCCCAATACCAAACATATGGGCCAAGGCCCAATAACATTAAGCCTAATACTATTTAGGCCCAGTACTATTTAGGCCCAATACTATTTAGGCCCAATAACATTTGGGCCCAATAACATAAATTCTTGGGCTAGGCCCAATAACATTAAGACATGGGCTCGGCCCAATGACATGAAAACATGGGCTCGGCCCAATGACATATAATTGGTGAAAATACAATTATACAAATTATTCATATAAGACATAAAATCAAGAGGACAAGATCCGATTATACAACTCACAAGATACAAGATTACATATATATATATATATATAGGATTAGGTTCAAGAGTGAACACTAGTGTAGCTTGCGAACTGAGTGAACTAATCTTGGCCATACACGTGTGTAGATCAATGACCAGGATTTGATGTTGAAATACACTAGTGTATTTTACGATTTGATGATGAGATCCTGGCCATACACGTGTGTAGATCAATGGTCAGGATTTGTTCACTCAGTTCGCAAATACACTAGTGTTCACTCTAGAACTCCACCCTATATATATATATATAACAGTTTAACAATTCATACATCTAATACACAGTTCAACGAATAACAAATACAAACAAGTCTTAATACATATTCAAGATAGAAGACTTGTACATGAGCCAATACAAAGACCGAAGTGTCTAACAAATCTAGGACCTTTGTAGGTCGTGATACAATTCAAGACAACTGCAAGTGAGGTTACAATTACATACAGTTTACGGATGCATTTCTGTGAGTTCATGTCCCATTTTCATCTTAAATACTTTTCAAGCTTTACAACTATCGGGGAAAATACATGTACAATAGTATGATAAGTCAAGGAATGAAACACCTTAGATCATGTGCGGAATTAGGGCCATAACTAAAGCACTATTAATCTAAGTTTGGACCAAGGAACAAAAGGGTTAGATCTAATGGGTTTTGGCGAGCCCCACTCATGGCCATTCATTTGCCTAGGAGTGCGTTTGTGTCCCTACGACAAGTGTCGATACAATTAAAATCGTCTAGGGTTGGATTGTTTCCTATTTTCGTCACACATATTAATGTCCTTACAAAACATTAATGATCACAATTTCATTGACGCTTTTCATACTACATTTGATACAAATACATCTCACATTTTACAGATACATCTTATATCCAGTTTGGATACAATTACAATTGAGACAAATACATATTACATAATACATATTACATCTCCCTATATATATATATATATATATATATATATATATATATATATATATATATATATATAACAGTTTAACAATTCATACATCTAATACACAGTTCAACGAATAACAAATACAAACAAGTCTTAATACATATTCAAGATAGAAGACTTGTACATGAGCCAATACAAAGACCGAAGTGTCTAACAAATCTAGGACCTTTGTAGGTCGTGATACAATTCAAGACAACTGCAAGTGAGGTTACAATTACATACAGTTTACGGATGCATTTCTGTGAGTTCATGTCCCCTTTTCATCTTAAATACTTTTCAAGCTTTACAACTATCGGGGAAAATACATGTACAATAGTATGATAAGTCAAGGAATGAAACACCTTAGATCATGTGCGGAATTAGGGCCATAACTAAAGCACTATTAATCTAAGTTTGGACCAAGGAACAAAAGGGTTAGATCTAATGGGTTTTGGCGAGCCCCACTCATGGCCATTCATTTGCCTAGGAGTGCGTTTGTGTCCCTACGACAAGTGTCGATACAATTAAAATCGTCTAGGGTTGGATTGTTTCCTATTTTCGTCACACATATTAATGTCCTTACAAAACATTAATGATCACAATTTCATTGACGCTTTTCATACTACATTTGATACAAATACATCTCACATTTTACAGATACATCTTATATCCAGTTTGGATACAATTACAATTGAGACAAATACATATTACATATTGTTCTGATAAAAATACATCTTATATAGCTAAACTGCATGAACTCGCTCAACTTTTGTTGATGTTTTCAAACTTACATGTATTTCAGGGAATTAGTGGACCATTGCAAAGATTTCAGTTCAAGGAAAACAAGTATCAATAGTCCATGCCAACTATTGAAGGGTTTGCCTGTTATATACCGCCTCTTTGCGGTGATATAGTGGTCAAAGCCTTGACATTTTTAGACTTACATTTGATGTATGAAACAATGACAACTTATTTTCATTTGATGGTTTGTAAACAATGTATTTAACTTATGTTGCGATCTTTTGAACAATTATGACAATGGCATTGGAGCATGTTTTATTCATTTAGTTTGTTTACTTATATCGTTATGCAATGAGAACCGAACATATCACACCTCGCGCTTCCGCTACGAGTGGGTGTGACAGTTTGGTATCAGAGCTTCAATTGTAGTGAACCAGGATTCTTTCTCGAGTCTAGTCTACAATCACTAGGAACCTCTCACGAAAACAATTTATACAAGAACGAGAAGTTTTCATTGCATAAACGTTTTTCAAGGTCCACTACAAACAAAAATTCATTTCATAAAAACCAAGCAAGGACATTTCCATGGGTGAAGTCTATGAGAGATAGGCGCATTACATTAATAGACTATGTGCCTACAATACATTACATTATCAGTGCTTATACATGATAGACACATTACATTATCAGTTTACACATCATAAACAGTTTATAAGTTCAGCATATACAAATTCAACTTATGCAAGATAGAAATCCTTGTTAGATAGGATTTCATGTGATTATATATATATATATTTGATTTATTTATATATGTGTTGTACAAAATATTTTGCCAAGAACAAAATACCTTCGACTTCAAACTCTATTATTATTCTTTACTCACACGATGAAAATATCGACCTCACGTCTACTGCGGAGCTTATGGCGAACATGATTCCTAAGTGAAATCTTAAACTTAATTCCGTAAAATATGGTTGCTTTCTCGCGAATGCTGAGATGCCTGACCATGATAATGACGACGAGGCGGAGGTCGTAACCTTGGACAACAACTCCATTAGTGGGACAAGATCCCTGTGACTCATACTAATCAAGGTTGATATACTCTTGTCCATACAAAGAAGATGAAGTACTCATCTTGAAGGTGCCCCTTCAGTTGTTATTGTTACAGATTCTTTCCATTTCTATTTCATCTAACGCCGTGCCATTCTGTGAGTAATGACAACGAACATTGACACGTGAGCTATCACGAAGGTCCCTCCTATGTTGAAGGTATATTGACAATAGTGTTTCCTCTCTTACTGATCGGCTGCTTCGTACGAGAGAACGCTAGGGTGACCATGCAAGGCAATTTATTATTATGGTGGCCAACGTAATAACAACTTGTAGTGCATGGGAATTCTGGTGGACTCTGCGGGCCAAGCTAATGATCACTATTCGTTCAAAATTCTTAAGTTATTACTTGAGATTCAATTTTTCTTATCTATTAGAACACGAACTGAGGTGGTTAGTATAACACTCTACAATACAATACAGGAAGACGACACGTATTTGTTCACACCTAACATTCGATCTATATCACGATTTAGTTGAGACTAGTCATTTAAACAAACAAAACTTGTTAGCCACTCATGGAGGATTTTCCTCAACATTCTCTAAATTCTTGAACATGGGTTGTTCCATGGTGTCTATGACACTTTACCCTACTTTACCTTACCTTACCTTATCATATTCCACCTTATCATATTTATTGGAAATGATACAATAAATTTCGTCGCTTGACATTTGTCTTTTCCCAAGGAATGGTATGGCATAAGCCATGCTGCAACTCCCTCATTGCATTCTATTCGACATTGTTGGAGATTCTAATAATCTTGCTAGAGCTCGTGAAACTCAAGCACTATTACCATAATTGTCACATGGATATGTAAGACAAAGGATTTTCTCTACTTAGGACGATCGAGGTCCATATAGTAGGGAATACATATTATATGGACGAAGACCACTGGTTGGTTTCCCCTCCTCAACGAATTATTTTTTTTTTCTTTCTTTTTCCATTTAGACATATGACCAATACACGCAAGAGGCATTACACCTTTTGGTTTTGGTTATCCACATTATCATTTATTCAAACATGTATGAACAATGTGGTCTTGAGGTTTCCATGACCGATTGATTGCATTCTTCATTCTTGGGCACATGATAGACTATATTTATCCAAATATATGCCTAGATTCTTTTAATAGTGTGTATAAAAAAAAGATCATGGCGCCAAAAGAAACAAATGTTTAAGTCAAACGTTATGTGTTAAAAACCATTGCTTTTACACAAGACATGGTTTATACATGACATTGTTACGCAAGACATAATATTCTATTTCAAGACATGATATATTTATACACTACATTTCTATTGGTTATTTATTTAACCATACATCATTCTTTTATATCATCTGATTTTCATATCTATTTTCATATGATTTTATACAAGAACTCGATCATAACTGGAGCCAATGTTGATGGTTACACTTGATGCTTTCATGGTCTCTCAAGGGTTGTTCCATACTGGGTAACACCCGAATTCAAACACACTGAGCATTTCAGGTTTAGCCTCGGAGATCCGAAGCATGACCGCATCATCCCTCCCTACCTCGATCACTCAAACAATAACTCGACATGAGAGAAATGAAGGCAATCGCTGCCATAAACGATTTTATCACCAGGATGTATGCTGGTAACTTGCCGAAATCCTAAATGCGACAAGTGAGATGTTCATCATGAGGGCAATTGCAAAAGCGCCAAGAGTAGTAGTGTGCTGAGACCGGGGGCAAAACAAAGACTAGTAAGACGATAATACTTAAGAAGGGATCAAGCTTGTGAATAAGTGTGTGTGTGGTTAGAGCTATGAATACTCCACAAAATCCCAATGAAGTCATGAGTACGTACATTCTATGATCATCATGTATCAATTCTTTTAATACCAACACCGAGCTTAGCTAGTGTCTTTAAATGTTAAGCATATACTCGAATTAGAGTCATGTTGGACACACATTACTATATCAAGTTAGCTAATGGGGAATTAGCTGAGACATGTCAAATCATTAAGGGTCACCGGTATGTATCCTATCAATCAACATTTCACATCCATATTATTTGATACCATTGTCGATTTTTAGCTTTATCTCAACATTTCACATGCATAGTTTCATGGCTAGTGACGAGATTGTCCTAGATACAATTAGGGATTGGGTTATCCTATATCTAAACATAGTGATTGGGTTATCCTACATCTAAACATAGGGATTGGGTTGTCCTCTACATCTGTACAGGGAAGTCCTTACTACATAGAATTCAAAATGTACTTGGCCTAGAGTCAAGTAAGCTAGACGTCTCCTCATTCTATAGAATTAGCAAACGGTAAACTAGCCGAGTCTGGAGCATAAATTTCATATCGATCTCTTACCCATTGAGTTGGGTATTTTCGACGTAGTGGTTGGCATGGATTGACTACCCAATAATCGAGCCGGAGTCTTCTGTCTTGAGAAGATCATTCGCTTACCACTACCGAACGAAGATACACTTGTTATCCATGGAGAGAAGCGCAACACATCATTGCGGACCATAAATTGCATGAAGGCACAAAAGTGATTACGGAAAGGTTGTATTTCCTTTCTAGCACTTGTTGTTGACAAGAAGGCCGATGGGCCTCAGATGACAGATATTCCTGTGGTAAAAGAATTCCCTGAAGTCTTTCTTGAAGACTTTCCAGGACTACCACCATATCGACAAGTCGAGTTTCACATCGACTTGGTAACGGGAGTGTAGGATCGGTTTGCGACCCAAACGAGTCGTTCAGAAGAGATTTATCAGTTTCAGAGGCGGAAACTAAGAAACCGATTGCGAAACAGCTTGCGTATCACTTTAATACTGATTATATTGATATACTATAGTTTACAATCAGTCCTCACACCGGCAGCACCTCGGTATGGAATTCGAAAAACCGTTACAAATGATTTAGCTTGAAGGCTATTTATAGTGGTGTTGATTTAGCTTGAAATGACACATGCCACTTTCAAGGGAAATCAACATGTTGATTTAGCTTGAAACTGTCATGTGACACTTTCAAGGGAAATCTTGATTTAGCTTGAAACTGTCAAGTGACATTTTCAAGGGAAATCATCACTTTCAAGCTAAATTACATTAAACACACTCTAAAACCTCCTATACTCTCGTATAACAAGATCTAATCTAACAATTCTAATCCTAGACTCGATACAAGACGAAGTCGACAGATGAATGCACCAACAGGGAGCCACACCCATAGCCAGAAATTCATATCGATTAGCACCTTCCGAACCTTATAGTTGACCGAATAAGGATGTTGTGAGTTCATAACCCCCACTATTTACCATTATACATCTTTATAAAGGTTTTGGGGGTGGAAAGACATGAAAGTTTTGCAAAAGTGCACAACATCTCGATGAATGAAAATTCATATTTCTAACCATTTTACAAATGAATTTCTAACTAACTTAAATGGTTTATGAAAGATTATAGCTTCTACTCCAAGACAGACTTACGATCGGAGTATCATCAGTTATGAATTCATGAGGAAAGCATACCGAAAACGGCTTTTAAAACTCGTTATAGTTATTACGAGTTTCTCGTTATGCCTTTTGGTTTAACGAAAGCAACAGTGATCTTCATGGATTTAATGAATCGTGTGTGCAAGCCGTACCTCGACAAATGTCATAGTATTTATTGATGACATATTAATATACTCACGATCGACTGATGAACACGAACAACATTTGAGAACCATTTTGGAGCTGCTAAAGAAGGAGAAACTATACGCGAAATTTTCCAAGTGCGAATTTTGGATTCGCGAAGTACAATTTCTCGGGCATATAGTGAACGAGAAAGGCATACATGTAGACCATCTAAGATTGAAGCAATTAAAAATTGGGAAGAGCCCAAGACTCAAACTGAAGTCCGACAATTTTTGGGATTAGCAGGATATTATCAAAGATTTATTGAGTATTTTTCTAAGATTGCCCAACCGCTAACCTCCCTCACACAGAAAGACAAGAAATTTGCCCCAATCGAAAAACAAGAAGTAGCATTACAACTTGTCCTTAAGATTGGTGCATAGCATTTCAAAATCTTATCATTACCCGACGGTACCAAACACTTTGTTGTATACTGTGATGCTTCGCATCAAGGTTTGGGTTGTGTGCTCATGCCACGTGAAAAAAGTTATCGCGTACACGTCGCGTCAACTAAAAGTTCACGAGAAGAACTATACCACTCACGACCTTGAGTTAGGTGCGATGGTATTCG
This sequence comes from Helianthus tuberosus, assembly GCA_030545235.1. NCBI lineage: Eukaryota > Viridiplantae > Streptophyta > Magnoliopsida > Asterales > Asteraceae > Helianthus > Helianthus tuberosus. Next base: position 133,110,900 of record CM060429.1, on the reverse strand, counting down.
CTTTGAAATATGGCGACATTATTTATATGGTACTCAATGCACTATTCTCACGGATCATAAAAGCCTTCAACACATATTCAACCGAAAAGAATTAAACATACGTCAACGACGTAGGATTGAATTGTTGAGCGACTATGATTATGAAATAAAGTACCATCCGAGCAAGGCGAACGTTGTAGTAGGCGCCTTGAGCCGCAAGGAACGAGTTTGAACATTGAGAGTTCAAGCACTAGAGAAGATGATTCACAAGCGCTCAAGGAATAGCATATTCAAGTAGAAACACTTCGAGGCACGAAGGAACAATTAGTATTGAAAGAAGATGGAACTTTATACCTTATAGGTCGAAATTGGGTTCCATTCTTTGGCAGCCTTCGAGATGATATTTTGAGGAAGCACATAGGCCTGAGTATTGAAAGAATACTATTGGTGGCCTAACCTCAAAAGTGATATGGCTACTTATGTCGGAGAATGCTTGACTTGCGCGAAATTCAAAGCCGAATATCAGAAACCCTCGGGCTTGCTACGACAACCCGAGATTTCTGTTTGGAAATAGGAACAAATATCGATGGACTTCATTATGAAGTTACCCAGGACCCCAAGAGGTCACGATATGATTTGGGTAATCATCGATAGATTAACAAAGTCCACACACTTCTTACCGATTCGGGAGAAGGATAGTACAGAGAAACTAGCGGAACCCTATCTCAAGGAAATAGTGGCTCGTCATGGAGTGCCTATTTCAACCATCTTAGACCGAGACGGTCGCTTTGTTTCAAGAATTTGGAAGTCATTCCAACAGGCCTTTGGATCTCATTTAAATCTAAGTATGACCTTTCACCCACAAACTGACGGCCAGAGCGAACGGACAATCCAAACACTCGAAGATATGCTTCGTGCATGTGTTATGGATTTAGGCGGCAATTGGGATACTCATTTACCTTTGGTTGAGTTTTTCTACAATAACAGCTACCATACTAGTATACAAGTTGCACCGTTTGAAGCTCTTTATGGTCGAAAGTGTCGCTATCCGCTATGTTGGGCGGAAACAGGCGATAGACAATTAATTGGTCCGGAACTAGTCCAAGAGACTACGAATAAAATTTTTCAGATCCGAGATCGTATCAAGACGGCTCGCGATCGACAAACGGGCTATGTAGACAAGAGGCGGAAGCCATTATCTTTCGAGGTCGGAGACAAAGTCTTGTTGGAAGCCTCGCCTTGGAAGGGCATAGCGAGGTTTGGTAAGTGTGGAAAGCTTAACCCACTATACTTTGGACCATTTGAAATCCTGGAAAGGATGGGCACTGTTGCCTACAAGCTTAAATTATCAGACGAACTTAGTAGCGTGCACGACACGTTTTATGTGTCGAATCTTAAAAAGAGTCCAACGCAAGAAACGGTTATCATCCCTGCGGATGAGATTCATATTGATGACAAACTCCAATTCATTGAAGAACCTGTTGAGGTCATGAACTGTAAGGTCCAGAAATCATGGAAGAGTCGTATCAAATTATTAAATGTACGTTGGAACTCTCGACAAGGACCCGCGTATACTTGGGAACGTGAAAATCAAATCAAAGCCAAATACCCTCACCTGTTTGAGAAGTCTCCTGCAAAGGATGACTCAGCTTGAATTTCGGGACGAAATTCTCAATAACAGGGGGAGAATGTGACAACTGCCACTTTCTGGTAATTTTCGTACATTTAAATCAATCTTTCAAGTTATACAATTATCAGTATGGAATGTCCGAACTGCATTATTACATGACATACACTTAGAATACTCATGGAACATTTATTTTTGATGCACATGAATCATTTTTATTGATTACATTTGAAACAGTTTAATCAATGCATGGAAACAACTAGAGTAGTACCTAGTAAACTAGTGTGCTGACAAAAACGCAGGATTCGCAGAAACCATCTAAATGACATCTTTAGGACTCAGACGAAAGTCTAACATCTAATATACATTAAACCCTAACTAGGAATGCAAGGGTTTGATTTAAAACCTTCCCGAAGTCCGATAACACTAAAAACTGCCCGAAAAGCACTAAAAGCGACAATTTCAACACTTTTCCGCAGAAATCAGCCTTTTAATATTTTTGCAACATATAAAAGTGATGTTTAACATATAACTCATATGAGAATACCTTCAGGTTTCATCTAAACCAAGAATCACATCAATTCACACAACTTACACAAGCTTGGCGTTCAAATAACGACTAACGGAAACAACGGCAAACGAATATCCAAACGATATCAGATCTTTTTTTAGTGATCATCTAATATTTTTTGGATCATGTTGGTCTAGTATGATCACCTAAACACCTTGAAACATCTTGAAAAATTGTAAACCTTAAACACTTAAACATACTAATATTTTTACCACATTTTATCAAGTTTAAAACCCTTAACACTTTGAAACAAATACAAGACCCTTTCCCCCATGTTATGAACGTTTTTAAGGGGTCCCACACCCATAATTTTGTGTTAAAAATATCTAGATATTTTGATTATTGCAAGTGGATGAAATTGGTGGATGATTATAACACTTAATCATTAAGTTACTAGCATTTTGTCCATCACTTTACACCTTCATTACACACACATAAGAACACTCTCTCATCTTCATTTTTCACCAAGAACACCATAAAAACCCACTTCAATTTTATTACATCTTTGATGATCAACATGGAGATTAATGGAACATAAGATGATCTAAAGCATCTACAAGTTAAAGCACACTTTTTCATCTATTCAAGAGCTTTCAATCATCAAGATCTTCATCTTCTTTGCTTCTAATAATCATATAGAACATCCCTAGCCACAAGTGCTAGAAGTGAGCTTCTAAATCTATTTTTTTATAGTTATTTATGTTTATGATTGTTAAAATAACTAGTAATAATTAAAGAAGCATACAAAATATTATGAAGATACAAAGAAGCAAAATAATAATCATGATATATGTTTGTTTGCTTATGTTGTGATTTATGACTTATTACTTGCATATTTGATCTTGTCATGATGAATATCATAAGAATAAATTGTTAGATGATGTTTACATACATGATTTAACAAGTATAGATGTTTGTGTTAAAAGGGTTTTTGTTAAACATAAAGGTTTAATGGATGATCCTATTCTTTGATGTTGTTAAGGTATTTAGTGTTTTTTTTTATTAAAAACAACACTTCGACAAAATTATGAAAACAAACATACAAGATGGGATTTTCATAAAAGTGGTTAAAACAAGAAGTAAAGCATGGATTTGAACTAATTAACATGTGTTATGATCATACCCAAAACCCTACATAATTTTGATTTCATCTTGTTATGATTTTGTTATAAAATCTCATATGTTTTTGTTAAGAATGTTATGAGTAAATTGATGGTGAATTTGAAAAGAAAATGATATGTTTACTAAACATGGCTAAGTGCTTAATACAAAGATAATATGGCCAAATTTTCTTAAAATTCATATGTTAACAAAACTATAATTTTTGGCTAAATCTTTACAAGATTAAAAAGATTGTTAAAGAATGGTTTTTGATAAAAGAAAAAGTTAGATGAATATATATTTTTGAGAAAATATATATTTGGTCATTTAACAACTTATGTGCAATATGTGATACTTGGTGTATTAGTTATATGTATCAATTAGGAACTTGAATATAATCGGACACAAATTATGGTCTAATCGGACAACGGACGAAACCATAAACTTATCGCCAATCCGAGGAGTTACTACGACGCTTAGGCGATCGTTCGACGCGAATACATATAAATCACCGACAACAATATCCGGATGTTTTGAACTTATAAAAAAATTATTATGTTAACTTATACTTAGTGGTTTTTATAAAAATTACTAGATATGTACAAATGGGTATAATTTACAAATGGGCTTAATTTACAAATGGGTATATTTTACAAATGGGCTTAATTTACAAATGGGCTTATATTACAAATGGGCCTACATTTCACAAATGGGTTTATACTTACTAATGGGCTTATCTTCCTAAATGGACATAACATAAATACATGGGCTAAGCCCAATATCAAAACTCATGGGCTAAGCCTGTCACACCCCGATATTTCCACATATTACCGGTGGGCCCGGCGGGGAGTATCGTGACGTAGTTGATATCATCATAGTCAATACACACAATATAATAGCACAGCGGAAGTCTGGGTGAATAAACTATTACAAACCATACTGTCTGAGTGTTCGAGTTTATGAATATACAGACTGGAATGTAATAAGATCCACAGGCGGATCATAAATGTAACAAGAAACAAAAACAACAGACTTCAGGTATCTCATGGATTTGCAAGATCCTCTAATGACACCCTATAGCTCCAGCCTATTACGAGAGGTACCTGTCAAGCCAGTCTTTAAGAAAATACGTCAGTTTACACTGGTAAATACAACTAACTGACTCTTTTGAAAACATTTAAGAAAATTGATTTAAGTGCACCTGGCACAAATCTTTTATAACTTGGGACAATTATTTAAATATAATCTTGTATACAGATTTACATGTTTGTCTTACAATTGGGGCCGGTTGGAAGCCGGTCATGATTAACCGACTCACCACTTATAGAACCCACAAAGGAGTTATCCCCAACATGTGGGTTTATATATTATTTTAGCATTTGCATCTGTCAGGTGTATGCCTACACCCCGTGCATAGGTCGTGGCCATTTTAAATGAAATGAGCCGAGGATATCCAGGACACGGTCAGATTAACCCCCATTGTTTATGTTATCAAACAAGACATATTAAAACGGGTTATGCAAATTTATTAATCACAATCCGATTAAATGATTTCATACCCGACCAAGTGGTATTATTATAATACCATATCCCAAGCCCGTATAAGGGAAAATAAGTTAAAAGTATTTACCTGATGCTAGCAGTAAAATCCTAAGGCTTTTTGAAGGCACCTTCTACCGGAAGCTATTTAATCTGTATAGAAGGTTTATTAACCTATTAGGATGCTAACGGGTCTTTAAATTAGGCAAGGACTTAGACCGGCTAGCTAGAAAGAAACCTTACGGTTCTAAACGCTCGATTAAGCGGAGACCGGAATAGAATGTGATTTAGACCCGACAAGCTTGGATACTTGTATAATATGGGTAAACCAAACACATTCTGGAAATTGAGGATTTAATGATAAGGTTTGACCCGTTTCGACTATTTTATGTAAACTAGTCACATAAGCCGATCTGAACGCGTAAACGCGTAACGGGTCTCCAAATAAATTATATACAGGTCTTAATCATTATTATGCTCAAAATATATTAATACATCAGTAAGATGTTAACACATATGCCCAAAAAGTAATTTAAAACAAAATAAGTCCCATAAGGGCATTTTGGTAATTTTAATGCCCATAAAAGAGTTTAAATGTGCAACAGAGTTTCAGATCTGATTTAATCAGTAAAAATATGTATTTTTGTAAGTTATATCAGCAGGGTATTTTATACATGTGAAATTTATCCTATGTAACCAAACTATGTCCCGTATGGGCATTTTGGTAATTTTACATAGGCTTTAAAGGTCAAAATAGACTTCTGAGTTTAAAAACTTTGGTTTACTGTTTAATTATATAAATTATCTTAAAACATCAGTGAGTAATAAGTTTCATATGTTAAAAATAGTTTTGACCCATACTAGATGTTAAAAATGCTTAAAAGTCGATTTAAAGGGGTATTCGGGTTAAAATAGGAAATCTGAGTTTTTGATCAGTTTATAAAGTTCAAAATACTTTATTTATCATGTGAAATCAGTAGCAAAAGGTTTGGCACTAAAAAGTTATGTAAAACTCATTTTATGCATGAAAAGTGTAAAACCGACATTTATCGAAATCAAGCTATAATCCTATGTTTTGCTCAGCCTAAAAATAATTAAAAATATTTAAAAATCCCAAAATATTATTTTACATCAGTAGGTAAGAAGTTTGGTGTCAAAAATCGGGTTTAGATAGGCTTCATACTAATTACGCCATTTAAATAATAAAAAGCTCCTTAATTACGCTATTGAGCATAACTCCTATTCTGGACCACGAATTGATGTCAAACTTTCGGGATATGTCTAATTATTAGTAGCAAAAGTGTTAGTCCATTGACATTGCTAAATATCTCAGTTGTATGTAAAAATGGCGTTTATGGCATTATTAAGCATAATTACGATCAAGTGCATATAGTTCAAACCACTTGGCACCAAGCAATATAACTCCAGAGGGTTATACTACTAAGTAATGTGGTCCTAATGGAAGCTTAAATCATGGGAGAATTAAGCTTAAATGGGTCAGAACTGAAAGTCAAAGCAAAAGTCAAGCTTTTGCGACTTTCGGTTGTAAACTGACCTTAGACTATTAATTGCCGGGTTAGGACTGATAAAACATGTTTTAATATTAATTACCAAGTCATTAGAATGTTAAAATATAATTTAGAACCTTTGGTTTATTAATTAGAATCATTTTTGTAATTTCTGTCCAGTTTGACCCGACAATTGACCAGTCAAACTAGATAATTAGGAGGTGCCCTTTTAAGGGTTAATCACCTACACTAATGTGGTCTTATAACCACTTTCAATTTGATCAGTGGTTAAACCATATGTAATTAATACGAAAGTCAAACTAAATTTACGATAAGTTTGACTTTATAGTAATTAAGCTAAATTAAATGACTAAACAAGAAATTAGAGGCTTACTTAAGGTCCTAGCAAAATTTTCTACACTTGATAATCATCTTCTTACTGATGAAAGCTCCAGAACAAGTCCCACAAGTGAATTGCTTGCAAATGTGTTTATGAACACAAGAATAGGCTCCCTTATATAGCAAATTCCTTGAATCTAGATCACTTCCAGGTGTAATTGGAGGCCCTGGGATCACCCCAGGTGTCCTAGCTACTGATATAAACCGACTTACAGCTCCCTAGGTCGTTACAAACTAGACTAAGGCGGTGGAACAGGCAAAACCCGCACCTGTCACCATTTTTCTGACCTGGGCGTGCTGAGGTGGGCCGCGTAAGACTTAAGGGTGTCTTACGCGGGCCGCGCGGACCTGTTAAACCGGGAAAACTAGTTTGAAAGCTGGCAGTTTCAGAGCCTGCTCGTTTTTAATCCTTTTTAACTTCGTTGTTGACATGTAGGACCCTTGTAGTTAATATGTTGAGCCTCTAGGATGAATAAACTAACTTCGTTAGGCTCCGGTTCGTTAAATATCTCTATGAAAGCAAGTTTCATCAAGTTGACACTTTTGGCCCAAAGTCTCGAAAACATGCTTAACGATATCGAAACCACGTGAAATTATACCACTTATTCTTAAGAGTATATTTGAATGTTTCGAAGCCTCGGTTTCGTTAAAAGGTCACTCAGAGGTCAGAAACGACATGTTGACACATTTAACCCTTGTGATTTAATAATCTTCCGATTATTTTCGTAAACGGCTTCTTATATCCAATCAATCACTCGTTTAAGAATACATTCATGATGTAAGGTCATTCAGAGGCACAAATTTGGCATGTTGACACTTTGAGTCCCTGTGGTTTCATAGTTTCACTGTTTGACAACTTTGGTCCTTCAAACTAAATCTTTCGCACCTTTAGAGTTTAGGACACGTGTCTATATATAACTGGACACGTTTTTATGTGGTGTTACATCTTCACCCCCTTAAAAGAAATCACGAGCCCGAGATTTACTGAAATAAGTGAGGGTATTTCTGTTTCATAGTGGACTCGACTTCCCACGTATACTCGGGACCTCTACGGGCTTCCCATTTGACCTTTACTATAGGTACATGCTTTCTTCGGAGCTTTTTAACCTGTCGATCCTCGATCGATATAGGTCTTTCAACGAATCTCAAGCTTTCATCAATTTGTACGTCTTTATGAGACATAGCTAGCGATCCATCAGCTAGGCATTTCTTGAGATTACAAATGTGAAAAACATTATGAATCCCACTTAGCTCCTCAGGCAGGTTTAGCTTATAAGCTACACTGCCGACACATTCGATAATCTCGAATGGCCCAATATACCTAGGGCTTAACTTGCCCTTCTTACCAAAACGCATCACACCTTTCCAGAGTGATACTTTCAGTAAGACTTTATCGCCTACTTCAAACTTTAGAGGTTTCCGCCTCTTATTTGCATAAATTTTGTGCCTATCCCTGGCAGCTTTCAGGCGATCTCGAATCTGGAAAATCTTGTCTGTTGTTTCAAGGACTATATCAGGTCCTGATAACTGAGCTTCTCCTACTTCTGTCCAACAGACAGGCGTTCTGCATTTCCTACCATATAATGCTTCAAAAGGCGCAGCCTTAATGCTTGTATGGTAGTTATTGTTATAGGAGAACTCTATCAATGGCTGGTGGTCATCCCAACTACCACCTAAATCAATAACACATGCACGAAACATGTCTTCCAAAGTTTGAATTGTACGCTCACTCTGTCCATCCGTCTGTGGATGGTAAGCAGTACTAAAATTCAAACGTGTGCCCAAAGATTGTTGGAAACTTTTCCAAAAATGTGAGGTGTATCTAGTATCCCTATCAGAGATAATAGCTACTGGTACTCCATGTGGAGCTACAATCTTATCTACATACAACTGGGCTAATTTATCGGAGCTATGAGTCTCCTTAATGGGTAGGAAATGTGCTGACTTAGTCAGTCTATCAACAATAACCCATATGGTATCATTTCCATGCCTTGTTTTAGGTAACTTGGTTATGAAATCCATGGTTACCATCTCCCACTTCCATGTAGGGAGTTCTGGTTGTTGAAGTAGTCCTGAAGGCTTTTGATGTTCAGCTTTAATCTGAGCACAAGTCAGGCATTTAGCTACATGGGTGGCAATAGATTTCTTCAACCCTATCCACCAGTAATTAGCTTTCAAATCTTGATACATCTTGTCACCTCCCAGGTGAACTGAGTATTTGGAGTTGTGGGCTTCCTGGAGGATTATGTCTCGAAGTCCTCCCTGAATAGGAACCCAAATCCTTCCGTTCATTCTGAGAATTCCATCCTTCCCAGGTGCTAACTGCTCAGCAGTTATACCTAACTTTTCATTTGGAATGTTAACTTCCAAAACAACATCCTTCTGTGCAGCTAATATTATTTCATTCAGACTATTCTTCAACTCAATGCTCTTGGCATTGATCCTAATTGGTTTAATTCTTTCTTTTCGGCTTAGAGCATCTGCGACCACATTCGCTTTACCAGGATGGTAGCGAATTTCGCAGTCATAGTCATTTAAGGTTTCCATCCAACGGCGCTGTCTCATATTGAGCTCTTTTTGATTGAACAAATGTTGGAGACTTTTGTGATCAGAAAAGATCACACATTTAGTTCCATATAAATAATGTCTCCATAACTTTAGTGCGAATACAATGGCACCCAACTCCAAATCGTGGGTAGTGTAATTCTTCTCATGCACTTTTAATTGTCGTGATGCATAGGCAATCACCTTGCCTCGCTGTATAAGCACACAACCCATACCGGTGTGTGAAGCATCACAATATACAACAAACTCTTCAATTCCATCAGGTAAAGTTTGCACCGGAGCATTGCTCAATTTCTTCTTAAGAATCTCAAAGGATTCTTGTTGTTTCTGACCCCAATCAAACTTAACATTCTTACGGGTCAAAGAAGTTAATGGTGCTGCTATTCTTGAGAAGTTCTCAATGAATCTTCTATAATACCCAGCTAAACCTAGAAAGCTACGTATTTCGGTTGGAGTCTTGGGTGCTTCCCAATTCATTACGGCTTCCACCTTAGCGAGATCTACTTGGATACCTCGTTCACTGACAACATGTCAAAGGAATTGGACTTCACGAAGCCAGAATTCACATTTGGAGAATTTAGCATAAAGCTTCTCCTGTTGAAGCAATCCTAAGATACATCGAAGGTGTTTCTCATGATCGTCTTGATTACGAGAATAGATAAGTATGTCATCTATGAAGACGATGACAAACTTATCTAAGTATGGTTTGCAGACTCTATTCATGAGGTCCATGAATGCTGCTGGTGCATTAGTGAGCCCAAAAGGCATCACTAAAAACTCGTAATGTCCATATCTTGTTCTAAATGCCGTTTTAGGCACATCTTCAGACCTAACCTTGAGTTGATGATACCCAGATCTCAAATCAATCTTCGAGAAGAAGCTCGCTCCTTGGAGCTGATCAAATAAGTCGTCGATCCTGGGTAAAGGATAACGGTTCTTAATTGTTGCCTTGTTTAGCTCACGATAATCAATGCATAGACGCATTGATCCGTCCTTCTTTTTCACAAATAGTATTGGAGCTCCCCAAGGTGAAGAACTGGGTCGTATAAAACCTTTGTCCAATAAGTCATCTAATTGAATTCTGAGTTCCTTCATTTCAGTAGGTGCTAAACGATAAGGAGCTCGTGCAATAGGTGCAGCTCCTGGAAGAATGTTGATGGGTGTCGAGTGTTATATATATTAGGTGTATATTTTAAGCCCCTTTAACACTTTTTTTAGTCAAGTTTTAAATTTATAAAACACGATATTTTACTAACACTAGACACACATATGGGCAAGTGCACCCATCGTGAGTGTAGTATAGTGTTGGCAAGATACCGAGGTCGTCCAAGGACATAAGAGCTTTTAGTACCAGTTTATCCTCAACGTCTAATCAAAATAAAAAGTTTAGAAAAATGTTTTAAGCTAAGAAAAATAAAAACTAAAAATGCTGAAAAATAAAAATAAAAGAAAAACAGATAGACAAGATGAATCACTTGGCTCCGACTCGTGTATAGTGTAACCTTTGATTATTTCCGCACTTTTGCACTTATTTAGGAGATTATCTTAGTTATTGTAGTAGGCCCCTCTTTTGAAGGTGACGTTACCCTCAACCCAGCAGTTTGAGTCAGCAATGATACAATCCTAAAGGGTCGGATTATTGAAAGATAATTAATTAAGTTATTAATGCAAATTATGGTAGGCCCCTCTTTTGAAGGTGACGTTACCCTCGACTAAGTAGTCTGAGTCAGCAGGGATACAGTCATAAATAGTCGGGTTATAGTATTAATAGTAGTTAACTTATGAGGGGATCAAAGAGTTTGGACCACCGCCATCCAATACCGTTAAGTATTGAAGGAGGTCCTACTAAATTTGACCCTGGTCCATTGCAGGACCTCTAAACGCTGAACAATGGCAAGACCTTTACCAAACCGTTCCCTTAACCCCCGACCAGGTAGCCAACATACCTCCATATACACCGTGGAGATATGAATGGTGAAAATCTTTTATTTTATATAGACAGTAAAATAATGCCAAGACACCACGGACAAACGATAAGGAAAGATCACCTTCAACATAAGCAACTAGTTATTAAAGTCATTAATACAAAACCAAATAAAAAGTGCAAAAAGATTAGAAATAAAAAGTATTACACTAGACACTTGTCTTCACCAAGTGATGTAAGAGACTTAGGCAAACATGGCCTTGATTGTCAAGAACTCTTACGATCAATCTTGGATCCCGAGACGACTCACACACTCTATGATGGACAATGGATGATGGTGTTATGGTGGTGGTGGGTGGTGGGTGAAGTGTGAGAGAGGTGGTGTGCCAAGGGATGGTTTGAGCTTGAGCCAAGCACTCCTATTTATAGGCTGAACAGAAGCTCGGGCACGGCCCCGTGTCCAGCGGGCACGGCCCCGTGTCCACATCCTTCTCTTTCTTCATTTAATGCAGCTTGTCTTATTAGTTGACCACGCCCCCGTGTCCACTGAGCACGACCCCATGTGCAGAAGAATCTTTGTACTATGAAGATTTGCCTGGATTGTGCGAATCTTATAGTTGACCACGGCCCCGTGTCCGCTGAGCACGGCCCCGTGGTGGGCAATAAAAGCTTCTACCACTTTGTCTTTTCTGCTGACACTTGGGCACGCCCCGTGCTGGCTGAGCACGGGGCGTGTTCAGTCTCCTGTCTTCTTGTTTTGCTTGGGAATATGCTGTCGTGGGGTCGGGCATATCACGTCTTGTTCCTTTTCTTGTATTTATGTTAGATTTTGATGTATTTTTGCTTCTTTTCTTAATTTGAGCTCATTTAATCCTGAAAATACAAAAGGAAGACAAAAGCACACTTTTTCCAACATTAGTACTAAAAAAGGGTTAGTTTTATGCCACTATTGATGAAATTTATATGTTGCATTTTGAACACATCAAATGTCTATCCTGAACTCTACTTGCCTCTCAGGAGGTAATCCAGGTAACTCGTTAGGAAAGACATCAGGGTACTCAGAGATGATTGGGATGTCTCCAATCTTAGGTTTCGGATCATTCACATTTACTTGTGCCATGTAGATAACACATCCGCTCTTAAAACACTGTGATACCTTGAGAATAGACACATTGTTGGGCAATCTGTATTGTGTATCTCCTTGAATGGTGACAGATTCACCAGAAGGGGTTTTGATAATATCTAGCTTTTTATCACAGGCAATTTGGGCTTGGTTATGCGACAACCAATCCATGCCCAAAACTATATCAAACCCGGCCAATTTCATTGGCAAGAGAGATAGCGGGATAGAATGGTTCTTAATGGATATAGAACATCCATCAAGAAGAGTTGAAGCTGATTCTAAGGTACCATCAGCAAGTTCTACCTCATATTTTATGTCTAGAGTCTTAATAGGCAGATTCAGTAACTTACAGAACTTCTGGTCTACAAAAGACTTATCAGCACCGGAATCAAATAAGACTCTAGCATAATTATTATTGATGAGGAAGGTACCTGTTATGACGTTATCGTCGTTCACTGCTTCCATCGCATTCATCTGGAAGACTCTTGCGTTATTTTTCTTTGCCTCCTCGGGCTTCTTAGCATTCTTGGGGCAATTGGTTTTAATGTGCCCCTTTTCATTGCAACCGTAGCAGGTTGCATCCTTTATATTTCGGCACTCCACAGACTTGTGCCCTTTCTTTTTACAGATCCCACATGGTTTGGCCTGTGGGTCTTGGTTGCATTTCCCAAAATGCCTCTTATTGCAGGTTTTACACCTGGGCTTGTCATTCGACTGCCCCTTCTTGGAATTAAAGTTCCCTTTTCCTTTCTTGTTCGACTGAGGAGACTTATCTTCCTCTCTCTTCCTCTTCCCCTCATGAGTGGTTTTCTTTGCCCTACTCCTCACTACATCCAAAGTGAGGGACAAAGATAGATCCACAGCAGATCTATAAGTGGTTGGCTTAGAGGCCTTAACGTTCCCTTTTACTTCAGGGGCCAAACCACCGATGAAACGCGCAATATGTTTGGGTTCAGGAGTGACTAAATACGGTACCAGTCTTGACATTAAATTGAAACTAGTCACATAGGATCTACAGTCTAGATCCTTCATCACTAAAGTGAGGAAATCAGTCTCTATCCGCTCGACTTCATGTTGCGGGCAATAGGTTTCTTAACCAAATTAACAAACTTGTTCCATGTCAGATTGTACAAAGGAACCTTCCCGGTGGCTTGCACTAATGCTTTCCACCAAGTGAGGGCATCGCCCTTGAAGGATTGTGATACAAACTTCACTATATCCTCTTTAGCCCATCCGCTAATGTCTATCACCGTCTCCATCTCATCTAACCATTTCATACAATCAATTGCACCTTTTTCTCCTGTAAAATCCCTTGGTTTACAGGAGACAAAGTACTTGTAGGTACAACCCTTGGTGTACCGGGGAGTCGGCTCAAGGACAACCCGCCTCTTTGGCTCACTACCCTGATTAGATGAGTGCTGAGACTCACTTTTCTTATGGGAATGGGTTTGAGAATGGGATCGTGAATGAGTTATGGACCGAACATTGCTCAGTTCCTTAAATATCTTTTCTACTGCTTGGGCAACTGCAGTATCGATCATTGCTTGTAGTTCAGCATTTGTGAGATTTACTCTAGCTTCATTATTATTTCCCCCTCGAGGGTGGCTATTGGCCTCATCAGATCCAGCCATTTTCGAGTACTATATTAAACAATAATGATACATTTAAATTATGTAAATAAACCATCATATTGATGATTAGATGGTCATGGTATTATTAAACCATATAGACCATATAAAATAATAATAGTCAAAGAGATATAATTCCTTTATATTTTTATTAGACAGAGGAATATAAATCACAATGTCAATGCCATGAAGACATATTCATATTACACAAAGCTCGTCTCGAAGGACATTTAGATGACACAAGGCCTTGTCACAAAGACGATTATAATCATTGATCTCTTTTAAGGGTCGAACAAAGTTCATCGCCTTCTTGACAGGAAGTCTATTAAAACTTACATTGTCATTAGTACACCTTTGCTTGTAAGCATACATCTCTAATGGATGTTGTGGTGTATACATCATATTGATGTTTATTAGCCATGATTCGCATTGATCATACATGCTATATATAAGTGACTTGGAAAACCCAAGCACATTTAGGAAGCTTGTGTGGTTTCTCGTACCGCACAGCTAGGAATGTTAACATGTTTTCAGATGTTAACAGAGAGCTCTTATCTTAAAAAGGTTATACCATCATAGCCGTTTAATATTCTGGCTAGGTTATACCTCTAAGAGTTTCTTAAGCGGATAAAATAAAATTTGAAATGAAGTAGCATGATATAGTAAAATATATATTTAAAATCAAAATAACTTCATTAAAACTACGAATTGATTACAACGTTGCCCGAAAAGGGACTTGAGAAAAACATCACAAACTGCCCTCGCAGGGGCTACTGAAAACACTGCCCACGCAGGGGCTACTGAAACAGAAATAAGTCCACGCAGGGACTTGGTACATGAAAACAAAATAAACGTCCTCGCAGGGACTTTATTACATGACAAAAAAAACAACCCTACATCATCCTATTTCTTCTTGGCCTTGAGAAGGTTCATAAGACCCTTGACAAAACCATTGTGCTTCTTCTTGGTTTCATGAGCCACATGTTCAACCCTGTCTAACCTCTCTAGGATCTCTTGAGTTTGCTGTTGCTGAACAGGAGGAGGTTGTTGGTATGACGGGTATTGATAATCCTGCACTGGGTATCCAGTTGGATAAACTGGAGGGTAAGAAGAAGAAGGGTAAAGATGATGGTATTGTGCAGCTGTAAGGTATGGATCCTGAGTCCCATAGTCAGATGGGTATCCAGACTGATTATACCCAGATGATCCTAGGTATGTTGGGATCGAGTTGTCAAAACCCAACGGTGGCTGAAATGGTGCGTGTGAAACCGGCGGAAGGTTAACTTCCGGCACCGTGTGTGATGATCCACCCAACTGAGGGTCATCTGGGATAGGAGGATACGAACTTGAGCCACGAGGAGATGCAAACCTTGGTCCCCCACGTACGGACATTCTTGCATTTCTCCTCCGCCTTGGCGGCTCGGGAGGCTGTTGAGGTGGTTCCTCAACTGGCAAGGGTGGTGGGGTAACAGCTCGAAGCTGTGGTTCATCCAAGGGAGGTTGGACTGGAGAGTTATGGTATGAAGGTGTAAAGTACCAGTCATACTGAGCTATCCTCTCTCGAAATGAGTCGGGCCCATGGTACGGTGATCCCTGAAATGGGGAACCGTTTGAGATACTTATTGGGTGGCCTGGTGTTCCTGTTTGCAAATCCGGGTCCGGTTCGTCATCCATCTCCATTTCCTGAGAAAAGTGATCCTCAGGTCCCAAAGGGTTGTAACCCAAAAAGTCATTAACATAAGCGTTCGGATTAAACTGTGCAGGTGAGTAAGTGGAATCTGAATGATGAAAAGGATGGGATTGGAAAGAGTGGTGTGATTGATTTGAATGATCAGTTCCCTGCGACAGAGGGGAATGATGGGGTTCGATGGGAATGGGCAACCCAAAATAAGGAGGGTCAGACGGTGAGGATCCCAGCGAGACAGAATGTCTTGCTGGTTCAGGGTTATGGCTCCAATTATTCCTCGAGTCGGAGCCGGAAAGCGAGTCGGAGCCGGAAAGCGAGTCGGAGCCGGAAAGCGAGTCGGATGGTGTACGCCTGTGGGAGGGTCCCGTGCTGCTAGACGGTCCTCCATGCATGGGTCCCTTGCCTTTTCCTCTTACTCTAGGTGGCATTCTTCCAAGCAACAACCTGTCAAAACAAGTAACTATAATAAAGCAAATAAAGGAAAGTTAAGAGTAAATTCCTAGGTCATTTTCCTAGACTCGAGAGTCTAAGGAATGTGCTTATTGTGTCATTGAGATTAAACACAAAAGGTTAGTGTTTAATTCACTCAATGTTGGCTCTTATACCAACCTGTCACACCCCGATATTTCCACATATTACCGGTGGGCCCGACGGGGAGTATCGTGACGTAGTTGATATCATCATAGTCAATACACACAATATAATAGCACAGCGGAAGTCTGGGTGAATAAACTATTACAAACCATATTGTCTGAGTGTTCGAGTTTATGAATATACAGACTGGAATGTAATAAGATCCACAGGCGGATCATAAATGTAACAAGAAACAAAAACAACAGACATCAGGTATCTCATGGATTTGCAAGATCCTCTAATGACACCCTATAGCTCCAGCCTATTACGAGAGGTACCTGTCAAGTCAGTCTTTAAGAAAATACGTCAGTTTACACTGGTAAATACAATTAACTGACTCTTTTGAAAACATTTAAGAAAATTGATTTAAGTGCACCTGACACAAATCTTTTATAACTTGGGACAATTATATAAATATAATCTTGTATACAGATTTACATGTTTGTCTTACAATTGGGGCCGGTTGGAAGCCGGTCATGATTAACCGACTCACCACTTATAGAACCCACAAAGGAGTTATCCCCAACATGTGGGTTTATATATTATTTTAGCATTTGCATCTGTCAGGTGTATGCCTACACCCCGTGCATAGGTCGTGGCCATTTTAAATGAAATGAGCCGAGGATATCCAGGACACGGTCAGATTAACCCCCAATGTTTATGTTATCAAACAAGACATATTAAAACGGGTTATGCAAATTTATTAATCACAATCCGATTAAATGATTTCATACCCGACCAAGTGGTATTATTATAATACCATATCCCAAGCCCGTATAAGGGAAAATAAGTTAAAAGTATTTACCTGATGCTAGCAGTAAAATCCTAAGGCTTTTTGAAGGCACCTTCTACCGGAAGCTATTTAATCTGTATAGAAGGTTTATTAACCTATTAGGATGCTAACGGGTCTTTAAATTAGGCAAGGACTTAGACCGGCTAGCTAGAAAGAAACCTTACGGTTCTAAACGCTCGATTAAGCGGAGACCGGAATAGAATGTGATTTAGACCCGACAAGCTTGGATACTTGTATAATATGGGTAAACCAAACACATTCTGGAAATTGAGGATTTAATGATAAGGTTTGACCCGTTTCGACTATTTTATGTAAACTAGTCACATAAGCCGATCCGAACGCGTAAACGCGTAACGGGTCTCCAAATAAATTATATACAGGTCTTAATCATTATTATGCTCAAAATATATTAATACATCAGTAAGATGTTAACACATATGCCCAAAAAGTAATTTAAACCAAAATAAGTCCCATAAGGGCATTTTGGTAATTTTAATGCCCATAAAAGAGTTTAAATGTGCAACTGAGTTTCAGATCTGATTTAATCAGTAAAAATATGTATTTTTGTAAGTTATATCAGCAGGGTATTTTATACATGTGAAATTTATCCTATGTAACCAAACTATGTCCCGTAGGGGCATTTTGGTAATTTTACATAGGCTTTAAAGGTCAAAATAGACTTCTGAGTTTAAAAACTTTGGTTTACTGTTTAATTATATATATTATCTTAAAACATCAGTGAGTAATAAGTTTCATATGTTAAAAATAGTTTTGACCCTTACTAGATGCTAAAAATGCTTAAAAGTCGGTTTAAAGGGGTATTCGGGTTAAAATAGGAAATCTGAGTTTTTGATCAGTTTATAAAGTTCAAAATACTTTATTTATCATGTGAAATCAGTAGCAAAAGGTTTGCAACTAAAAAGTTATGTAAAACTCATTTTATGCATGAAAAGGGTAAAACCGACATTTATCGAAATCAAGCTATAATCCTATGTTATGCTTAGCCTAAAAATAATTAAAAATCTTTAAAAATCCCAAAATATTATTTTACATCAGTAGGTAAGAAGTTTGGTGTCAAAAATTGGGTTTAGATAGGCTTCATACTAATTACGCCATTTAAATAATAAAAAGCTCCTTAATTACGCTATTGAGCATAACTCCTATTCTGGACCACGAATTGATGTCAAACTTTCGGGATATGTCTAATTATTAGTAGCAAAAGTGTTAGTCCATTCACATTGCTAAATATCTCAGTTGTATGTAAAAAGGGCGTTTATGGCATTATTAAGCATAATTACGATGAAGTGCATATAATTCAAACCACTAGGCACCAAGCAATATAACTCCAGAGGGTTATACTACTAAGTAATGTGGTCCTAATGGAAGCTTAAAACATGGGAGAATTAAGCTTAAACGGGTCAGAACTGAAAGTCAAAGCAAAAGTCTAGCTTTTGCGACTTTCGGTTATAAACTGACCTTAGACTATTAATTGTCGGGTTAGGACTGATAAAACATGTTTTAATATTAATTACCAAGTCATTAGAATGTTAAAATATAATTTAGAACCTTTGGTTTATTAATTAGAATCATTTTTGTAATTTCTGTCCAGTTTGACTTTTTGTCAAACTAATTTGACCCGACAATTGACCAGTCAAACGAGATAATTAGGAGGTGCCCTTTTAAGGGTTAATCACCTACACTAATGTGGTCTTATAACCACTTTCAATTTGATCAGTGGTTAAACCATATGTAATTAATACGAAAGTCAAACTAAATTTAAGATAAGTTTGACTTTATAGTAATTAAGCTAAATTAAATGACTAAACAAGAAATTAGAGGCTTACTTAAGGTCCTAGCAAACTTTTCTACACTTGATAATCCTCTTCTTACTGATGGAAGCTCCAGAACAAGTCCCACAAGTGAATTGCTTGCAAATGTGTTTATGAACACAAGAATAGGCTCCCTTATATAGCAAATTCCTTGAATCTAGATCACTTCCAGGTGTAATTGGAGGCCCTGGGATCACCCCAGGTGTCCTAGCTACTGATATAAACCGACTTACAGCTCCCTAGGTCGTTACAAACTAGACTAAGGCGGTGGAACAGGCAAAACCCGCACCTGTCACCATTTTTCTGACCTGGGCGTGCTGAGGTGGGCCGCGTAAGACTTAAGGGTGTCTTACGCGGGCCGCGCGGACCTGTTAAACCGGGAAAACTAGTTTGAAAGCTGGCAGTTTCAGAGCCTGCTCGTTTTTAATCCTTTTTAACTTCGTTGTTGACATGTAGGACCCTTGTAGTTAATATGTTGAGCCTCTAGGATGAATAAACTAACTTCGTTAGGCTCCGGTTCGTTAAATATCTCTATGAAAGCAAGTTTCATCAAGTTGACACTTTTGGCCCAAAGTCTCGAAAACATGCTTAACGATATCGAAACCACGTGAAATTATACCACTTATTCTTAAGAGTATATTTGAATGTTTCGAAGCCTCGGTTTCGTTAAAAGGTCACTCAGAGGTCAGAAACGACATGTTGACACATTTAACCCTTGTGATTTAATAATCTTCCGATTATTTTCGTAAACGGCTTCTTATATCCAATCAATCACTCGTTTAAGAATACATTCATCATGTAAGGTCATTCAGAGGCACAAATTTGGCATGTTGACACTTTGAGTCCCTGTGGTTTCATAGTTTCACTGTTTGACAACTTTGGTCCTTCAAACTAAATCTTTCGCACCTTTAGAGTTTAGGACACGTGTCTATATATAATTGGACATGTTTTTACGTGGTGTTACAAAGCCCAATACCAAACATATGGGCCAAGGCCCAATAACATTAAGCCTAATACTATTTAGGTCCAGTACTATTTAGGCCCAATACTATTTAGGCCCAATACTATTTAGGCCCAATAACATTTGGGACCAATAACATAAATTCTTGGGCTAGGCCCAATAACATTAAAACATGGGCTCGGCCCAATGACATATAATTGGTGAAAATACAATTATACAAATTATTCATATAAGACATAAAATCAAGAGGACAAGATCCGATGATACAACTCACAAGATACAAGATTACACACACACACACACACACACACACACACACACACATATATATATATATATATATATATATTTGGTTAAATATATATATAACAGTTTAACAATTCATACATCTAATACACAGTTCAACGAATAACAAATACAAACAAGTCTTAATACATATTCAAGATAGAAGACTTGTACATGAGCCAATACAAAGACCGAAGTGTCTAACAAATCTAGGACCTTTGTAGGTCGTGATACAATTCAAGACAACTACAAGTGAGGTTACAATTACATACAATTTACGTATGCAATTCTGTGAGTTCATGTCCCCTTTTCATCTTAAATACTTTTCAAGCTTTACAACTATCGGGGAAAATACATATACAATAGTATGATAAGTCAAGGAATGAAACACCTTAGATCATGTGCGAAATTAGGGCCATAACTAAAGAACCATTAATCCAAGTTTGGACCAAGGAACAAAAGGGTTAGATCTAATGGGTTTTGGCGAGCCCCACTCATGGCCATTCATTTTCCTAGGAGTGCGTTTGTGTCCCTACGACAAGTGTCGATACAATTAAAATCGTCTAGGGTTGGATTGTTTCCTATTTTCGTCACACATATTAATGTCCTTGCAAAACATTAATGATCACAATTTCATTGACGCTTTTCATACTACATTTGATACAAATATGATGTGCGTGAATTAAATATATTTTTGATTAAGTTTTTCTTCACACAAATTTAGTTTTAAAATGGTTTTTCACCTAGGAACTAACTACACACACAAAGGGCAAGTGTACCCGTCGGGCGGTAATATAGCTAATCGGCAAGAACCGGATATCAATCCGTGGATGCGGTGTCTCGATACTAAACTTTTGCTACTTTAAAGCCTTTTCAAATGATTGGGTTGATTTTTCTAACTTTGCATACAATTAAATAAACTACTAAAAATTCTAACAAAGAACAATATCTAAGAAAGGGTTGCCTAAACTAAGTATCCACTAACAAACATATGACAACAAGGTGGAAGGAGTTGTGATGATGCAAGCTTTAAATTTGACTAAGTCCCCAATCAAGGCTTCCTAGTCTATAATTCTTAGGAAAACTAAAAATGAATTAACATTCTAATCACCTAAAAATTATTCTTTTAAGCTCACTTGCTAAGTTGATGTTAATCTTTAATGATGAGTTATTTGTTTGTCAAAACTCCTAACTCTACAAATTAGGGAAAACTAATATGAAAAACACACTAATCACCCTAACTTGGTTTCAAGTAGTTGGCACTATCATCATGTTCTTGATATGAACCACAAGCATGGTCATGCTAGCTAACAATTTTGGCCTAAATCATCAAACTAACAAGAACACAAACTATAGAATCCATATAAACATACTCATGATCTTTCCAAATCTAGATGCAAGAATTCATACATATGCTCAAATCATCATTCAATCACATTAGCAATCACCATTCCTAGTTTCATGCTATGAATCATACTAACAAGTTAACAAGATTCAATAATCATAATCTTTACATGGGCTTTCCAACACAACATGTAAATACTTATGAGCAAACATTCAAGAACAAGAACTTTAAGCATACACATGAACTCCAAGAACAAGATTAAATGCCAACATGAAGATTAACAAGAACAATCATCACATCTACTTCCATGTTATCACATATTCATTAGCTTCAACTAAGTTTAGACAACTCAAATGTTTAGCCCATAAGGCTCATGGCTACCAAATCAAGTGCAAATAAACATAAATTGTTCATAATGTAGTAACTAGTAAGCTAACCAAGTTAAAGACAAGATTTAAATGATGTTTGAGTAGATCTTCAAGTGCTTAAGTCCTCTTCAAGGCTCCCTCTTGGCTCCAACAAGCTTCCAAGACCAGATTCTTGAGAGAAAAAGTCACCAAAATGCTCCAACTCGCCTTGCAAATGAGCTAGAAACTCGTATTTAAACTCTGCGTGTTTGGCACTACCATGCCACCTTTTGGCACGGTCGTGCTTGGCAAGTGTCAGAGCCACTTTCTTGAATGTTGACCAAGTATGCTTCCATTTTGGGAAAGATCGCGCTCAAAAGTTCCCGAGGTGGCACGGTCGTGCTTGGGCATGGTCTGGTCGTGCCAGCCGATAGTGCTCGGCAACGATCTCGGAAACACTCTGATCTGGGGCTCAAATTGACCTGGCACGGTCGTGACAGTGGTTGGCACGGTCGTGCCATTTCTGAATTTTGATGGTGCTGGTGCCGGATGCAAGTGCTGATCAAGATTGCCGATGTCGGAAGGTCTGGCACGGTCGTGCCAGTGTTTGGCACGGTAGTGCCGTATCTGGCAGTTTGCTGGAATGCATCATTTTCACTCTATTTTGCTCCAAAAGCCTCTGTTTCAACACCGGGCCGAAGCCCGGACCTGTATTTTCACAAATAACTCAAATGAGTACCAAAATCAATGAAAATACAAAGAGTTTTCGCACAAACGAGGCGTATTTGACGTTTAAAAGATGTATAAATTCTTATACATCAAACATCTCCACACTTGAACTTTGCTTGTCCTCAAGCAAACTAAAATCAACGAAACTCTCTAAATGGCAATCATCTCAACTAGCATTTCATAAGCACAAACAAAATAACTCATGTCAAAACAATCAAGGAGTGCTCGATATAAAGAAAGAACCGAAAAGAAATACGTAAAATATGTTTATGAGCATTGGTCCATCTTGGAAATCCCTACAAGTTCACCATGCAACCTCACAAATGTTCACACACACTCGGCTAAATATAGGTGCACATACAATTTGTGGAGTATGTTTAGAACACTCGATGCCAAGACGATAACTATGCGATATCATAAGCTTGTGGAAAGATCAAATCTAATCACTTGGCAAAAATAAAGCATAAATCATGAGGTCTTGTCTTGGGTTGTAACTTGGCTTGGGTTAAGGGTGTGGAAGTGGATTTTTAAAAGTGGCTAAAACGGTTGTAACCCGACGGCTCGACTAACTTGAAATACAAGAATATAGAACTATACAACTAAATAATAACTAACCGAGAGCTAACCGACAAGTGTTGCTTTTCACTCCCAAAATTGCTCTAACAAAGCAAATTGATAAGGCTTTTTCATCTATATATATATTTTTTTTACAACTCATGCTTTGGAGAGAACTAAGTACGTCTACTTAGATAAAAAAACTCTTGATCATGAGGGTACATAACAACGAAGAAGAAACTATACAAAACTACAAGTTAATCATCAACCAAACCGGGCTTCCAACCAAAAATGGGTTCAAAATATAAAAGGCTAATTTGGCTAAGTGGTTAATATTTTGGTGGTTTAAAAGAAACGAACAGGAAAGGCTCAAATTGGTTTAACTAGGGGAATGATTTGGGTAGGGAGGTGAATAAAAATGGCTAAAATAAAAAGGTTTCCTAATGCCTCAATCACTTCTATGCTTGAATTCTTGCTTTGTGGCCTCGAAATGCATACCTAACACAAGTTCTAAATCGCAAAAGTTATCCGGCTCACTCAATCTTTGCCCGCAAAAACATGAGCAAAAATAATTCTAAAGCTATAAGGCTCAAAAATAACTCACGGAAACGGACGTATTGGGTAAATATGCAAGGCAAACAAGTAGGTCAATCGCTTGATTTTTCATGCTCAATTTTATACAAAACACATGTTACTTGACGGTTTTCCTTACACGAGCGAACCCCCCTTTTTGCGTTTACCCTTATTTATTTATCAAAAATTTTGGTGCTTATTTCGATACTTATGTTGATTTGATTAATATGCCACAAAAATTATTAAAAGAGAGCTTTGCATTATTATTATTATTATTATTATTATTTTATTATTATTATTATTTTTTTTACAACAAAGCTCAAGCGATAGACCATCTCCCCACACTTGAATTGTACATCGCCCTCGATATACAACAAAAAAAATGAATAAGCAAAGGAATTGCGAATTCAATACAAATAAAGGAAGGCGGGAACACGAAAACTCCCCTGAAACATAAGGCTAGAAACGGAACAAGATGAAGCAAAAAGGAGCATCCACAACGAACTATCAAGCCATCCCTCAAACCAACATCTCATCGAGCCAACACTGCACACTTAGCAAACATGATCAAACTCAAAAGAATTTACCCAACCCAGTTTACCCTTGCCTTTTTTTTCATTGACGCAAAACATTAAAGATCACAATTTCATTGACGCTTTTCATACTACATTTGATACAAATACAAATACATCTCACATTTTACAGATACATCTTATATCCAGTTTGGATACAATTACAATTGAGACAAATACATATTACATACTGTTTTGATACAGATACATCTTATACAGCTAAACTGCATGAACTCGCTCAACTTTTGTTGATGTTTTCAAACTTACATGTATTTCAGGGAATTAGTGGACCAATGCAAAGATTTCAGTTCAAGGAAAACAAGTATCAATACTCCATGCCAACTATTGAAGGGTTTGCCTGTTATATACCGCCTCTTTGCGGTGATATAGTGGTCAAAGCCTTGACATTTTTAGACTTACATTTGATGTATGAAACAATGACAACTTATTTTCATTTGATGGTTTGTAAACAATGTACTTAACTTATGTTGCGATCTTTTGAACAATTATGACAATGGCATTGGAGCATGTTTTATTCATTTAGTATGTTTACTTATATCATTATGCAATGAGAACCGAACAGATCACACCTCGCGCTTCCGCTACAAGCGGGTGTGACAACTCACACTTGTCTAACACTAGGTAAGTTACAATTTCAGTTTTGGTGATGTTTTATTCTTGAGTGAAATTTGATTATTAGAAGTTCTTGAATAATTGGGTGATGTTATGATTTCAGGAAGTGTGATTAAAGTGAGGGATTATAAACCCTAACTGAAATCATGTGAATTGATTGATAAATTTTGTGTTAGGAATTGTCTTATGCCATATATTGAAGTGGGTTTTCATCTTGGATGAAAAGCCCCAAGATTTTTGTATGAACTATGTGAAATATTAACCTAGGTTTGTTGAACTAGCATGTTAATATGGAGGTAATGAGTAATCAAGTTTGAATAAGATGAAATTCTTGGATTTACCAAGGTTTAAATGAACGAAAATGGCTAATTAAAAGGTATGCACATAAGGTGCTTGACAAAACGCCTAAAAGATGATTGATAGACATAAATTGTGGTGTTTGGATAAATAAACAAGCTTTAGATTATGAGCCGAAGGGTTCTAATGATAATTGACTTGTGCATTTTAGGCAACACGGTTGAGGCGTCAGGAAGTCAAGCCGGTGCGGACACTCGTTTGAAGGGAAAGCTTTAAGGTACGTGGCTAAACGCTTCGTTAATATGGTCATGTAATCTTTTGTTATTGTTAATAGTTGGTACGTTAGAATATGAGATTTTAGTGGTTAAGTTTGCTTGAATGATGAATTTCGTAAGGGCAAACTGAACGGGTCAATAAGAGAAGGTACAAACCGGGTAACGGGAGTACTTTATACGTAGATCTTAAACCCGGGTGACGGGTAGTGATTATCAAAACGTAAACCGGTAATGGGAGCGTGCGTGTTGAAAATAAGGAACTCGTGAACGGGTCTTCCTATTATGAAGTAATATACCATCCGTGTGGTTTCGAGTAAAATGGGACAAACGGGCCAAAACAGCAAAACAGCAAAGTATTTGCTGCAGATTGAGTTTCAGGCAGGCCGCATAAGCTTGGCCTTATTATTATACGGGGTGCAAGAAAGCTATCGTAAGTTATGGTAGCTACCGTAACTTACGGTAGCGAACAAAGTGTTACGGTAGCTTTCTACTGCCTTACGCCAGACCAGTATTGCCTAGTGGATACCGTAGCTTACGGTGGCTACCGTAAGCTACGGTAGTGCCCAGTTACATTTGTTGAATTTTGCCTATTTTAGTTAATCGAATCGGGATTTAGGGGGTATTTTAACGAGTATTTTCGTGTGAGATTATAGAAAGAAAAGAAAATTTTTGAACGAATTGAAATGCAGACTAAGCGTCCAATTTATAGGGTTTTCGGGACCCTGTCGCGCCCCGTGACTGCCCCCACCCTCTCCTTTCGCGTCCCGCGAGGGCACCCTAGCTACGGCTAGGGTTGCCGAATCAGCCCTTAGGTGCGCCACGTGTGTGACACGTGGCAAAAAGCGTCTTGGGCAAGATATGGGCTGATGCGCGTGTGGTGTGATATATATTTAAGTATATTTTAAGCCCTTTTTACACCTTAGCCAAGTTTTAAATTTATAAAACACAATATTTTACTAACACCAAACACAAATATGGGCAAGTGCACTCATCGTAAGCGTAGTATAGTGTTGGCAAGATACCGAGGTCGTCCAAGGACACAAGAGCTTTTAGTACCGGTTTATCCTCAACGTCTAATCAAATCAAAAGTTAGAAAAAGGTTTTTAAATAAGAAAAATAAAACTAACTAAAATGCTGAAAATTAAAATAAAAGTAAAAACAGATAGACAAGATGAATCACTTGGCTCTGACTCGTGTTTAGTGTAACCTTTGATTATTTCCGCACTTTTGCACTTTTTAAGAGATTATCTTAGTTATTGTAGTAGGCCACTCTTTTGAAGGTGACGTTACCCTCAACCTAGTAGTTTGAGTCAGCAAGGATACAATCCTAAAGGGTCGGATTATTGAAAGATAATTAATTAAGTTATTAATGCATATTATGGTAGGCCCCTCTTTTGAAGGTGACGTTACCCTCGGCTAAGTAGTCTGAGTCAGCAGGGATACAGTCCTAAGTAGCCGGGTTAAAGTATTAATTGTAGCTTACATATGAGGGGGTCAAAGAGTTTGGACCCCCGCCATCCAATACCGGTGGGTATTGAAGGAGGTCCTACTAAATTTGACCCGGGTCCTTGCAGGATCTATACACTGAACAAGGCAAGACTCTTACCAAACCGTTCCCTTAACCCCTGACCAGGTAGCCAACATATCTCCATATAGACCGTGGAGATATGAATGGTGAAAATCTTTTATTTTATATAGACAGTAAAATAATGCCAAGACACCACGGACAAACGATAAGGAAGAATCACCTTCAACATAAGAAACTAGTTATTAAAGTCATTAATACATAACCAAATAAAAAGTGCGAAAATATTAAAAATAAAAAGTATTACACTAGACACTTGTCTTCACCAAGTGATGTAAGAGACTTAGGCAAACATGGTCTTTGATTGTTAAGAACTCTTACGATCAATCTTGGATCCCGAGACGACTCACACACTCTACGATGGACGATGGATGATGGTGGTGGATGATGGTGTTGTGATGGTGGTGGGTGGTGGGTGAAGTGTGAGAGAGGTGGTGTGCCAAGGGATGGTTTGCAAATTAGCCAAGCACCCCTATTTATAGGCTGAACAGAGGCTCGGACATGGCCTCGTGTCCATTGGGCATGGCCCCGTGTCCACCTTCCTTCTCTTTCTTCATTAATTGCAGTTTGCCTGCATTAGTTGACCACGCCCCCGTGTCCGCTGGGCACGCCCCCGTGTGCAGAAGCGTATCTGTACTATCAAGATTTCCCCAGATTCTGCGAATCTTAGAGTTGACCATGGCCCCGTGTCCGCTGGGCACGCCCCCGTGGTGGGTGATAGAAGCTTCTACAGCTTTGTCGTTTCTGCTGACACTTGGGCACGCCCCCGTGCTCATTGAGCACGGGGAGTGTTTAGCCTTCTGTTATCTTGTTTTGCTTGGGAAATGCTGTCGGGGAGGCCGGGCATGTCACGTTTGTTCCTTTTTTTGTATTTATGTTAGATTTAGCTGCCTTTTTGCTTCTTTTGTTCATTTGAGCTCATTTAATCCTGAAAATACAAAAGGAAGATAAAAACACACTTTTTCCAACATTAGTACTAAAAAGGGTTAGTTTTATGCCACAATTGATGTAATTTATATGTTGCATTTTGTGCACATCATGGGCCATCGCGCCCCGCGACCGACCACCTTCAAACCTGTCGCAGCCCGCAACAGGTGTATTTTTCTTGATTTTTCATTTTTTCGTTAAAATAAACGTTTTGAGGGTTTGGTTTCTCGTTTATGGACCATCACTCACCACCATCCCTCCCCCACCACCCACTGGCGCCATTGCCCCCACCACCGCCACCTATCCCGTTGCCGCCACTTCCCACCACCCGCCCACTACCGCCACCACCATGATCCACCACCGCCACAAACAAGTACTTTATTCTCTTTAATTTGAGTATAGCTTTTTTTTTTAATTTGAAGAAAAATGAAATGTTACGTGATTAATATTGTCAAGAGGTGAGCAATAATGGAACCGTACACATCCCTGGCAGTGTCTGTGTTCTCCGCCATCACGCGGGCACCCTTCTACTATTGCGTTATTGTGTCTTTTTTATGATTTATTTTGTTTTTTTCCTTGACATTATGTTATATTTCTCGGCATTATGTTATATTTTGCGATTCATTGTGTCTTTGTACCCTTCCTAAATTTAGGAGACTCTATAGGATAACTTTACCATAATTAGGGGTGTGCATGGTTCGGTTCGGTTTTTGGGTAAAACTAAAACCGAAATCGGTTTTTGGTTTTTTAAAACCGTTCGGTTTCGGTTTTTTCGGTTTTTATGTCGGTTCGGTTCGGTTTTTCGGTTATTTCATTTTTTTGGAACAAAATTATGTAAGATTCAAAAAATAAAAAGTATAATTTAAAATATAAGAATCATTTTTATATGTTTACATTTAAGATATAATAGTTAACCTCTTTAATTAATATTGTTTACATAAATCTAACGTTCTAATCTATTTTCATGTTTTTTCAAAGTTTTGTTTAAGACATTTTTTTTATAATAATTTGAAGATCGTTTAATTTTTATATTAATATTTGTTATTTCTTGTAGCTAATAAATAAATAAATCATTTCAATTATAAGTAAACATATAATGGTTTTATTATAAAGACTTAATATTCAAGAATAAAATTAATAATATCTACTAGCATTGGGTTAAACACTTAAACAACTTAAACATTAAAGTATATGTATTGTAACTTATCGGTTCGGTTCGGTTTTTCGGTTATTGAAAATGGTTATCCGAAAACCGAACCGAAATTTTCGGTTATTAAAAATTCGAAAGCTGAACCGTCAGTCTTTGTTTCGGTTCGGTTTTTTTTGTTTGGTTTTGTCAGTTATTTTGGTTATGTTTCGGTTATTTCGGTTTTCTGCTCACCCCTAACCATAATGATCATTATCTGCAACTTATTACAGCATTCATATCCCTTTCACAATCTCTATTTCTATAATTACACTAAAAATCTCTTCTTTTTATCTCTTTCAATAAATGATGTTTATACATTTATTATTATCTTTTTCACTCTCCTTCGGTCACAATCACTTTAATAAAATATTAAAAAAATATAGGGGTGAACAATGTCCCCCCAAATATATAATAACATTTTCTCTCTTATCCACTCATAACCGCTTTAGGGGGACCCACATGGTACGGGTCGGGGTCCACGGACCCCAATGTTTTAAAAAAAAATAGTAGAACCGGTATAAATTTTTTAAGGACTCCATAAAATAAATTAGTTGGACCCCTTAGTATTAAAAACAAAGATGATGTGGTGGTAAATCCCTCTATGTTTCAACAAATAGATATCAAGTTCAAGTCTTCTATCTCCTTTTTTTTTAGTTTATTTTTTTCATCAAAATTAAACTAGTGCTTTAAAACAACACAACCATCCATTGACCCTCTAATTTGCTTCTTTAAAATGACCAATGTAATATCTTCAAATGATTTTATTTCACATTTGATTACCATATAAGACTTCCAACATGTAGTGGCGTTCATAAAAAACCTTAACAAAATAAAAAAAAAATTAAACAAAATTTTGAAGCTATGTGAAGTAATTGTGTTGTTTAGATAGCTATTGGTTCCAAACAACTTAATAATCACCACTATTTGATAACTTGATACTTAAAAATGGTTCTTAATAATGTTAATGGTTCCATGTCCACTAAAGGCTTTTACATTATTTCCTAGCCCTGACCCGTCTATGATGACCGACCTGAAAATTTTAATGTTTGTTTGTGAAAATTTTTATAAAAAAAATGAACCTTAATAGAAAAAAATTTGGGTCCATCACTGGCCCTTTTTTTTTATAATAGAAAGAACCCACACACATAAAAATAGAGAAAATGATGTGAATGCTGGCTCAAATTAGAAAAATAATGAAAGTATAGCATTATACTCAATTAATTATTTCGATATAAATTAACTTAGTATCAAACATGGATGTTTAAAATTGTTAGAAATTCTAAAATATAACTTTGACATTAAATTTAGTTTAATATAATAATGAATGAATCTGAAAAAACATTTTTTAGGATATTGATAGTGGATAGCAGCAGGCCGGGATTTCAACGAAGGATAGAGGGTTTTGATTATCATCATCATCACTAAAAAAGATATGCATGCATATGTATTATTTTAATTAATATATTAATTATTGCAGGTCAAGAAAAAGGTCCAAGTTGGTGATGATGGAGATGGGTGCAAGTGTTGAAGGTGAACTTATCTTTCCTATACCTAACTTGTTACAAACTTTGAATATTCAGTAACCCTAGGTGCATGCAATATGAACTTTTATAAGTTATTGAATTATTAATAAATATAAAAACATGGAGGTTTTAGCTAGTGTACGTAGTGGATACATACAAATCATGGGAGACGAGCTCAACTCAATCATCATAATACTTGAAGAGGATTTGATTGCTTGACAAGCTTTATGATGAAATTTTGAGCTCGATTTAAACTTGACTTGTGAGCTATGATCATAGCTTGAAAACAATAATATAATAAGAATCAAGTTCAATTAAGCCACCAAAAGATAAAAGATTGGGTTATGATATACTAGAAAGTTTATTTGGGTAAAAAGGATAAGAAGTAATCTTGACCATCAATTAAGTAATCAAGGGTTTGTTCGATAACATGACGTTGATTAGTAAGTTTTATTATATTATGCCAATAACTATTGAATGTTTTGTTGTAGTCTACATACAAAGAAGTTCTGGATTCCGGTGAAGTTGATTTAGATGATGCTGAGATTGGAGCTACGGTTGGTAATCGTACGCAACTTACGAGTTTTGAGGATATTTTTAATGTATATTATGATTTAAAGTACGGTTTCTTATTGTGTAAATCCGTCATCTCAAACCTAGCTCGAATAACTAAACAAAATCATGACTGGTTTGCTGCTCAATCTGGTCAATATTATAGTATTTACATATTAGTTACATCTCAATAAACTTGGTTTTTTATTTTTGTTTTTTATAATTTCCTTCGTGTCAACATGTTGCTCTAACCACTAAGTCTTTGTTTGGCTTTTTTTTTTTATTAAATTGTTTTTTTTTTCTTTCAATTCTAGTGTTATGTCATGAAACACTTCGAATGAGACGCATTTAAAAACTAGAAAGATGTTACATAAGGTTCAACTTTGCAACTTCCTTTTTGGCTTTTTGTAATTGTGGAGATAAGTATTCTGTATTCCCACTATCATCATCGCTGTGGCTCTTACTCTTTGCCGCTTGTAAAGCATTCAACTACTATTTTATTTTGTTTGGTTTCTTTATGAATTTATTTCCTATAAAATGTTTTCTTAAAGGTGGCATAATTATGGATGGTCTTATAATGGTGAAATTGAATATGTCTGGTGAAAGAATAAAGATGGACTATAAATAGATAAGGAGTAAATTGACAAAATTGTCCTTGAGGTTTAGACATGTTTGTCAAAATCGTCTTCAAGGTTTGGGCATGTTTACCAGTGAATTAATGACTTCAAACCCTATAAGAAGTAGGAGTGTGGTTATGTTTAAAGGAAGCATGCGAGGGAGGTTACACCAATTGATGGCATTAAACGCCAATGTGGATGATGATGACGAGTGTGATGAAAGTGATGAGAAAAGTGATGGGTACATCTCTGATGTAATCCCATCAGATAAAGACTATTAGATTATTCTATTCTATTTCTTTTGCATCGGAATGTTTTGACTATTTTTATGAATGAATTATGATATGTTATTTCTTAAAAAAAAAACGCCATGAGCTTTATGTTTTGCATTTTGTTGTTTTTGGTTATACCTCTAATTATTTTTTTTACTTTGTTATATATGTTTACAAACACCATATTTTTTTATGCATTTTTTTTTTTTTTTTTGCATAACGCATATGTTATGTTTATCCTGTGACAAACAACAAAGGTCTATATTGCAAACAACATAAAGTTGGTCATGTTGTTACATTAAACGCCAAAAATGAAACTATAGCAGTAAAACGCCATGAAACAAAAAAATGGATACATCATATCTTTCTTGTTTTTCGTTGTCTCAGCTATAAAAAGAAATCTTCGTAGCATACAGTATTTTTAAGAGAGAATTCAGAAGATAGGTTTGTAACATCTCTTATCATTTAACACCAAAATATGTAAACAGTTTAGTTACACTGAAAACACCATTATATGTGTTTGTTTTGTATATATCCGTTCCTACCAAATTTTAAAAACATTTTTCCTTGATTTTTAAAAGTTCCTTTAAAAATTATTGTTAACTAGTATTGAGCACCCCGCGTTGCGGCGGGGGCAAGCATTAATTCCACACTATTGCCAGCGACCACCGACACTGAAGTTGCGGCGTGTTAATGCGAAGATATTAAACTGAAACGTAAAACACATAATAAAATAACTAAGTTGATCTAGGACTCGCGCGTTATGATGAACCCACGTCTATTTTTTCCCGTTTGACAGGTTCATCGTAATCTATATATAATATATATCATTACCACTATACAAACCATAATGCATATATTACAACAACCATTGCATCAATATGTTGCAAATTATATTCATACAATTTGGCTAAATTAATTAGATTATTATAGATAATAATAATTTACAAATAAAACAACACAACTTTGATTGGATCAAACCGATTGAATATGGTAAGATAATGAAACCATTATTTAATTATGCTACAACCACTTAAGCACAATTTACAACCATACATGCATACAAAACAAATTGAATTTGGTAAGGTAATGAAACCATTATTTGATTAAGGTACAACCGTTTAAGCACAATTTACAACCAAACAAACCCTTAATGCAAGACAAACCCTTAATGCACAATTTACAATAACACCTTGCAAGACAAACCCTTAATGCACAACTTACAACTTACTAATGTTGCAAAATTAATAGTACATAAATTGGACTAATGTGAGTGAAATGAGTGAAATCATCATTTTGAGCTATATAAATAACTAATTTATATCTTTGAATTCACGTGGATTTCTAACATCTAGTATTTTTACCTATACACGTGTAAACATCTTTTTTTACTTATATATGTATTATATATTGATACAGGCACATTTGCATATTATGAGATTTTTGTTACCCACACGTGCGTATACCATGTTTTTTTTGTTACGTATGAAACATGTGTCACTTGAAAATGCACATATGTAAATTGAAAAAATATGTTGATGTTATTGATGATGCATATGTGTATGTATATAAAATCTCTAAAATACATTATCAAACATACGTGTAGGTACTAAAAACTCTACAACACACACTATGTTTACATAGATTGAAAAAGATATTTGTCGAATACCCAACCCACGAATGACGTTAGCTGGATCTTCGGTGACGTCAAGAGCTTTTATCCCTGCTGGCTACAAAAGAATAAACCGTTAGCCTCGTCACGGGGGACCCCGGGAGGGGGATCCGTGACCAAGCTCCGGCGTGAGAGTAAGTAAACTTGCCGGAAATGAGAGAAGCTTCTTCCGATGAGTATGATCACCGGGAGATTTCCTCTTTGGTGTGAATCTTATTAATGTGTGTGTGTAGTAAATATAAGGGAATGTTGGTCGGGAGTTAATGTGGGGAGAGTAAATGAAGATGTAGTAAATGAGAGAAAGCCGGAGATGATACCTCCCTTTGTTCTTCTTGTTTGCTCTTATATAACAGCTTGATCTTATCATACTAGATATTTCTCTCATATGATCCAACGGCTTCTAGAGGTTATCGGGGGGTGCAGACACGTGTCTGACCCCCAGCGGCGAGATGCCTTCCCCAATTAATGCTTCTGCCGGAGAAGTACAGTATTTTCAGGCGAGATCCTTTTCATATCGCTCATTAAATGAGGCCAGTACCTTTGCTTAGCTGTTTTTCCCGCCTATAACGAAAGAGAAGGAAACTTAGTGGACAAGGTAGTTCCTTCTGATGGGCTTTTTATATAATTTGGGCTTCCTAAAGATAGTCCAAAGCGGGTAGAGTGGGCCTGCCCACTGGCCCGTCGTCAAGTCATCTTTAGTCCCTGGTTCTGAGACCCGAGGCTCATGATCCGGGGCTGAATAACAACTACTTGAGAGAGGTGGTTTTTCCTTCGATGGGCCCACCCCTGGTCAGTTATCACCTGTCGTTCCCAATAATGATGGCATCGCCGAATAACTGTTAGCGGGAGTTAATCCTTTAGTAACACGTGCCCATTTTTTAAATTTTGAAGAGACTGCTGATGTGACGGTTACTTGTATGTCAGCGGTGTCTCTTTAAAACCCTCATTTGGCTTTTCCGATTTCCCATTCAGATTTTCTAACTCCTCCTTCTTCCTTGTAATCCATCTTCCTAAATTACAGTTTTTTTCTGACCATGAGTCGTGGTGGACGGTCTTCGATAAGGTCTGTACTGACGGCGAAAGACCTGAAATCCTTTGTTGAGGCATACAACATCCCGGATCGATTTTCTCCTTCCTTGCCCAGCCCTAGTGAGTCGGCCGAATGTACGCCTGACAGGATACCTATTTACACCCTTGCCTTTTCTTCCTGTGGGGTTCGATACCCCCTTTCTGCTTTCAAGGTTTCTCTGCTCCGTCACTTTGGCGTCCACTTCTCACATGTTCATCCTTTAGGATTCCTGCGAGTGGTTCATTTTGAACTGTCTTGTGCGGCTATCTCAGGGGAACCCTCTGTCCCTTTGTTTTGCATGTTTTACCGGCTTATCTCCGACGGAGACTGGTTTACCTTCGCGAAGCGACAGAATAATGTTTCGAGGCCTTGCTATAGTTTTATGCCTACTTCTACTTGTCCAAAAGACTGGAAGTGTAGATTCATCTTTGTTTCAGCCGCTATGTTGCCGGATTCTCCTTTGCCAAGGGATCTTGACGCTGCTATCGAGGACACCATTCCCACCCTTTCTGCAGCCGAGACTGTTCAGTGGAAAAAGATGTGTGACAACCCAACGAGGGCGTTCACTTTCTCCGAAGGGACGCTTGCTATGGGGGGGCTGAGTCCCTCTTATCCAGTCCGTCCAAGGGCTTTTTTCGGCAAGAAAGGTACCTTTTTGTTCTTGGTTTGCTTCTTACATTCATTCTTCCTTTATGTCTTTGGAAATTCCGTAGTCATCTTTAGTGCCTTCTTTTTGTGCAGAGATAACTTTGTGGAGGCTTCTTCAGGGTGACTCCAAGGATGTAAAGTATGTGGTTGATAATGAGGTTGATCCCAGGCTGAATGTGGAAGTGCAAGTTACCGGGGGGTCCATCCGGGCAGGAGGCTCTGCCACCCTAGGTGGTGATGAGGAGAATCCTTCTGGTGAGGAGGAGAGTTCTCCCGACTTTCCCCCTGTTCATCCTTCCGGTCAAAGTGATGGCAAAGATGTGGAGATACAGTTAGTTCGTAAGAGGAGGTCTGCTAGCCCCCAGCCGGATCCTGCACCTCGTAGCATCCGTCTGAGGCTCCGTAGTGCCAGTGGCCAGAAGCTTCCCCCTTCCTCTAGATCCGTTTCTGATCTTCCCCCTGCTGGGGTCAAAGGTTCCCTGTCTAAGCACTTGAAGTCCTCAAGCTTAGTGAGTGCTCCTTTGTTGGTAAGTTTTCTTTTCTCCTGTTTTTTTTTTTTTTTGTCTTTCTGTTCAGTTCCTGATTGCTCCTTTTCTCACTTCTCAGGGGAGTTCCCTGGAGCCTATAGAAATTCCTACTGGTCCCTCTCCTTCCCGTATCCGGGACAAGGCCTCTGAGGTGGGGGTGGCTCGCTTTTCCTCAGCTTTCGAACTTTCTCTCCCACATGCTACTGGGACTAGCAAACCCACTACCTTCGAAGGCCCTATTCATCGATCCCCTCTTGCCCCTTTGTTTGCTGACGCCCTCCCCTTTACTTATGTCCCTAAATGGAAGGTAACTAATTCTTCCGTTATAGGGACTCCTGAAGCTGCTAGGGACTTTCTGAGCCATGTCGTCCCTCCCTCACATAAATTTGTAAACTCCGCCCTGAGGGATGATCTCTTTGACGATCAATACAGTGTGTCTTTGTGTGAAAGCTTTTTCAGGGGTGCTGGGATGCTGCAAAGGGTTGATGATCTGAGGAAGGCAAACGAAGGGCTTAAGGCTGAGCTTAAGGCTTCCCAGTCGGTTGCTGCTGGGCTTAGGAGCCGGGTGGTTGACGCTGAGAGGAGATTACAGGAGGAGAAGGTGCATAGTCTTCTCCCCCCCCCCCCTCTTTTTTTTTATACATACATACTCGCTGATTCTTTGTTTAGGGAGCTGGGGCTATGCTTGAGAGGAAGGAACGGGCTTGGGAGCGGGAGATGGCATCGTTGGTTGAGGAGAAGGAGGAGCTTGCTGCTGAGCTGAGGCATTTGAAGGAAGTTGGCTCCGTTTCCCAAGAGCAGCTCAACACCGTATACGCGGACTATGGAGTAACTTCTGATGATAATCAACGATTGGCGGGGGAGAAACATTGGTTGATTACTGAAGGTTTTGGGGCTTTTCTCACTACTGTTTCTCAATCGGAGGACTTTAAAAGCGGCTTGGAGGAGGTCTACAGGGCTTATAGGGACGTTGGCTACCAGGCGGGGTTAAAGGATGGTTATGTCTATTCTGCCCAAGGATTGGGTAGAAAAGAGGCTCCTCTTTATAATTCTAAGGCAAAGAAGAGGCTATCCAAACTGAATGAGGAGTTTGGGCGTAAAACCCCAACCATCCTTGCCAAAATCCTGGAGCATCCCTTGATCTCTATTGATGAATTGAAGACCCTGTTCTCCTCTGCCGGTCCTTCGTCTCCGCCGTCTCTTTCCGGGGGTGATCCTCAATGAATTCCAAACGTTTGATACACTTCGATATGGTTGTAATAACTTTAACTTACTTTGGGATACTTGTGTGTTTTGCTTGACTATCGCGGGTGGTCTTTTGTGTTGGGGACCACTTCGACCTTTAACCGTATGGCTCATAGTTATGTAAGGCCTTTTTGTTTTGTAGCCTGTTTCTTGCCTGTTTTGCTTTTGCAGGGGTTCTTACCGGAGGCCAGTTTGGTGATTTCCTGGGGATTTTTAGGCTATTTTAGCGAGGAGCTATGTTTTTGTTTTACCTTGCTGTGTTTGCAATTTTGTACATTGCTAATTCTTGCCCAAGTTGTTAGGGCTTTTCTTTGTACATGTATTTTGTAGTAAATAAAGCAAATTCCCTTTCGTAGTTTTGTACATGTGGGTGTGTTTGCATTATTTGTTTTTTGTCTTTTGTTTGTTTGTTTTGTTAAACTGTGATTGTCTGTTCGAGGCCAATCGGTGGACAAGTTTATAACGCGGTGTTGTGTTTTTAACTTGTTTTGTCCGTTTTAGGTTAGCTAGACCTTTATTAGCCCCACGGCCGGGCTTTTGGACATGCTTTGAATGCCTCATACACGTGTGTTTGTTTGTTCTAGTTTTAGATTTAATGGTGTCCCTAGGCACGTCTGCCCAGGTGCAAGTGTCCATTGTTTTCTCAAAATGGGATGCTTTCGTCTGTCTTTCATTTAATCTTTGGGGGCTTATACCTCCCGTCATAGATTGTTTACAAAAGGTTCATCCTCTTGGGGGAAGGCCCCCGTACATATAGTTATCTATTACAAAAGTGGCTCTTGGCCGTTTTCCTTGGGGGTACACCCCTTACATGTAATACTTCCTTAGCTGCATGAGGTTCCAGGTCCTGGGAACCTCCTTACCTTCCAGTGTTTCCAACTTGCAAGTCCCTTTACCATTCGCCCACGTGACTCTGTAGGGTCCTTCCCAGTTGGGGCCTAGCTTCCCGGTGTTTTCTTGCAGACTAGCCTCGTTGGCCCTAAGGACTAGGTCCCCTGGGATGATGTTGAGCTTCTTCATCCTGGCGTTGTAGTAACTTCCCAGGAGCTTTTTGTATTGGGCCTCCTTAACTGCTGCTATTTCCCTTCTTTCCTCCAACAAGTTTAGGTTCATCCTGAGATCCTGCTCATTCTCCTCATCCCGAAGCTTCATCCGGGCAGTTGGGGATCCGATCTCAGCAGGGATGACAGCCTCCGTTCCGTATGTAAGGCTGAACGGAGTTTCCCCGTTGCAACTTTTGGGGGTGGTTCTGTATGCCCACAACACAAATGGAAGTTCTTCCAGCCAGCCTTTCTGTTTCCTCCCAAGCCTACCCTTCATTCCTTTGATGACGCTTTGGTTAGCTCTCTCCACTAACCCGTTGCTCTGGGCATAGGTAACGGAAGTAAACACTTGCTGGATCCGCATCTGTTCGCACCATGGTTTGAAGGGTTTTCGAGCAAATTGGACCCCGTTGTCACTCACTAACTCCTTTGGAACCCCATACCTGCATATGATGTTATCTAGTACGAACCTTCTCATTTGGTCCCCATTAATTTTCGCCAAGGGCTTCGCCTCAATCCATTTAGTGAAATAGTCAACGGCTACCACCACGTATTTGACCCCTCCCGGACCCTCCGGGAAAGGTCCAATTATGTCGATGGCCCATTTCTGGAACGGCCACGACGTCGAAACTGGTACCATGGGGTGTTTGTGCCGGTGGGTCATCGGTGTATGCACTTGGCAGTTGTCACACTTCTTGATTTCCTCAGATGCCATTTCGTACATCCGCGGCCAGTAAAACCCCGCATTCATTGCCTTTCTTACTATCGTTCTTGGTCCCGAGTGCATTCCGCAAATCCCCTCATGCATTTCCCTAACCACGTATTTGGCTTCCTCCGTATCAACGCACTTCAGGGATGGGCCCAGATATGATCTCCGGTATAGCTCTCCCTCGATCAGTTCATATTGTAGGGCCCTGACCCTTATCTTTCGGGCAGCCCATTCCCCCTCAGGTAGAGTTCCATCCCGGAGGAATCTGACTATCGGGGTCATCCATGTTTCTTGGGGGTCTTCGACCGTGGCCACCTCTGCTGTGTTAAGGGAGGAGGATGTCAGGATCTCCACTTTAACTTCTTTCGCGAGATGGTCGAATGCTACCGAGGCTAATTTGCTAAGTGCATCAGATTTCCTGTTCCTTCCGTGGGGGATGTATTCCAGCTTGAAAGTTTTGAATGCCTTAGCCGTCTCCTTAACTTTCTCCACGTATCGAGCCATGATGCTATCCTTAGCCTCATATTCTCCTTGGTACTGTTTTACTACTAGCTGTGAATCAGTGCTGGCTTCTACGTGTTTTGCTTTCATTTTTTGTGCCAGCCTCATCCCTGCTAGGAGGGCCTCATATTCTGCGGTGTTGTTGGTGTTCTCGAAATCCAGCCTTACGGCATATGTCAGCTCGACTCCCTCAGGACTTATCAATGTGATTCCAGCTCCATTTCCCTCTTCACTGGATGCTCCATCGGTGAGCAACTTCCACACCGCCTCATCTTCCTTCTCTCTTTCTTCTTTCTCTAAGGCCTCCCATTTTAACAGTTCCTTTTCTTCATCCTCAGGGACTTCTGCTAAGAAGTCGGCTAGTATCTGTCCCTTCATGGCTGTCCTGGGCTTAAACTCCAGGGAATGTTCCCCTAGCTCCACAGCCCATTTAGCTAACCGTCCTGACAGCTCCGGCCTCCTGAGTACCTTCTGAAGGGGTTGATCGGTCATTAGGGTAATCTTGTGTTCGTGGAAATACCTCCTGAGTCTTCGGGATGCGAAGACAAGAGCTAGTGCGAGCTTCTCCAGGGGCATGTATCGTTCTTCAGGCCCTTTAAGCGTTCTACTGATGAAATATATGGGGATCTGTTTCCCTTCCCGCTCTACCATCATGACCGCACTTATGGTCGTTTTTGAGGCGGACAGTTATAGGAGCAATGGGTCCCCGGGTACTGGGGTGGCCAGCATCGGGAGCTTACAGATGTATGCTTTCATTTCTTGAAAGGTTGTCTCAGCCTCCGTTGTCCATTTAAACTTGTTTGTTTGAAGGCAGTCTTTCAATACTTTCATAAAGGGAAGGGTCTTGTCGGCCACCTTTGATAGAAAACGGTTTAATGCTATTAGCCTTCCATTTAGTTGCTGGATGTCCTTCAGGGACCTGGGGGATCGCATCTCAGCCACCGCCTGGGTTTTCTCCGGATTTGCCTTGATCCCGCCCTTGGTGACCACTACTCCCAGGAAATTCCCTTCCTCTACTCCAAAACAACACTTCCCAGGGTTTAACTTCATGTTCACATACTGCATAGTGTGGAGAGTTTCGGCTATATCGTCTATCATGGCCGTCTCCGTCAAGCTTTTGATGACGATATCATCGACGTATACCTCCAAGTTCCTTCCTCGTTGCTCCCTGAACAGGGTGTTCATGAACCTCTGATATGTGGCCCCGGCATTCTTGAGGCCGAAGGGCATCTTGGTGTAGCAGAATGTCCCTTCGTCTGTGATGAAGGCAGTTTTTTCCTCTTCTTCTATTGACATCTGGATTTGGTGGTATCCCTTGTAGGCGTCCAAGAAACATTTCAGGGGGTATTGGGACAAAGAGTCCACCTGTGTGTCTATCTCCGGAAGAGGATAACAGTCCTTGGGACATGCTTTGTTTAGGTCTTGGAAATCGATGCACATCCTCCATCCTCCGTCTTTTTTCTGAACCATGACTGGGTTAGCAACCCAGGATGGGTATTTGACTTCCCTGACTATCCCCGCTCTGAGTAGTTTCCGAGTTTCTTCACAAGCAGCCCTTCTTTTATTAGGTCCCATACTCCGCTTCTTTTGTTTCACTGGTTTTGCCCATGTAAAGGTGTTAAGCCGGTGCTCCGTTAGACTCCTTGGGACCCCCGTCATGTCTCCATGTTGAAATGCAAACACATCTATGTTATGGAGGAGCAACTCCTTCAGTGCACTCTTGCATTTGTCACTCAAGTGACTCCCCACCTTGACTGTCTGTTCCGGGAACCTATCACAGAGGACCCACTCTTCCACCTTCTTTCCCTGGGATTTTTCTGGTTCTTCCCCTTTAGACACGGAAGAAACTACTTCGTAGGCGGACTTAACCCACGCGAGACCTTTTGGTGTTTGGAATACCAAAGCTCCATGAGGGGTGGAGGCCTGTGCCTGCAGATCTCCAATTCCGGGTCTTCCCAAGATTGCATTGTACTTGGAGGGTGCCCTGACTACTGTGAAGGTCAGATCTACTGTCCGAACCCGGTCCCCTA
The DNA here is from genome assembly GCA_030545235.1 of Helianthus tuberosus. Lineage (NCBI taxonomy): Eukaryota > Viridiplantae > Streptophyta > Magnoliopsida > Asterales > Asteraceae > Helianthus > Helianthus tuberosus. Next base: position 133,069,313 of record CM060429.1, on the reverse strand, counting down.
CGCCAACTGTGAATGGGAGCCTGATCTTTCCCAGGGGATGTGATACACTGTTGTTGAATCCTACCAATGGGATCGAATCTTCCTCCAACCTGTCCCTTATGTCCCTATCGAACCTAAGAAAGCAGTGCTCGTATATTACCTCAACGCCTGACCCTCCGTCCACATGTATCCTAGACACCTTATGTCCAGCTATCACAGCTGAGATGTTCAGCGGGAGTCGTTGTACCTCACTCTCTTCTAAGTATGGCATAAGGATGGGAGCTTTCATGCAGTTCGGGGAGCCTAGGATTCTGGCCTTTACACTTCGGGTGGTATCAAACTCATTTCTCCTTCTAATCATATCAACGTCTGCCCTCCCCGGCTCCCGTGCATCTTTCCCCTTGCGATCCCCTCCCCCCTAATTGATTTCCTTGACCAAATGGGCCAGTCTCCCTGTTTTCACCGCAACCTCTATTTCTCTTTTGAGGTACATACAATCATCGGTTCTATGCCTGAAGCCTTTGTGAAACTCACAATATTCTTTTGGTTGTGCCTTTGGCCCAGGCTTTATGGGTGGTGGTCTTGGGAAGGAGTTCTTTACCCTTTCGGTGGCCAGTATCTCACTTGGTGTCTTGATGAGGGGGGTGAAATTATCAGAGTACAAAGGGGGACCCCTCCCCCGGGGTTTGTATGGGGAGTATGGGGGTCTCACTCTGTCATGCATCATTCTATCAAAAGCAGGTTTTCGGGAATAGGGTGTACCTTTGTCAAGAGGCTTTGTGACTGGGGCGATCCTCCGGGGTGCAACGTCTGTTTCCTTGGCTTTGCTGACCATATCTTTCCCTCTGACAAAGGCCCTGACCCTGTCCATGAGGCTGTCAAATGAGTGGGGGAACTCTTCCCCCAGTTTCTCACACAGTTGGGCATGTTTTAACCCGTTTATGAAGCTGCTAATCTTCATGACCTCCGGAACGTCTTTGATATTCATGCTCTCCTTGACAAACCTCTCCATGTATTGATCTATTCGCTCGTTATCCCTTTGTCTGATATGAAGGATCTCATTAGGGTTCTTAACCACCTTCCTTTGTTGGCCAAAGTTCCTGAGGAACTTCTCGCTTAACTCTTCATAGCTATCTACACTCCCCGGGGGAAGGCTATCGAACCAAAGCCGGGCTCCCTCCGTCAGGGTTTGTACAAACATGTGGCACCATACTGGCATGGGCCATCGTCCTAGTTGTCCCGCTCCCCGGAAGGCATGCAGGTGATCCTCGGGATCTCTTGTCCCGTCATAACGGTCAAAGCCTGGGGGTAACTTTGTCTTGGGGGGCATTGGTGCTTCTGCGATTCTTCGTGTGAACTTTGAGACTTCGGCTAAGTCTCGTGGTAGGTACGGCTGGTCTAAACCACTGCTACCGAGATTGTCCTTCTCCTTTCCTTTCTCCTTGGGCTTCTGTCCTGTAATAAGATCCTCCCTTTCCTCTGAGGACATTTGTCTTAGGGCAGTCATGAACGCTTCTAGCTGGTCACTGCTGTTGTTCCTGTTTTGGAGGTTCGTTCATTCCTGGCTGGAGGGTGTGTCAAAGGAAAGCCTGGCCCTGAGGCTGTCGAGTTTTTCTTGTCTCTTTAAATCTTCTAGGTACGTTGTCAACTTCTCCCTATGCATGGCCACAAAGTCAGGAGTGATATGCTCTGCCTTTTCTGGGTTCTCCACCTGGTTCTCGTTACCTTCTTCGTGGGTAATGTCCTCTATCGTAACTCTATCAGGATCGTTTTGTGCCGTTTGGGTGACACGTGAGTTGTGTGGTGTTGTCATATCGTTTCTGATGGGATAAACTGTTCTCTAGACGTCGAGTGTTGATGTGGGAACACCGGGCAAGCTGATGTCCCACGGATGGCGCCAATGTCGAATACCCAACCCACGAATGACGTTAGCTGGATCTTCGGTGACGTCAAGAGCTTTTATCCCTGCTGGCTACAAAAGAATAAACCGTTAGCCTCGTCACGGGGGACCCCGGGAGGGGGATCCGTGACCAAGCTCCGGCGTGAGAGTAAGTAAACTTGCCGGAAATGAGAGAAGCTTCTTCCGATGAGTATGATCACCGGGAGATTTCCTCTTTGGTGTGAATCTTATTAATGTGTGTGTGTAGTAAATATAAGGGAATGTTGGTCGGGAGTTAATGTGGGGAGAGTAAATGAAGATGTAGTAAATGAGAGAAAGCCGGAGATGATACCTCCCTTCGTTCTTCTTGTTTGCTCTTATATAACAGCTTGATCTTATCATACTAGATATTTCTCTCATATGATCCAACGGCTTCTAGAGGTTATCGGGGGGTGCAGACACGTGTCTGACCCCCAGCGGCGAGATGCCTTCCCCAATTAATGCTTCTGCCGGAGAAGTACAGTATTTTCAGGCGAGATCCTTTTCCTATCGCTCATTAAATGAGGCCAGTACCTTTGCTTAGCTGTTTTTCCCGCCTATAACGAAAGAGAAGGAAACTTAGTGGACAAGGTAGTTCCTTCTGGTGGGCTTTTTATATAATTTGGGCTTCCTAAAGATAGTCCAAAGCGGGTAGAGTGGGCCTGCCCACTGGCCCGTCGTCAATATTGATGTCATTGATGATACATATATGTATGTAAAAACTCAAACATAAAATTAAACAATATCCACATATGTGAAGATACGTAAAACTCATATATCTCTATCTCTATAACTAATATATAAAAATAACTTGAGGCACTAGTTACTATTCTAGGCATCCTTAACTTGTGTTTTTCCATATCTCTCTCGCATTAAATAATGGTATTAAAAATATATTTTTATATATAATATAAATTTAATAATGGATATGTTGTGAAACAACGACCTAATAGCAACAATATATAAAGTATATAAACATATGAACTAAGGTTAGAGAGATTATGGAAACAAATGGAAAATGGAGAATGTAAGAAGCTCATTCTTATTTATGTGTATCATACAAAATACATGAGCCACTATATATAGGCTATAACATTAATACAAACATAAATGTGACATGGGAGTTAGAAATGTGGATAGTCACTAATAATGGATGCATTCATAACACTCCCCTTTGACTATTCACATGATGATATACTATTCTTTAATACGCTTGGTGATGCTGCCTCGTTAAAAACCTTGCTAGGAAAACCCAGTGGGACAAAACCTCAGCTAAGGGAAAAAGAGTGCAGCGCGTATTGTCTCCCCCTAATATTTCTGGATCAGGTATGTTGCCTTATTAAAAACCTTACTAAAAAAACCCAATGGGACAAAACTTAGTCAAGGGAAAAAGAGTGCAACTTGAATAAGTCCCCCCCCCCCCCTCATTTTAACACGTATCCTTTAAGTGACGTGTGTCCATCTTCTTTGAAAGTCGAACAAAGCTTTTGTAGCCAATGATTTGTCACTTGATCCCTTAATGTGCACGACTGTGTTTTGTTACATTCCTGCATCTACGAGACTAACCAAACTTGTTTGATGGGTTAGTAAAATATAATAAATTATCGTTTATACCTGAAATATTTCTTTGAACTCGTTCCAATGTCTCTTCGCTTGACAAATGTTATATCATGACAATAAGTTCAAGTGAAAGATATTATAACCATACATAGCTAGCAAAACATATTATTGCACTTATGCATTTAACGATGACACTTCTAGAATGAGAATCTCTACTTTGGTAGGAGATGATAATAAGCATTTCTTATAACAAATTACTTAACAACCTTTAACATACTTTAAGGTTCAACTATGTCCATACTAAAATATCCAAACATCATCTTCTAGATGTACTTGAGGGATTAGTAAAATATAATTACATATATACTCGAGCTGCAGTTCGAGTAATAATTATACTGTGCCAAGGTCATTCAAAAATTCTCCCTCTAAAAGCTCGACAATTTCTCTCAATGATGCCTAGACATCATTACTGTAAATTGCGATTATAGTGAACTTTTAAAAGTAGAATGTTCATAGAACATGATTAATTTAATCAAATTTATATCCCTCTTTATGTGAATATCTCGAGTTGTACAACACTCGTTTCGACTATTTAGTCCATACGTATTTTGTCAACTTCATATAATATGTTCTTGAGGTTTTGACATCATTAATGCTTCTAGCATTATCAATCCATGAGGGAATTCTTTCCATCTTATCCAAATATGCATGTGCTTCCACTCTTTAGAAGTTTTGCTAGATAAATTTGCCCATTTAACACATAGATATCTATATCATATGCAAAAATGTCAAGAACAATTGTTTTTATCTTCAAAATCCATATTGTACCATGCGTGACACTATTTATTGAGATATCACAATTACTGGGTACAAGTTTCTATGTACGTTTCTTGGTGCACAAGTATTACATCGTTAAGATGTTTCAATTAACTTTTTAAGCACCCAATTGCTTTAGAAACTCATCAGGAGTTACAATTATATCCAACATGTAAAAGATCATATCATTCAAAATCCGAATATGTATACAATGATAACATTGTTCTCGAGAACTTACTTTACATGACCTACATAATTTAATCATTCGGGACTTTCATGTAAACTCTCAGTATCAAATGATACATAACATTCATAAGACAAATATCAAATCTCTCTTTATATTACTAGACTAATAAAATATTGGAAAGTCAATGCATCCACCACTGGAGAAAACGTCCCTTCATAATCAATCATAGGTCTTTGCGAAAATTATTGTGCCACCAATTTTTCCTTATATCACTTGTCACACCCCAACCGATGGCGGCAACATCGGGATGAGACGAAGTGTGTAGATTGCAAGAGACTTCATAACGCTACTTTGTGTCAAGTATTTAATAATTACATTTTACATGGTTCGAACTAGAATACCACAAGATTAAATTAAATAATGCACAATAGGTATTCAAATAATTAAATTTCATTTCATTGATAATTAATTATTACAAGTATTGGAAACAAAATACAACAGGATTGAAAGTAAATTACAATACAACGAGCAATAAAGTTTAAATGCGTTTCTAGGCAATCCTACTGGATTCATCTGTCACAATCCTGCAACATGTATTAAAAGCATGGGTCAGTACAAAAGCACTGGCGAGCATACAAGTTTGAATATAATTATAAGTATAAAAGTTTGTCTCAAGTTCACATAGCATTTATTATTCACGTCGAAACTGTGACACATGTGTCACTTCAACCATCATACGAATACCAAACCAATGAAATATTGTATTTCATACTTGGGATTTGTATAAATATGTGTATCGTTTGCACATATCAATTCTTGTTCAATTTCGAGCTCTAAATCGCTTTCTGGGAAGTTATACGCGAACTGATGCGTAAACGTAATCAGTTTAATGCAACAAACACTCCGGAATAGTGATATAGGCTTAACATACCTAAAATCAAGGTTGGAGAACTCGCTAGTCGCTAGTCGGCCGGTGAGGTGGGGATTAGCGACTACTCGGGATTAATCGGATCGGAAATTTTATATGTATATTTTATTATTTTTATAAATATGTATATATATACTCACCAAACTTCCGTATTCCCATCCAATATTTGTAGACTTTCTTTTAAGAACTTTACTACCGGTTGATTCCATAGATGCCATAAATTAACTACACCTCTACACCAAAATCATCAGTTTAGTACAGATTCAACCTATAATCGGCAAAGTGAAACTTAGTTGTAACAAGTAACAACTAACAAACTGTTAGATTCATTCATCTAATCAGCCAACGTCTGAATTGAATTCTGAAATGAAACTTATTTCATAATCGGCCAACTGAAATTTAATGTCAGCTGATAACTATACAATTAACAACTTAATTGTAAGTCCATGGCATAGTTGTACACAATTTAGAATAAAGATCAAATATAGCTGCAAAAGTGAAACTTCTTTCAATTCAAGTTCAAGCATCAACTTGTTTTTTTCATCTAGCTTCGCATCTTTTTAATCATCTAATATGGCATCTTATATTTGTTTGGCAGGGGAGATGTTTAATAAAGGTGCCCAAAGCATCATTTAAATTTGTAACAACTAACAACTAATAAAGAATTAAAGATCGTTACCTGTTTGGACTAGTATGGAAGAACTTAAGAAGCGAAGAAGCAGCCGGAGAAGGAAGCAGAGCCACCGGATAAGCAGGGCCGCCGGAGAAGCAGGGCCGCCGGAGAAGGATGTTGTCGGCCTGTCACAGTGTCGCGGCGATGAAGGATGATGTCGGTGACGATGGAATGAAGGATAATGTCGCTGATAGTGATGATTTAGGCAACGATTCTGAACTGAGTGTATGATTTAGGGTATAAGGAATAGAAAATTGGGCTAAAGTTTTAATTTTGGGCCACAAAAAAACAGTTTTAACTGGGCCGACTTGGGCCGACTAGGCCGACTTGGGCCGAGTAGCACCGGCTTTGACCGACTAGCGATTTTTTAACTGATTAGTGAAAATTACTCAGTAAGAGGCCGACTAGCGACTAGTCGCCAATTAATCGCCGACTAGTTGCGATTTTTGCAACACTGCCTAAAATAACCTTTACATAACTTAGAAAAAAGTTTTGGAAGGTTTGGTGTGTCGAAATCAAGTTTATTCGCTTACAGGGACTAATTTCGACAAACTGCGAAAGTATGCCGATTTGTACTGTAACGAACATTCCGGAACATGACCATAAGTTAAACATGCCCTAAATATCCTTTACATAGCTTAGAAATAGGCTTTGAGGTGTTTGGGGCGCGAAAATAAACTTTAGATCAAACAGGGACTAAAAGCGTCAAAAAGTGCATAAGTTTGCATTTTCGCGCATATCTTACGTTCTGAATATATCCGGACATCCAAAAATTTATGTAATCATTAAAATATTTTATTTTAGTGATTGGCATGATAAAATTTCATTCGTCGCGTAATTTGGATCGTTTTTCACGTCCGTTCATGTTTCGTCGGAATTAACCGAATAACGTGATCGTACGACCAAACGAACCGACATACGAGATGTTTTTGAGCATATTTCATGTTCCCTATACTTTAACTTCATTTTAGAGCCTTGAAATGAGTTAACGGGGTTTAAACGCATCGAAAATGGCTCAAAAGTGTTGCAGGGACCAAAACTGTCAATTTTCGAAAGTTTCTGGATCTGGCATATGGTGGCGTCACGCCACCAATATATGGTTTGGCCGTGGCACGACGCCACGGCCTCATCTGGGCAGAAAACTCATATTCAGCAACTTTCAGCAACCGACTTGAAGTTCAGGGTCCTTTTTGTAACTTTCTCAATACCGTTTGATGGTTTTGGGGCACCCCTACTATTCCAAAACCATGTGCCTTATGTGTAAGGTCCATATCAAAGCTCAATTATTGAGGAAAGATCCTAACGGTTCTTCACTTTCTATAAATACCCACCATCTTCATCACCTTCATTCACACCTTTGATCTCAATTTCATTCTCTAAGTTGAAGCTCTCCTTGTGAAGCTTCATAACTGAGAATTTTTGAGTTCAAATCTTCAACCTTGGACCTTTTGTAAGTGTTCTTTCATTCTTTTATACGTTTTCAAGCATGAAAGTCAAACAGTGTTTGACTTTCTGCTTTGACTAGTCAATGGTCAAAGCGAAGTTCGGTTAAACTTCACAACGTGAGCGTAATCCCGATGGTTATAGTCCCTAGTGGCTATACCTACTGATTACCACATTGATTAGGTGTAGTGACGAGTCATAGTTTCGGTCAAAATGCGTATTTATGCGTATTTTTTAACCAAACTATTCTTGGGTATCAAAACCGTTTGTTTTGATATCAAACTTGTTTTCTAACTTCGTTAAACATGTTTAACTCTTCACTTTTAGTTTAGTGCTTGTATAGAGTCTTAAGTCAAGTGGTCTAAACAACCGCTTAGACTTCCGAACTCGACCCATTTGGTCGATCATTAGGATCCGACCAAGCATGTTTAGTGACCATAGTTGTATAGGGAATAACCTTCCGAGGTTATACCTTATGGTCACTTAGGTTTAATTAGTTTTATGATAGGTAGTTGATATGCCTTAGGTAAATAACCAAAATGCCCTTTTCATACATAATTGAATTTTAAGCATATGCAACCTAAAATTTTGTCACATAACTAATTATGCAACATATTTAAACATGTTTAGGCATATAATACTTGTTATAGGACTAGTTAGGTGTCTCGAACGCGCTTTGCGCGAACGACGCGTTAAAGTAGCGTAAACTAACTTAACGAGTTGTAATGGGTCGTAAGCACTTAGGATAGGTTTCGATTTAGTATGTAGGCTTTGTTAAACCATATCATATGAGTTCCAACACTCATTTGGTTTACGAAACCTCATCCTATCCGATCTTCCGATTTAGGTCCGGTTTATTAATGCAGTTACCTATATTAGGTGCCGTTTGATTTCCGTAACCCCTCTAGCTTTGCTTGGTTGTTATTCAAGACTTCTAAGCATCCTCAAGTGAGTACATAGTCCCCTCTTTTACTGTTTTCTAATTTTTTGGGGTGAAACATGTGTGCCTATTCGTTATTTTCATGATTTCAACTATATGATTATACATGCTAGTACTTATCTTTTGACAAATTAAATGATTATCTATGGTTTAAACACTAATTTTTCAAAGATTATAAAACAAATTGTTGGATTGTACTTATTTTATACATTCATCAAGCCGATTGGTAGTACGATATAGCGCTATAGGATTAGACACCTGTTGGACCGTTGTATGACCCTAAAACGTCAGTCAAGGCAATTCATCTCAGTTTAAGAAGGCGGAATCAACTTAAACAAAGTCATAACAGCTATAATCCTTTTAATCTTTCTTTTCTGATTGATTTGAGTGCTTGTACAAGGTTTTCTGATACAGATCCGTCAGCACTTCGTCACACATACAATGACCTAGTGATCTCCCTTCAAGGAACTAACCACCTATATATAGGAGCCTTGATTTCGCTTGAGGAAGCCTGAAGCGAAATCTCTTGTGCTGATTTCGCTTCAAGCAAACATAACCCTACTTCAAGCGAAATCATGTGTTTCAACATAAAAACCCTAACTTAAACCCTAATACAAGTTCATTTAAACAATCCTAGACACAAGACTTGATAATGATGTAATCAACAGACATTCAGTGCACCAACAGACTCCCCCTTGGATGTTGATGAAGTCTTTGGCTTCAAGTCTTTGTCTTTCACAATCTTCAAACATTGTAAAAACTCTAATCAATCTTTAAACTTTAAACTTCAATCTTCCCTTTGACTGTTGATCCAGACTCCCCCTTTCACAGACTCCCCCTTTCAATATGCTAGAATCTGAGATATCTGGTTCAAGCTTTGACAATAAGCTTCCGTTGGAAATAATGAAGTCCAATCCTGTTACTCAACCATCAAACATAACCATTCTATCTTTTCAACAATAAAACACAAACTCAATCAGCTTTAATAATCCACTCAAGTATTCAGGTCCAAGTTAATGACCCTGATTACTCAATTAATCTACCAAGTTCAATTTAATGACCTTGGTTGATCATTTGACGAATCAAACTGATTTAAAAAAAAATTTCAAACATTTTCTGAAAATAACAAGTATCAAGTTAATGAACTTGTTTTAGTCATTTCAAAACAAATCAAAACTTCTTCAAAGTAAGCACTCCTCATTCTTCAGTCCAGAATCTCCTGCATCTGCTTCAAACATCTGAGAATTCAACAATCAACTTTCCACTTTGGTTTGTCTAAAATAAAGCAGAAATAAAATCTTTTTGGATTTTATCAAAGTGTTCTAAACTAAGAAATGAAATACAGAAAACTTAAATTTGCAGAAATTAAACAAAGTAAACTATTTACAAACATATTTTTGCGAGCGAGTCAGGGAATCATATCAGCTTTTCAGACAAATCACAAGTACCGTTAAGCTACATTTCATACTCAGATTTAAACAATTTACCTCGATTGTCGATATACTGATCCATCTTAAATTCTCACACAAATTTCAACTTATTCAGGATACGATTTAGATGAATTAAGAACTTAGATCATTCAAGTGTCCCACCTCTTGAATATACTCCCGTATCCAGAATCTCAATAATCAGTCTTACAGGTGAGAATACTACAATGATATCTGTATATAATTTAGGTATGCGAGGGCCGAGGGATCTCAGATCGATACTTCCGTATACGCAGAGAGATATCAGCTTCGACTTTCAGGTGTGTCCCCTTTAGAGAATCTTTTTGCTTACAACAGCAGCATATATCAATTTTATTGTTTCAGCATGCTGAGGGTTTAATGCTGTGTTTCAAGCATTAAAGCAAGTATTAGCCAGGGACTAGGTCAGAACTACCGTTCAGCAGAAGTCCCGGAATAATACCCCAGACATCATAGAGTATAAAGACCTAGTATATCAGATTACGAGACCTTTCAAACGAGATTTCAGGGGTTACCTATATATCCAAGTAGTGTTCCCCACGAATTCACAAGTTTGAATTTAGGTTAGGTTTATATCCCGAATAAATCTACTAAATGTACAAAAACCTATCGACACATCATCAGTAAGATTGTTTAACTCTTTTAAACATTCCAAATCTTTAGCATACTGTGACCGTCAAGCCGATGTACTATCATTTTCCCTATATACACAAGCTCTTTTTCATTTTATCATGTTTTTGTATTTTTATCATTTTTTACTGTTTTTGTATTTTCTGAAAAAATAAACTATGTACAAACATCTACTCCCCCTAAATACCAAAACAAGTAAAAATTCGACAAACCATTGCAGATTGTTTCTCGTCTTCATCCGCAACAGTACCCTCATCAACGCCAAGTATGCCATCCGACACCGACAGAAGCTTCATACCATTCAGTTTTAACAAATATTTAAACCGATTTTTATCAAAAGCTTTGGTATGTAAATCAGCTTTCTGTTCGTCAGTGTGGATTTTCTCAATTCGTATCAACTTTTTCTCAAAGCAATCACGAATAAAGTGATGACGAATTTCTATGTGTTTCGTTTTAGCGTGATGTACTGGATTTTTAGTTATATTTATTGCGGCCTCATTATCAACAAAAAGAGGTGTGTTAAGAAACTGCAAACCGTAATCGCGCATCTGTTGCTGTATCCACAAGATCTGAGAGCAGCAACTGCTAGCAGAAACATACTCCGCTTCACATGTAGATAACGCCACAGACGTTTGTTTCTTACACTGCCAGGTAACCAATCTAGGACCAAAGAACTGGCATCCTGCAGTTGTTGATTTTGAATTGACTTTGCAGCATCCGAAATCCGAATCGGAATACCCTTCGAGCGTAAAATCGCCTTTTCTAGGATACCACAACCCCAATGAAGGAGTTCCTTTCAGATAGCACAATATCCTCTTCACAATGATCATATGTGATGCTCTCGGGTTAGACTGAAATCTTGCTGCGAGGCACGTTGGGTACATAATATCAGGACGTGAAGCAGTTAGGTACATTAAAGAACCTATCATGGATCGGTAAAAAGTTTCATCAGCCCTGTCTCCGGTGAGATCTGGGTGAATCCCATGATTTGTTGCAAGTGGGGTAGCAGCTGGAGTAGAACTTGACATCCCAAATTTCTCTAGAATATCATGAACGTACTTTGACTGATGAATGAAAATTCCCTCAGGAAGTTGTTCAACTTGTAAACCCAGAAAGAATTTCATCTCCCCCATTGATGACATTTCAAACTTCTGCTTCATCACTGATTCAAAATCTTTGCATAGATTTTCATTCGTCGACCCAAAGATTATATCGTCCACATAAATCTGTACTATCAGAAGATGACCATCAACGACTTTCGTGAAGAGAGTGGCATCCACAGTTCCACGTATGAACTGGTTAGCGAGTAGGTGTTGAGACAAAGTCTCATACCAGGCTCTCGGTGCCTGATGTAGACCATACAACGCTTTGTCCAATAAGTAGACCTTGTTTTTGTGGATTGGGTCAGTAAAGCCCGGCGGCTGACCGACATAAACCTCCTCTTTAACCTTCCCGTAAAGAAACGCCGATTTAACATCCAACTGATATACTTTGAAATTCTTCCAAGACGCAAATGCAAGAAAAATTCTGATAGCCTCTAGTCGTGCCACAGGAGCATAGACTTCGGTAAAATCAATTCCCTCCTGTTGACGAAAGCCCTGAACAACGAGTCGAGCTTTGTTCCTTATGACAACTCCTCTATCGTCCCTCTTGCACTTAAACACCCACTTAGTGTTAATTTTCTTTTGACCATCCGGCAAATCAACTAACTTCCACACTCCCAATTTCTCGAATTGACTAAGTTCCTCCTGCATAGCATTGACCCAAGAGTCTTCAGTAAGCGCCTCTTTGTAAGTTCTTGGCTCAACCTGCGAGATAAAACAACTCAAAGAAAATTCAGTTTGCAAAGGAGCAACTTTTGTATAAAAACATGTAAGCCCTTTATCAATCTGATTTCGAGTGCGAACTCCAGCTTGCAATTCTCCTATGATCAACTCCTCTAGATGATATGAAAAAGTTCGCGGTATCACTTCACTTGGAACATCTACATTTCCCTCCAGATTAGTAACATTCTGCTCTGCATCTTGTTCACCAACTTGGTTTGTTTGACTTGAAATCTGAATTTGCTCCCCCTCAGAATCTGAATCACCATGATCAAAAACTGGCATGTTTTCAGCTTCTAGATTATCATTCTGAACCGACTGATTATCCTGAGCAACTTCATTCTGTTGGACATCATCATGTTTACCAGCATTACTTGGACCTGCTTCATCATCATTTGAATTTTCTCGTGGTCTTCTCGAATACTCAGCTGGGAATCTTAACTGCGACTCATATTCACGCAAAATATCCAACTCATCAAAGAAATCTTCATCATCCTCTGATTCTTCTCTCATGTCAAACGAATCCCAAAGTTTGTCATAATGATAACGCCATGAATCACCAGGATTCTGCGGCGGCATTGTATAACCTTGACATTCAACATTTGCAGCTTCAATAATCCGCTTCTCACTTGGAACGAAGACACGTAGCAATGGATTTGAATAACCAACAAATATACCCTCAATGCACTTCGGACCAAACTTTCCAAAAGGCTCTATAACCGTGCAAGGTGACCCGAACGGTTCTAGATACTTCAAATTCGGTTTGCGATTATTGATTAGCTCAAAGCATGTTTTGTTGAACTTCTTGACAGTAAGAACCCTGTTGAGCGTATAGCATGCGGCAGAAACAGCTTCAGCCCAAAAATTAATCGGTAACTTTGAATCTGCGAGCATAGTTCTAGCCGTTTCGATTAGTGTCCGGTTTTTGCGTTCTGCGACTCCATTCTGCTGCGGAGTGTACGGAGCACTAAACTCATGCAAAATACCTCTTTCATCACAAAATTCTTCCATCTTTCTGTTCTTGAATTCAGTACCATTATCACTTCGAATTTTCTTGATACGCCTTTGGTACAAATTCTCAATCTTCCTGAACAGACTCATCAAACTGTCAAATGTTTCATCTTTCGTCTTCAAGAAAGAAACCCATGAAAATCTGGAATAATCATCAGTAACGACCAAACAATAGGAATCTCCTGTAATACTCTTAACATTCACTGGACCAAATAAATCCATGTGAAGTCTTTCCAGAGGTCTCGAAACTGAATTGACTTGCTTTGTAGGGTGTGACTTTTTCTTCTGCTTGCCTTTGACACAGCTAATGCACTCCCCTTCCAGATGAAAACCTTTGATATTAACTCCTAATACCAAATCATTGTGCACCAAGTGATTCATCTTCCTTAGGTGAATATGCCCCATCTTTCGGTGCCACAATCTGGATTCTTTCTCAGTTGCTCTAGACACGAAACAATGTGCTTGACCAGTAGTTGTAGTTGCTACTGACATATCTAACACATATAAATCGTTTACTCTAGGTGCCCTCATAATAATCCATTCTTCAGGAACAACAAAACCAGGTTTCAGAATCAAACATTCCTTATCAGTGAAGTGAGTAGTATACTGATTGTCACAAATCTGCGAGATACTAAGCAGATTGTTCTCCAGCTCAGTGATGTAGTTAACTCTCTCAAACGTCACGATCCCATTGGATAACGTTCCTTCACCAACAATTCTACCACCTTCATGACCAGCAAATCCCACATAACCACCATTAATGTTCTTCACATCATACAGCAATGCGGTCTTCCCTGTCATATGTCGAGATGCACCACTATCCATAATCCATCTGGATATCAGTTGTGGAAGATCCTGCACAAAACAAACTACGACTTAAACATCTTCAAGAAAGATGCCGATTCATGCTTCGCAATCCAGGAAGCTCCGGCAATTCAAACTACTTATTCGAACATGGTGTCCACCCAGGCTTTATCAGCCTTAGGTGTAACCTTGACTCTAGCAACTTGAATTTTGAAATTTTTAGCCTTCAAAGGTGGAAAACTTGCATCATAATCAACCGAAATTGATTCTTCAGCCTTTTTCTCTTCAGAAGTTGAAATTTTCATTTCACCTTTTGGTTTCCAAATTTGTTCAGTTAATGCAACCCGTTTATAAAACTTGTCATTTTGAGTTACCAACTTCTTTACAGGTTCATTTTTTGCTTTTACATTGTTGATTTTAACATTTTGCTTCTCAACCACTTTCTTCTCAACATACATTGGTGATTTACCCTTCACATCAACCTTCTTTTGTTGAACCTTCACAGCTTCAGTCCTAGGCTTCACATATGTACACTTTCGTGCAATATGACCAACTTGTTCACATCTAAAACAAGTACGAGTATCAGCTACTCGACTCGTGCTTTCAGACTGAGCCTGTGAAGCTCTTTTCTCAAAGAACTCTTCATTCGATTTTGAAAAGATTTCATTTTTCTCATCAGAAAGTAAACGCGAACCATTCACAAACACCTTCTTTTCTGTAAACCTCTTGTTTTGAAAATTGTTCTTCCGATAACTATTACCACCCCGATAATCACCCGACCAATTGTTTCGATTGTTATTGTAAAAACGTGGTGAATAAACAGTTTTCTTGTTATAAACCCTGTCTTTCTTTCGACTCAGATTATTCACTTCTGACAACTCGACTTCAACAAGTTTGAAAACATTTGTCAATTTGTTCATGTTAACATTCTCAATTGGAAACTCTGAATCCGAATACAACTTATCAGATCCAGCCATCTTGTACATCACAAGACCCGGTTCATCACTTAAGTTGTTTTTGGACTTTAGTTTCGGAATGTATTTATCAAAGAAACACCCATCCTCCTCAGAAGTGTCACAATCCGGTTTAAGCACTTTGTCTACCACACTTTTCACCACATCACTTTGGACACCCTCTTCATTGGAAGATGTAAACGTGACATCAATATTTTCAGGAAGTTTAACTTCACTTTCTTCCTCAATTTCCACCAAACTAGACTGCTTTTTCGTGTAGTTGTCTAAAATTGGAAGTGGAACTTTGTGAAAACCTATACCCGTTCCATCAGAAAACACATCCTCGCCATCTTTGTTTTTCCCTATAGGTTTAGGAACAATATGCTGCAAAACAAAGCTTGCCGATTTATAGCTGTTAAGCTTCAACTGGATTCGTTCATTCTCAATTTCAGCTTCTTGAACTTTAAGTTTCAATTTAGCAATTTAATCCAGTTGTTCATTAATCGATTCTTCTTTTAATCTCAAAACAGCTCTTAGATGTTCATTTTCTTTAAAAGTTTTGCCATTTCGATCATCACTATCTTTGACAATGCTTTTCAATTTCTCAAACTTTTCAGAAATTTGACGGTTTTCAAGAATTAACTTTTCATTTTCAGATTTTAGTTTCTCATGTTCCTTTTTATCATTTTCAATTTGAGTTGTTAATTCTTTGTTCCGTTCAGTTGAAGCTCTTACACTTTTGTCACGATCAAGAATCTGATTTTCAACATTTCTAACCTTTGTTGTCAGATTCTGAATTTTCTCATTGTTAAGATACGTGACAGTGCTACAAAAATTGCATTGTTTGGTGCAATTTTTGCAGTCAGCATTCCCATCAATTTTGTTACCTGACGCATTTGTTGACACACTTTGACTGACCGATCCCTTTGACTCAGTGACAGAATTAGGATCTACCTCAAGTGCTTTTGCAGCTAGCACTTTGTCAGCCATCACTCCCAGGTTCTCAGCTGTCAACTCTTGCGTAGTATCAATTATGCCTGTATCAACCTGCTTTTCTTTCTTCTCTTTCTCTTCTTTCTCCTTTCTCTCTTTCTCTTTCGCTTCTTCAATCATTTTCGAAGTTGGTGTTCCCCACCACTTGTGCTGCCAATATTCATCTTCTTCTTGGTACTCCTTGATGATGGCTTCGATATCAATCGTTTTGTCATCAATTGCAATGTTGCCATACCTATCAAGATAGCACTCTCTATCTGGATCCCATCTGTTTGCTCTTCTAGCTTCCAGAAAGATACCAGAAAGTATGATAATCTTAGTTTCAGCAGTCATCTTTCGGTATTTATATTTTTGTTCTTCAGTACGATCATCTTTCCATGGCTTAGGTTCATCATTGCTTGCCATGAATGCGTAACCAACCGCATCTTCTTCCGGTAGAACTTCCTTACTCCAATCATACCCCTCATCATCATAAATCACAGCAAGAGCCCTTGATTTGTCTCTGTTATCTTCAGACTGCTTCAATCTAGGCGGCTCAGATTTATTCTGATGGTAGATTGCCTTTTTGTAATAATCATCTCGAAACGGATTCTCTGACTCATCAGCATATGCATTCCTGCATTCCCGTTTGAAATGACCCTTCTGCTTACATTTAAAACAAGTCACTTTTGACTTATCGAACCCCAGTTTTGTAGACGGACCACCGATCGTTTTTCTCCCTGTAATCTCCATGAAGCGTTGTGCACGTCGAACTGCACTTGCCATTGCCCAACGAATGTCGATCAGCTCCATTTCTTCAGGGTCTATCTGATCGTAGTCTTCTTTCGTCAGATTTGTATTCCCGATTTTTCCAGCCACCAACCCTTCATAGGATTCCAAAACAGACGCTAGAAAAACCATTTGTTGCTTGGCCGACTCTGCATCAAAGTTCTGTGCGTTCTTCAAGTCTATTGCGATGTTGCATTGAAACCTATTCTTTGCATCAGAATGACTTCCAGAAGATGAAGATCCACTATGAAAACCACTTTGACTTCCACTGCTTTGACCACTTTGACTTTCTTTGCCGACTGTTGACACATTTTCAGCAGAAAATGCAGTCTTTGGAGAAGTAGCTTTCGGCATCATGCTCTTTGGATAGTATAGATCCAGATTTTGTTGATAAGATGAATGATTAACTTTGTACGTCTTCTTCAATTCCAGTTCATGACTTTCCAGTTTCTCAATCACCAAATCTGGTTTCAACAAATCAGAAGGAATAGTGTTCTTAAGCATGAGAACATAATATCTCCACTCCCTCTCGTCTGGCAATGCATCGAACAACTTGTCTACTTGCTCCTCATCAGAATATTTGATATCATGTCTTGCTAATTCCAACTTCAGATGACCAAACCTTTCAATCATTTTACACACCGATTCATTTTTAAGACAACCAAACATATCAAACTCTTTCCTAAGAAGTTTCCTTTTATTTTTTACAATCTCTTTGCTTCCAAGACACTTCTTTTCAAGTTTTTCCCATAAGTCTTTAGAATTTGAGTAATCAATCAGTGAAATGATGTCTTCACGCACCGACTGAAACAATAATGCCACACATTTTTGCTCAGCCACAAAATTGTCAATCTCTTCAGTTGATCTTAATGCTTCACCATTTTTCTTTCCTTGTTCAAAACCATTCTTCATACTCTTCCAGCTAGGAAAAGCAAATGCCATCAACCAGTCTTCGAATTTTGTTGCCCACCTACTATAATCTTCTATAGCCATCAGCTTAGGAGGTTTGTTAAACGTTCCAAATGCGCTTTCAGACTCCCAAGCTTCCTTTTTCCTTTCTTTCGGTGGACTTTTGTTTGCATCACTTGAAGACGTTTCTTTGTTTCCGGAATCTCCAGCGAATGCGTACATGTCGCTGAAAGGATTCATGAAAATATCATCCATCTTGATCGTACCTGCAAGATTATCAAACACTTAGAAAAATTTTTAGGTTTTGAAAAGATTAACAGTTCAAGCGAAATACTTGAAGTAAACAGCTTTCAAGCGAAATCAGCTAACAAATCTATTTCAAGAGAAATCCTCTATTTCGCTTCAACAACACAATTTTCAAACCAAACAGTTTCAAGCGAACCCAACTATTTCGCTTCAGCTAAAACCAAACTTCAAGCGAAATCAAACAGCTCTATTTCGCTTCAGAATATCAGACTCTTCAAGCGAAATCTGTCAGAACAGTTAAGCGAAAACCACAATTTCGCTTCAGGAATTCAGTTTCGCTTCAGAGTTTCAAGCAATATAGTCCAAACAGTCTACTTTGAAGCGAAATCAACCTGTAACCTACGAACAACTTCAAGCGAAAACTAGTTTTAGGTCAATTTTAACATGTTTTAAGCTGAAATTTAGTCCGAATCTTTGTAGGCTTTATTAAAACTCAGTTTTACACGTTATACTTGAAAATTAGACCATTTTGACCGTTGGAACATGTTCAGATTTGAAAAATGTAAAAAGAAGTGAGTAGAAAGAAGATAATCCGCTGCTATGGTATGAACTCCTCGTCCTGAGCTCTGATACCACTTGTTGGACCGTTGTATGACCCTAAAACGTCAGTCAAGGCAATTCATCTCAGTTTAAGAAGGCGGAATCAACTTAAACAAAGTCATAACAGCTATAATCCTTTTAATCTTTCTTTTCTGATTGAT
Organism: Helianthus tuberosus; assembly: GCA_030545235.1. NCBI lineage: Eukaryota > Viridiplantae > Streptophyta > Magnoliopsida > Asterales > Asteraceae > Helianthus > Helianthus tuberosus. The sequence goes on along the minus strand of CM060429.1, from coordinate 133,050,505 downwards.
TTGAGTGCTTGTACAAGGTTTTCTGATACAGATCCGTCAGCACTTCGTCACACATACAATGACCTAGTGATCTCCCTTCAAGGAACTAACCACCTATATATAGGAGCCTTGATTTCGCTTGAGGAAGCCTGAAGCGAAATCTCTTGTGCTGATTTCGCTTCAAGCAAACATAACCCTACTTCAAGCGAAATCATGTGTTTCAACATAAAAACCCTAACTTAAACCCTAATACAAGTTCATTTAAACAATCCTAGACACAAGACTTGATAATGATGTAATCAACAGACATTCAGTGCACCAACAACACCCCATTCCTGTTGTATGGAATGTCAGAAACCGATTTTTGTCCAAATAGAGATTACCTTTGTGGTATTTCTATAGTCTCTAAGGTGTAGTTTGATACACTAAGGTTTGAATGAATTCTAAATCACATTTTTTGTATATTTTGTTATACTTCCAAGGTATAGTTTGATATGTGATATTGTACAAAACCAACATATATTTTGTTAATTACTAAAACATAGTTTGATATGTTATTTACAAAACCAAAGCATAGTTTAATATGTTATTTATAAAACTAAAGTATACTTATGATATACTACTGAAAACTATTATTTTGACAACTAAAGTATATTTGATATACTATCTGTTTAACTATTTTAGAACTAAAATATATTTTAATATATTACTTATCCGACTTTCTTAAAACCAAGGTATATTTTTATATATACTACAAACCTTTTTATCAAAACATTGTTTTATAAACAACATATCTTATAACAAACTCATTTTACTTGATTATTTATTTATCTATGCATTATTCTTTCATATCATCAAAAATTCTTATAAATTTTCGCATGATTTTATAAAGAAAACATTTTTAATTTCATGACTATTTTTTGTTAAACATTCTTTTAAACTTACAAGTCATGAATCCTGCATTAATAAAACCTATGTATCTCACAGGCATTTTTATGCTGTCGTACCTATTTTTACACATGTTTCAGGTGCTGCTATGTGATGATTGTTGATGCATGATATACATAGGACGGACCCGTGCCTTAGCGACTTAAAACTTGAAAGACAATATTTGTATTTATCTGATTTGTAATAAAACAATGAGTTCAATAATGCATTAAAACAAAATTATTTAATCCATGGTTATGAAACAATGATTCTGTTACGACACTCCCCGACGTTTCCGCCACGATTTGTTGTTTTTCGTGGTCGGGGTGTGACAGAAACAAGCATACATCAACAACTCAAACATAGCAAATAGTATGAAATTATGATTTTTAAACTAGCATGCATAAACAGCCTAAGCATAACAATATCATGGGAATACAAGTTGAAACTAACAGGTATTAACAACCTAAGCATAACAACAAACGTGTTCGATGAATTGAGTGCTTGATTATAATCGATGCTGTAAAGTGGATTTTGTATACATGTTGCACCCCAAAAATGCGTTAAAACGTAAAAAGGGTCAAGTATGCTCACTGTTTCGCAACGCATTCCTTGATAATCCCGAGAAGAGTCGAAGAGGTTGATATCGCAACGCCGAGGTCATCATACACGAGTAAATGAAGGTATATAAATATTAGTGGTTGCCGAAGTAATATTAAAATAAATATACATTTACATTTATTTAAAAAAAAGATTTCTTGCATTCGTTAGGCTTTGAGGTATGATGAACACTTTTCAAAATGTGGGTTTTTACGAAAAACGGGCAGAGTTCCCTCTGTTTTTGGACGATCCCGACAACACAAGCCGTCGATTATATGTTTTTCAAAATTCAACAATTCAATAATAATATAAATAATAAATATAGCTCTATGTAATTCTTTTTGTATAAACAAGTTATAAGGTTCGGTTTCACGATATAATGTTAATTAAGCATGAAACAAAGAAATTAATAATCTCGTCATCGTTATTCGAGTCTCGGGTTAACCCGTGACCCGTGTTGACCAGTTGACTGTTTGACTGAGATCGACCCGACAGTTGACTGTTTGACCACAGTTGACCGAACTCGATCCGAGGCCTAAAACGGAACCGGCGTGAACCCGAGTTGAACCAAGCCCCAAACCGAAGCCGAGTTGAAACGTACCTGAAACAACCCAAAACAGAAACTGATTTTGAAAATAAAACTGAAGTCTAAATGAATAATTCTCAAACCCTTACCGGAACTAAGCCGAGACTGAACCGGCTGACCGAGTTGACTGGCATTGGCCCGACACGAGAACTGACACCCGCACTTGACCGGGACTCGAGTTGGACCAGTCTGAAAACCCGAGTCGAACCGTGACTGAACCGAGGCTCGACTCAGACGACCCGATTCGGAACTGAACCGGAATTACTGGAACCACAGCCATTGTTGTCGTCGTTTCACTTTCTTCGTTCCTGCGTTTTTCACCACCATGTGCCACTGCCCGTAACCACCACTGACATGCCACCTACCACAGCACCGCCGTTGTGGTGGTTCTGCCGCTGTCACCGAGCGGCGCCACCGATGATGGTGGTCGGCCACTCGTTCACCAGTGCGAAAGAGGAGAGAGGGAGGTGTGTGGTCGTTCACCGTCGTCAGAGTACCCTGGAGAGCCGGCTCCGGTGATCGACGATAAATGACAGGGAAGGAGAGGTGACGAGGGGATGGCGTACCAGAGAAGAAGGATGTTGGTCGGGTGGAGTGGCTTGCGTGGCCGGACGTCGTCGCCGAAGTGCCAGCCGGAACCGGCTCCGGTGACCGGGGCTTGAGAGAGACAGGGTTTAGCCATTTTTTATACTTTCCATTATTTACACAAATAGTCCCTAAACTTTTCCCACTAACTTATGTTACGTTATAAAAAGAACTAACTTTATAAAACAAACTAACTATGTTAGTTTACTAACTTTAAAATTTAACGAGACTAACTTAGTTTATTATAAAAATAACTTTTAAATAGTAAAATAAATAAATTTAATTAAGTTAACAATTGGTAAATAAACATATCTATAGCGAATTAATTAAAGAAAAATGATTTTCGACGATTAACCTTTTCGGAAGGGACAAGTTTCTAAAAAAAAGATTTTCAAGACTCGCTTTCTAAATTAGGAAGGTTATGAAAACGCGGGGCGTCACATTCTCCCCTCCTTTAGAAAATTTCGTCCCGAAATTTATTCAAGAGGAAGACCTTGGAGAACAAACATTTTGGCTAAAAGAGTCGTGATGTAGCATTAGTAAAAGCGTATATGTAACAACTCTCATCAAAAGTTATATTTATTTAATCAAATTGTCCAATAGGAAACCCTAATTGAGAAACCCAAATGATTCTGTATAATCCCTAAAATTTTTAGAACATTTGGAATTAGAATCAGGGCCCCTAAAAATCAAGGGGGGTAAACCCTAATTGACGATTACCTCTAAAATGCGTTGTCTAAACTGAAAATTCTCAGAATAGCGATTCAGCAGGCCTATACTAGTGACAAGGCTACCCTAGGGTAGGTTGGTACCCCAGGCGAGTCGCGACAGGGTCGGCAACATCTTCCGCGACACGCGGGGGAATCCAATTTCACGTATAAATAGAACAGTCTGTTTCATGCAATTGAGTGTTCGTTCGACGTTCAATTTCAAATTGTACGCTGAGTTATAATCAAAACAGTCCCAAAACACACACTGATCACGAAGTGCTGCCACAATTCAGGGTAATAACTCGATCGCTGCTACGATTCAATGTCCGATCGATTAAACTATCCAATGGATGTTTAAGTGTTGCCCACGTTAGGGTTTATGCTTTGTCATTCGTCGTTAAATCGATAGATGTTTAAGTATCGCACTTTGTCATTCGTTGTGAAGGTTGTAATCTCGTGAGTTATCGTAAATGCTGTATTAAGTTACTAACCTAGTTTGTGTGCCTGATTATTTAAACTAGGTTATCAAGGCTAATCAGTAGAATAAGCTCTGTTAAATCTGCAATGTGAGTCATTCTCTTTTTATCAAATCTGTTTACCAAAAAGTATGTTTATTTTCAAGATTATAATTACAGTGATTAAGTTTATGTAGTCACCAAATTACAGCCGGTATGTGGGGTATTGTGCACATTACTGTTTTTATCAATTTAGGTGGGCGAACCTAAATAATGATACTCGTTACTATTGGGTGAACGGACTCAATAGTAATATGACCACAGTCACCGAAACAAGTCGATGACAAGTACTGTGGGTATTTGGTTGAAATAAACATTGTAATCTCTCTTAATACTGTGAATTATAACAAAAGAGTCATTTTAGCAAAATGAATGATTCACTCAGTATTTCCCGCTGACAAAACCTTTTTCAAACATGTTTCAGGTGATCTGATGTGATCCAGGAAAAGTGCCGTGAAGCACTATCAGCTTAAGGAAGTGGCTCGGTATAAAAATAAAGAAACATGTTTTGTAAAATAAAAGATTTCCTGGTGAAATCTCAAGATTGTAAATTATCGGGTTTTATCCCGAATTGTGAAATAAAATAATCGGGAAATATTTCGGTTTTTAAAAGATCCTGATGATAAACTTCCGCTGTTAAACTCACTTAATTAAATACCACGGGATTTCTGTCCCGCGGCTCCTAAAACGGGTCAAACCGAGTCGGGGGCCATGACAGAAATAAGGTGGTATCAGAGCCACTGATTTAAGCCTATTAAGTATTTAGAAATACTTAATTTTACAGATTGCCAATTATGTGATTATGTGTTTTATTAACTGATTATTTGTTAATTACAGTATGGGTAAACAAAAGCTGTCAAACATCTATCTTAAACTAGATAGGTCATCCAACGAGAAGGGAAGTTCATCCCAAACAAAACCTTATGTAATTCCTGAAGAAGGAATATTTGTCCGTAAGGCACATTATGAAGAACCACTTTATCCTAATAAAAGAAGTTTGATTATTAGGAAAAGTCAGGAGGAAATAAGGAAAACCGAGAGAAGAAAGTTAAACAAGAAACCCAGGAATTAATCAATAAATCACCTTGGGAGGACAAATTAGATGAGAAATGGGCAAATCTTTATATGCTAGCCACAGTAGCAGAAAATGCAAATCTCTAAATACTCAAAAGTTTTAACACTTTTATTTTCCAGAAACCTTATTTAGTAAATAAATAAGTTACAGTAAATCGTAGTATAATTTACTTGTCAGTTGTTTTATGTATGCAATAATATTTACGGGTTATCTATAAAATTTTGTTATTTTTATTTTAACATTTGGTATGTATTTTGCATATATGCTAAACAACATGAATGAGATATTAGAAGGTTTAGAAAATCTTAACCTCTATCCTATTAAGATAGAAGTTTCAAAGGAATTCACCGATTACTTCGCTGATAAAGAAGAACCCATGGAATTTCAATCCAAACCACTGGCAAAACCTAAACCCAAGAAAAGAAGCAGATTTGTGGGCTGGAGGCGTGTACGTAGGAAAAAGCCAGCAACAAGAAAGGTTACTACAACTGAAGAACCAAAAGACAAAGGGAAAGGGGTAGAAATTGAGGAAAATATTAATCAAATAGAAGCTGAGAAGAGTTTTAAGCAAACAGAAAGAGAAATCGGAGAAAGTTCTAGACAGAAACAGAAAATGACTCCCTGGGAAGTTTTAGATCATAAATTAGTAATGAGTGACCTCATCGGACCTGCCGATGGAAACCTTGAACCATCCAATCCAAACCTTATATTTACTGAAGAAGATCTTTTCAGCTACCCACTAGAAGCTCCAATCCCAATCAATCTGGAACCTGCTATTCCAGATCCTATTGTCCAACCTCAACCATTACCAGTAGAATTAGATGAATGGTGGACAACTGATTGGCAATACCAAAATCTTTTAAACAACCCTGATACATTTTTCCCACAAGTTGACCCAGAACCTCCACTATACCCAACTATGAGCCCGGAGAATCTGGCTGAACTTCGTCTTTGGGGCGAAGAGTTAATTGATGCAGGAAATAGGATTAGGGATGTGGGAGAAAGGGTTACTTGGAAGTATGACGAAAGGGAGCGTTGTTTTTAAAAAATTAGCTGACCAAATAATGGGAGGTTGCAGGAATATGTGTTAATAAATAATCATAATAACCAGTATGTGTAATAACTTAACAATAAAACGTTGTATGATAATCGTGTGTACGAGGCATAATATAATATATAGAAATGAAACTTGTGAAATCAATAATTTTGATTATACATGTTAATGTGATTATGTGCAGACTGTTTTATTATATTTATATTTATACTAATTATTTATATAAAATTAATTATCAGATGGCAAACATTGGTAATGAACCAGTAAATGAGGTTAATCAGTCTGAGCAACATCCAGGAGATCAATATATGACTAGGCAAGATATTGAAAATATTGTTGCTCAAGGGATAGCCAATGCTATTCCAGCCATCGTTGCTGCTGTAAAGAATCCAATCGAACCGCAACAAATCGTTCCTAGTAAACGTATTTCTGAAGATAACTTCAGTAATAGTGTAAACGGAGGCAATGATCATGTTAATCATAATGGGGAACCACATCAAGCTCCATTACCAAAGAAAATGAAAACTGCAACGCCTAGTTGCACTTTCAAAGAATTCCTTGCTTGTAAACCCACTGAATTTGCAGGCAATGAAGGAGCAACTGCATCACTGCGTTGGTTAGAGAAAACCGAAGCAGTCATTGCAATAAGTAAATGTGCTAAAGATGATCAGGTCATGTACGCATCAAATTTCTTCAAGGAAGGAGCACTCGAATGGTGGAACACTGTGTTATAATCAAAAGGAAGAATGATAGCTTATGCCATGACTTGGGAAGAATTTAAGGGTTTTGTAGAAAGGAAATTCTGTCCCGAGTATGAAAAGGAACAAATGACAAATAAGTTCCTAAATCATCGGATGATGGGTGTAGATTGTCGTGGTTATACTTCTACATTCTTTGAATATGCTAGAGTGGTACCAACGCTGGCTTCGCCAGAACCGGTACTCATTTCTCGCTACATTTGGGGACTGATTAGTGAAATCCGTAATATCGTTAAAGCTGCGAGACCTCGCACTATTGACGATGCTGTGGAATTAGCTAATACCCTAACCGATGAACTAGTACGCACCCAAGATGAAAACAGGAAGAAGGAATTAGCTCAGAAAATTTCCCAAGGATTTCATATGGGTAATAATAGCAATTTCAAAAGACGAGGAACAGGGCAACCCTCAACTCCACCGTTCTGCAGAAATTGCAAAAAGAAACATTTTGGAAGATGTAGTGTAACCTGCAATTTTTGTAAAATGGTAGGACATCGTGAAGAAAACTGCAGGAAGAAAACAACAATCTGCTATAACTGTGGAGAAAAGGGACATTTTAAACCAGAATGTCCTAAATTAATCAAACCAGCAGACAACAAAACCAAGGCGACAGATGGAACTATTAAGAAGAATTCCAGGGCATTTCAGCTAACCACTCAAGAAGCAGAACTCATCTCAGAGGTGATAGCGGGTACGTTCCTAGTTCACAACATTTACGCCAAAGTATTATTTGACTCTGGTGCAAACCAAAGTTTTATAAATACTTCATTCTGCCAAGCTCTTAATTTACCTTTAACCAATATTAGGCAGATTTTTACGGTTGAAACGGCAGACGGAAATTCAGTTAAAATAGATAAAGTTTTGCAAGAAGAAAACATAGAACTTTTAGGACATAAATTCTCTGCAAAACTGTTGCCGATGAATTTAGCTGAATTTGATGTTGTATTAGGAATGGATTGGTTAGTAGCCTACCATGCTAGAATCCTTTGTGATCAGAATTCCATAGAAATTCAATCACCCACCGGAGAAGTGATTAGGATTACAGGAGATAAACCACGTAAACCCATGAAGTTCATATCAGTAATGAAAGTTGCTAATTATGAACGAAAACAAGGAATAGTGTATATGATTTCGGTAATCATTAGTACTAAGGGAAAAGATCTTAAGGAAATACCAGTAGTCTCAGAATACCCAGATGTATTTCCAGAAGAATTACCAGGGTTACCACCAAATAGGGAGGTAGAGTTTAGGATTCATCTAATTCCAGGAACTACACCGATAGCCAAGGCACCTTATCGGTTAGCACCTACAAAAATGTTAAAACTGAAAAAGCAATTAGATGAATTACTAAATAAAGGTTTCATACAACCTAGTTCATCTCCTTGGGGAGCACCAGTATTATTTGTTAAGAAGAAGGATGGTTCAATGAGAATGTGTATCGATTATAGAGAATTGAATAAGGTTACAATTAAGAATCGATATCCATTACCTAGGATTGATGATCTGTTTGATCAACTTCAAGGAGCTATATATTTTTCTAAGATAGATTTACGCTCTGGATATCATCAATTGCAGGTACAAGAAGAAGACATACCTAAAACTGCTTTCAGAACTAGGTATGGTCATTATGAGTTTACAGTCATGCCCTTTGGGTTAACGAATGCACCTGCAGCATTCATGGACATGATGAATAGAATCTGTAAACCATATTTGGATAAATTTGTAATTGTTTTCATAGACGATATACTTATTTATTCCAAAAGTCAGACGGAGCATTGTGATCACCTTCATGCCCTCTTAACTTTGTTAAGAAAAGAAAAGCTTTACGCCAAATTCTCGAAGTGTGAATTTTGGTTAAAGGAAGTGCAATTCCTAGGACACATGGTGAATCACGAAGGTATTCATGTAGATCCTGCTAAGATAGAGGCGATTACAAATTGGAAGGTTCCACAAACAGCAATGGAAATAAGAAGTTTTATAGGTTTAGCTGGATATTATAGATGGTTTATTAAGGATTTTTCCAAGATAGTCGTACCATTAACTAAGTTAACCTATAAAGCCATTAAGTTTGAATGGGGACCTAAGCAAGAAGAAGCCTTTAGAATATTGAAGCAGAAATTAACAAATGCACCAATCTTAGCCTTACCAGAAGGAACTGAAGATTTTGAAGTATATTGTGGTGCTTCAAAACTAGGATATGGATGTGTGCTTATGCAATGCAAAAAGGTGATTGCATATGCTTCAAGGCAATTGAAAAAGCACGAAGAAAACTATACGACTCATGATTTAGAATTAGGAGCCGTAATTTTTGCCCTTAAGATTTGGAGACATTATCTTTACGGAAGTAAATTTACTGTCTACACAGACCACAAAAGTTTAAGATATATATTTAGGCAAAAAGAGTTAAACATGAGGCAAAGGAGATGGATGGAAATCCTAAGTGACTACGACTGTGATATTCAGTATCACGAAGGAAAGGCAAATGTAGTTGCAGATGCCTTAAGTCGTAAGTATTATGAAAAACAAAGACGGGTTCGTGCTCTCAGATTAAATCTACAAATAGATTTAATGGAACAATTGAAGAATGTTCAAGCTACAGCAATCAAGGATGATGCTGAAGGAATGAAAGGAAGAATAAAGGAATTAGAACAAGGAGCAGATGGAATTTGGAGATTCCACAAAAGTAGAATTTGGGTACCTAAGCAGGGAGACTTAAGACCTAAGATTTTAGAAGAATTCCATAAATCTAGGTATACTATGCACCCAGGAAACAATAAGATGTACCAAGATTTAAGAAAGAACTTTTGGTGGATATGAATGAAAAAGGATATAGCACGATATGTTTCTAAATGTCTCACTTGTTCACAAGTTAAGGCAGAACATCAGAAACCCTCAGGTCTACTACAACAATTAGAAATGCCTGTATGGAAATGGGAACTTATAACAATGGATTTTGTTACTAAGTTACCCAAAACCAGAAAAGGTAATGATGCGATTTGGGTAATTGTGGATCGATTAACCAAATCAGCTCACTTTTTACCAATGAAAGAAACCTTTAGTATGGAAAGGTTGGCAAAATTGTATGTAGATGAAGTTGTATCCTTACATGGAGTCCCACTCTCCATTGTTTCGGATAGGGATAGTCGTTTTACTTCTCATTTATGGAAAAGTTTCCAGCAAGCTATGGGAACTCGATTAAATCTGAGCACTGCATATCATCCCCAAACAGACGGACAAAGTGAAAGGACAATCCAAACTCTAGAAGACATGCTCCGAGCATGTGTAATAGATTTTGGTGGAAATTGGGATGATCATTTACCATTAATTGAATTCTCCTATAACTATAGCTATCATTCAAGTATTGAAACCGCCCCATTTGAAGCATTGTATGGAAGAAAGTGCAGAACTCCAGTCTGTTGGGCAGAAATAGGAGAAAGTCAATTATCAGGTTCTGAAATAGTGCAAGAGACGACTGATAAGATTACTCAAATCAAGGAAAGACTGAAGATGGCTCGTGATCGTCAAAAGAGTTATGCAGACAATAGATGCAAGCCGTTAGAATTCCAAGTGGGAGACAAAGTACTATTGAAAGTTTCTCCTTGGAAAGGAGTAGTTAGATTCGGAAAGAAAGGAAAGCTAAGTCCAAGGTACGTAGGACCATTTTCAGTGATCCAACGTATAGGACCAGTTGCTTATCGTTTACAACTACCAGAAGAATTAGCAGGAGTACATGATGTATTTCATGTATCCAATCTCAAGAAATGCTTATCAGATGAATCACTTGTAGTACCTCTTCGAGATATAAAGGTAAACGAAAAGTTGAAATTTGTTGAGAAACCTCTTCAAATTGAGGATCGAAAAATCAAGTTTCTCAAACACAAACGACTAGTTTTAGTCAAAGTCAGATGGGATTCAAAGAGAGGAGCTGAATACACTTGGGAGCTGGAATCAGAAATGAAGCGAAAGTATCCTCACTTATTCCAGTAAATCTCGAGGACGAGATTTTATTAAGGTGGGGAGAATGTAACAACTCTCATCAAAAGTTATATTTATTTAATCAAATTGTCCAATAGGAAACCCTAATTGAGAAACCCAAATGATTCTGTATAATCCCTAAAATTTTCAGAACATTTGGAATTAGAATCAGGGCCCCTAAAAATCAAGGGGGGTAAACCCTAATTGACGATTATCTCTAAAATGCGTTGTCTAAACTGAAAATTCTCAGAGTAGCGATTCAGCAGGCCTATACTAGTGACAAGGCTACCCTAGGGTAGGTTGGTACCCCAGGCGAGTCGCGACAGGGTCGGCAACATCTTCCGCGACACGCGGGGGAATCCAATTTCACGTATAAATAGAACAGTCTGTTTCATGCAATTGAGTGTTCGTTCGACGTTCAATTTCATATTGTACGCTGAGTTATAATCAAAACAGTCCCAAAACACACACTGATCACGAAGTGCTGCCACAATTCAGGGTAATAACTCGATCGCTGCTACGATTCAATGTCCGATCGATTAAACTATCCAATGGATGTTTAAGTGCTGCCCATATTAGGGTTTATGCTTTGTCATTCGTCGTTAAATCGATGGATGTTTAAGTATCGCACTTTGTCATTCGTTGTGAAGGTTGTAATCTCGTGAGTTATCGTAAATGCTGTATTAAGTTACTAACCTAGTTTGTGTGCCTGATTATTTAAACTAGGTTATCAAGGCTAATCAGTAGAATAAGCTCTGTTAAATCTGCAATGTGAGTCATTCTCTTTTTATCAAATATGTTTACCAAAAAGTATGTTTATTTTCAAGATTATAATTACAGTGATTAAGTTTATGTAGTCACCAAATTACAGCCGGTATGTGGGGTATTGTGCACATTACTCTTTTTATCAATTTAGGTGGGCGAACCTAAATAATGATACTCGTTACTATTGGGTGAACGGACTCAATAGTAATATGACCACAGTCACCGAAACAAGTCGATGACAAGTACTGTGGGTATTTGGTTGAAATAAACATTGTAATCTCTCTTAATACTGTGAATTATAACAAAAGAGTCATTTTAGCAAAATGAATGATTCACTCAGTATTTCCCGCTGACAAAACCTTTTTCAAACATGTTTCAGGTGATCTGGTGTGATCCAGGAAAAGTGCCGTGAAGCACTATCAGCTTAAGGAAGTGGCTCAGTATAAAAATAAAGAAACATGTTTTGTAAAATAAAAGATTTCCTGGTGAAATCTCAAGATTGTAAATTATCGGGTTTTATCCCGAATTGTGAAATAAAATAATCGGGAAATATTTCAGTTTTTAAAAGATCCTGATGATAAACTTCCGCTGTTAAACTCACTTAATTAAATACCACGGGATTTCTGTCCCGCGGCTCCTGAAACGGGTCAAACCGGGTCGGGGGCCGTGACAGTATACATGTGTGAGTTTAAACAGTTTTGAATCAATCAAAGTGGAGATGTACATAAATAATATAAGGTAGTTTTAAAAGTAATGTGGTAGATTAGAATTCGAACGTTTAAACAAAGTAGGTTGTAAACGGGGTTCGTATAAAGACAGAATAATGGAGAATAATGGGGGGTAAAAAGTGAGCGATTGATCGAACAGACGAATACGCGTATAAGGATGGCTTAAGTATTGGATATACGAAAGAGAGGTGTTAAGAATGAAGTCTCGTCGTGGATGATCGGGTATCTCACACTTAGCAATGCGTTTGTGAGTTGTTAAAGTTTTGTATTGGGTCAAAAAGGTCTGCAACACACCGAATTCCTCATGGCACGTTTTACGAAAACTTGGCAACTTAGTGAAAACACTTATATATAGGAAGTACCAGCGGCGTATCCACCATGTTTTGACCACATTACGTCCGTTTCGTACTCGGTGTCATGTTACGTTCCGTGTCTTACCATACACAGTAGTACACTCTAGGGTTCTCATGCGCTTATCACTATAATCCCTTGTGCACTTGCAATTATATTGATTGTTGCATGATCCGCTTAGCTTGTACTAGTTGTGTATGAATCAGGGTTTATTAACGTATTACGAGTGAGAATGATATCGTATAGTAATTTAAGTATGTAAGCATGATTGGTATTTAAGTATGAGAGATGTTATAAGTATGAGTATGATTAAAGTCTTTGAATAGTCCACACGAGATATTTAGTTAACTAGATTAACGCATTACTGGCATGTGATCTCACTGGTCAAACCATCGTGTCCGCAAGTATGTATGAATGTCTTAACATGACTGCAAGTCCATGCAGCGGGCGTTACTCCTATAGCGCTACACAAGCGCTATATATATTAAGGTGAGGCTTCATCCGAAGTTAATGACAAAATGTCAACCCAACGTTTAACGCAAGCGTCATCTAATCATAGCACATGTCATCATTTCGTTGCTATGAAAAGATCCGTAAAAGTTTAAAGAGTAAACTGCCATTTTGGTCCCTGTGGTTTGGCCAGTTTTGCCACTTTAGTCCAAATCTCAAACTTATTACATCCAGGGCCCTGTGGTTTGCATTTTGTTGCCATTTTAGTCCAAAATCCAAAAAACCTCCTTTTTGACTGTTGAGAGCTGCCTATTTTGTCCTTTAGTGCAGGGGTATTTTGGTCATTTATGTTTTATTTAAAACAATTCAACAACAACAACAACAAAACCCAGAAAATCAAGAACATCTTCAAAGTTCATCATCAAAACCCAGAAAATCAAGAACATCTTCAAGAAAAAACGAGGCTCAGATCTGTATCTTCAAGAACATCATCAAACATGAACATCAAAACCCAGAAAATCCACCAAATCAAGAACATCATCACAGCCTAAAAATCAAGAACATCATCACAGCCTAAAAATCAAAACCCAGAAAATCCACCAAATCAAGAACATCAAAACCCAGAAACCAGAAAATCAAGAACATCTTCAAGAAAAAACGTGGCTCAGATCTGTATCTTCAAGAACATCATCAAACATGAACATCAAAACCCAGAAAATCCACCAAATCAAGAACATCATCACAGCCTAAAAATCAAAACCCAGAAAATCCACCAAATCAAGAACATCAAAACCCAGAAAATCCACCAAACCCAGAAAACCCAGAAAATCCACCAAATCAAGAACAAGCATAAAAATCATCACAGCCTCATGGTGAACAAGCATAACAGAACAAGTAACAACACACAATACATATATAACGGAGGGTTGTTGAAGATAATAAATATAATGCCACTGCCAGAACAACAACAGCAACAACAATGTCACTGCCGGTTGTATCTTCATCATCACAGTCTCCGATTGTCACTTAATTTGAAGCTTTGAACAAACGAAACCCTAGAAAACCTAAAACCCCTAATTTTCAAAATCAACAACAGGATGGTGATGAAGATGGCGGTGTTGGCGAAGATGGTGTTGGCGACGGTGGTGTTGGCGACGGTGGTGTTGGCGAAGATGGTGATGAAGATGGCGGGGACGGTGATGATACAGTGGTGGGGTGATGGTGATGAAGATGAGATGATGGGGGGACGGTGGTGTTGGCGGCGACGGTGGGGGTGGTTGTTGGGGTGGAGACGATGTTGATGATGAAGATGAGATGATGGTGATGAAGATGGAGTACTGATGAAGATAGAGAGAATATAAATGGATAATCAGGGTTTTATAATATGAAGATGGTGTTGAAGATGATGATAATCAGGGTTTTATAATATTACAAAATACCCAAAATACCCCTGAGGATAAGGACAAAACAGGAGGGTCAAAAGTGGGAAATCTGGTCAAATTTGAGTTTTGGACTAAAATGGCAACAAAATGCAAACCACAGGGCCCTGGATGTAATAAGTTTGAGATTTGGACTAAAGTGGCAAAACTGGCCAAACCACAGGGACCAAAATGGCAGTTTACTCAAGTTTAAATTAACATGACCCCAAGTCCATGAGGCGGTGCGCTACTCATATAGTGCTTCACAAGCACTATATATGTTAAGGTGTGGCTCAAACAAATCGAACCAACGTGTCCGCAAGTATCATCTCTATAGCACATGTCATCATTTCATTGCTATAAAGACCGTAAAAGTTTAACTTAACGTAACCACAAATCCATGTGGCGATGCGCTACTCCTATAGTGCTTCACAAGCACTATATACGTTAAGGTGTGGCTTCTTACGAAGCTAATGACCAGTTCATCACATAAAGAATGTCTAGTAATCCCGAATCAAGTATAACGTATCAGTATGCGTGCATTAATTTATTGTGTAAAACGATGATTAGGTAACAAGTATTAAATTGCATAAAAGTTAAGTTAATATAAAAAAGAGGCTTGATAAGTATTGGAGTGCTTCGGGTTTAGAAACTTCGACTATTCCAAAGTAAATCGCAAGTCCTTCCGAATTAGGGAGACATGCTTTGGCCTAATAGGTATAATACTCTCGTCGCCAGGCGATTAACGGTATTTTACCCTTCCAGTTAGTACATGTCTCTAATTTGATTGAAAATACGAAACTTTGGCGAGATTGAAAATCGTAGAGCGGGACCAGTCACCAAGGTGTGGATATCAATCCTAGCTTGACAATTTCGTCCCCAAAATGTGGTTTATTGAACGAAACAAGATAAAATCTCGAATCATCAATAAGGATCCACTAGGGTATGAAATGGAAATTCCCATCAAGATACGGATATCACTCCTGACTTGATGGTGAAATTTCGTGCAAAATAACATGTAAGGTGGATTAATATTCGTCACCAAAGGCGGGAATCACCCCTATTCTAGTGAGTCGTTTCGATGGTGGAATATGAGTATCTTCAAGTATGTATTGTGTGAAATGTTTTAGAAAAGACACATTGTATATTTAGACAAAAGAAGAGGTAGAAGCAAATAGGAAGAATTACATATTAAGCAAGAATAAGGAATTGTCAAGTTTTGGTACTTAGACTATAGACTAGGTCGAACATGACAATTCTACCTAATTCTCTATAGTTATGGCTCTGATACCAATCTGTCACACCCCAACCGATGGCGGAAAAATCGGGATGAGATGAAGTGTGTAGATTGCAAGAGACTTCATAACGCTATTTTGTGTCAAGTATTTAATAATTACATTTTACATGGTTCGAACTAGAATACCACAAGATTAAATTAAATAATGCACAATAAGTATTCAAATAATTAAATTTCATTTCATTGATAATTAATTATTACAAGTATAGGAAACAGAATACAACAGGATTGAAAGTAAATTACAATACAACGAGCAATAAAGTTTAAATGCGTTTCTAGGCAATCCTACTGGATTCATCTGTCACAATCCTGCAACATGTATTAAAAGCATGGGTCAGTACAAAAGCACCGGCGAGCATACAAGTTTGAATATAATTATAAGTATAAAAGTTTGTCTCAAGTTCACATAGCATTTATTATTCACGTCGAAACGAGCATACATCAACAACTCAAACATAGCAAATAGTATGAAATTATGATTTTTAAACTAGCATGCATAAACAGCCCAAGCATAACAATATCATAGGAATACAAGTTGAAACTAACAGGTATTAACAACCTAAGCATAACAACGAACGTGTTCGATGAATTGAGTGCTTGATTATAATCGATGGTGTAAAGTGGATTTTGTATACATGTTGCACCCCAAAAATGCGTTAAAACGTAAAAAGGGTCAAGTATGCTCACTGTTTCGCAACACATTCCTTGATAATCCCGAGAAGAGTCGAAGAGGTTGATATCGCAACGCCGAGGTCATCATACACGAGTAAATGAAGGTATATAAATATTAGTGGTTGCCGAAGTAATATTAAAATAAATATACATTTACATTTATTTTTAAAAAAAAGATTACTTGAATTCGTTAGTCTTTGAGGTATGATGAACACTTTTCAAAATGTGGGTTTTTACGAAAAACGGGCAGAGTTCCCTCTGTTTTTGGACGATCCCGACAACACAAGCTGTCGATTATATGTTTTTCAAAATTCAACAATTCAATAATAATATAAATAAATAAATATAGCTCTATGTAATTCTTTTTGAATAAAGAAGTTATAAGGTTCGGTTTCACGATATAATGTTAATTAAGCACGAAACAAAGAAATTAATAATCTCATCATCGTTATTCGAGTCTCGGGTTAACCCGTGACCCGTGTTGACCAGTTGACTGTTTGACTGAGATCGACCCGACAGTTGACTGCTTGACCACAGTTGACCGAACTCGATCCGAGGCCTAAAACGGAACCGGCGTGAACCCGAGTTGAACCAAGCCCCGAACCGAAGCCGAGTTGAAACGGACCTTAAACAACCCAAAACAGAAACTGATTTTGAAAATAAAACTGAAGTCTAAATGAATAATTCTCAAACCCTTACCGGAACTAAGCTGAGACTAAACCGGCTGACCGAGTTGACTGGTGTTGGCCCGACACGAGAACCGACACCCGAACTTGACCGAGACTCGAGTTGGACCAGTCTGAAAACCCGAGTTGAACCGTGACTGAACCGAGGCTCGACTCAGACGACCCAATTCGGAACTGAACCGGAATTACTGGAACCACCGCCATTGTTGCCGTCGTTTCTCTTTCTTCGTGGCCGGACGTCGTCGCTGGAGTGCCAGCCAGAACCGGCTCCGGTGACCGGATTTAGGGTTTAGACATTTTTTATACTTTCCATTATTTACACAAATAGTCCCTAAACTTTACCCACTAACTTATGTTATGTTATAAAAAGAACTAACTTTATAAAACAAACTAACTAGGTTAGTTTACTAACTTTAAAATTTAACGAGACTAACTTAGTTTATTATAAAAATAACTTTTAAATAGTAAAATAAATAAATTTAATTAAGTTAACAATCGGTAAATAAACATATCTATAGCGAATTAATTAAAGAAAAATGATTTTCGACGATTAACCTTATCGGAAGGGACAAGTTTCTAAAAAAAAAATTTCAAGACTCGCTTTCTAAATTAGGAAGGTTATGAAAACGCGGGGCGTTACATCACTCAATTTGATTTTCACATAATTCGCATAAAAGACACTTTTGTATCCAACATATTTTACAACTTCAGTTGTATGGACTGTTGGTCCAGAAACTTTCCATTTCATTAGAGAACTAAACTCTGCCTTATTTGCGTCTTTTTATTTTGGCCAATCATTTCTTAATATTCATTCATAGGCAGATCTTAAATCTTGATCATAATCATTTAATCATTTTAACTGCTACATTATATACAAAAGTATAACGACGTCGATTTTTATTTTGATTCCATACATATCTTAGACATGATACAACTTATCGAGATCTCTTTATTTCCAGGTACCCGAGGTTCTTCTTCAACCATTATGTCTATTGTCTATTCAGGAGATCTTATTACTATAACCTCGACTTGACCATCTTAATTACTTGCTCCAATTTTCAAGGAATTTTATTATTGGAATCAACTAGTCTACCACGCTTTAGGTGTGCAATAGACTCATTACAAAAATATGTGGTTGTCTTTTTGGGACACAAATATAACTAGAGCATAAGCAGTTGATTATGTGACTTACTTAGTCACTCTATTTAGGTCAGTGAACTTGTCTGGTAATTTGTTCTTTAATATTGGTAAATGAATTATATTTTAAACTTCTAGTTCATAGTTTATAGTCTGAGGATCAAGATGACATGATAATTCATTTCACTTTTCACTTTCCAACTGCTTGTTATCTCCCCCTAATGTTGGGAACATTCATTCAGTAAAGTGATGACTTTAAGTATTTAATCATAGACGATTTTATACCCAACATATTCTCAAACTTTTTAGAAGTCCCATCTTTGTGCGGTGTGGTGGATGAGTTTCAATATATGTCGCACAACCAAAATCTTTGATGATACATCTTTGGTTCCTGACCAAAAACCAACTATATGCGGAGAACTATAACTTATTGGCTTGATGTGAATTGATGGTACCATATATAAAATTACATGTACCTAAATGAACTTTTGCTCCTCTCATAATTATTGGCTTTGTAACCAATAGTAGACATTTAGTGATCATCTCAACAATAACACTTATTCCAATGATCGTTAATAACTTGGGAATCAAATTCATTATTATAAAATAAATATACTAATCTGGATAAATATGTTTGCTATCACATTAGCTAAGCCACAATCACACAAGCTTCAGGTTGTGGATTTGATAACCATTTAGACGATGCATCGATTTAAAACACTAAATGGTATCATGTTGGGATATGCATATCATTTAATCGCTTCCAGAATATTTAGGTATACACACCCTCGTTTATTTTGCAAATATATAATTTCCCTTGAGAGCAAACATTACATGCTAATTATTATCTTGAAGAATCTTCCAATTCCTTCCAGTTCTTCAATATGTTTCACATCATCAATGACTCGGGATGGTCTGACCGGTCATGCCAACTAATTAAATAATTATGATCCATAAACTTCTGGTTTATGATCGTATGTGTATTACTTGCTTGTATGTAATACAAAACGTATGATACGAGATAATATATTATAATTTCAAAGTTAAAACCATCACGTTATGCAATCACTTATCAGTTTGCCACTTTTGGTGGTCCATTAAAATGGCCATCATTACAATTCTTATAGTCAATCTCATCATTACAAGTGTCTCAATTAGGTCCATCATTACATTTACAATGATAATCACATTCACTATTGAGAATGGAGTAGAACCAAAACAAGCTTCATAACTTTTCATTATTTACTCGGTCACATGAGTATAAAATCATTTCTTTTTTCATACCTCTTATAATGATATTGCTACTTTAGGAGCAAATGTCTCAAGTGTGACAAATGAAAAGAATTTAATCGATTTTCCTTGTAGATAATGTTCTCTTTGTTTACCATCAATTGAGAAGTAGTTGAGTCGTATACAATTTATCAATCTTATATCTTACGACCTTTATAACGATCATTGTATAGTCATCACATTATTAACATGGTTGATCTCATTACATGAGCATCATAACGATTTCCTCAATTACCATGATTACGAACTTTACACCAATTATTATATCATCACATTCAATTCAAGGAATGAATTATAACCATACAACCATCATGGTGACATCATTACAATTTTCTTAGTTGTGTGCATGATCTTCACCTTTACACTGGTGATTATATGATCACATTCACTTCATGGATTAGATTCACACAACTTTCACATGTGGTTGTTTTAAAACTTATATATTCTTTAATGATCTTGCTACTCCAGAATGGAGATTTTTTTTATTCAAACATTTCTTATAAATAATCTTCTCATCACATGATATAAATTGAGAAGTGGTTATATGACCGAGTCATTTAGATTGATCGGTTTTAAAATCTTACAAGCTCCATAACTTTATAATAAACTTTATGGAGTCTCACACTTTGTGACTAAGCATGCTCATAAGCTTTCAAGAAAATGATAATAAACCACAATTTTAATGCAATTGCTCTATTCAATATTGTCTATATGCATAAGCGATAGCATATGAAATATACTCTATAAAGTCAAATTATACAATATATAATTGATAAGATGTCTTCTTATCAAGTATAATAAAATACATATAATTAATTTGATTTACTGTCATGATTGAATATTAAAATATATCAAGAACACTACTAAAAAGGTTTATGGTAGTATGTAAAGGTGATGATGATACAATGCATCACTTTATATTATGTCACTATAAAAAAAATGACTTGTGACACAAACTTATGATGTAACATGCGTTCATTAGTTTTATGAAATATGTATTTATTTATGAAATATGAATATTATGTAGTAACTCATCACGATATAACAAATCACAAATATCCATATACATGGTTTTGTCACTCTAACTTGAAAAATAAACAAATATCTTCATGAATTTATTTGAGGTTATACTTAACATGCGCTCATTTATTACTTGTATATAAGCATGAATTTTCTATAATAGTTATGATTTTGATAATAGCGCATAATATTCTGTCTTTTCAAGTTTTACAAATTATACAAAGCATCTTTCATCTCAATTTCCATGCAAGCATTTCAAATATTAAAATATAAACAAAAATATGATAACATTCACAAATATTCATAAATAATACCAAATAATGACTCTATCCAAATCACTTAAAACAATAAATATTAAAATCATAGTGTATAACTTTGATAACCGTAATACAAGGTGTGGATCTTCAATTTTATACAATATTTTAGAAATTTATTTACCAAACATAAATATTCAAACTAATCATGACAAATCTCTAAACATTCATTTACCAATCATAAATATTCAAACTAATCATGAATACTAACTTATTTTGGTTTGTATCAACTTCCAAATCATCGTCAACAGAGCAAGACTAAAGCAGATCAGATTGGAAAAATTAAGTGGCAACATGTATGTTCAATCTAGAAGAAACAAAAAATAGAAACATTTATGTGTTGGCCAGTGCATAAACTTCACCTCAGTATATTATTAGTTACCCTTTTAAGTGGTCATAACTTTATGAAATGTATTTCAAAATGTACAAAAACGCTGACGTGATAAAACTTTTTGATTATATAAGATTGTAAAAAAAATTATTTTATTTGATCAATATATAATTAATGAAGTAGTGCTTCACAGTTAGCAAAACAAGTCGACATGATAAGCGACAAATCTCTAAACAGCCTAAAGTGAAATATTATGTTAAACAAGAATAAATTATAAAAAATCATATGCCATTCGTCTAAATAAATAGAGTTGATCCGTGGGACACCACCACACCACATGAATTATAACTCAAATCAAAATATGATTTTGTTTTTTAGCATCTAGAGTAGACAAATCAATTGAGTTTTAATTTATATACACTACATTCTTTTTTTTATTAGTTACCTGTCTAAATGTCGTCGGATATATACATATAAAAATCTAATGCAAAATTTCATATGGTGCCATACACTTGATTAATATATATCATAATCTAAGGGGATTTTATAAGGTTACCTTTTTCTCAAAGGAGGATCCTTTTGCAAGGTGTGGATGACACATCATCTAGAAAAAGTGACCACCGTGGGTACAATCCTTAAAGGTGATTCGGATGCGTGTGATGTCGATGGTGGCTATAAGAACATGGCTTTTGGAAAGAGCACCGTCGTGCTGATAACGTGTTGTGAAACGACCTAATAGCAACAATATATAAAGTATATAAACATATGAACTAAGGTTAGAGAGATTATGGAGACAAATGGAAAATGGAGAATGTAAGTAGCTCATTCTTATTTATGTGTATCATACAAAATACATGAGCCA
Organism: Helianthus tuberosus; assembly: GCA_030545235.1. Taxonomy (NCBI): domain Eukaryota; kingdom Viridiplantae; phylum Streptophyta; class Magnoliopsida; order Asterales; family Asteraceae; genus Helianthus; species Helianthus tuberosus. The sequence goes on along the minus strand of CM060429.1, from coordinate 133,028,420 downwards.
CTATATATAGGCTATAACATTAATACAAACATAAATGTGACATGGGAGTTAGAAATGTGAATAGTCACTAATAATGGATGTATTCATAACAGGATAGTTATTTAAGTCCTCAAATAACTAAATAAAACTTATTTCTTTTGCTTAAAACTTCGATATAATTCTAAAAGTATCATAAAATTTAAAACTATGTTTGTTAAAATGTTAATAAAAAGGAAGAAATAATGATAATAACTGTTTTTATGAATGATTTATAATTTTTTTATATATTTGATATAGATGCATGGTTTGAATGGTGAAAATACAATATATCATATAATTAAAAAGATAGGTGATGTAAAAAAAATGAAAGTCGTTAGTTGCTCTTATAACAGATTATATATTAATAGATTGTATGTATTAACAGGTTACATTATATGATATTCAACCCATGTCATGCATAAATTTTTTAAAGACATGGTTTTACTACCTAAGTATATTACATTCATTTTATTCAACTCATGTAGTACACGAGATTCTAACCAAGTATGTCATGTGACTCATGTGTGTGGTTGCAAAAGTCGTTAGGTGCTCTCTAGTCGGTCGATTGGGGACTTGAGAGTACTCGGCCTAGGCGGAGAGTATTCGGGGAGTACTCGGACATGTTAAATTATAAAAAAAAATAGTTTTGGGGAAATATATATATGTCAAATATCATAAGTTTACTAATATTTATAATAAAATACCTGAATATCAATACAATACAAATAAAAAATACACGTTCAAATAGTAAAGTATTTAAAAAATTGATATCCATTTCTTTAAAAAATTATATTCATTATTTAATATGATAGACATAAGGTTTATGTTCTTTTAAGTAAAAGTCGGCCCGAGTTGACGAACTAGGTCCGACTGTGGCCGAGGTTGACCACGTTTGATCGATTCCGAGTAATTAAACAGAGTAGAAGAAAGTTGTCTCAACAATCTAACTTGTAACTATTACTTAAGAAGTACTTGGGCTCGTAGACCTTGTTTTACAATATTGATATATAGACACACAATGTATATACACACAAAATCTACATTTACCATCAAGTCAACATTTTTTATAATAAACCATGTATTGTATGATATATATATATATATATAGACACACACAAGAACTACATTTACCATCAAGTCAACATTTTTTTTATAATAAACCATGTATTGTATTTCCATCATGAAATGAAACTTCTTTCAACACAAATCCATTACGTTTCACTTAACATTCCCTTTTACTTCAATCATTATCTTTTATATTACTACTATTATCTAAACACACGGATTGCTACGTCCATGATTACATAAGTTTGGCAAGAATTAAACTATTCACATATGATAACATAATTACATAAAGATATATATGACAATGATAGAAAATGAATCAACCGTAGAAATTGAACGAAAGATAGAGATGATATGTTTTCTTATTGTTCTTGATGATAAATGTGATTTAGATGAACAAATGAGATTCAAAGGATTGAAGTTTAATGGAATTTAATTGCAAAAATAATGCCCAATTGCTCTTTGCTTTTGTTTTTTTTTTCTTATATATAATTTATATTTTATAGCCGCCCCTTGCACTTAAGACTCCACAATTGGTTTAAAATTGTTTTGTCTGGTTAAAAAAAATTTCGTTTTAAAGTTATTATAAATAGCTCTTTTGATAAAATTAAAATGATTATAATAGACAAAGAAGATTATAATCATCAAAAGTAGGGGTGTGCAAAAAACCTAATTAACTGAACCATAACCGAATTAACCGGCAAAACCGAACCAAAAAAACCGAACCAAATAAAAACCGGTGGGTCGGTTAATGGTTTTTTTGAAAATCGAAAGTAGCGGGTCGGTTATGGTATCATTTTTTCCAAATCACCATAACCGAACCGACATGTAATAAATTTTGTAGGATTTAGGACATTTCACCATATTTTTAATATTTGATGTTGTTTATTGAAGATTTTTAGTATTTATAGGTTTTTCATATCGTTTTGTTGTTTTGGTTGGATGTTTATTTGAATTTATGGAATGTATCATATCACTTTATTTCAATATTCGATAATAATTGGTATTAATATTATATAATCCTATATAATAAAAGAAACCAATAAAAGAACACTTGTCATTATTCTATACCATCTAATATTACTTAATTGTATATAATTATTATTTAATTTAAATTATTAGCCTCAATTTCATACTTATCTTATATGAATTAAATAATAAATTAATATTAAATTTTATCCTACTTTAAATTTTAAATGAAATCCTTTAAATCTCATAAGAGAAACAATTATTCAATATTAAATCTTATAATACATAATTCATGGTTTCAAGAAACTTTTTAGATTTAAAATTCAAAAATTGTTGTCATACTTAGATAATTAGATTTTTCAACGGTATGACAAAATTTAAAACTAAAAATTGTTATCGTACTTACATAATTATATTTTTCAAAGATATGACACAATGCATCACAGGAAGATATAGACCACACTCAATTAAACACATTGAAGTTTAGTTAATCTAAATATTATTTTTCAAATTACATTCAAATAAAAATTATAAAAAAATAATAATTTATGTTACGAATAAATAGCAAAAACGAGAAATAATAGTTTAAACATATGAATTTAATATTATCTAAATATTATTTTGCAAATCCAAATAAAAATGATAAAAATAATTTTATGTTACGAATATATAGAAAAAACTGGAAATAATAGTTTAAACATGTGAATTTTATCCAAACATAGATGATTTGTTAACTTGATTCCTATTTACCATTCATGCGAATGAAAAAATAATTTTTTTGTTTACATGTATTTAAATTATTTATATATTTATGTTTTATCCAGGACAAATATCATAAGAAAAAGAAAAAAGGAAATATTTCACATTAATAGTAATGCAAGTTTTTTATTATCCGCGATTTATTTTTATTAAAATATAAAATACACATGAAATAACAAACCTATAAAAATGGCTAATTCTTATTAAGGTGATATTACCTTACATATGTATACTATTAACGTGTTTTGGAACTTTTTTTGTCTAACACTCTAACCATTTTTATTATCTTGCAGTTTGTACTACCGACAATGCTTATAGAGACGACAATCTATAATGTATATTAAAACAATACATTTTGGTGCCACTTAGCATAAATTTAATCCACTAATTGCCACATGTCAACTTAATACTCCCTAATGAAAACGTTTGAGCGCCAAGAGCATAGAAGCGGAGTCCGCTCTTTTTCTTCACTCGCTAAATCAATCAATCGCTATTGATTCGGAGTTACCTTTTTTATTCTCCCATTTGATTGAGGGTTGTTACAATAAAAAACCCTAAATCCAGTGTTTTCTTTCATCCTTTGCTTCCCAATTGAAAGAACCCTAGATCTCATCTCTCTACCTGGTAAGTTTTCGTTTAGGGTTTGATTTCATATGATTTATTCGATTCGAAGTTAGTATACAAATTCTAACTTGTATTTCATATGATTTAATTTCATATTTCTCGAATCCATCAATATATTACCCGTTTTCTCTAGAAGTACTTCAAGGGTATCCAGATGAGGCACCTGTTTCACCGTAATTGAATGGGATATTTATTAAAGAAAATTTTTTATTTGTGATCAATTAAAGTAATTATTTGAGTATCTCACGTTAGGCTGAATTATGAGGAAGTTAAGGTTTCAAACTGCAATTTTGTAGGTATGCTTTCAACAGCAAGATTGAGAAAATATAGTTTATCGAGTGAAATTGGGGGGGGGGGGGGGATTGGTGTCTTGGAATTGGGGGGTTTGCTTCATTAGTTGAGTGACAATTGGGAATTGAAAAATAATAAGAGGCTTATATATTTACTAACTGCTTGATGCATACAAGAATTTGTTAGAATTAAGCAGGTGGGTTTTGATTATGTTTTGGTTGTTGAAAAATAACTGAATTAGTTATGATTATTGCTGACACATGGTATGTGTTAACAATTAAATTTAATGTTTTTTTTTTCTTTTATGATTTGTATTATTATTATTTTTGCAAATTTTGTTTGTGTAGATTGTGGTTGATTGGTTGAAGCAACTTACGCGTATACGAGGGTATACCGATCAGATGGTTGAAGATGCAAATGCGGTGATTTATACTATTGGATCGTATCGGCTCGGGGTAAGTTTCAGTAAATAATAATGATAAATAACCGTTAGAGGATTTTAGCTGACGGTAATTGGTTGTGTAATGTCAAACTTTGGTGGTAGGTTCATGATCCTGGGGCAGACATTGACACCTTATGTGTCGGGCCTTCTTATGTGAATCAAGTATGCCCACAACTCACGGCACGTATAATATTTATCAGGCAGATTTCTTCTTTGTATTGCACGACATACTAAGCGGGATGGAGGAAGTTACTGAAATTCAACCGATTCCTGATGCTCATGTTCCAGTCATTAAGTTCAAATTTGATGGGATATCTATTGATCTTCTTTACGCCAGTGTTTCACTTTTGGTTGTGTCAGACGTAAGTTTTTGCGATTAGTATGATTATTATGACTAGACAGTATTGTCTCAAATATTTTTTTCTCAACAGAATCTAGACATCTCCGATGTCTCTGTATTGTACGACGTTGATGAGCCTACAGTTAGAAGCCTTAACGGATGTAGGGTCACTGATCAGATTCTTAAACACGTTCCAAACGTTGAGGTGTGATTTCTTAGTCAGTCTTGACCAACTTAGTTTGACTTTTTTTAACTTTTATTTCTATTCATTTCTTAACCTTTTCAGCATTTTCGTACAACATTCCGATGTTTAAAGTATTGGGCTAAACAGCATGGCGTTTATTCAAACGTAAGTAGATGGATCCCAGTTTTTTCTAATTTCTTTTTCTTTTTATTGTTGACCATGTGACGTGTTTGTCTTTATCTTCAGGTGACGGGATTTCTCGGTGGTGTAAACTGGGCGCTTTTGGTGGCACGGGTATGTCAATTTTATCCAAACGGTATTCCGAGTATTAGGAATACTATTAAGAATAGCAGTTGTGACACTACATTCTTTTATCTAAATTTTGATATTCGGTCAAATGGAGCTTCACATATAAACAAGAAATTCAATTTACTTTCACTAATAATTAATCAAAATTTAGATAAAAGAATGTAGTGTCACACTCTGTCCTAAAAAATGAATAATAGTAAGTCGTCTATACCTAAAGGAAACCAAGAAATATGCAACCAAGAATTAAAGAAATATAATCGAAGTATATAATCGAGCAAGTTAAGAAAGTATTTAACTGTTATACAATACTTGCCTTCTCGCCACAATGCACTTGCGGGAAAATCATTAGACATTACAGTTTGTTAAGGCAAGCTATTTGGTTAGTTCGTAGTATAACTTACATTAACTCTATGACATGGCTAATATGTAAAAGAAATGATGAGATTTGATGGGTCATCTACATTATGTATGTTTTACCGTAAAAGAAATGACGAGATATCAAGTTATCTACATTATGTACGTTTTAGCTCAACATGCATCTTTAATCGTGACCAGCTCCTCATTATAGGCTTTCAAGACAAGCTCTGCTTCAAACACTCCTAACACTTTGTAAGTTTATGGTTGCCATTAGCGTCTTATTTGATGCGTTATCTTCCTATATGTCATTGTAACAATCCATTTGTTGATCGATTAGGGTTTTGCTTCTCTTCTTATCATTGTGGCCGCAATCAAGCTTAGTGTACGTTCTGTATTCCTACTTTTTTATTATTTGTGTTCGAAATGATCACCTTGACGATTTGTGTTCTTGGCAAATTAGGCTATTTCGACTATAGTTATCATAATCGTTTCAACCAAAGTTTATGTAATCGCCTCAATCAAAGGTTTTTTGTATCTATTGTCGTATTACTTGATTTATGTTTTGGAATGTTATTGTTTTTTTTTTCTGGTATCATTATTCTGCAACCAAAGTGTTCAGATGATTTACATTTCATGTTTTGATTTATGCTATATTACATTTGTTTGTAGTCAAACTTTATGAATTTGCTTTTCATGTTATCGTAATCATTCTAAGCAAAGTCTTTACTTGATTTAGAAAATGGTATTTGATTAGAAAAATATATTAATTTACCTTTCATGTTTTGTCAATTAGTTCTTATTTGTTTTTGGCACTCACTTAAAACTTTCATTTTAATTATGCCTTTTTCCTTAAATAACTTTGATATTTTTTGTTTTTGGTTTTATTGGTATCATTTCAGAGTAATGATTTTCTTGGCTGTTATGGAGAGGATAGAGCTTTTAAAATGTTCTCCTGAATCATATCCAGGTACTCATTCGGTTATCTCCAAAGAAAACAGCTTTGTACAAGGAAAGGAGCTGAGTTCATATTATTACTCTTCGATACATGTATTCCTTCTATGACAGCAATACTTGAGGTGATTTAGATTTACTTTTGTATATTTATAATCTTAATCTTGGTTTTGAAACGCATGCATCAGAAGCGCACATGATTTGAACAAATTAGACTGTTGATTGAACAAATGGGTTTGAGTATATGAAAAAATTAGACCATTGGTTGAACAAATCTTACTAGAGATGGCGAGTAGCCATCTTCTTCACTAACTGCTAAAGCAGACGTGAGGGATGTACCAATGTATATCAGGTCAGTTTTTCAAGACGGTCCAAGAAAACCAGAAGTTGAATTCCAAGTCGGCAGTCTAACTTAGTAATGGTGGATGTTTGGAAAGAAAAGCTCTTGAGGTTCGGTCTGGTGATTGAGAAGTTCAGAGACGACAACAAGCCTTTAAAAGTATGTCACTATGCCTGCATCTCAATTTTAAATCTGTGTATATTATGATAGCCTCAGTTAACTTATGTTTGTTTCATTTTTAAGGGTGATACAGAAGGAAGCCAAAAATAGTTGCTTGGGAGAATTTGTAGAAAGCTAAAGTAGAAGCCAATATATGTAAACTTGAGGTTCGCTTTCACTTTTCTTGCATATGAGCATATCCTATTGTGTTATTTAAATTCATATATAAATAATTATATATCTTTTTAGATGAAATTGGAGAAAAAAGAGATCATCATCAATAGATAACATTATGAACGTATCCTATTCTTATCTAATGAGACCCATCATCAAGCTGCTGCGGGATCTTCTTCACAAGGCCATGTCAATGATCCGCGGGATCTTCTTCACAAGGCCATGTCAATGATCCGGATGTAAATATATTGAATATATGTCAATTTTGGAGTTTGACTATACTGAATGGGCAAGAGTTGAGGAGGACTATATGAGGGTTGTTCGACTCAATCTGAAATTTGTGAAGGTCTAGATTACCATATTTTTTTGTTATCGCATACATTAAAAGATTATAATAAATACATAAATTACATAAAGATGTATCTAATAAATTCCAACAATTTTAAGTTATATATTTGTGTGTTAGTCCACTCGCGAAATTCACGGGATCTTAGACTAGGGATACTGATGCAAAACATCTCGGACGATGAATATTTTGTTACCGAGTTTAGCAAATGGATATTCCACGAAGGATGAATATTGATCAGAACTAATGATTGATAATGTGGGTCAAAATGGTTTAGGCTGGGTTACTCTGTGAAAAAAATTGGTGCTTCTCTTAAATTTTGTAAATAATTAACATGTAAAATCAATACTGTATTGTTAAAATCCTAAGCTAATCCCTTTTTAATAAAGTAGTTACCATTTCCTTATCTCTCCATCGGTAACTGCCCATCCATTAAAGGTAACTTTTCAACTCACTAGGTATATTCGCTTAATAAATTTGTTTATTATTGAAAACTATGTGAACTTCAGAACACTAGAAAACACATGAAGCTCCATTAAGCAACGGGTTGCTACAATCTAATATGCTTTGGTTTCATTCAGATAAACAACATAACAATAGAGGTCGGTGTATCCTAGAAACCCTTTGACAGAAAGCAAGCCAAAATTCTCTTTTGGGCTCTACGCCAATGGCTACAGCTGTCTCTTAGTCTATGATGGCCGGGAGAAAGTCAACAGTTGAGATGCAAATACCACCTGCACCGTCAATGATTAGCATGCTCTCATGCCCAGTCTTTATTTGTTAAAATTATAATTGTGATACTTTCTGAAAGGTCATTTAGTCATGCTATGGACTTTTTGCTTTTCTATGGCTTCAATGGTTAACATTGTAACAGGTTTTTGGAGAGGGAAGTGATCATTCTGTTCGGTTATGGGTTTGTACCGGTTAGGGTCGTGTATTGTCTGTTTGGGACCTGTTTCAACCCTTAGACGTGAAGCCTAAGTTTGGAAATGCCTAGAACAAAAGTGATGATCTACATGGGCTTCAATGCCAGAACATATTATATGTTTGTGTTAAGCCACCCGCGAAACTCGCGGGATCTTAAGCTAGTATTACAAATAAAATAGTCAATGTTGTATGTAAGGAGATATTTAGAGATTCATGAATTTTTTATATGTTTTATGAATTCTAATATATTGTATAGATTTCTTACTTATTTACATTAATATGTTATCTTATTTAGTTATAGCTTTAAACTTTATATAAATATTATTTGTTATACCCGTGTGTCACACGGGAAACTAAACTTTTCTAATCTAATCTAAATCTAAATCTAATCTAATCTAATCTAAATCTAAATACTAATAAAGAACTACAATTAATGTCACATGGCAACACCTCCTATAATCCGAAATTTTTTATTAAGTTTTATAATAATTTTGTATTGTTTATAATTTTAGACATAAATACTTTACTATTTGAAAAATACTAATGCGGCGGGGATTCATTAGTTATATATCATGTTAGATGAAAGGCAAATGTTTCTCACATGACCACGAGCCTGTGTGTAAAACAGAGAAAAAAATAACTAAGTCGATCTCTGACTCGCACGCTGCGACAGACCTATCAAACGGGGAAAAATAGACGCGCTGCGACGGACATGTCAAACAGGAAAAAAATAGATGAAAAAACGTTGAACCCCACACGCACGTTGCGGCGTGTTAAGTTGGAAATTTAGAACGACACGCTAAACGGAGAACTTATGAAAGATGAAAATTATATAAGATACTAAAGTTGAAAGTAAAAAAAGTGTTGAGATTAAATTGTAAAAGATGAAAAGCTTTAAGTTGAAAGTAAAAAAAATTAAAGAGGTTAAATTGCAAAAAATGAAAACTTTTGAATTAGAAGTGAAAAATCAAATTAATCAAAAGGGTTAAAATACCAAAGATTGAAACTATAGACTTAAATTGCCAAAGATTGAAATTTTAGAGTTAAAAAAGAAATCAATTAAACAAAAGAGATAAATAGATTTAGTTAAATTGATGTTTAATATTATTATTATTATTTAATAAAAGAGATAAATAAAAAATAAGGGTGAAAATTACCAGAGAATGACACGTGTCCAAAAAGTATTTTTGTTTATTAGTATAGAAAGATTTTATAAGATCACTTTAATCTACAGAATCATAATTTAAAATTCCATTTATCTTATATTTTATGATTTAAAATTTTGTTTTGGTTTGGTTTTTATATTTAGAATTTCGTTTTTATCTTGTATTTTCACTTTAATCAACGGTCGTGAGGTCGTGAGTTATTTTTCAAGATTTCTCATTAGATTGATGGTATTCTTAAACTAATTTTTTTATATCATTAAAACCTTAATAATTGTTAATTTATTTTATTTTATCCAATGTTCTACGTATTTTGTAATTACTAAATTAAAAGCTTTTAAAATAATAATTGTATACACGTGGTGGCTTTAGGATGTTATTTTTCTTTTTGTTATTATATTTATATATATTAATAGAAAGTTGTGATGAATAGTAATTAAAAATTTTTAAGTATTTATTTTTGTTTTTAGAAATATTTTATCTATTATTCATTTGATTTTTCAATAAAAATAATAATTAATAATTCTCAGGTAATTGTTTCATTATTTTTCACTAGTAGTATTATATTTAGCATTTAATTTGTTTTTTATTATTATAACTTATGTTCTTTAACTTAAAAAAAAATCTAAATCTGCATTTATGTTTATTTATTTTTTTAACATTCCAAGTTATTTGCTCGCGCAGTGTGATGGTACGTTAGCACGGACATTGGATGGGTATCGATTTGGTTCGTTACCGTACCCGTATATTCATGCACTCGGTATAGAAATCAACATGCGTTTTACATCAACCGAACCGATAAAAACGGTAGCCAGTACCGACACCGATGGTGTTCAAACGGTATTGATCGGTTCAAATTATAACGGTGCTGGTACCGATATTCAATTATCGCCACAGACAAAGTTGTATAATAATTTTTTTTCGAAACCAGAAACCATAAATATGAATACAGATAACAACGGTACCGATGTTGTTTGGTACAATATGCTAGCGATTCGATGTTAGTTTATCGAAAGAAAAAAACAATAAAAATAAATACCAATACCGAACTTACGTTGTTTGTTTGGTTTTGGTTCTTTTCACTACGGTAGCGACAGGATATTTATTATCAAACAAAAAACCATAATAATTCATACATACTGGTACCGAAGTTGTTCAGTCTGGTGCGGTATGGTATGTTAGCGATATGATCTTAATTATCGAAAACTAAAATAATAAAAATAAATACTGGTACCGATACAAATGGTGTTCAGTCGGGTTCTGTTCGGATTTGCTTGTATGGCATTTTTGAAACAAAAAACATAGAACGCAAACCAACCGAACCAATATCAACTAAGCAACATCGGTGCCGGTATCGATAATTGTTTTTATTGTTTTCCATCGATGTAAGGTTTTCTTTTTCGTTTACTATAGAAAGTGTCGGTACCGTAACAAACCGAACAAATAACAACCGAATTCCCACTGCGAAGCGCGAGGAAAAATCACTAGTTATAATTAAGTTTTAACCTATTTTGTTTTTTCTCATATAACTTTAAAAATATAATCTTTTACAAAATTATGAATATAGTGTTGTAACATGTTTATTTTAATCTACGTTCGATATAAGTTTTATTTAAGTTTCTGTTGTGAATTACACGGGTTTGAGAACTAAGTTATAACCAAATGTATTACATGGGTTTGAAAATAAAAAAGTATACAATTTAATAATGTATGCACGAATTTACATAACTAGATTACTGTCATACATACAACTTGATGGGTAATGGTGGTAGCAAACCATAGAACTTTATTTTTAGTGGTGACTTCATCTATGTACAATTTCATAAAAAATCACTATGATATTATCCTTTTTTATATATGAGAATATCAAAATATACTTATAAAAAGTTACAATAATATACAAAAGTTATATATAACAAAAATATAATCAAAACCAAATCATAACAAAGCCAAGCAATGAAAAAAAATAGTAACATAAAGCGAACGTGGATTCATAGTGGCTTAACAAGTCCACAATAGATTGGAAAGTAAGATGAGATTATAACTGTTTTATAATGGATGACATTAAATATTTAGACATATTTATAAGAAGTGTTTCGTGAGTTAAAAATTTAGAACCATGCAAAATAATTTGGAAAGGCAGATAAAATCCCATAATTGAAAAATATTACTTGAAATGGTTTTATATATGGTTAAATATGGCATGGCTATCATATTTGCGATATTTGATTGAAAAAGGTGAATATGACATCTATCTCGATCGTATATATATGAGCAAATTGTTAAAAAGATTTGTACATACATTATTAAGTTAAATAATCTCAATCCTTAAACTGTGTGGGATACATGCACCAATGTTTCTTTGTCCTGATTGACGAGTGTGATATGTCTTAGGTCTAAGGATTGATGCAAACCTATTAATCTATTATTAAGTCGGGGGTCTCATTGAAAACAGTCTCTCTATTCCTATGTAGTAGAGATAAGGTTGTCTACATCTTACCCTCTTTAGACCCTATCTTAACTATGTTATTGATGAGATTTACTGAATAGGATAACGGTTGATGATCCTTAAACCCGTGTAATACACAGGTCTCATAACCTATTATACTAATATATACAAAGATGCAATAACAATTTATTCCATGTTTAAAATATTAAGCTATTTTTAGCAAAACTAAATACACGGTTAACCACCCATAACCAACCCGTTAAAACTATCAAAACCGAATAACCATAACCATCATAACCGATCGGTAATGGTTATCCATTAATCGACATCATGGTTATGGTTTTATGTCAAAACCAACCCAAACCGACCCATGCATACCCCTAATCAAAAGTATATTATTATTTTTATGACATACGTCATTTAAGTTTTTTTTTCCTTTAAGAGTCACACAAATTGAGTTTCGATTATATATACACATATTAGAGCACTTCCGTCTCTTTCTAAATTTCTATCTATATAATTTAACTAAAAGTGATCATTTTATTTAAATTCTAAAAACATCTCTCATCACTTTTATTTTGTTCATTTCTAATTATATCTTATTTACAAACAACTATTTTATTATTATTTTTTATTTTTCTACACACTCGCATATTAGGTTGGTAGCATGGAGTGGGTTCTCCCTCCATATCAGCTTGATAATGCCCCAACAACCCCTAGAGCTCCAGCCTCCAGTGAGTGCAAATTCCTCATTTTGGAACCTGAATAAGTGAAAAACTATATCTTCTTTTATATTTTTAGAGATTGGGAATAAGATTAAGTATGAGATGTGAATGCTCTAAGAGCATTCACATTCAATCCATCAAATTATACATACATTCCACTAAAAAACAACTCCTATATCAATATATTTCCACTAAAAACAAATAATTTTTCTCTTTCCTTTCAATTAAATAATATTATCATTACATTTTTCTCTCACTTCCACTCACAACCACTTTCAAAATATATTAAAAAATTATAACGGGTGAACAGTGTCCCCCCAAATATACAGATGAACAGTAACATTTTCTCTCTCCTCTACTCACAACCACTTTTTTATACCCTTTATAATATAAAAACCCCTTCTCACATAATTTGATGGATTGAATGTGAATGCTCTAAGGAATTAAATACAAAAATTAGAATCCATGCGGGACATATACGAAGTTACGTGAACACTTGATCAAGACAAATAAATGACTAAGGGGCTGATTGTTTATCTCTTAATAAGACTCTTAATAGTTCAGACCTCTTACTGGTTCAGCACTTAATGGTTCAAAATGTTTGTTTCACGAGCAGATGTCTGAATGGTTTAGACATTTGCCTCTGAATGGTTAAGATTTGTACAGAGTCTGAATGGTTAATACCTCTAATCTGAATTGGTCAGACATTTGTCTCTGAACGGTTAAGCATTATACAGTCTCTTAATGGTTCAGACCTTTTACTGGTTCAGCACTTAATGGTTCAAACCTTTTACTTGTTCAGCACTTAACAATTCAGATGTTGCCAAACAGCCTCTAAGGCGGAGGTAAAGACACTTCTTTAATTAGTTAGAAAAGTAGGACAAAAAAGGAAAAGCCAAGTTGGTTTTTTATCTAGTTCCACTATTTTTAAGTACCTATAACTTTTATATACTTTATTACGTTGAAAAACCATAATTACGTATGTTGAAAATCATAACCATGTGTGATTATGTTTTTTTTTCAAACCAGCGTGATTTATGTTTTTTCAACATACGTGATTATTTGTGTGTTTATAAAGTGCGTAATTGCATCTCATACCCAATGTACATTAACTAGCCACTATATATATATATATATATATGTATATATATAAATGTTACAAATTTATTTTTACACTTTTAGACAAAAAAAAAGAGAATAGAAGTTAGCAAACCCCTTCAATATACATATTAGAGGGGTGCTCGCGTTATGCATACGGGAAGACAGACACTTATAATCACGTAACATTTTAATATTTATTTTTATATAAAAAATAGCAATGTTAGCAACGTTATACTTAAACTAAAGAGAATAAAGCACTCGTTTTTATGATGTCGTTTAAAAAATTATCCTATATATTAATAAACCAACCTTATGAATAGCATTAGGACATTTTGGTAATTTTATTACACAGTTGCTTGCATCATACCCCAACACACGTACATCCCATCGTCACTTTTTCATCATCTCCACCCTATTCTCATCTAAGAAACCCTCAGACCAACTCACCATCACCGTTCCACCATCCATCTCCGACGCCACCAAATCCGCCCACTGGACACCTCCCCACACTCCTTTAACCCTTTCCCCTACAACAATTTCGACAAAACCCCCACTTCCCGATAGAGACCATCATATCTGTCGTACATGGGGATGATGGTCCATTATATGAAAAAATGACAACAACAAAAAGCCAAATCTTTGGATAATTATATTAACATACGAAAAAGTTATAAATCTTTAAAAATTACGAGATAATTGGTTTAAAAGTTGATAATATGTTTTAAAGAATTATATATCATATGTTTTAGATCTGTGTATACACACACCCTTGACCGTTAGATGTATCTAATCTAACTTATAATAAAAGACTACAAATAATAACACATGGCATTCTCTCCTTTAACCTCATAAAGTTTATTTATATTTGTTTAATATTTCTTTTAATATTAATATTAATATTAATATTTATATAAATTAATAACCAATATATAGATATCACTTATTTTTATCCTTATCTTTATCTAAAATTAATAAATAGCTTCAATTTTGCAATTTAGACCATTTTTTTACTTTTAACCCAAAGTTTTTTATCTTTTGCAATTTAATCCCAACTCTTTTTTTTTCAATTTTGGTCTACCATACTTTTCATCTTTCCCAAGGTTTTCATTTCGTTCTAAATTTTGTGAGTTAACGCATTGCAACGTGGGTGTGGGGTTCAACATTTTTTCGTATATTTTTTCCCGTTTGACTGGCCCGTCGCGTCACATCTATTTTTCTGCGTTTGACAAGTTTGTCCAACACGCGGGTCCTGGATGGACTTAGTTATTTTTTTCTATGTTTTACATTTCGATTTAATTTCTCAGCAACGAGCGTGCGTAATTCAAAGATTTTATGTCTGATTTTCGCTCAGCGTTAATTTTTTCCCGTTTTTATTTATTTTTTTACGAGCTTTTCCAGTGTTGGTGGCCGCTGACAATGATATAATATTGCTACTACTTAACACAGTTTTATAACAAACGCTGCAACGCAGGGGCTTAATACTAGTGTAAATAATAAACACATATAATATATTTAACCCACAAAGCATGAATCTCAATTGGACTCCTCATCAACTACCATTGCGATGATATCATAAATTTTCAAATGTCCCAAACCATTGAACATGTTCCTATAAATGAATCCAATTCAGCATTTTTGTGATGATGAGTGGCATCAATCAAAGTCAAAAAAGATATATTTTCTCCACAATTGAATTTTCAATCTTTCCCAATATTATAAACAATATAGATAGGGCTGTAAACGAACCAAACATTCAGCGAACAGTTCGTGAACCGTTCGGCGGGAAGTTTGTTTGTGTTCGTTCGTTTATTAAATAAACGAAAACGAACAAGAAATTTTGTTCGTTTAGTTAAATGAACAAACATGAACATAGGTCGTGTTCGTTCGTTTATGTTCGTGAACGTTCGGTAACATGTTCGTTTGTGTTCGATAGTTCATTAGTGTTTTTAGTTTTTATATTTATTTAAATACTTCAAAATTCCGACAAATTAAATATCTAATAAATGTCAGTGTATTATATATTATGTTCATGAACGATTGTTTGTGTTCGTTTGTTTCCATTTGTGTTCATGAACATTAGTTTGTGCTCATTTATGTTCGTCAACATTCGTTGCCTAAAATTTACAAACAAACACAAACGAACATGAACAAGTTCATTTCCTTAACAAACGAACACGAACATAAAATCTCGTTCGATAAGTGTTCGTGAACGGTTCGCGAACACATATATTTCTTAACAAACGAACACGAACAAGGTCTTGTTCGTGTTCGTTCGGTTCGTTTACAGCCCTAAATATAGATAAAAAAACTTACAGTAACTCTAATTCTCTAAACTCTATCAAACCATATTAATAACTACTTTAAAACCCATTATGGTGCTGTTTGTTTTTCTCAAGAAGAGCTTCTTAACCTCCTATGTCTGCGCCGCGCAGACCACGCGCAGACCTTTGGGTCTGAAGACTGTTTGTTTTCTCGAAGACCTTTCATTAAAAAAGGTCTGTGCGTCCTCTTCTTGGGGCAGATGTGGACTCATGTCTTCAAACCTCTTCTCATTCTTTCTTTTGCCCACACAAACACAATCACCCAAAAAAAACCCTAGCTCTGATCTTGAACACCTCCATCATTCTTCACCTTCTCCGTCTGCATCTCTCCGATCTTGAACACCAGTCCACCATTCTTCACCTTCTTCGTTAACCTTTGTCAAACGCCACCAACCTACATCCGCCATTAACCACCGGTCATCACCATCATCTTCTCCGACAACCGCTGGTCACCAACCTGCACCTCACCTTCATTCACCATTAATTGAAAATGGATATTTAAGGGGATTGAAGATGTCATGTTCTGGGAATAAAGAAGGAAGGAAAATTTTGAAGTTTTACCGTGGAAATTTTCCGTCGTCAAAATAATGATAGTTTTCATTTGAAAAATTAAAGTCTTGATGAACAAAATGATGAATAGAGTTAATTAGATAAATTGTATATATAGTTTTTACAAACTCTTTTAACTTTAATAAATCAATTTATTTATATTTCAGTTTATTTTAGTAGTAGCTGGCAGAAGTAAAAAACAAACAGTTTTCCTCTTGCAGACTGCAGAGGTTTGGCCCACCTCTTCTGCTACAGATGTCTGCAGATATGGTTCGCAGACTGCAGACGTTTTACCTCTGAAAAAACAAACAGTACCTATATCTTTCTAACCATGAAAACAAAAATATATCTCTATGTTAAAATTTAATAAAGCGAAAATAGCTTAAAAGAGCAACCCGATGAGCACAACCTTTCATGGATACCATACCACACATCTTTTTCAAATTGGGAATCACAATCTTATACCCCCATGCTTTGTCTATTTCTAGTAGCAATCTAGGGACCCCTCTTGACCAAATCATCTTAACTTCTTATTAATAATTTGATTAGGTTGCACAATATTAATATTAATATTAATATTATTATTGTTATTATTATTATTGTTGTTATTGTTATTATTGTTATTATATTACTATGTAAATTCAATTAGTTTTTTTTTTTTTTTTGAACGGCAAATTAGGATCACTGACGGACCACTGGAGTATCATCGTGCCACCAGCAGAACCACCCGATCATATCCATCTCCACTAGGCAATAATGCCTATACACCAATTCAGGAGGAAACCCAATAAATCTGGGAAAACCCCATTTGTGGGAATTGAACCCATGACCTAATAGTCATAAGCCTTATCCCACCACCAAGATACCACTAGGCTATAATGCCATGGGTATTCAATTAGTTATAATATAATATAATATCATTGTTAGCACACTCAAGAAACTATAACCAAATGTCTGGTTATGTGTGTCAAAATCAAATTTATAACTAATGTTTCATTTTTCAAATTGTCATAAGTGATCAGTTTCTGTTATAAATGGTTTGATTTTTTCGGATATAAGAGAGGTGGTTCTTTGTAATTTTGTATAACATCAATTTGTAAATCTATGTTTAAGGAAGCCTATCTAAGTTAATAAATCCAACCAATTTTTAGGCTAAATTAAAAGGTAAGCTTATTATTTTATAAATAAGAATAAGGAATCAAGTGATATATTACTTAAAAGTTGCAATAAAACTTTTCTGAAACACAATATATTATTTATTAAAAAAAAAACTAAGATTGGGATCTAATGACAGTTAGATTTAGATATTTATATCCATATAACAATAATTGAACCACAAAGTTCGTATAACAATATTCCATAATCAAACATTGGTTTCATAATTTCTATTTTTTTCGTTATATTTCGATTATTCAACTGGTGACAAGATGGTGACATACCAAAGGTCTATAGCTTAGAAGGTGTGTGAAATAGCAGAATAAAAAAAACAAGATTGTGATTTATGCAAGCTTCATAATGTGCAATGAAGAAACACGTAACTAGTTCTATTGTTAATTAGTTTGGTTTATGTTTCTACCATAAGGGTTAATCTTCTTTGGGTTTCTGAGCTCCTTAATGATCCGATAATCCTGCAAAACAGAACATCGTTAGCTTGTTAAGAGGGGAATATGGGATTTCCCTCTTAACCAGACTCCGGTGTGAGAATAAGCGACTGCTTTGAGGAGATAATTAAGTATTAAGAGTAAGAGTAGAGGAAATTGAATGTTTAACCTGTGAAGGGAAGTCTCTATTTATAGCCGGAGAGGTGTAAGAGGGTTTGGGTTGATGGGCCTTGGGCCGGAAGGCGACAACATAGAGGATATGCTCCTTGTCTCACTGGTGTCGACCGTTAGTGGCTTCTAGAAGTTCTCCGGTGCTGGCGCACCGTGATTGGAGCCATGTGTCATCGTTGTCGGCCTGGCCGTCCTTCTGCCATCAGCAGGTAAGTGGAGATCGTGGGGCAGGTGTCTCTGCCTTGTGATTGGTGCCACGTAGGCGTCCTTAGGTACTTTTTGTCTCCTGCACGTCAGACGATCGTGGAGCACGATTGAGCAGAGCCTGGAGGATACGGATTGGCTCTTTTCATCTGCCACTTGTACCTTTTGTACCTTCTGAAGTGGTCCTGCGCTACAGCTTCTATGCGGTCCTTGCTGAGCACGAGACTAGCCCGCGCAGGATTATAGGTGCTGAAGACTCTTATCAAAATGCTAAGTATTGATCTTAATGCTCTTTCTTGTTTAGATCTCGCGCGAGGTCAGTCCTTGGTGAAGTAACCCCGAACGAGGTTGAGATTGAAGATCTTGCTGATTCAGAAGTATGGTCCTGCACGCGACCTGAGGAAGGTCTGCGCGACTTTTTTGGGACCATACCCCTTCAAGTTCCCCCAGTCCAGTGCTGCACCATGCGCGAAGTAAGTGGTTGGAGCTCTGGACTCAGAAAAAAGGAAGTGCTAATGATTGAAAATGCTTGCTTAATGTTGGATACATCGCGCGTGTAATTGTTTGTCAGTTACTACGGCGCGACTACAGGATTTGGCTCATGGTGATTCACTGCCTTTAGTTGTATGCGCGCAAGGAATTGAGTAAATGTTAACGCCGCGCGGCTTTAATGGCTTCTGCATGAAGTTTGTAGTAACTTTGGGCGGGAAAACACTCGAAATTTGAATTCTGACGAGTTGGTGCCAATGTCGTTGATGGCGACGTTTGAGTTGACTGCTGACACGGCTGTCATCAAGTTGTCTCTGACGGTTTGACTTTCGTCAGGCGAGTGAGGACCACGCGCGTGGTAATCGTCACTCCGAGAATCCCGCCTTACGTGGCGTTTTCTGATTGGTCACGTGCGCGGTGATTCCGGCACGTTTACCCATCGCATTAAATGCGATGGGTATATATATCTGATGAGAGATGAGAGTAGATCATCTTTCCTCTTCTGTTATCATCTTTTCCTCCTATTTGCTCTCGAATTCTCTTTGAACCTTCAAATCCTTGAAGAACATAGTACCAGATCTTCAAATTTCTTAAGGAGAATCCATGGCCGAAGAACATCAAGAAGAAAATCCTGGTGAGGAGGGTCCACTTCGTGTCCTGAAGTGGGATCTAGGGTTATTTGAGCAGATCACCAGGGGCTTCCGGTTTCCACCGGAGTGGGATGCCAGATATCCCGGTCAAAATCAGACCGCTGCTGACGCACCGCCGGGATATATTACACTTTTCGAAGACTTTTTCTTGCAAGGTAACTTTCGGTTGCCGGCGACGAACTTCATGGCCCATATACTTCAGTATTATGGGTTTCATATTTCTCAAATGAGTCCACCGGGGATGGTGAGAGTTCGACACTTCGAATTTCTCTGTCGATCTCATGATGTCGAACCGACGGTTGAGAGATTTAGGGCATTCTACCAGTTGATCTGGAATATGGGCTTCTATTCTTTCGGCAATCGAGGGGGTGCTAAGAAGATCTTGTTGAACCCTCCCAAGAGTTTCCATGATTGGAAACAGAAGTTTTTCTATATTCGCGAGGATGTGATACCTATTGCCATGACTTTCCGACCATGGAGTGAAGTGATCGAGAAGGAGGAGTTGGCGATCCCTAAGAAGGCCGATTGGTATGTTTAGATTACTGCAACCCCTAACCGGGTGTTTGGAGAGAATGTCCTTGTTGCGGTGCGGATGAGTGATCAATGGCTGCCTGAGAGCAAGGAAGTTCCAGTTTTGAAGTTCCAAGATAGAGGTTAGCTATTTCGTTACCTATCTGTATTTCTTGTTTTGTAGCATGTGCTTAACTAGATGATTTCGCGTGTAGAGGCGCATCTGTGGCAAGCTGCCTTCCCCACCTTTGGTGGGTCCATGGGCGTGCTCCCGCTTAGAGCAGGGGAGGAATACGGGTATGACCAGATTAAAGGTCATTTCATGTATCTCGTTGGTGATGCTTTCGCCGATCCACCTACTGCAACCGAAGGTGCGCATATACCTAACCCTCGACCTCTGCGCGCTTTGACTTCTGTTGGGAAAAAGATTGTCTATCTTTCAAGCGAGGAGTCTGTCGGATCTTCCAATTGAGAGTTAAGTTCCTGGTCTACCATCTTTGCAGGTGTGCTGCGCGACTTGGGAATTGACCCTGAGGATAAGAAGAAGAAAACCAAAAAGAAGAAGGTTATCACCCTCGATGCTGATGTGACCAGCAAGAACGGTGGAAGTAGCCGTACGGCGCCTGGTGTTGCTGACAAAGGTACCCTCCACCTTCGTCAAACTAACTTGGAAGACTACGTTATTATCAGTGATTAATTTGAAGGTTTATCGTGTATAGGCGAGAAGAAGACTGGAGCTGGTGGCTCAAAAAGCTCAGGGAGTACGGGTTCTCGTAACCCGGATGCTGGAGCTACTCCCTCGTCTATTGCGCATGATGAAGAGGAAGAGGAAGAGGAAGAAGAGCCTGCTGCCAAGTTGGTAAGCAGGAAAAGAAGTAGAACTGAGACCACTGCTGGTGTGTCTACTGCGCCGAAGGTAGGAGGGGCTCCCTTGATCGGGAAACAGAGCAATTTGCGCTCTCTGTATAGATTTTCTCCTGGTTCGTCTCTTTACTACCTTGTTTCCTTCGTTGTTCTCTGTGTTTGACACTTTGTTTTTGTAGAGGCAAAAAAGAAGACCCCTGAAAAGAAGGGTGTCGTCATCACAGAACCGTCAGAGCCGGCGCTGAAAATGCTCAAGGTTACCATCAAACCTTTCAAGACTGCTGGGGTAGAGTCTGAGAATGATCAAAAGGCTGCTGAGAGGGAAAGGGAGAAAGCTGCTGAGAAAGAAAAGAAGAAGGCTGAGGAAGAGAAGAAGAAGGCTGCTGAGAAGCCTGTTGGCAAGGCTGCCGAAAAAGAGAAGGAGAAATCCTCTGGTAAACCTGCTGGTGAGGAACCAAAGGAAACCGGGACCGCTGCTACCACTGCTCTTGATACGGCGCAGGGTCCGGAGGTTACTCGTATCACGGGGCTTGACCAGCCCCATCATGAGAAGAGAAAAGAACCTGAGGTTGAGAAACCAACTATAATTGTGCCAGCTGATGCCCCCGTTCATACTACTCAAGTAACTTCTACTACTGGGGGGTCAGGCTCTGATGTTCGCAAGGAGAAAACTGCTGCTACTGATGGCGCGAGTTCTGGTGGTTCTAGAGGTTTTATGCCATAAAATATCGGCCCAAAGGATACCTTTGGTGATATTTATTACAAAACTTATACTGAGGAGTCGCGCGGCAACGCTCCACACCAAGCTCCTTGGGGTCTAAAGCAGAAGGATACGTTTAAGGAGTTTGGCCCGTGTCGTGATTGGTTTTTGAATTCTTTTCCTCCTGGTGAGGTCAACCGGCAAAGTGCACGTACTCACGATGGGTTGTATCAAGCCTATGTGGTTGGGGAGGCGAATACTCGCGCTGCCAATCACCAAATTGTTCGTGAATGGCGCACCATGGTTAAGGAGAGAGCTGACTGGGAGAATTATCGTGAGCGCCTTGTGAGGCAGGTGAAGGAGTTTGAGAAAGCTCAAGCTAGGTTTGATGAGGAGAAAACCAAGTTCGAAGCTGATAGGAAATCAGAAGAATGGGGGCACGAGGGCCTTAGGGGTAAGCTTCGCGCTGCTGAAGAACTGTTATCCAAGGAGCGTGTTGAGTTTAAGAAGATATGTGAAAAGGATAATCAGCGTGCTTATGTTGCTCGAAACAAGATCACTGAGCTTGAGGGTAAGGTTACCGAGCTGACCGGGAAGGTCGAGGATGCGCAAGCCGCTAAGGATCATGCTGAGGTTCGGAAAACCTTTACCTTTTCTCTCTTTATGCTTTTGTTAGCAGAATTAACTAAGTCTTTTACCCTTTGTAGGTTGAGCTGGCTGAGGTGAAGGCGCAGCTGTCTGGTAAAGACAAGGATTTGATGGCCAATGACGTCGAGATTGCTGAGTTGAAACGTCGCCTTTGAGAGCAGGTTGACAAACGCGAGTCCTTGGAAATCGATCTTGACGCGAAGAAAGGAAAAGCTGCTTCTGCTGAGGAAGCCATGCAAAAGGCGGAGGAAGCGCGAGACGTTAGTATAGCAGCCCTCAATGTAGCGCAGACTAACTATTCTGAGGTTCAGGGCATCGTTGATACTCTTGCTTCTGAGGCCGAGTGGATGCGCGGCAGGGGAGTGGTTCTGGTATGACTTTTCTTCTTAACTTGGGCTTTAATTATTAAAACCTAGTCTTTATCTATTGCTTTTGCTGTAGGTGGCTAACTCCATCTTAAATGCTGGAGAACTAGATAAAGCTGTTGCTGCTCTTATAGATGCTTCTCGCGCGGTTGGTCACCGTGGAGGCTATCTGGAGTGTGCGCAGCATGTTGAAGAGGTGTTTGGGCAAGAGTTTGACACTAGTCATTGCTCGGTGACCAATGAAGCTGATGCCGAGTTGGCTCGCGCTGAAAATGCTTACGATCACCTATCATTGCCTGTGATGGACTTGGTCGCGAAGGCTCTAGAGCATGATGACTGGTGCTAACGTCTAAAGAGCATTTTCGACCCACCAGAAACTGTTGAATTATCTGATGAGGAGGAAACGGCGGGCAATGATGGTGATGGTGATGGCGACAAGCATGACGATGATGATGATGGTGGTGACGGGTATGAGTAGGTAGTATTGATAGGCTTTGTGCCTTGTAATTTTTCTCTTTAGATGACAACTGTAACCCGTTGCGCGGTTGCGCTTGTTTTGACTTGAATCTATGATAATTTGTTTTTATGTAACTATTGCGCGGTTGCGCTTGTTAAATATGATGTTTATGTTTGTTCCGTTACAATTATTGCACTGTTGTTAGAAACTTCGGTTAAGTTAGCGCGAATAAGCGTAAGTGTGGCTCTTGTGCGAGTGTAACTGCCCGGTCTCGCGCTATGTTCGCGGAGGACCTTGGAGGCATAACTCAAGAGCTCGTAATTTACTATAGTGTTTTCGTACTAATCAAAAGTTTAACATGCATTTGTAATGCAGAAGTCATCATGATAAAAGAAAACATAAGTCGTATGCTTTCATTGGTTAAGAAACAGGCGCTTAGGCCAACATACATCGCAAGTAAGTAACATAATGGGCGTTTAGCCAACATAGGAAATTAAAAAGGCGCGTGGCCAACATGAGTGAGTAAAGGCGCAAGGCCGAGAGTAGTTACATATAGCACTTGCGCAGTTGTTGCGCGTTCCACGTGCGCGGGATGATGTATCCATCTAGAGTACGCAACTTGTATGCCCCTTTTCCTAGCACCTCATGAACCAAGTATGGGCCTTCCCATTTGGGTGCTAGCTTTCCTGGGCGTTCAGCGTTTGAGGCTTCGTTGTCTCTGAAGACATACTCTCCTGGAGTGAAGGTACAGATGCGCACTCTTGCATTGTAATACCTTTCCAGTTGTGTCTTATACTTGGATTCTTTGATCCGCGCAATTTCGCGCCTTTCTTCCAGTAAGTCCAAGTCGAGACGGCGCTCTGCCTCGTTATCAACCATGTTGACTGCTGTCAAGCGTGGTGAGGGGAGTCCAACTTCAGCTGGGATAACTGACTCCGAGCCGTAGACTAGGCTAAAGGGAGTTTCGCTAGTACTTGTTTTCAGCATGGTTCAATGAGCCCATAGGATGCTTGGGAGCTCATCTACCCATCCTCTTCTCTTTGTGCCCAGTCGGGCTTTGATCCCCTCGACAATAATTTTATTCACACTTTCAACCTGCCCATTGCCTTGAGGGTGCGCAACGGAGGAGAAAGTGTGTTCGATTTTCATCTCTTTCATCCACTTCTGGAGGTCGTCTGACGCAAAGTTGGTACCGTTGTCTGTTACGATTTTGAGTGGGAGACCAAACCTGCAAATGATGTGTTCCCAGATAAACTTGCGCACCATCATTGCAGTAGTTGAGGCGAGAGCTTTGGCCTTCACCCAGTTAGTAAAATAATCGACGGCCACAATTATGAACTTGACGGCACCAGGAGCGTCTGGGAAGGGTCCCACCATATCAATCCCCCACTGTTGAAAGGGCCAGGCAGTGGATACCGGGATAAGATCATTTTTTGGGCGCAGGGTCTTTGGAGAATGCCGCTGACAAGAGTCGCATTTGCGCAGCTCTTTCAGGGCGTCGACGTGCGTCCCTGGCCAGTAATATCCAACGTTCATAATCTTCGCGACAACCATGCGTGGTCCTGCATGGATGCCACAGATCCCTTCGTGGATTTCCCTAATCAGGTAATTTGCGTCTTGAGGGTCCACGCAGCGCAACAGTGGCCCCAAGAAGGACTTTCGATATAAGATACCACCATTCATTTCATAATGCAGGGCCTTGTTTTGAATCTTCCTTGCCTCTGCTTTGCTCTCCGGGAGTATTCCTTCTTGCAGATATTAAATTATAGGGGTCATCCAAGATGGCTACCCTACTTCGATCACATTTACCTGGCGCAGCAGGACTGGTGGATTTTTTAGTACCTCAATCCTGACATCTTTGGCGAGATGTTGAAAAGAGGTTGAAGCGAGCTTGCTCAAGGCATCTGCTGGTTTGTTTTCGGAGCGATTGATGTGAACTACCTTGTAAGATTTGAACTGTTGAAGCAACTCTTTTGCTTGATCTAAATATAAAGCCATGACTTCACCATTTACATCGTACAGACCGTTAATTTGGCTGGCGATCAAGAGTGAATCAACGTGTGCTTGCATATTTTTAGCTCCCATTTTTATGGCGAGGCGCAAGCCTGCCAAGAATGCCTCGTATTCTGCCTCATTGTTGGTGTTCTTGAAATCCAACTTGATGGCGTAAGTAAATTCGTGCTTCTCGGGGCTCACAAGGCGCAACCCAGCTCCTGCGCCATCCTCATTTGAGGCCCCATCAGTGTACAGCAACCATAACTCATTAGACATGTCCTTCACGGGAGTCTCAACAATCTCGCAATCCTTGATTTTTTCCACTGGGACTTATGTGATAAAGTCCGCAAGGACTTGACCCTTGATGGTTGGGTGCGGCCTGTACAAGATGTTGTGGCCCCCCAGCTCGATCACCCACTTCGCTAACCGCCCTGATGTTTCTGGCTTTTGTAAAATAGTGCCGATGTGAAAGTTGGTGAGTACTGTTATCACATGCCCTGTAAAGTACCTGCGCAGTCTTCTAGAGGCGTGTAGTAGCGCAAATACCAATCTTTCCATTGTTGAATATCTCGTTTCTGGATCGGTGAGCACCCTACTGACGTAATAAATTAGAGTCTGTACTCCGTTTCTCTCCACAAGTAATACCGACCCTACCGCTATATCCGAAGAAGATAAGTACAGTACGAGTGGTTCTTTTTCGAACGGCGCGGTCAGAGTAGGGAGCTTTATCAAACATTCTTTCATCTGCTGAAAAGCGGTTTCTTCTTCGGGCGTCCATTTGAACTCTTGTTTCTTTACGCAGTTGCGCAAGGTGCTGATAAAAGGATATGACTTTGCAGCGTGGATTGATAGAAAACGGTTGAGCGCGGCTAAACGGCCGGCCAATCGTTGCATTTCTTTGATTGTTCGAGGTGACGGCATCCGCTCTATGGCTTTAACTTTTTCTGGATTAACCTTAAAGCCGCCATTTGTGACTATGAAGCCCAAGAATTTCCCTTCTTCTATACCAAAAGAACATTTGGCAGGATTCAACTTCATGTTTACACTTCTCAATGAGTTGAACGCTTTCTTAATGTCTTTTAACATTTGGTCCTCCTCGGGACTCTTGATTACCAGATCATCGATGTAAACCTCGATGTGTTTTCCGATATCTTCAGCGAAGATTTTATCCATCAGGCGCTGATATGTTGCGCCGACATTCTTGAGGCCGAACGGCATCTTTGTATAGCAGAAAATCCCAAGATCAGTGCGAAAAGCTGTCTTGTCTTCGTCTTCAAGTTTCATTTGAACCTGATGATACCCCTTGTAACAATCCAAGAAGCATTTCCATCTGTATGGTGCGAGAGAGTCTATCTTTTTGTCGATTTCAGGCAAGGAGTAGCAATCTTTGGGGCATGCCTTGTTGAGGTCAGTATAATCGACGCACATTCTCCATCCTCCGTTTGACTTCTCCACCATTACGGCATTTTCCACCCAACTCTGATAGCGCACCTCCCTCAAGATTCCTGCCTTCAGCAGCTCACATACCTGTTCATTCATTGCTTTAGTCTTGTCTGCCCCTAAGATGCACCTTCTTTGCACTTTTGGCTCAACAGAGGGGTAAGTGTTCAGACAATGTTCAGTGATGTCGCGCGGGACACCGGTCATGTCAGCCGGAGTCCAGGCGAAGATATCCATATTCCTGAACAAGAGTTGTTTGAGATGCGTTCTGATGTTTGGTGAGACTGCGTGGCCTATCGTCACCGTTTGCTCTGGGTACTTTCGGTTTAAAACCCACTTTTCTGGTTCAGTTGTTGAAACCTTCGCCGCTTTGGTTGGGCGCATCTCTTCTGCCGACATTACTTCCTTCTTCGCATAGATAATTGCCACCCCCGTCTCAGTTGGAAACCCGATGGCTGAGTGGGGTGTGGAAGTTACCATGTTTAATTCGCCTTGGGTTTCTCTCCCAATCAACACATCATGCCTTGATTTGACAGGCATTACCATGAAATTCACATTTGTTGTTCTTGAGTGCTTTCCGTCAGAGAATGTGACGGGAAAGCTGATTTGGCCTAGTGGGAAAACCATTTCGTTACAGAAGCCTGACAGAGGGTAGTCGACTGGCTCGAGTCTCGCTTTATCTTCATCGTCGAACTGGTTAAAGCATTGCTCATAGATGATGTCTGTTGTACTTCCTGGGTCAATAAAGATGTACTCTGTTTCATAATGGCCAATAATACCGGTAATGACGACGGGGCGCGTAGCGCGTGGACCCCCGCGTACTACCGGGACGATGACCTGTTGCGCTTGCCAAGATGGTTCGTACGAGTGTTTGCCTTTTTCTCTTGCGCTGTATCTTGGTCCGTTGACCATATGCGTCTCCAGGCACCGGACTTTCTTGTGATTTCCTTCGTCATGGCGCTGGATCTGACGCGTTTCTTTGCACACGTTTTTCACTAAGTGGCCTAACTTTCCACTCTTCGGCGCTTTCTCGATCTCTTGACGTAAGCTGATACAGTCATCTGTGAGATGGCCTGTATCCTTGTGGAAATCGCAGTACAGGTTCGGGTATTGCCCCTTCTTGTTTGTCATAGGCCTTGGAGTCTTGAAGTCATGGTTCTCCGTCATTAGCACCTCCTTTGGTGTTTTTATGAGCGGAGTCCAGTGTTTTTCTCGGTTATCATCCCTGACTGCTTTTCGATACCCAATTCTGTCAATTGTCTCTCGCGCGTCTTCTCTATAGCGCGGTCTTTCGTCATAACCTCTTACTTTTCCAGATTTCCAATCTTGACTTTTGTTTTTGTTGCGCTTGTTGTTGTCTCGCGAGCTTCCTTTGGAGAAGCGATCCTCGGTGTAAGAGTTCTTGTTACCGGCCAACGACTCTTCAGTTTGCGCAACTATTTTCGCCGCCTCCATGAGTTTATCCCATTCTTTGGGCATTCCATCTTTTCCGGTGATAGTTCTAATGAGACTATCACAGCGAATGGCCTTCTTAAAATGGGCGCGCATGAGTTGCTCACTTACGCCACCAATTTCCAAGCACTCCTTGTTGAAGCGATTGATGAAATCTTCCAACCCTTCGTTCTCTCTGCGCCAAATGCCTGTTACTTCGGCTGTGTCGCGCTGGTAACGTCTTTGCTGACTGAAGTGGTTCACAAACTGTGTTCTGAAATCAACCCACAACTTGATCTTTCCCGGAGGGAGGCTGTCAAACCAGGCGCGAGCAGCTCCTGTGAAAGTTTAGATAAACAGGTGGCACCACATGGGCATGTTCCATCCTCCCATGCAACCAACACTTGTGAATACTCTGACGTGATCATCCGGATCAGTCAGCCCATTAAACTTTCCAACCGTGGGAGGCAATTTTTCCCTTGATAATGGCGCTAGAGCGATCTTTGGGATGAACTTTGAATGTTCATCAGCTTCAGCTGGTCTATAGGCGAGGCGAAAGTCTCGCTCTGCCTCTTCGCTGTATCCGACGTGTTGCCTTGGTTTGTAATACTCGTGATTCTTCTGTAAGCGGTTGAAGACTGAAGACCCTTCGTCATCTTGCCAAGTTGGGTCGTCTGGATCTGTGTCATTCCATTCATTATTCATATTGCGCGGCGTGAGCCGGCTATGAACTGGACCTCTTTGGATATTTGACGCGTAGTCATAATAGCTTTCTGTCTCTCCCCGTGTGTCGCGCGTGTCATGCACGCTCGGTCGTCTCTGGGAGGAGGCCTGTTGATTCTTCCTTGGAGGTTTTGCTGTGGGGGTATCTGGCGCGCTCCCTGGCTCGGACCCAAAGGTGTGACTAAAGATGGTTCTGCTTGCAAAACCGTTTGCTGTGCGCTCAAAGACTGGTATGCAGCATTGATGGTAGCGATTTGTTTGGCGTACCAAGAGGCTAGAGTTTCGCCTTCTGGTAGCCCTAATAGCGCTGAAATGTGCTAAGGTGGAGGTGGATTTGAGGGTCCAGCGCCATTGTTTCCTGGGGTTACCGTCTGAGTGATGCGAGTGATACTCGCGCGGGGTCCCTCAGTGTTGGTTACTTCGATTTCTTCGATATGTTGGGCTTGGACGTTTTGATTGTCCTCCCCCAACACTGCATTTGAATTTGTTCCAAAACCAAAATCAGGAACGATTCCTTGACCAGCCATGATCGAAGGAAAAACAACTTAGAAAACTCAGAAAAGAAGATGAAAGTGATTTGTAGAAAACCGGTGGGCGCCAATGAAGAAACACGCAACTAATTTTATTGTTAATTAGTTTGGTTTATGTTTCTACCATAAGGGTTAATCTTCTTTGGGTTTCTGAGCTCCTTAATGATCCGTTAATCCTGCAAAACTGAACACCGTTAGCTCGTTAAGAGGGGAATATGGGGGTTTCCCTCTTAACCAGACTCCGGCGTGAGAATAAGCGACTGCTTTGAGGAGATAATTAAGTATTAAGAGTAAGAGTAGAGGAAATGGAATGTTTAACCTGTGAAGGGAAGTCTCTATTTATAGCCGGAGAGGTGTAAGAGGGTTTGGGCTGATGGGCCTTGGGCCGGAAGGCGACAACATAGAGGATATGCTCCTTGTCTCACTGGTGTCGACCGTTAGTGGCTTCTAGAAGTTCTTCGGTGCTGGCGCACCGTGATTGGAGCCACGTGTCATCGTTGTCGGCCTGGCCGTCCTTCTGCCATCAGCAGGTAAGTGGAGATCATGGGGCAGGTGTCTCTGCCCTGTGATTGGTGCCACGTAGGCGTCCTTAGGTACTTTTTGTCTCCTGCACGTCAGACAATCGTGGAGCACGATTGAGCAGAGCCTGGAGGATGCGGATTGGCTCTTTTCATCTGTCACTTGTACCTTTTGTATCTTCTGAAGTGGTCCTGCGCTACAGCTTCTATGCGATCCTTGCTGAGCACAAGACTAGCCCGCGCAGGATTATAGGTGCTGAAGACTCTTATCAAAATGCTAAGTATTGATCTTAATGCTCTTTCTTGTTTAGACCTCGCGCGAGGTCAGTCCTTGGTGAAGTAACCCGCGCGAGGTTGAGATTGAAGATCTTGCTGATTCAAGAGTATGGTCCTGCGCGCGACCTGAGGAAGGTCTGCGCGGCTTTTTTGGGACCATACCCCTTCATGCAATATGAGGTTGATAAATGACAAGATGGTAAAAATCTAACACCTACAAACATGAAATGTTGGACCAATAAAAGAAACAAGACATTATGTAGTTGAGTGTATAAATCACATAATATGTTGGGTCATGATAAACCTGTTTGACCATGTCAACTAATGAGCTGACCAAATCCCTCTAGTCACAAGTAGTGCTTCGCCTTGTGTTGGGAGGTCGCTTTCTTAAGCATTATTATGTGACTTAAACACGAATTCAAAGCAAGCCCGTCAGCCGACTGCAGGTACCGTCCTTGTTCATCATGTAACATGAGTCACACAGCATAATTCAAAGCCCTGTTAACCGATTGCGGCATGGGTACTGTTCATCATGTAACATGAGTCATACAGCATAACTGGTACCAATATTTAGTAGCAAAACATAGTAAAAAATGGTTGAGGGATGAATGTATCTTGATTGGTGAAAAATATGAATTAGCCCATTAGGTGTGTGTCCCATCTAGTTAAAGCTTTTATCATAGACAGCTTTGTGTGGGTTCTTGATTTTTGTATCTTAGACCAATTATTTGATTCTCTGTCAGCATGAAAAGAAATTATATCCTATTGACCATCAATGGCAACCCCACTCATCAGGTGCTTGCTTTGTGTGTGTGGCCAGTGGTTAGTGCAGATTATTCACTAATAGGACATCTTAAGTTTCAGTTTTTCTGATGTGGGACACATCCAAAAGATTCTTATGCGGGTTAGAAAAAACTCAACTTAAAACAGTCATAACTTTTGACTCGTTTTGAGTTATAATGTTACAAGACATGGATAGGACACGTTGTAACAAGTTTGACGTTGTGACCAAACGGCCATACGCGATTTGACCCAGTCTCGACCCAGAGCCCTGATTTTGACTTTGAAGATTTTTCACTAATTTTCCGGCATTTCTTGATTTTTGTTTAATAAGCAAAACACTTGAAATTAGACTATGCTTTATTATCATGTTTTATTTATTAGTTGGCAAATTAATATTTTCATATTTGACAACTGTTATATATAGAATAGTCTATAAAGCAACATATTATTACTAGAAAAGCTCAGAATTTGATGGAATGAGCAGAACTAGAGAGGTTTACAGTTTACAGTAGTTTACTGTATGTATATCCTGTAACTTTTTACGGTATTTTTTTACCGTAAAAGTACAAAAAAAAAAAAAGACATGGAATAAAGTTTTGACTGCATATTAATTGTTAATAAGTTAAAGAGACATGAATACCAGAAACAAAAACAGTCCATGTGTAACGATAATAAATAAGAGGGAAGCACTTAAAAAAGAAAAAATGTAGATGAGGAATAAGTGAATAAAACACCACCACATGTCCCCACTCTTTTGACTTAAAAAAACCTTATATGGTGACCTTCTAAATGGTGGAAATAGCACCCAGTTCAGGAACAAACTTCTGGCTAAAGATTCATGGTGCTTTCTTTCTTAATATTTAGTTTCAACAGAATAAAATGGTGGTTAAAGGAAACAAATGCAACTATGTGATCACTAGATCATCAAACACATCACCAATGGCAACTTTTATAAAACGCGTTTTCATTAGAATTCATTCCGCTGTAGATTCATGGGAAAAGAACCACTCGCCTTGCAGGCGAAGAGGTCTGCATAGAGACGTCGAACAAGATGAACTTCAGCACATCAATACAAATTGTCTGTCATCATATTATAGCGTCTTTGTAGCTCGACTCGCCATCATGGTACCAAACTACATCCTGTTTTAAATTTTTAATACAAAATAAATTAGAATCTTTTAATAAATGAAAATCTATTTGTGCAGGTAATGTTGGCAATCCTTATAGGTCTGCTAACACTTCTCACATGGCATTTTACTAAAGTGTACACAAGAACATCGTTAAACGCTTTGGCATATGGTTTGCGATACGAATTGTTACAGCGGCCTGTGTTACGTATGTGGGGTGTTTTAAATTCTACTGTCGAAATAATAACGGCTCAAGTTAAGCTCTCTGAGTATGTGGTCAGAAAGTACAAAAAACCGGAAAACCAAGCACAGCAAGTTGAGGTTTATGTTAGCTTATTTTCTTTTTTTGTTAAATATACAGAAAACTAATGTGAATCTTGTAAACTTGTTTCATCAGTTATATGAAGTTATGAGAGCTGTCACATGGGCATTATTTGCAAGTCACAGAGCGCTAAATTCGATAACGATAAAGTACCAAAACGGTTTTGTTCAAGCGTTTCACAGAGATCCTAGAGACAACAGTACATATTATATATACAATGATCTCACAAACTACACAATGGCTGGAGCTGGACCTTATGATGTCAACGCGTCATCGTCTCATCAAGGGTGGAATGATCAAACGATACGTAGTAACATATCAGCAATCTGGTACAGAGAGCCACTGGATCCCAACACTGGTGATAAGATTGGAAAACAAAAGGCGATTCCTCCAGACGAGTTGATCAATATCGCAGGGATTTCTCAAGTTCCATATGGTGCACCTTCTTGGCATGTAGCTGTGAGTAAATTTACAAATGCGCCCTTGCTTTCAGCTGCTATGCCGGTTCGTGATGCGCCTGACGGGAGTATAGTGGCGGTTGTGGGCGTTACCACCTCCCTGTATAGCGTCGGTCAGCTTATGAAAGAGCTTGTTGAGTTTCATAGTGGTCATATTTATTTGACGTCTCAAGAGGGTTGGTTGTTAGCCACTTCTTCCACAACTCCTTTGTTGACAAACACATCGGATGGACCCACGCTCATGATGGCGGTTGACTCACAAGACCCGGTCATACAAACCGGAGCCAAGTGGCTACTAAAAGCTTATGGGAATAAACCACCGTCGAACCATGAGGTTCATATAGAGAAAGCGAAATTAGGCAACGAGCTTTATTACATCGACTCGTTTTTCTTGAACTTAAAGAGACTTCCCATGGTACCTTTACTTCTTTCTCAGTTTTATATGTATGTATAGTTGTACATATGTATGTGTGGTGTGTTATCAGATTCTTATGTGCATGCCGTTTACAGGTGGGCGTTTTAATTATTCCAAGAAAATACATAATGGGAAAGGTGGACGAGCGAGCTTTTAAGACGTTGATGATACTGATATCTGCATCTGTATGTATATTAGTTATAGGATGCGTTTGTATATTTGTGTTAACAAATGGAGTCTCGAAGGAAATGAAGTTACGCGCAGTACTAATTAGCCATTTGGATGCAAGAAGGAAAGCAGAGGCATCTAGCAACTACAAGAGCCAATTTTTAGCAAACATGAGGTGAATGTTTTAACAGATTTCTTGTTATTAACATTTTTTATTAATCAAAGCGTTAGAAAATGTTGAACATGCATGGTTCTAGATTTGAAATTTATGGTTTTTAACTTTTTATGTTACAATTTGACAGTCATGAACTGAGAACACCAATGGCTGCAGTCATAGGATTGCTTGACATTCTTATATCCGATGAATGTCTCACAAACGAGCAATATGCAACAGTTAGCCAAATTCGTAGATGCTCAACAGCTCTTCTACGGCTTCTCAACAATATTTTGGACATTAGCAAGGTGACATATTAAAAAAAATAATAACTTTATCATAATTTCTCACTATATTCAAGTTATATTCTAACAGAGTTATAAGTTGCAGGTTGAATCAGGAAAACTGGTTCTGGAAGAAGCCGAATTTGACATGGGGCGAGAACTTGAAAATCTAGTAGATATGTTTTCTGTCCAGTGCAAAAACCACAATGTGGAAACCGTTATAGATCTCTCTGGTATTTGCCATAGCATTATTATTATTACTACATTTTGTCTCTACTTAAAGGTTAAATAATATGCTTTGTTCTCTGTGTTGTGATCAGACGATATGCCAAAAGTTGTTCAAGGGGATTCCGCTAGAGTTGTTCAGATTTTCGCTAATCTAATCAGCAACTCAATCAAATTTACAACATGTAAGAGCTTTTTTTTTTAAATAACTTCATCAAGATACCAGATATCTTGATATTAAAAATTGAATTACAGCAGGATACATTAATCTGAGAGGATGGTGTGAAGATCCACATTCTTGTACCGAAAATGTGAATTTTCGACTTGATCAAAAAGCTTTATGGCCAGCACCAAAGAATAAACTGATACAACAGGAAAGCGAAGAGAAAAGTTCCTGCAAGAAGGACAAAAAAGTGATTCTTTGGTTTGAAGTTGATGATACCGGATGTGGTATAACTTTTTACTATTAATAAATGAACATTTCGTTTATATCATCCAAAAGACGATTATGATTTGCTCTGTGTTTCTATCTTTTTTTACTGTACAGGAATCGATCCAAGCAAATGGGAGTCAGTATTTGAAAGCTTCGAACAAGCTGACCCGTCAACGACTAGACTGTAAGCAATACCACCCACCTAATCTTCTGTATACGATCACATTTATAAATTATCAGTATATTTTGTATACATTTCTGATTTTTTTTAAATAATTTCAGGCATGGTGGAACTGGTCTTGGACTCTGCATCGTTAGAACTCTGGTGAGATAAACTGTCCTTCTAACCGACTATAGAATTACCATATAAAAAGATAACTCGCCCATCAACACAACACGCATGAAGGAAGAAGAAAATAAAATAAATAAAAAGATAAATAAAAATGGCATGTTCTTGTAAGACACATTGCTTTAGGTCTGAAAAAAAGCTGATTCGTAATAAAAACGTTATTAACAGGTTAACAAAATGGGTGGAGATATTAGAGTTGTGAAAAAGAACGGGCCAGGGACTCTAATGCAACTTTATCTGCTACTTGGTACACCCGCAGATATACCACAAGAAAATTACAAACTAAAGTATGCAGATCATAATCTTAAGGTTAGCAAAGTTCTTTTTCAATTTAGAGTAAAATTCCATTTTCGTCCCTGAGGTTTTGCCGGTTTTGCCAGTTTTGCGACTTTCGTCCAAAGGTTTGTTTCTCCTCATCTGGATCCAATAGGTTTGAAATCTTGCCATTTTCATCCGGATCGTTAACTCCATCCATTTTCTCCGTTAAGTCAGGGGTATTTCTGTCTTTTTTGTTAACTTAAAGAGCAATTCGGTCTTTTCACTTTATGTAAAAAGACAGAATACCCCTAAAAAGACAGAATTGCCCTTTAAGTTAACAAAAAAAGACGAAAATACCCCTGACGTAACGGACAAAAATGGATGGAGTTTATCGATCCAGATGAAAATGGCTTGATTTCATTTTCAAACCTTTTGGACCCAGATGCGGAAAAACAAACCTTTGGACGAAAGTTGCAAAACTAACCAAACCTCAGGGACGAAAATGGCATTTTACTCTCCAATATAACATGTGGATTCTATTATTTTGTATAATCAAATGCAACTTGTGAAGGTAATTACAATGTAAATACAGGTAGTGCTTGCATTAAATGGAAGTATGTGCAGGATGATTTTGTCGAAATGGCTATTTAAAATCGGAGTGCCCACATGGGATGCATGTGAGTGGAACGAACTAACACACATACTTCAGGAGCTTTTTATACCTTCGCGGTATACACAAAACTTGACATACGAATGTTCAAAGGTCGAATCAATAAGCAAGCAGGAAATGGAGGTTTCGGTTTTCATTGTAGTTGTTGATATCGGATTGCTAAATTTAAGCACAGGCATATGGAAAGAACAGCTCAATTTCTTAGATATATTTAATAAACGAGCAAAGTTTGCATGGGTTTTAAACCATGATACATCTAACACCATCAAAATGGAGCTTCATAACCGAGGACATCTGTTGATGGTAAACGAACCGTTGTACAAATCGAAAATGATACAGATAATGGAAGCTGCCATTAAAGAAAAAATGATTTCGTTAAGACATGGTGGTATTTTGGGAGGTGATACACATGAATTTCTGGAAATTGATAATGTGCATTCGGATCCTGAAAGTTCAAACGATTCTGAAAAATCGGAAATTAATATGATTCAAGTTGAAGAAACACGGCGTACACTTTTGTCTTCTAGATACGGAGCTGTAAACAACTGTTTTCTTGAACTAACTGAAGTATGTTCAGAGAGGAACAAACTGGAGGCAAATGAGACATTTCCAGTGGCTGCTAATCGCGGTAATTCTCAGGAGAATCGTATGCAGTACGCGGAGAAGACAGTTAACGGACAAAAGTCGCTCGAAGGTGTACGTATTTTGCTTGCAGAAGATACACCGATACTCCAGAGAGTGGCAACTATAATGCTTGAAAAAATGGGTGCCATAGTTTCGGTTGTAGGAGATGGAGTGCAGGCAGTGGAAGCTTTACAACGTCCCGTAGAAGATGGTATGCCAGCTCAGACAAAGATGCGGGATCCGCCACCGTATGACTTAATACTCATGGATTGTCAGGTAAGAACTATTGATATTAATATTAATATTATTATAATTATACAACAGTTTCTGATTTGATTGATATTTTTGAGATACCAGATGCCAAAGATGGATGGTTATGAAGCAACGAAAACAATACGGATGGCGGAAATGGGAACCGATTTGCATATTCCGATCGTTGCACTGACAGCACACGCCATGTCATCAGATGAAGCTAAATGCTTAGAAGTCGGCATGGATGCGTATCTAACGAAACCTATTGACTGCAAGCTTATGGTTTCCACCATTTTATCGTTAACTAAGTTGCAACCTAATTCTCACATAACAAGCAGCATAAAATAATGTTACTTCACAAGTTAGAAGAAACAAGTTTATAGATTGTACCAATGTATAGCATAAATAGTAGCATAGAGAAGCAGAGTTTTGACTTAAATATATGACAAAGCATAGTTCTTTTTGTATCTTGTGGCCAATAGTAATAATATTAATAATAATCAAAGTGTGCTTGTTCAAGTACACAGATTTTTTTTTCCAAAATCTTATGTATATCAGTATATGATAATCTTGATAAATATATACATTGATGATGTGTCTTTTAATACTCTATGGAAGCAAACCCATGAATTGCAATAAGAAATGTTACCTTTTTGGACACTGTTATTCTTTTTCAGCAAATCTTGGTATTGGCATTATCACAAACAGTTGGTGGGCAACTATGATCCAGTCAAAAACGCCTCAAATTCTTCGCTGCTGCTGTTTGATCGGTCTTGTAAGTCTTGTACTAGGTGGGATTTTTCAAGTAACAAAACTATGACAGTCATTCTATGACAGAATAAATCACTGCGTTGCATTATATGCATTAATTGGCTTAAATAAAAAGAAATATAAAATTTCTGCATAAACGGCAGCCATTATAGGAGTTGATATCAGCTCGATATCCAAACGAATTGCAATGAAGATGGTCGGTTTCTTTTCTTGAGGTTGCGATTTGTGTCATTACAATTTCAGTTTGCTTGTTGATACCAGGGATAAGCGTGGTACCAGTACCGAAATATTCCATACAGTACCGGTATTTGAAGGTAAAATTCGGTATTTTACCGGTACCAAAGATGTCAAAATATTGGTACCGGTATTGAAAATAATCGATACGGGAAATTCAGTACCGGTACCCAATACTAAATGCTCATCCTTAGTTGATACATCTTCAGCGCAAAAATATTTGGGTCTAGTTGTTCAAAGGAAGAAGGAACAGAATAGTGTAAAAGATTGTTTTTTTTATGAAAATATGGTTGTATTGTTCATTGTAAAAATACATACACGTTCCTATACATAGATGATGTGATTAAAGCTTTTTAAGCGCATTTGGGTTTTCGAATCGAGTGGATTGGTTTTAACCTTCCTCGAGTAAGAATCAAAGTTACAACAAGTAAAGGACATATTACAAGGTGACTCAAGGTTAGAGGACTAGTAGCTGCATTTAACGGTCAAGTTAATGTAGTGTGGAAAGATAACTATTTAAATGTGTATGTACGTTTTTAATATTTATCATAATAGAGTCCATAAAAAGGGATAAAGGTGTTGCTCAGTAGAGGAGGGGTCAGAAGGGCCCCCCAATCTTGAAGATAATACTCCCTCAGAGTACCTCCAACGTGGAGGTTTGGAATTGAAGTCCAAAATCGGACCACCCATGCATTGTGAGGGTTTGTCCATGGTGGTCCGGTTTGTTCCACCGGACTTGCGTTGTTTGGAATTGTGGGGACCGCCCACACACAAACCTTTTTTTGTTTTTGTTTTTTAGTGTAAAAGTGGAGTGTGACGTGGAGGCTTAAAATGGTTTATGTTGTAGGAAAAAATAGGGTTTGGAATGGTGGCGATTTAGAATGATGTGTCATTCTGACTAGGCTAGTCTGAATTTGGACTTTGATCAGGGTTGTGGATGCTCTTATATCCAAAAGCCAAACCAGAGCGTGCTAGATGCCAAATGTCATGTCCATAACCAAGTTCCATCATCATTGTAGACCACCCACGCCCCATCTACTCGTTAAGCATTCTTCTTCCTAACCACTCTAAACAATGAATTAAAAACCGTTACTCACATAACTCACTCATAAGCCACCAAACACCTTTGCTATAAATCGCTCATGTATCATTTGTTTGGACAAATCAGGGTTTTATCTATAAAAGCTCATTTGATCTTGTTTAGTTTCTCTCTCAATTCTTTAGGTATATAGTCTTTTATCATTAATTGAACCCATTATTGCACTTAAGTGTATATTTCATCATATCTATTAAACTACCAGTTCACAAAACATATGGAGATTGATTTGCATTATTTTTATATACATGATACTTTCATAGACTCTTAGGATTCGTTGTCTCCCTATAATCGACCAGCTTGTCAGTATCTTTAGTAAGGGAGTTATTTCGACTTTTGCCCTAGTTTGCTTATCTTCCATCTAATCTTCATAATGCTTCAACTTTCTTTGCAAAAATTATAGCACTGCTACAACATTCTCCTACAATAATTAATTGACATAACAACATGAACATGTCATCGTCCATATCTAGTATACTACCATGTATCATTCAGTATTACTAGTTAAAAAGTTATCAGGCCCATTTTGAAACGAATATACAAAGCTACAAAAAAAGTTATCTGGCCCATGCAGGTCTCGAACCTGCGACCTTCGCGTTATTAGCACGACGCTCTAACCAACTGAGCTAATAGGCCTTTGATGCATCAATTTGGCTAAACGTTTTCCTTGAATGTAGTTTTTGCAAGAAAAAAAGATTCAAAAAGTGTATAAATGGCCCATGCAGGTCTCGAACCTGCGACCTTCGCGTTATTAGCACGACGCTCTAACCAACTGAGCTAATAGGCCGCTTATGTTACCTAGTTTTGAACAACGCTATTGTACAGTGCATAATGCAAGTTAAATCTTTTATCAAAAAGTTTGGTTTTGTAAAAAAATGAACCTGATTTATGCGTATTAAACAATAGTTTACATCTCGACAAAAAAATTCTAAAGGTTCCTTAGCTCATTCTGAGTTGAGTTGTTTTACTAAAAAAATGTTTGTTTAGACTTTGATTATTTAACTTTTATGTGTAGTTTTGTTTAATTATTGGTTCATTATGTTTACTTTGTTAAATTGTATGTTTTAAATGATGGTTAATAATGAAGTTGGCGACCGTTAAAGTTTAGGCAAGTGTGCTAACCATGTAGTAGTATGATTGTGTTTGTAAACCTTGTGTCGAACTTTCAAGACACAATGTAAACTAATTTGAGTAGATGGGTTGTTTAAACTGGATTTAACTAAATTTGAAATAAGAGTAAGTTACAAGTTTTGTCTTTTATTTTTGTCTCAAATTTCAGACGTTGTCCTTTACCTTTAAAATTGACAGGTTCTGTCCATAATGTATGAAAATGTTGCACGTTATGTCCTTTAGGGCAAACACAGTTAGAATATGCGGCTGTCGCCGCTGTCGCCTTGCTTAACCACCTCCGCTGCCGTAAACGGTGGCACTGTCGCCGGCAACGTCCTCCACCACTGGTCAGCAGCGAAGCTCCCCACACCCCAGCCGTCGTCGACTGACCTGTACCGTCGCCGCTCTCTCTCTCTATCTCCGTTCTCTCTCCACAGCTTCTCTAATCAGGGATTTGTATGTGTAATTAAGGGTACAAGAGAGGGTTATACAAAAAAGGGGGTGTCTCACCGTTCGTCGGATCTGAGGAGTTACACCATCAAGCATCCTCCATTGCAGATCCGGTGGTACAACCACCTCGGAACAAGGCCACCGCACCACCGGTTACCGCTCATACTCACCGTCCCACCACCACCATCTTCCAGATATGTTTCTAAACTTAATGTAATAAAACAGGGTGCATCAAACTTAGTCATTTTCTGGGTTACCTTTCTAGAGTGTGTGGCGCATTTCTTGAGGCAAGTGGCTAAATGCATCAAATTGGGATTATTAATCTAGAAATTGGGTGTTGAAAATTTGGAGAATTGTTGAATAATAAGGATGAAATTTGGTTTGGGAAACAGAGAATTGGGTTGGGTAACATGTTTTGATTGGTTTTGGGGTTTTTTAGGTAGGGGAGTTAATTTGGAGATGATGGTGGTGATGGTGGTTGTAGATGATGGAGGGTGGTGGCGGTGGTGACTGAAAGCGGTCGTTGATTGATGGTGGTGGTGGATTGGTGGTGGTGGATTGGTGGTGGTGGAGGGTGGTTACTGATTTCTATATATATATAGTGGAGGGTTCAAATGAGAAGAAAATTTTTGTAAGAATAAAAAGAATAAGTTTTAAACCAATAGAAATGCTCCATTTTACTTCATTTAATATGTGTATTTAATGTTATTAATAAGGGCATATATGTAAATTTCTAATTTTAATTAATTAGCTAACTAATTAAATTTGTAACTCACTTTTGAATATACTCTTTCAAGATAAAATAATTTAGGGTGAAGAACAATTTTCGGTATGTGTAGGATAAATTTTAATATGTGTAGGATAAATTCTTAAATGTGTATGATAAATTTAGATATGTGTAGGGTAAATTTCGGTAAGTGTAAAATATATGTAGGATAAATTTTGAAATGTGTAGGATAAAATGTTTTTGCTTTATTAATGAGAGATAAAATAATTAATGAAAGGAGTTATAAACTATTTAATGTTTTACCATTATGCTCTTTCTTCTTTTTCTTCTCACACTAAATTTCTTCTCAAATAAACCTTCCCCTATATATATATATATATATATATATATATAGGGTAGGGATCCTAAGAGAAGTCCACCCTATTTGAGAAACTTGAGAAGCAATCTGGACCACACATTTTCCCTAAGCAAAAAAATGCAAAAAAAGGTGAAAAAAATGCAAAATTTTTTTTTTTTTTTGTAAAAATCGCAGCTTTTTCTTTAAGAATTAAATTTTTTATTTATTTTTTTTTTTTTAAATTGGATTTATACACATGTGTATATTGTTAATCTTTTAACTATACATATATGTATATTGCTAATTATACATATATGTATATACATGTTTAAACTTGAAAAAATATGTGTTATAAATCCTAAACCTTATACCATAAACACTAAAGCTAAACCTTAATGCTAAACCCTAAAGTTAAACCCTAAAGTTAAACCCTAATTCTAAACCCTAATGCTAAACCCTAAAGCTAAACCCTAATTCTAAACCCTAAAGCTAAACCCTAATGCTAAACCCTAATGCTAAACCCTAAAGCTAAAGCTAAACCCTAATGCAAACCCTAAAGATAAAGCTAAACCCAAAAGTTAAAGCTAAACCCTAATGCTAAACCCAAAAGATAAACCCTAATGCTAAACCCTAAATACTATTGCTAAACCCTAATGCTAAACCCTAAAGCTAAACCCTAAACCATAAAGCTAAACCCTAAATACTAATGCTAAACCCTAAATAACACTTATTTTTCAATTTTAAACATGTATATACATATATGTATAATTGACAATATACATATATGTATAGTTAAAAGATTAACAATATACACA
This sequence comes from Helianthus tuberosus, assembly GCA_030545235.1. Taxonomy (NCBI): domain Eukaryota; kingdom Viridiplantae; phylum Streptophyta; class Magnoliopsida; order Asterales; family Asteraceae; genus Helianthus; species Helianthus tuberosus. The sequence goes on along the minus strand of CM060429.1, from coordinate 132,986,223 downwards.
TGTGTATAAATCCCAAAAAAAAAATTTTAAAAATAAAAAATTAAATCCTTAAAGAAAAAGCTGCGATTTTTCCAAAAAAAAAAAAAATTTTGCATTTTTTTCACCTTTTTTGCATTTTTTTGCTTAGGAAAAATGTATGGTTTCAGAATGCTTCTCAAGTTTCTCAAATAGCCTACTACTTCTCACATGATCCTTATCATATATATAGGGGAAGGTTCATTTGAGAAGAAAATTTTATTGAGAAGAAAAAGAATAAAAGGGTATAATTGTAAAACATTAAATAGTTTTTTTTCTCATCTAATTTATTATTATGTTTGACTAATTAATTAGTCATTAAGACTATAATCCTCCACACTAAATATTTTTGCCTACACACATCAAAAGTTATCCTACACATTTCGAAATTTATCTTACACATATTGAAATTTATCCTATACAACTCGTAATTTATCCTCACGCCTCGTATTTATCCTACACTTTAAATGATTTTTTTTTATTTTTTGTGAAAAATATATATCTTAAAAATAAGTTACAAATTTAATATAGTTAGTTATTAAAGATGAAACTACCAATTAATGATGTATGTAAGTTTACTAATATACCCTTATAGTCACATTAAGTACAAATATTAAATGAAGTCTAATGAAACATTCCTATTGGTTGAAATTTCTTCTTTTTTCTTCTTACAAAGAATTTCTTCTCATTTGAACCATCCACTATATATATACACACATATATAGGGGACCGCTAAAATGAAAACCACCTCCAGTTGTAAGAACCATGAGAACTTTTTGATCCGGGGCGAGTTGGACCAAATTTTTTTTCATAAACGTAGATGCGTGTATTATAAACACATTTGTAAAAAAAAAGTCAAAAAAAAAGTCGTGTCACTACTAGAAAATTGGGCAATTGTTACTAAAATTTGCTACCGGAAAAAATGGTAGCAAATTTGGCAACCCGCTTCCCCCAAAATTGAAATTAAGCGTACTTGTTATGATATGGTGGCTAAATGATTGGAAATTTTGCCACCATTTAATTTTGGTGATAAATCCGTAGGAAAAATACTAAACAAAATTAAAAACATCCAAAAAAACATCTATAGACCTATAATAAGCATCTCCCATGTACATAAAGGTAATTTCCATCCTATTTTTTAAGATGGCATACCAAAAGCCAAAACAAATTCCTATATTTTCACACTTTTCTTCCATTTCTACCCTTAACAACATGTACGAGAATGAAGCCTTTTTAGAGGGTGGTTTCCCCTACCCTCATCGATTAAACCTCATTGAATGCAATCTTCAGTTCCGATTACCCTCGATTGAATGCTTCCACTGAATCGTCTATTCTTCAATGCGTCTTTACAATCCCTCTCCGTTACCATCGCACCCCCAGTTAAAAACCAGACCAGACGCCCACAATTGGGTCTGCGTATCGGCATTATCAGTTTTGCATCTTCTTTCTCTACTCATCATCATCGCTCTCATCTTCTGTCATCTTCAGATTCTTCGCACATCAAAACCCTTAAAGGTGGTGGTGTAGGATCATAAATAGCTCCGATTAACCAACCAATCTGATGCAGCGGCGATGGTTTCAAAGTACAATCTATTTACCGGTGACTAAGGTAAGTCAGACCTCTTATTTTGTTTCTTCATTTTCGGAAACTGATGAACGCTTTTTTTATGGTCTAGGGTTTTGCTGGCTGTGATTTGGTGAACTGTCGTTAAATCTGTGGCGAGGACAAGGGTAAAAATGGCTACTGGTCAGTGATGAATTCTCTGGAAGTGGGTTTTCGGTCAGGATTAGCTGCTGCCATAATTGGGTTTTTGATTTACAATGTATTCTGGTATGTTTATGTACAGGTTCATGACATTAGGATTCAAAGTTTTCTACAGTTTTGGTTAGAGATGTACCTAAAGAACAGTTTTTTTTTTTTTACTTCTCGAACCTGTTACATTTTGTTTTTGTTATGTGTTTTGGTTGTTAAAGTGAATGATTAGGTCACACATTCAAGATTGATGAGGTTTCGGATTTGTATCAATGCAAGAAAGGCTTGAGTGTTTCTACATCGGTAACCAGTCAGAATCAGAAACCCAAGCCAGAACCATTTGTCGCCGGCATTCAAGTAAGAGAAATTTATCCTCATATCTTGATGTATCTTCGTATTATGATATTAATCGTGTGATTTACTGATTTATAGACCATGATTTATATAAAATTTTCATGTACAAACAAGTTTAAGCTTCCCCATTAGTTGCAGTTCCACGTTCTTCTTTTCAACTTCCCTTCGCCCTAATTAAGATGCCATAGTTAACCATCTAGAATGCAATTCCTATTTTTTTACCCTTTTCTTCCATTCTTGTCCCTCTCCTCTCATCGCCATTCAACAGATGCATTCGCTTTAACTGCGCATTCATCTCTGTAATTCGGACCAGCACAACCGTTGCGTTGCGTTTTGTAATGATGCCATCAATATTCTTCTTGTTGAGCCATCATCTTGTTCACCAAGTCAACACACAACCCTTTGACCATCTTGAATTTTTTGTGCTTTCTCTTTCTCTTCTTGCTCTTTGTCACTTGTGCATCATCTTGACCTGTTGGTTGTGACATTATCTCAATTGGGTCCTTTTCAAAATGACCTTTTTGCCCCTGGGCCTCAAGATTGTGTACTTCTTTTTCCTGTAGTTGTGGTTGTTCTTGGTGGTTGACATTTTCATGAGATTCAATGGTGACATGATGATGAGTGTTTTGGCCAGAATTATTATTGCAGAGATGGTCATCAAGTTCTTCACTGATCAAGTACCTGTTGCTACTCTTGTTGCACTCTATAGTACTACTGAAACTCCTGCATGTTCTTCAAACTTCTGTTGCATTGTTCTGAACTCCTTTTGAACCCTATCTCTGCTAGCTTTCTTTACCTCCAACAACCATTATACAAAGTTAAGTAACATCTAAACTATAATGGGCACACATACATTTGTTTCTGCATCTTAAAATATCTAATATCTTCAAACATTTAAACTTTTAAATGTATATAAAAAATACTGGTTTATTAAAAAAATCATAATTTGATGGATGGAAAGTGATGTAATATAAATAGAAAATAATCTGTCACAAAGAAGAAATGATAATAATAATAACAATTATAAGCTTTGCTAATCAAGACTGTAGTAATTTTTAATCAATAAGCTTTGCTAATCAAGACTGTAGTAATTTTTAATCAATATTATAATTGTTGTTTTCTTGTTAAATAAGCATTAAATTTGTTAAAATGCTCCATTACATAATCATGTCAAGAAAGCTACCATTATAAAAGATGACCAAGTGACCCAACAATAAAGTCATTGGGTTCAAGTGAGAATATGAGCTTTTGCCGTTAACAAGTATGTGAAGGAACGCTTAAGACTTGCAAATCTATTGTTGTTTTGTGGACCAAGGTTTTTATATAGTTCAGAAAAGCTGGTTGATATGCATAGGGGTGCTAAACGGGTCGTGTTAGCGGGTTGGCGGGTTCAACCCAAACCCGAAAATCGTATAATACATAAGAACCCGAACACGACCCGAAGTTTTGTGGGTTGACCCGAACACGACCAGTTCAACCCAAATATTTTTATTTTTTTATCTGAAATTAATATATTAAAATTAAAAATTACTTAAAAAACACAAACATATATAATAATATCATATATAAGTTATAAAATCTATTTGGGGTACAGAAATCTTGTTTTTAAAGATCATATTAGGCATGAGAACACCTGCAACAAAAGCAACAAGTTGCTTCAATTCAGCAGCCTCATAGTCAAACAAACATTCAAAGTCTTCCAAATCAACAAACTCAGATTCTCATTTGTTTCTGTTTTAACTTTGATTTTTGTTTTTTGGCGGTCCAAGCAACTCTCATGCAGGCAAATATGGAACACCCATAATAAGGTTGTTTTTCCCAGCAAATTAAACAGCGAATCCGTAAACAACGATGCAGGACCTCAAATCCATGGCCTTCTTATGGGTGAAGAATCATTTGAAATACCAGAGTTGGATTGGGAAAGATGATGTAGATTTTCATTTGTGTAATGAGCCTAATGTAAATTTTAATGTAATCATTTTAGAGTTTCTTGTTTGTAAGATTTATGATGAGAGTTTCTTTGGTATTTCTCTCTTTGTATAAGTTTTATGTTATGAATTTATATCGAGATAGATGGTAAACGATCAACAAGATGCGCCGCTACCATTGTGGTTTAATGAAAGTTCGCCGTTCAAAAAAAGTTTATAATTTTCCATTTAATAAATCAATGTGTTCTTATAACTTACTAAACAAAAAGTTCTCTGACCCCAAAGCAAACTTGGGTTGATGACTTGATGCTCATTTTTAACACTCTATCTGTCGTTTCTTGCACATTTTGAACTTTTATTGAGAATGAAATTGAACATATTATTATTATTTTTCTTTAGATGACTTGTAGGAATGTATGTGGCGTCGGCTGAAAGTAGTTCGCCAATAACTCACCTCCCACTTCACAAACCTCTAAGTATTTATTTTAGAAGGGCTTATTCGAAACACAACGTTGACTACTTGGTTGTACTATTAAATATGCATTTTTGCGTTTTGTACACATTAGATCCCGCGGCAACGCGCGGGTAAACCCACTTTAGAAATAAAAGGGCTTTTTTAATTGCCACCGTGTTGGTGGTGGCAAGATGAAAAGTTAAATTAAGGGGGTTAATTTTTAGAGGCACGCTCTTAATTTCACATCGCTCGTATGTAGCTTACAACTTACATGGTGCTGTTGCTGCAGTTTTGATCGCGTCGTCAACAAGCTTCAACTGAGAATCATGGGGGTTTCGAAAGAGCAGGTGGAATCGACACTTAGGTCCAAACTGTCTCTTTCTCATATTGTAAGTTAATCTCAAACACATGAACCTTCTGCAACATGTTCGTTAATAATCACAAACTTCTTATGTCAAATCACTCGAATTCCCAACTTCAATCCTTAAAATTGCCCTAGATCCTGTCATATTTCTCAGATCATTACTTGATTTTGTTTAAAACAATTTCAAATAATGATCAGAAAAAAACCCTAGGAATTAATTTTTTTAAATGATCGAACAAAGTTGTAATATGGGGGGCATGGATGAAGAAGATGCTTGTATTATAAACACATTTGTAAAAAAAATTAAAAAAAAATGTCGTGTGTGTAGTTTTGAGCACACGGTACCCGTAAACACAAACTTGTGGTGCTCAAAACTACACACACAACATTTTTTTTTGAATTTTTTTTTACAAATGTGCTTATAATACACGCATCTACGTTTATGCAAAAAAATTTTGGTCCACCTCGTCCCGTACGGTGTAGTTCTCACGATTCTTACAACTAGAGGTGGTTCTCATTTTAGCGGTCCCCTATATATAGGGTAGAGATCCTAAGAGAAGTCCACCCTATTTGAGAAACTTGAGAAGCATTCTGGGCCACACGTTTTCCTAAGCTTTTCGTAATATACACATATGTATAGTTTAAAAGTGACTATATACATGTGTGTATAATTCAAGATTTGACAATATACATATATGTATATAGTCAAGTCTAAACTATACATATGTGTATATTACGAAAAGCTTAGGGAAAATATGTGGTTCAGAATACTTCTCTAGTTTCTCAATTAACCTAGTGCTTCTCACATGATCCTAACCCTATATATATATATATATATAGTTAAAAAAATAATAACTTTTAAAAATAGTTTGTTTTTATTTTTTAATAATACTAAATAAATAGGGTAAAAAAACTAAAATACCCTTGGGGTGACCAAATTTAACAAAAAAATCTAACTGTGTTTGGCTTAAAGGACATAATTTGCAAGATTTTCATACATTAAGGACAGAACCCGTCAATTTTAAAGGTAAAGGATAGCGCCTGAAATTTGAGACAAACATAAGGACAAAACTTGTAATTTACTCTTGAAATAACCATAATTTTCCGTCTAGCGGAAATTAACACATACAATTTATTATAGAATAGACTCATTATCGTTGTCTAGTTGTTATTCAAACTTACAACTTCTACAAAATGAACATGTTATTCATCAGTCATCACCAACCCATATTACCATTCATCAAAACTAGTAAATAGTGTTACGAGATTTACTATGTATATATTATATCCATACCATTTTACACTAGTGTAAATGGGCCTATAATTTAGGTATGACTGATTAGTTAATTGGTGACAAAAAATTATATCATCATCACAAAGGTAAAAAAAAAAGTAAATTACAAGTTTTGTCCTTTATGTTTGCATCAAATTTCAGGCGCTGTCCTTTACCTTTAAAATTGTCAGGCGGTGTCCTTTATGTTTCAAAATCTTGCACGTTATGTCCTTTAGGGCAAACCCAGTTAATTTTTTCAGTTAAATGAAGGCATGTGCAGGGCACATGAGGGTAGAAATGTCATTTCATCTCATCAGGGACCATTGTGTTAAAGAATTTGTTTTCAAGGACTATTGTGAAACTACAATTATTATTATTACTATTATTTATATATATAAGTGTAAATACAGAATATCTGATTCTCATCTCTCTCTGCAACTCACTCTCTTCTCTGCTTCTCTCTCTATCTCTACCACCATCAACCACCGCCTCAGCCACTATCCACCACTGCAACCATCATCCCCGTCGACCACCCTGCAACCACCATCCACCACCCCACTCTATCTCTCTATCTATACCCATCTACCTCCGATTTGCAACTGTGTAAACACATCTCGAATAAACAAACTCAAATCCTCTTTAGCAGATCCAAGAGCAGGATGTGAGAGGTTAGGGAGTAGTGTTAACAGGAGCTGGTTTGGGGACGAATCGAAAGGTTGGTGGCCGGAATGGGGTTTGGGGATGAATCGAAAGGTTAGGGGTTTTGATTTTCCGGTGCGGGGGTAGGTTTAGGTTGGGATTTGAGGGGTGTCGCTGCAGCCGGAGTTTGTAGCCACCTTCACAGCCGCTTATGGATACAGTAAGTGCTCTGGGTTGCAGGTGGGTAATCGGGTGTGGTGGCGATTCCTCTGGTTCTGGTTAATTGTTGTTCTTCATCGTCATCTGGTTGCAGGTGGGTAATCGGGTAATCGGCTTCTGGGTTGCAGGTGGGTAATCGGGTAATCGGCTTCTGTAATTTATGCCGTTTTTTAGTAATGAATGATTTTGGTTTTTGGTAATGGTGGATCGAAGGGGTGGATTGGGTTAAAATAAAAGAAAAGTGGCGGTGATGGTGGGTTGTGTAGGTGGATTGTGTAATTTATGCCGGTTTTTAGTATGTTATTGCAGGATTGGCGGTGGGTGGGTTGTGTAGGTGGTTTTGGTCTAGTTGCAACGATGGTGGGTGGTTGGTGATGGTGGTTATGGTGGGGTTGCACTGTTGCAGTGGTGGGGATGGGTTATGGGGGGTGGTGGTGGTTTGAAAGAGAGAGAGTGTTTGTGAAATGACATTTCTACCCTCATGTGCCCTGCACATGCCTTCATTTAACTGAAAAAATTAACTGGGTTTGCCCTAAAGGACATAACGTGCAAGATTTTGAAACATAAAGGACACCGCCTGACAATTTTAAAGGTAAAGGACAGCGCCTGAAATTTGATGCAAACATAAAGGACAAAACTTGTAATTTACTCAAAAAAAAAAAAAAATAAGTGAGCCACAGTAACTATCATTACGATACAAGTCATAAAACTTCTGGCCATATAATATTCAAAAAAATAATAATAATAACGGGAAAATTACGAAAATAGCTGTTAATTGCCGTGACTTTCAAAAACGGCCACCTAATGCATCTTTGGAGAGACATCTAAAGCACCTAAAGTGTACATATGCAGACCTCTCAAGCACCCAATAAAAACGGACACCTGGCATTTCAAATGTTGCAGGTGAGCCCAAACACGTCCCATGCACTTCCAGACGCATCCCGTGCTCTTCCAGATGCATCCCATGCCCTTCCAGACGCATAAATAAAAGGATTTCCAAAGACGCACCCATGCACTTTCCTGTACATCTTGTACATGATTCGTCGCTTCAATAACACATGAGGTGGCCAAATTTAAAAATGGTTTTGTTCGATGACCATTTTGATAACGGTGGAGGTATCCACACACCCCGCCAAAAGTATCTACACACCCCCTAACCCTAAATGACCCTCATTGCCCAATACGCCTGAAACTGGCCCCACCCATACGCCCTCATTGCCCAATACGATTGAAAAGTATTTACACACCCCCCCTGCCATCTAATTAATGCCAATCATTGGGTGTCAGCCAATGATTACCAATGATTGGGGTGTGTGGAACTTTATTTTGATAGGGTATTTGTATGAGTAAGTTGTGAAATATTAAGAAAATTAAAATTCTTTTTATAAAATGTTGTTATAAAAAATTGTGTTAGTATTATAAAAACTTCATATTTTTATGAAATGAATTGTGTATATTATTAAATGCCAATTTTTTATAAGTATTATTAAATGTCAAATTTTTTTTTATAAAACGAATTGTATATATTATAAAATGCCAATTTTTTATAAGTATTATTAAACGTTTTATTAAATGTCAACTTTTTTATTTATCAATTATTATTATGTGTTTAATTTTATTAAATGGGTATATTATAACGTTTTATTAAATGTCAACTTTTTTATTTATCAATTATTATTATGTGTTTAATTGTTTCTATAACGCAATGTGTATGTTAAAAAATGTCAACTTCTGAAAGTCTTTTGTTTTCCAATTGTCGTTTATTAACCATAACGCAACAAGAAACGTAATTTAAAATGTAATTAAACATTGTTTTATATTAATACACAAAACATGTAACTTTGATACAGAATGCGACTAAACCCTAAACCCTAGATCGCTAATTGTTACATATTTTTGAATTCCTGTACATGAAAACGATGGGTGCAGCATACACAATATAAAGACAGCCACGGTTGTCTTGAAATTGTGTACCGAACCCAACCTTCTAACGGGATTCTGCTTCACATCTACCACACTGAAATGGCATAAGGGATCAGGAGGTTGGAGTAGTGGAGTCGGCATTTCATTTATCAACCACCGTCCAGCCTTTCGCGTCTTTTCGGGATGGTGAGCGAAGTAGCATTCCCGTTGGTGGAAGGCTCGTGAGAACACTAATGAACTCCTCTCTTGGAAGGACATGTTACGGGGCGGACCGCGTTGGCTAGCGTCACTTGGAGCTGACGAGTCAACAGGCTACTCCGATAACACGTAATCCTAGATCGGCGTTCTAGTGCATGAATCTGAAATACGAACGTAGTTTCTCCATATACCATCACGTGTCTGAACCGGCTTTTAAACCGGACGGAATCTACAGAGAAACTGTTCGATTTCACGGTTTGTTTGAGAACCTGGTTCAGATACACAACGGCCTCTTTGCTTCGTCCACTAGAACTATTTGTGTATGCATTCTTTTGGTAACTACCAAAAGAATGCATACACAAATAGTTCTAGTGGACGAAGCAAAGAGGCCGTTGTGTATCTGAACCAGGTTCTCAAACAAACCGTGAAATCGAACAGTTTCTCCGTAGATTCCGTCCGGTTTAAAAGTCGGTTCAGACGCGTGATGGTATATGGTGGTCACGGAACTACCGGGCGTCGGTAGATGCTATCAAGAGTGCACCGTCAGAGTTACGAGTGACTTGGCTAATGATGTTGGATGATGCATCCCCCACCGCCAAGCACCTCACCCTAGACCGACGTCCCGGCGCATGAATCTGAAATATGAACGCAGTGCACTTCTCCATAAGAATTACCTTTCCACCACCGTCAAAACACCAACTTTCGATATCCTGTTAAAAAACATAGAATTATAGTGTTAGACTCGATATTAGAAATTATATTGTAAAATATAATAAACAAACACCACCACCACCAACACCATCACCACCACCACCACAGCCGACCACCCACCACCACCACAGCCGACCTCACCACCACCACAACCTACCACCCACAACACAACACCACCGTCAACCACCACCACCCCAGCCGACCCACCACCACCACCACCACAGCCTACCCACCACCACCACCACCACCACCCCAGCCGACCCACCACCACAACCACCCCAGCCGACCCACCCCCACCACCACAACCACAACCCCAACCCCAACCCCAACACCACCATCACCCCAGCCGACCCACCACCACCACCACCACCACCACCCCAGCCGACCCACCACCACCACCACAACCACAACCCCAACACCACCACCACCACAACCCCAACCCCAACATCACCACAAACCGCCACAAAAAAACAGGGGTAAACTAACCTTGAATATTCCGACCATATAGACCGATACGAGAGCAAAAACTATACGAGAGACGCGTGCGGTCCCCTTCCGGATTGTCATCGTGTGGTCCAGAACTCGTCTAACCAAAAAATAACTTTTGTATTTGGATATGTACATTGTACTTGTTCTCGGTTAAAGTATAAAGGAAGTGAAACTGAACTTCAATGAGACCCATATGGGTCGATGAGAGGCATATGCAAGTGGGGTGTCATAAATGTCCTGTTGATGCGTGCGAAGTGTCGTATATATTAGGTGTATATTTTAAGTCCTTGTTAACACTTATTTTAGCCAAGTTTTAAATTTATAAAACACGATATTTCACTAACACTAAACACACATATGGGCAAGTGCACCCATCGTTGAGTGTAGTATAGCGTTGGTAAGATACCGAGGTCGTCCAAGGACACAAGAGCTTTTAGTACCGGTTTATCCTCAACGTCTAATCAAAAATAAAAGTTTAGAAAAATGTTTTAAGCTAAGAAAAATAAAAACTAACTAAAATGCTGAAAATAAAAATAAAATAAAAACAGATAGACAAGATGAATCACTTGGTTCCGACTCGTATCTAGTATAACCTTTGATTATTTCCGCACTTTTGCACATAATTAAGAGATTATCTTAGTTATTGTAGTAGGCCCCTCTTTTGAAGGTGACGTTACCCTCACCCCAGTAGTTTGAGTCAGCAAGGATACAATCCTAAAAGGGTGGATTATTGGAAGATAATGAATTAAGTTATTAATGCAGTATTGTGGTAGGCCCTGCTTTTGGCGGTGACGTTACCCTCGGCTAAGTAGTCTGAGTCAGTAGGGATACAGTCCTAAATAGCCGGGTTATAGTATTAATAGTAGTTAACTTATGAGGGGATCAAAGAGTTTGGACCCCCGCCATCCAATACCGTGAAGCATTGAAGGAGGTCCTACTAAATTTGACCCAGGTCCATTGCAGGACCTCTAAACGCTGAACAATGGCAAGACCTTTGTGACAACTTGAAATTTCCTACATTCTTTATTTGCATTAAATGCACGTTGACTTTGACTGTTTAGTTGTTTGACTTGTCTGACTTGTAACTGTACACTTCGTGTTATAATAAACGTATTGTGTTTACATGATTATGTGTTCGATTGTATAACATGGAACCTATCGAGAAACGTAAACTGCTTAACTTATGAAAGAACCCGACGAAACACAAGTGTGTTTCGCCATAACAAATCTCGACGAAACAGACTGTTTCGCCAAAAGCATCTCGACGAAACAGAAGTCTGTTTCGCCGAGCCCAGTTTCACCGAAGCCCAGTTCGGGCCCAACACGCTATTTTGAGTTTAAAACGTGAAACAACATCAGTTTTTACATCTGCTATCAAACAACCAAAACCCTAGAGCCCTTTCCCTCCTGTGCGACGGCAGTTGGAGGTTCCCGGCGATATCTTAGCGATCGATTCGTATTTCTCTTATTCCGGTTAGTGTGTGTTCGTTAATCGGTTTAATATTTCTGTAATAGCTCGATTCATGTTTGTGTATATACTTGATTTCTGGATTATATAGGAGTATATGGGTATGATGTTCTTGATTGCGATATACATGGTTAATCGGATGCGTAATTCTATGCGAAACTGAATATGATCGAATGCTCGGTTCTGAATGTTGTTAATATGATTTGATTCTGAATTCAAGTTAGCATCTTGATAGGGTTCAATGATATGATTGTTGGATGTTAAATTTATATGTTATACACAAAAACTAGGGTTTATGCTAGACAATGATTCTTGGATGATTGAGTTGTGATGATTCGTTCTGCACATTGACCTTCATATGATTTCTGATACTGATAACGGCTGCTAGCATGATTAGGGTTCTGTGTATATTTGTAACTGCTGCATCTGTTGTCTGCGAAACTGACGTCCGACGAAACAGAACTCTCGGCGAAACAGAATGTGTTTCGCCAAGAGTAGTCGACGAATCAGAAGTTCTGTTTCGCCAGGGGACACCTCGACGAAACAGAATGTGTTTCGTCAATATCTTGTTTCGCCAACTTATGTGTTTCGTCGAGCTGTGCTGTAACTTGAATGGATTCTGTTAAGTGTTAACTGGAATATTTAACTGCTGTTAGACGTTAGACATGACTTGTATGATTGTGATTACGTGCTACCTGCTTAATACGTGAGCAACTTGAACACCAACTGATTATTCTATACGTGCGTACTTTAGGACGTGATTGACTTACTTTGAGCACATACTTAGCATACCGAGCAAACTCAGGTGAGTTCACACACTTTCTAAGGCATGGGATTCCCGGTGGTTGGGAATGGGTTAAAGAAATTAAAAGGAACCTACATATCCTCCTTGGGTAGGATATGTACCGCCATCCTCCATGGGTAGGATGCCAATATTAATCCTGCGTATTCTCCTTGGGTAGAATACGTACGTTCGTCCTCCTTGGGTAGGACAACAACCTTAACTATACTTGAACGATCTTCGCAAACATGCCTGGAATGGCCGCGAACTATACTAAAACGATCTTCGCAAACATGCCTGGAATGGCCGCGAACTATACTTTAATCTTCGCAAACATGCCTGGAGGGCCGCGATACAAATATAACTAGTCTACAATACATGGGAAACCCCCACTAATCTTCGCAAACATGCCTGGAGGGCCGCGATGTAATTGATAACGATACATGGGTTACTAAACAAACAAACGATTTATGAAACGAACATTATTACTAAACAACCCACTGTGAACTCGCTCAACTAGTTGTTGACTCTCTGTTACATGCCTTGCAGGACCTTAGGTACATATGGAGCTTGCACAGGAAGGAGCAGGTCGTTGTGGGATACGGATCGTAGACGATATTTGAACTTATAACTTACTTTGGGTTTTCATTATTATGCTTCCGCTACTTAAACAACGTTTGGTTATGAACATCGGTCATGTCAAGATGAACTGCATTTTCCTACTTTTACACTTAATTACTATGTTTGTCATGATTGATGGCTTGATCCTGGTCATGTCACGCCTCCCAGCGGTGGTACTCCGCGTGTGGATTTTGGGGGTGTGACAACCTTTACCAAACCGTTCCCTTAACCCCCGACCAGGTAGCCAACATACCTCCATATAGACCGTGGAGATATGAATGGTGAAAATCCTTTATTTTATATAGACAGTAAAATAATCCCAAGACACCACGGACAAACGATAAAGAAAGATCACCTTCAACATAAGTAACTAGTTATTAAAGTCATTAATACAAAACCAAATAAAAAGTGCAAAAGATTAGAAATAAAAAGTATTATACTAGACACTTTGTCTTCACCAAGTGATGTAAGAGACTTAGGCAAACATGGCCTTGATTGTCAAGAACTCTTACGATCAATCTTGGATCCTGAGACGACTCACACACTCTACGATGGACAATGGATGATGGTGGTGGATGATGGTGTTGTGATGGTGGTGGGTGGTGGATGAAGTGTGAGAGAGGTGGTGTGCCAATTGATGAGATGAAATGAATCCAAGCACTCCTATTTATAGGCTGAACAGAGAGCTGGACACGGCCCCGTGTCCGCTGGACACGGCCCCGTGTCTGTCTGACACTCTCTCGCCTCATTAATTGTAATTCGCAATTACAATAAATGCGCCTGCTGTACTTTCGACACGCCCCCGTGTCCGCTGGGCACGGCCCTGTGGTGGGCAATAAAAGCTTCTATAGGTTTGTCTTTTGTGCCAGGGCTGACCATTCTGGACACGGCCCCGTGCTGATCTGGGCACGCCCCGTGTCGGGCTGGGCACGCCCCGTGTCGGGCTGGGCACAGCCCCATGCTCAGCTTTCTTCTTGTTTTTGCTTTGGGAGTTGTTGTCGAGGGGTCGGGCATGCCACGTTTCTTCCTTTTCTTTGTATTTATGTTGGTTTTGGCTGTATTTTTGTTCCTTTTGTTCGTTTAAGCTCATTTGACCCTGTAAATTCAACAGGAAGACAAAAACACACTTTTTCCAACATTAGTACTAAAAAATGGTTAGTTTTATGCCTTATTTGATATAATTTATATGTTGCATTTTACACACATCACCTGTCAACTTTTCAGAAAAGGTAGGTGGATATGGGTCTCATCGGGCTATACGAGGCATATGGGCTGAAAAGTTGTCAGGATCCGTACCCACCATACGCGCGTATGGGCCTATGAGCGGCATATTGGTTTGGTTTTTTTTTTAAAAAAGCTTGTATATGTTGGTTGCAAATGTCGGGTATTTTTGTCATCCTTACTTGCCATAGAAATATACACCATCTTCACAATCACAAATTCACAATGGTTGTTTGCAGATGTGGTAGGACGGCTGCACTAAGAACGTCTTGGACTGAAGCTAATCCCGGACGTAAATTTTACACTTGTCACAGTATGGTATGTTTTTAATGTATTTTTTTCCATTAACCCTTGTATATTAGTGATTTTTTTTCGTGTCAGCATTCTAAGTGCAACTTCTTTGTGTGGGTCGATCCTCCCATGTGTCGTCGAGCATGTGTGGTCATCAAAGAACTGATGGATACGAAGGCTTTGCTTAAAAACGAAGTCAATTTTTTGAGAGAGGAGGTTCGAATTTATAAATTGTGATGTGGTCTAAATTATACATATTTTTGTATAGATATTCCCTACACTTTTGAGTGGATATAGAGTTGTTTTTATTAAATTCTGCTCATTCTTGGTTCATATTTGAAAGTTGGTGATTTTAAGGGGAAATGAGCTAAAATGAGTAAAAACACTTTAACATTAGATAAATGGTGATAATTGTTTATAATCTAATTTACTTATATGTTGGAAAAAAATGAAACAAGATATGAGAATTGGCAATTATCACGTATATGTCATAAATGAGAATTTATAATGTGTATTTAAAACTTAAATGTTTTTTTAGCCACATTATACTAATTGTTTATGTTGCACTAAACTTCCATGGGCTTTAACAAGAAAAGAGGACAGTGGACGTTGACTACGAAAAGGAAGGCACAAGATAAATCAAGATTAAAGGAACATTAATTGGACGTGCAAGTGGGCTGTCGATTAATATGGAATTCAAGTGGGCTGCCATGAGTTTTTTTGGGCCATGATAACATTGGACGCAAAAAAAAGAGGGCGGCTATTATAAATTATGATGATACGCACATCATGATATTGGACGGCTGCATATCAGACGCGCACGACAGTAAAGAAGAAAAAGAGAATTCAAGAGAGGAAAAGGGGATTGGTTTGAGTTTCAAGTCACGGTTCAAGATTCAAGTTTGGGTTCGCAAACGAGTTAGCTTTACAGTTTTTAATTAGACTTTGTGTTTTTTTTAGACTTGTGAACATGATGTTTTTGATATCTCAGACTTGTTTATTGTTTATGACTATGATTCTTGGCTAGTTATTTTTTCTACCCGGGTTTGTGATGATTGTTTGTGTTAATTGGTAATTTGTCGGCTTTTGGTAATTTTGTGATGGATAAATATTAAAGTAAAAGACCTAATAATAATTGGCTAGATGTGTGTGCGTGCTTTATTCTAATTTATTATCATTCAATCGTTCCTCATGTGTCTTTGTGAATGTCTTTCATGTATAGATGCATGTTAGGTTACCTACTTTGTGTTTGTAACTAGTTTATGGTTTTTGGTGCACGTATTCCATAGGAACGTTGTTTGATGATTTAGAGGAGTTTAGTGTTCTACCTATTCTTGAGACCGGGAGGAGATAGATAGTTAGGATTGTCTTTGGTGCTAGGTATTTAGGTGCAGTGAGACCGGGAGGAGATCTGTCTAAGTTCCCTAGTATTATTTGTTTTCCTAAGTTTTGTCAAGAGTTTTTAGGTTACCCCGTGCACTCTAGGGTGTATTGTGATTAGTGAGACCGAGAGGAGATCTAGTCTTTGGGTACTTTAGTATTGTTGGAGAGACCGGGAGGTGATCCAACCCATACCAGTGAGCTTTATTTGACCTTTAGGACCTTAGGAGAAATTGATGAGATCGGGAGGAGATTCAACTTATCTTTAGTCTTAGAGTGTCGTATTAATAGAACCTGGTTCCATCATAGTTACCATTGCTGAGAGAAAACTGAGAGTCACAAATAGGATTCCAAACCTGGGTAGTACTTCCTCATCCTTGATTTCACCTTAGTAACCTTCAGCTTGCGTCTAGGTAGTCTAGTTTGTCTTAGTTAATTCCTTAGTTTAATTAGTCAAAACCTTAAAACCCTCAAAACAATTAAAAACCAGTTAAGTAATTAGTTGAGTCAGAGTCTAGTTAGCGTCGCTAGTGTCTCGTGGGTTCGATACTCGGACTTCATTAGGCTTTACTATGTACGATAGGTACACTTGCCTGTCAGTGGTCTAGCATTTAGAGAGTCTTAGTTTATAAATTTAAAACTAGGGTGTCTAGATTAGGTTAGTAGTTTTTATAGACCGCATTCTGCACACCAAATTGCAAGTAGCGGAATTTGAAGATATTCATTCAAGTGTTGTTCGTAAGAGGGAACGTTGGTTGATAATCAGTTGGATTTTTTTTTGTGTTGTTTGTCTTGTTATTTTTCATTGTTAGTATGTAAGTTTATGCAAGACATGTAATCGAATATTAGTTGTAAATGCCGTTTTTTATATATATTAAGTGTTTAAAAAAATGTAATCGAATATTGTGTTTTTTGTCTTGTTATTTTTCATTGTTATTATATATACTAAGTTTTTTTTTTAAAATGTTGTTTTTTTAAAATAAGTCGACTAAGCATAAATAACTAAGCATAAATAACAAAACGAACAAACATTCATCAAGTTACAAATATTTAAACATACCAAAATAAACAAAAAGAAATAAATATTTGTTCATACATGCCCACAAATGTTTAACAAAATAAAATTCACCCAACAAAAACAAATACTAATCCTCCATCTACTTATCGCTGTCGTCAGAATCATCCCCACCACCTGCCTGCGTCCCGGACGGACCTGCCTCCATGTCGAAACCCGGATACACTCGTGGATGTGGCGGGGGTCGAACCGGCAACCCCGCCTGGGTACGTCTCTCGGCCTCACTAGCCATCACCCACTCCATCAAATCCTCCATCCGGTCCATCCGCATGTCCATCCGCTGAAACTGCTGTGTCCAGCTGGCCATCATACCATCCTGACCCGCCACCAGCCTCTCAAGGAGACGTTGGGTGGACTGAGGCAAACGCACTGCATGATAAACGCGTTGTGGAATCTGTGGCGGCTCCTGCGGATGCCCCTGGTCAACCTGAGGCTCCATGTCTCCATCCATAGCAGGCACGTCAGCAATATGCGGCATCTCCACCTCCCCAGCCTCGAGCAGTGGCTGGTGGACTATCGGTTGGGGTTCATAAATCTGTTGGTGTTCGTCAACAAACCGATGCCCGATATCCAGAAAGTTCACCGCAATCTTCATCCCTCTCATCGTCCTAAGATCTAAGAGCTCGTGTGGTGCTGGGGCCAGCATATCATCAAGGAATGGGTAATACAGACCGCAATGCTGGGCAATACGCGTGATAAACGCCCCTCCAATCAAACGGCTACGCCTCTGCCGTTTGCCGTACGAGGTGAAATACTCCGCCAGACAGCGATGGAGGGCGCACGGTGTGCCCGTATATAAGCAGTACAGAAAGAACAAATCCACCTTCGTGACCCACTCGTTGCTTTTGACACGCGCAGAGATCGACGTGGCAATGCAACGGTGTATGTAGCGAACGAGTGGGTCAGGAATGTCAGAAACTCGGGCCTTCTTATCGAAGGGTCTTCCAGGACATAGAGTGGGCCACCAAGCAAACAACTGATCATCAGGCATAGCCCAAATCGCGGTGGTATAGATGTCCTGAACCAACTCATCATCGGTATAGAACCCGGTGGCAACAGCAAACTGACGCAGCAACCAATTTTGTCGCTGCCCAAACAAACAGAAAGATACCTCGGGAGGCGGTGCTTCCACGTTCGGATCGTCCATATCCGAATTGGGCCGGTCAGCCGGCCGTGGACGAAACACGAATGTGGACAGAAACTCCACCATCATGGTCCTATAAGATGGCGCAGCTGCCACCGAAAACATGCGATCCCACGGGGAATTCTCCCTGATCAAACCCCGGGCTCTCTCCTCCTCCCCGACCTCCCGTAAAGCCTCCCATGACAACGCCCTCTGCCTACCCACCTTCATTTGTCGCAACCTGTTAAAATGTTTATACTCCCTAGAATTGTTCGGGTAGTCCATAAAGGGATTACCCGAACAATCACCCCCGGCCATCTCATCGAATCCAGGCACCTGTATCGCACCAAACTCCTCCTCGTCTGACGACATATCTGCAAAAATTAATATATAATACGTGTCATATTATAAACTTTTTACAATTTTTATAAACTTGTAAGAAATTTCTAACAAATTAACATCTAAATAATCGACAAACCACCACCACCACCACCACCACCACAACCACCACCACTACCACAACCACCACCACCACAACCACCACCAACACAGCCGCCTAACCACCACCACAGCCGTCAATAACCACCACCACAACCACCACCACCACCGTCAAACCCCCACCACCACCACACCCGCCTAACCACCACCACACCCGCCTAACCACCACCACCACCGTTAAACCCCCACCGCCGTCAATCCCCCACCACCGTCAAACCCAACACCGCCGTCAAACCCAACACCAAAACTACCGTCAAACCCAACACCACCGACCATAATTTAAAAAAAAAATAAAAAATAAACGAAGGAAAGATGAAATAATACACTAACCTTTTATGAAAATATGGACCGTATAGGTTGATACGTTCTAAGCCGAGCTATACGAGAGAGACAGTGTGTGTTTCTTGGTGTTTTAGTGTGTGGGTTTTAGATCTATTCTCTATTTGGTCAAACCTGAAAAGTATTTTTTGAATCAATGAGGGGCGTATAGGGCAAAAAGGGCGTATAGGAGTTGTTGTTAAAGCGTACGAAGTGTATAAAGGGTTTACTAGAACCAATTTATCAGCTCCTGTACAGGAGGATAAACTGGTTAAGGCTTGTGTGTTCTATGTGAGTTGTGCGAGTTCGAATCCTGTGGGAGGCCGGTCTGATACAGAAGGACCCCTCCCTTTTTTATTTGACAACTCCTATACGCCCCTTTTTTCCCTATACGCCCCTCATTGATTCAAAAACTACTTTAAAAGTGGAAACCACCAGGGGAGGCTTATTGGTCAATGAGACACTCATAAGGTGTCAACCAGGGGAGACTTATTGATCAATGAGCACCTTATAGGTGTTGTATATGTGTCTCATTGCCCTATACGACTCATTTGAAATTAATTTTTTTAACAATTTTATGTGGTAATTAAGGGTTTTTTATGTTATAAAACACCCTAATTAATATTTTTTTTAAATTGCTGCATACACTATATTTCATGGATGTTACACGTTTGCCAAGTTAACAAATTCTTTTTCGTGAAGTTCTATTACTATCTACTAACGCCTTACCCTGTGTAATACGATACATCTACTAACACCTTTTCCAAGTTAACAATTTATTTTTCGCGAAATTCTTTATTGTTGTTATTGTTATTATTGTTTATTATTATTATTTATTATTTATTGTTATTATTATTTATTGTTGTTATTGTTATTATTATTGTTATTATTATTGTTGTTAAAATTATTATTATTATTATTGTTTATTATTATTATTATTGTTATTATTTATTATTATTATTATTATTGTTATTATTTATTATTATTATTGGTATTTATTATTTATTGTTGTTATTGTTATTATTGTTTATTATTATTATTATTATTGTTATTATTATTGTTGTTGTTAAAATTATTATTATTATTATTATTGTTATTATTTATTATTATTATTTATTGTTGTTATTGTTATTATTGTTTATTATTATTATTTATTATTTATTGTCGTTATTGTTATTATTATTGTTAATTATTATAATAATAATAATAATTATAATAATAATAATAATAATAATAATTATAACAAATAATAATAATAATAATAATAATAATGATAATAATGATAATAATAATAATAAAACATATGCACATTAAAAAAAACGATGTTATATCTAGTCCCGGTAAACGGGTCGGGCCGGGGATCGGGTACGGTCTTTGACCCATGACGATATTTTATGAAATGAATTTTGTGTATTATAAAATGTCAAATTTTTTATTTATCAATTATTATTATGTCTTTAATTAGTATTATAAAACGTCAACATTTTTTTAATTAGTATTATAAAACTTCTACATTTGTTTTATCAAGTGTTATTATAAAATGTCAAATTCTCTATAATCCATAACGCAAATGCAAGTGAACATTCTTTGATAAAATAACACAAAACACAACACTTTCATACAAAATGTAATACAATACATAGCCGAAACCCTAAACCCTACACACTAAATCGCTAACTATTACATATTATTACTTAGATTCACACGAACCGGTTGTGTATCTGAAGCAGGTTCTCAAACAAACCGTGAAATCGAACAGTTTCTTCGTACAACTGTGGCTAATGGAAATGCATGAAAAATATGATGAAGAAGTTGATTCTCGATTTCAGTTATTTCTGTTGATTCAGTAATTCAACGTATTTTAGTTGGTTTCGAATATACCCAAAGAGATCTGAACTGTAACACCCGAAAATTTTAAAACATAAAAAGTAACAACCCTTATGATTTATAGTCCAATAGGAAACCCTAATTAAGACACCCAAGTAATTCTTTACAAACCCTAGAATTTTCGGAATTATCAGAATCAGGATTAGGGCTCCTAAAACTCAGGGGGGGTATTTCCCACTTGACGATTATCCATATAACTTATTATATAATTCGAATTTATTCGTTTTGTCGACTCAGCAGGCCTAGTCCCACGCGTGGCAACCCTATAGTGCATTGGTGTACCTTACGGACCGCAACACTACCAAGCTTACGGTCCGTAAGCTGTCATACGGACCGCAACATCAGGAAGCTTACGGTCCGTAAGCTAGGCAAATTTCGTGTATAAATAGCAGGCTGTGGCACTTGATTTCTGGACATTCAACGACGAAAGAATTCGTAAAATTCTTCGAGTTATCATCTGTTTACTTCAATTAACACACACGAAACACAAATTAAGCATAGCGGGGTGCTGCAATCAGGGTATTAACTCAATCGCTGCTACGATTCATTGTCCGATCGATTTGAACTATCCAATAGATGTTTAAGTGCTGCTCAAATTGGGCTTATACTTTGTCATTCGTCGTGATTTCGACGGGATGTTTGAGTGCTGTCCGAAAACGGACTATACTCCGTCCTTAGTTGTGAATCCGCTGGATGTTTAAGTATCGTACTTTGTCGTTCGTCGTTAATTCGATGGATCATCGTTAATTCGATGGATGAAGTATCGCACTTTGTCATTTGTTGTGAAGGTTTAATCTCGTGAGTTATCGTAAAAGCTGTATTAGTTAATTACCTAGTTTGTGTGCAAATTAGGTTAAGAGAATAATCAGTAAGCTAAACTCTGTCCGTATGAATCTACAATTGGAAACAAGGTAGCATCACTTGGAAATTTTAAGGTACGGATAGATTCCTTTCGTTTGGACATTTCTGATTTTAAAGTCCGTATTAAGATTTAAGTTATAAGTTCAGTACGAATAGATTTCCTTTCT
Source organism: Helianthus tuberosus (assembly GCA_030545235.1). Classification (NCBI taxonomy): domain Eukaryota; kingdom Viridiplantae; phylum Streptophyta; class Magnoliopsida; order Asterales; family Asteraceae; genus Helianthus; species Helianthus tuberosus. The sequence goes on along the minus strand of CM060429.1, from coordinate 132,964,212 downwards.
TTCGATTTATGTCGTTTTTATAAGAATCCTTTCTTTCGATTTATGTCGTTTTTATAAGAACCCTTTCTGTCGATTTATGTCCGTTGGGTACGGATAGAATCCCTTTCTTTTGATTGATGTCGTTCCTGAAATTAAGTTTCCATATTAAGATTAAGTTATGAAATAAGTTATAAATTCCGTACGGGTAGATTCCTTTCGTTCGATTTATGTCGTTTTTATAAGAATCCTTTGTGTCAATTTATGTCCGTTGGGTACGGATAGAATCCTTTCTTTCGATTTAGATCGTTTTGATATAAGTATATCATTCCTGATTATAGATTCCGTATTAAGATTAAGTTATAAGTTATAGATTCCGTATTAAGATTAAGTTATGAAATAAGTTATAGATTTCGTATTAAGATTAAGTTATGAAATAAGTTATAGATTCCGTATTAAGATTAAGTTATGAAATAAGTTATAGATTTCGTATTAAGATTAAGTTATGAAATAAGTTATAGATTCCGTATTAAGATTAAGTTATGAAATAAGTTATAGATTCCGTATTAAGACTAAGTTATGAAGAAGTTATAGATTCCGTATTAAGATTAAGTTATGAAACATGTGTTGAAAGTTACAAACGTTTTGAAAAAGTTTTTGTTTTACATCAGTGTTTTAGAAAGTGGTTTTCATTTCATACTCTAGTGGTTCTTTATTAACAAGTCAAGGTTTTATCTTGTTTCGTTTAATAAAACCACATTTTGGGGACGAAATTGTCAAGATAGGAGTGATATCCATACCTTGGTGACTGGTTCCACTCTTTGATTATAAAACTCCTCACATCTTTGATTATAGGTTCATTTGACAGTCCGTTCGATTCCTATTCTAATCATTTGATTTAGTTTTCATGTCATGCGATAGTTTTTCTGTTAAGTTGTACTCATTATCGCATGTTCCAATATATGTTCCGTTCTGTTCTGAAAATAAGTTTTATAAGTTATGTGAATAAGATCATTTGTACTCTGATACCCTGAGTATCGCTTCTCGTGGAGTGTCCCACGAGCATGTTGTTGTGGCATCGACATCATGTGCTCCATCCGTGACGGAGAGATTAGTTCACGGCGTCTCTTAAGTACAAGTGTGGTACATATAAGTTATTAGGAGGCGTATGGATCGATCCTAGGATTTAAGTTTTCAGGAAATGGATAACGGGTATGCCAACTTGCCATTTCATGTGATAAGTATGCAGGAGTAGCTACCTGTGTATTGTCACGTTTTAAGTTTTCAGTTTGCTCATGGGTACATCCGTAAGATATGATTATGAAATTAAGTTATTTGCATCGTCAAGTTCCATCCGGTTATCAAAATAAAATAAGCTTTTGTTTTCCTCTATCCGCACGCTGGGCAAAACTTTATCAAAATTTTGCTCAGACGTACGTTTTTTTTGTTGTTGTTGTTTTCTTCTTTACGTCAGGTTATCAAGACAAGCTGGGACGGAATATGGAAGAGTGCTCGAGTGTTTAGAAAAGACGGTAGAAATAATTGTAATGGATTAGATATCCTTCATTAAGCTGTAAAGCCTTGTAAAACATTTAAGTATAAATGGAATTATGTTTTTTATCTGACCACCGTTATTGTGACACTTCGGCCCGTTCCGGGACGGGGTGATACATGAACCAACTGAAATCCACTTCCGAGACGATTCAAGTGAGTCCTATGAAGCAACCGAAATCGGAGCGCGCCGCTTAAATAAGAGGACAAGTAGAGTAACGTTACCGATCAGTCCGTTGACCAGAAACTGTTCGTGAATCTGGAATACGAACGCAGTTAAGCGTTTGAATCTGAAATATGAACGCAGTGTACTTCTCCATAAGGATTACGCTACCACCACCGTCAAAACACCGACTTTCGATATCCTGTTAATAAAACATACAATTATAGCATTAAACCCGACATCCGAAAATATATTGTTAAAAATAATAAATATAATTAAAAATAACATATGCACATTTAAAAAAAACGATGATATAAGTCTAGACCCGACAAACGTGTCGGGCCGGGGGTCGGGTAAGGTTACCCTACCACCACCACCACCACACCCGCCTAACCACAACCACCACTACCACCACAGCCACCACCAACACCACCACCACTACCACCACAGCCACCACCACACCCGCCTAACCACCACCACCACCACCACCACTACCACCACAGCCACCACCACACCCGCCGAACCACCACCACCACCACCACAACCACAACCACCACCACCACAGCCACCACCACAGCCACCACAGCAACCACCACCACCACCACTACCACCACCACTGCCGTCAATCACCACCGCCGTCATTCCCCACCAAAGTCAATCCCCCACCGCCGTCATTCCCCACCACAGTCAATCCCCCACCACCATCAAACCCAACACCACCGTCAAACCCAACACCACCGTTAAACCCAACACCACCGTTAAACCCAACACCACAACAAACGGCGGAAATAAAACCAAAAAATAAAAAAAAGGTTGAAGATTAAGCAATAAAATTTGGAATACAAACTAACCTTCATCGTGTGGTCCAGAGTTTGTCTTGTGAAAATCGTGTGGTCCAGAGCGTGTGTGTGTGTTCTTGGTGTTTTAGTGTGTGAGTTTTCAAATTTTAGATCTAGTTTACCCCTTTATTGAAGTTGGGAAAGTGTTTGTGTTCAATGAGGGCCGTATGGTTCAATGAGCAACTTATAGGAGTTGTTGGGTTTAAAGCGTATGAAGTCTATAAAGGATTTACTAGAACCAATTCATCAGCTCCTGTACGGAGGATAAACTGGTTAAGGTTTGTGTGTTCTATGTGAGTTGTGCGAGTTCGAATCCTGGGGGAGGCCAGTCCGATACAGAAGGACCCCTCCCTTTTTTATTTGACAACTCCTATACGCCCCTTTTTGCCCTATACGCCCCTCATTGATTAGAAAACTACTTTAAAAGTGGAAACCACCAGGGGAGGCTTATTGGTCAATGAGACACTCATAAGGTGTCAACCAGGGGAGGCTTATTGATCAATGAGCACCTTATAGGTGTTGTATATGTGTCTCATTGCCCTATACGACTCATTTGAAATTAATTTTTTTAACAATTTTATGTGGTAATTAAGGGTTTCTATGTTATAAAACACCCTAATTAATATTTTTTTTTAAATTGTTGCATACACTATATTTCATGGATGTTACACATTTGCCAAGTTAACAAATTCTTTTTCGTGAAGTTCTATTACTATCTACTAACGCCTTACCCTGTGTAATACGATACATCTACTAACACCTTTTCCAAGTTAACAATTTATTTTTCGTGAAATTCTTTATTGTTGTTATTGTTATTATTGTTTATTATTATTATTTATTATTTATTGTTGTTATTGTTATTATTGTTTATTATGATTTATTATTATTTATTGTTGTTATTGTTATTATTATTGTTTATTATTATTATTATTGTTATTATTGTTATTATTATTGTTGTTAAAATTATTATTATTATTATTGTTATTTATTATTTATTGTTGTTATTGTTATTATTGTTTATTATTATTACTATTGTTATTATTATTGTTGTTGTTAAAATTATTATTATTATTGTTATTATTTATTATTATTGTTATTATTTATTATTATTATTATTATTATTATTATTGTTTATTATTATTTATTGTTGTTATTGTTATTATTGTTTATTATTATTTATTGTTGTTATTGTTATTATTATTATTGTTTATTATTATAATAATAATAATAATGATGATAATAATAATAATAATAATAAAACATATGCACATTAAAAAAACGATGTTATTTCTAGTCCCGGTAAACGGGTCGGGCCGGGGGTCGGGTACGGTCTTTGACCCATGACGATATTTTATGAAATGAATTTTGTGTATTATAAAATGTAAAAATTTTTATTTATCAATTATTATTATGACTTTAATTATTTTTCACTTGTCATTTATTAACCATAACGCAATAAATACACGAAACATCGTTTTATATTAATACACAAAACATGTCATTTTAATACAAAATGTAACGACTAAACCCTAAACCCTAAATCGCTAACTGTTACATATTCTTAAATTCTTGCAAACTGTATCGGTTATTCAGATCTCTATTCGGTCACCATATTGTTGCTATCAAGTTTAAGGATGCGTTCCACGGTAAACGTGCTTTCCGCTTCCCCATTACCACATGAAGAACCAATCCGTACAGAAGGAGTTCTCCCTCGAGGTTGCTGACGCAGAAGCATTGTCGTCGGTGGAGGTGGAAGAACATTCCAGTTCACCCTCATAGTCACCGGTAAATATCTACTTCCACCGTCACAGACTGTGGGTGCAGAAGCATTGTCGTTGGTGGACATTCCGGTGCATGAATCTGGAATACGAACACAGTTAAACGTTTGAATCTGAAATATGAACGCAGTGTACTTCTCCATAAGGATTACGCTACCACCACCGTCAAAACACCGACTTTCGATATCCTGTTAATAAAACATACAATTATAGCATTAGACCCGACATCCGAAAATATACTGTTAAAAATAATAAATATAATAATAAAAATAACATATGCACATTTAAAAAAAACGATGATATAAGTCTAGACCCGGCAAACGTGTCGGGCCGGGGGTAGGGTAGGGTTACTGTGAAGGGTGAGAAATCAATCTCCCTTGCTTTTCATAAACAAATGAAATCCTATATATAATACAAAGAGGACCTAAGTAATAAATACAATAATTCCACTATGATATGTGGGAACATAATAAATACTAACTAACAAATATGAACTCAATAACTGTAAACTAATTACAAATTATTTCCTAATACCCCCTTCAATCGAAATGGTGGTGGTCCAAGACGAAGCATCTTGCGAAATACATCAAACTGTGCGCGCGGAAGGCTCTTGGTGAAAATGTCAGCCACCTGAAGATTGGTTGGAACAAACTTGGTATAAAGTTTGCCAGAGTTGACTAACTCACGAATAAAATGATAGTCCAAGTCAATGTGTTTAGCACGTTTGTGAGAAATGGGGTTTTGAGTCATAAACAAGGCACTCTTGTTATCACATAACAATGTAGGACGATCTGGTGGTAAAGCATGCAATTCCCGTAAGAGATGAGTTAGCCAGACTAGTTCAGCAGCGGTGTTTGCCATGGCACGATACTCCGACTCACAACTGGATCTGGAGACAGTAGGCTGCTTCTTAGCACTCCAAGATACAAGATTACCCCCCAAAAAAATGGAATAGCCATACGTGGAGCGTCGCGTATCAAGACAACGTGCCCAGTCAGCATCAGAGTAGCCAATGATAGATGATTTGTTGGAACGACTATAAGTAAGCCCAAAGGATAGTGTGCCTTTGACATAGCGTAATAGTCGTTTCACAGCTCGAAAATGATCAACAGTGGGACTATGAAGAAACTGTGAGAGCTGATTCACGGCATAAGATAAGTCCGGTCGGGTAATAGTCAAGTATTGTAAGGCACCGACTAAGGAGCGATATAAAGTGGGATCCGAATGAGGCGGACCAGTAGCGGTGAAAGACTCATGGGTTGAAAGAGGAGTGCCAACAGGTTTAGAGTCAGACATTTTTGCTCGAAGAAGGATATCCTTAGCATACTTAGCCTGCGTAAGGAAGAGACCCGAAGTGGTGTTAATAACCTCTAAACCCAAGAAATAATTTAAATCCCCTAGATCTTTAATAGCAAACTCGCGATGCAAGCAAGAAAAAAATGTGCGAATGATGTTTTCATCATTGCCTGTAAGAATAAGATCGTCCACATAGACCAGAAGATACATGATATGAGAGTCTCTTCGAAGAACAAAGAGAGATGTATCTGCACGACTGCAAGTGAACCCATATGATAAAAGAAACGTGCTCAAACGTTGAAACCAAGCACGAGGAACCTGCTTGAGTCCGTAAAGGGCCTTAGATAGCCTGCAAACATGGTTTGGAAATTGGGTGCTTACAAAACCAGGTGGTTGCTCCATGAAGACTGTTTCATTCAAATTTCCATTTAAAAATGCATTCTTGACATCTAGCTGATGCAATTTCCAGTTGTTTAGAACCGCAAGAGATAACACAATTCGGACAGTAGATGCTTTAACGACGGGACTAAACGTATGAGAGTAATCCAATCCTGGAATTTGAGTAAAGCCTTGAGCTACCAAGCGTGCTTTGTAGCGTTCAATAGATCCATCAGCGTGGTACTTACTGCGAAACACCCATTTGGAGCCTACAACATTCATGGATGTAGGACGCGGAACTAGTGTTAAGGTATTATTTTGTTTTAAAGCCTCAATTTCGTCCATCATGGCTGCCATCCATTTCGGGTCTTTGGATGCCGATTTGAAACCTCTTGGTTCAATGGTTGATAATAAACCAACATATAAGGCATACGAGTTTAAAGCAGCAAAGTCTGCGGGGTGCTTGGGTTTAAAAACTCCGGCCTTAGCTCGTGTTGTCATGGGATGAAAGTTAGAGGTGGAAATGTCAGGTATAGTGGTAGAGGTGGTGGGTTCGTTTGTTGGTTGAAGGGGTATGGTGGAAGTGGAGTTGTTTGTGTCACACCCCCAAAATCCACATGCGGAATATCACCGCTTGGAGGCGTGACTGACCAGGATCAAACCACTAATCATATTGAACAAGTAAATATTTAATGTAAAAGTCCAACCAACACGATTAATGTCCAAAACAATCATAGTTAAGTTATGAGCGGAAGCATAATGTTCAAAACCAAATCCAAAGTTTAATTATCCAAATGTTTAACATGGCACACAGCTGTCCATGTCCCACAACGACTCTTCCTTGTGCAAGCTCCAGCTAAGTACCTATAGACCTGCAAAGCATGTAATAACGAGTCAACAACAAGTTGAGTGAGTTCACGTTGGTTGTCCAGTTTATAGTTGTTCCGAAAACACAATTTGCTCTTTACCAGCTATCCAGCCGTGGGGGTTACCCCATAGTTCGAAAAACGTTTATTAGTTACCCGTTCTTACGTTGGCTATTCCAGCCCGGCTCTATGGCCGTGGGGGCTACCCCATGTTTAATTCACCAGACTCGTTACCATATCGACTACTAACGTTCGTCATGTTTAAGTGCCCTAACGTCTGTGTCTATCATCACTGACGTGCCATAGTCCATTAGTCCACGCCCGTCCTCTGCGGCACGGTGTGAGGTTTGTTAAACCTAATAGTGCTATTTAACTAATGACCCGTTCGCCATTGGCCTCGGCGATTAAGTCGATATAAAAGGAGGGACTTCGTTGATAGAGTTCTAGTCTAGTATAGTTAAATCTGTCTCATACTGGACGAGGAATCTATGTTCCTGATTACGTCTCCACAGGACAAGGAATCTATGTTCCTGATTACGTCTCAACAGGACGAGGAATCCCTATTCCTTAACCCATTCCCAACCCCTGGGAATCCCATGCTTTGTGACGAAGTGTGAACTCACCTTGGTTTGCTCGGCAGATTACACAGAAAGGTCAAGTCTAGCAGCTAATGGTCAACCACGTCCTATCATGGTTATTATACAAGTCAGGTTTTGGTTTCACAGAGTGCACATAAGTATCACGTAAGATAGCATGTAAGAACACACACAGGTCATGGCAACACATATCATTACGTTTAACAGTTAGATCGTACTCAACTGGTGTAATTAAGAGATTGGGCTCGCACAAGCTTTATAGCCTTGTGCGAGTCATATGTCGGAGCCCACTGTACCCGGCCCAAAACCAAAATACCCAATAAAACTATAAACATGAACGCAATTCTAACCACATGTCTTGTACGATTCAATAATACACCCGGCCCAACAAACAGCATATCATTCCTAACATGTGTCGGCCCAAACTAACAATATAAGTCTTGTGCGGTCCGAGGGGATTGTGCGACTGGATTTGGGTTTTGAGGCCCAACAGCTAAACGTATTACATCTAGTGCGATCCAGCAAGCCTTGTGCGACTGGAGGTATCTTGTACGACTGACAAGGCTTGTGCGAAGGGTCTCCTTATGCGACTAAGGGTCTTGTACGATTGGTTTTTATTATCCGACTATTTTGCTATTCGGTTACAACCAATTATCTATTTCCAAAATTACAATTAATCAAACAACAGTTTCATGAATCAAAACCCTAATGATGTCTAACTGTTACCTTGGTTTCATCGTAAAATCATCATTCACCCATCCTACTACCATAATTATCACAACCCTAGCATGCAACCTAGATTATAGAGTACCATGTGTGATCTATATTGATTCACACATTCCTATGAGACTCACATGGCACTAACATCTCACATGAAAGTCTGAACTAGCCGATCATATGGTTCTTATATTTATTTGCATAATATCACTAATAATCAAAGAGGGTTTACGCATAAGATGGCCGACAACTAATAAATTCATTCAACAACCTCTGACAATCCATTAACAAGCATTAGCCCAAGAATGATATATGTATGATCTGTTAATGTATTTGGTCCAATCAAAAATTCGAATCATGTATACAATGTTCATATCAGTATCATGCATGCATATATTATAATCACAAATATTACAATTCAATCACATAATACTAGCAACAGTCATCGGTAACATAAATGATCACATGGCTGCCATTTTTTATTGTCATGGTTATCCAACTTTATCAACTATTGACCTCAAATCTATTGAATCATCAAAGCCTATTGCTATATCAACATGTGTCATCATAGATCCGATTGCACATAAGCAGAATCATTATTCAATATTATAACAACTACAATATCAAGTATCAAGTATCAATTATTAATAAGTTAACAAATTATGAGACACTAACCGAAAGATAAAGGGTGATCCGATTCGAGGAATGATCTTCAAGAGAAAGGGAATGCTTGCCGTCGGCTTAGAGAGAGAGAGAGGAGAGCACTAGGGTTTGTGTGTGTTTTGCAAGTTGTGAGTGATAACCCTATCTCCTAAGTGGTATGCGAAATAAAAGAGAGTGGGCCGAACCCTCCACTTGGGCTGCCCAATTGATCCGAACACAAGATGTAGCCCAAATGGCTTGTGCGGTCGAGTGTGTGTTGTGCGCTTATAACATACATACATTACACAAGCACGTAATACATAACATTCACATAAATATTCACTTTCATAAAAGTCACATGTCGTACGCATACGTTACATCAAAGTACAAGGATCGGTTTGGAAATACGAGTTATCACAGTTTGGATGAGGGTCGGTTGGTTGGTTTGTTTGGTTGGTTGGTGGGTTTGGTGGTGGGTCGGTAGGTGGGTTTGGTGGTGGGTCGATTGGTTGGTTTGGTGGTGGGTTGGTTGGTGGGTTTTGTGGTGGGTCGGTTGGTGGGTTTTGTGGGGTTATTGGTGGATTCGGAGATGGGTCGCAAAGTGGGCAGGACGTATTTAGGCCAGTGTTTAGAGATGGGGTAGGATTGGATGGAGGTGGTAAAGGTAAGGTATTTTTAATTTGGGAGAAAGGTAGTTCTTCACAGAAAGTAGTAAGCACCAAGTTTTGAGAATCCAAGTTGTCATCATTGTCTTTGAATGGATAGAAAGACTCATTGAAGCGTGCATGACGAGAGAGAAAAATCCGATTGGTAGACGGATCCAAGCAACGAAAACCCTTATGAGAAGGACTGTACCCAATAAAAATACATGGGAGGCTCCGTGGTTCAAGTTTATGCTTAGCATAATCTCGTAGATAAGGAAATACTTGACATCCATAGACCCGAAAATTAGAATAATTAGGTACCTGTCTGAATAAAAGCTCAAAAGGGGATTTGTTGTCGAGTAGAGGTGATGGCACACGATTAATAATGTAGGTAGCCGAAGTAAAGGCGTCTACCCAATATTGGGCTGGAACATGAGCATTAAACAACATAGCAAGACCTGTTTCAACAATATGACGATGTTTCCTTTCAGCACGCCCATTTTGTTGAGGCGTGTATGGACAAGAATACCTGTGAAAGGTTCCATTGTCTTCAAAAAGTTTTTGAACGGTGTGGTTCACAAATTCGGTGCCACCATCACTCTGAAAGATTTTTATTTTTCGCGAGCATTGATTTTGAACAAGTTTGATAAAGGCGGATAAGACCGCATAAAAACCTGTTTTTGTTTTGAGTGGATAAAACCACGTAAACCTGGAATAATCATCAATAAAAATAACATAGTAATGGAAACCATCTGTAGAAGTGATAGGTGCAGGACCCCACAAATCACAATGAACCAAATCCAAAGGAAAGGAAGCACGTTTTTCATTCAAATTAAAAGGTAAACGATGATCTTTTGCAAGTTGGCACGAAGTGCAAATGTCAGGTTTAGGTAATAAGGAGGTAACAGACAAAACACCACACTTATTCAACTTTGAAATAACATCAAAAGAAATATGCCCTAAACGAGCATGCCAAAGTTCATAAGAAGCTTTATTCGAAACATCAGCAACAAAGGCTTGGGGTCCATTCTTGAGCACATAAAGTTCTTCAGTGCATGTCCCAGGAGCAAGAACCTGTTTAGTTTTCCGATCCTGAATATCAAAGTAGTGTTGAGAAAACAATACATCAACTGGATGATCTGCAGTTAACTTGCTAATGGATAATAACTTTTTAGTGAGATTTGGGACAACAAGTACATTGCGGAGATGAATATTATTGCCCAATTTATAAGTTCCTGTGTGAGTGATTGGAAGCTGCTTTCCATTACCAAAAATAACCATAGCATTACCTTTGTATGGAACCGAATGATGGAGGCGTTCTTTGTCTGGAGCCATGTGATTAGAAGCGCCCGAATCGCCTGTCCAATCTGGAGAATCATCGGTAACATGACACTTAGCATGGAAAGCCTTGGCTAAGGACTCATCCGAAGATGGTGCTTGACTAGCAAAGGTGTGCAGGTTTGGGCAGGCAGAGGCATAATGGCCGTTTGTACGGCATAGCTGACAATGAGGAGGGCGACGAGTGTTGCCACGACCCCTACCATAAGATCCTCGGGAAGAATTTCCACGAGAGAAACCACGACCCCGGCTAGACGTTGAAGATTCACGCCGTTGTTGAGCGTGAAACGCAGCAGGAGGTGTGGCAGCGCCATGAATGGATTGAAGAAATAATTCATGACTCTCGGCCTGAGCAACGAGATCACGAAACAAAGGGGCCGGTTTTGTGGCACGTAAGGCTGTAGAGAACACCTCATAGGAGGGGCCAAGTCCGCAAAGGAACCAGTGTAGTTTATCAATTTCAGCGACTGGATGCCCAATGGAGGCAAGCTGTTCACAGATAAGTTTAAAGCGACGTGCGAAAACCGTAACAGAGGACATACCTTTGGTGAGTTGCCTAAGAGAATCCCGAAGGGACTGAACTCGTTCCACAGAGGCATTACTATAGGCGTTTTCGAGAACACACCAGATTTGTCTCGCACTGGATAAACCGAGAACCTCCGCTGCGGCTTCTTTGGTTAAGGCGGAGAGAATTAGAAGAGAAGCTTTACGGTCAGCCTGAACCCAGGAAGTATATTGCGGGTTCGTAATCTCTTTTTCTGCAGAGACGATGGTTTTCGACGGCTGAGAAGAGGAGTCGTCAATATGATGCGAGAGGGTATGAAGGCCGACAAGAAGGGTCATATGGTTGCGCCAAACCAGATAATTATTGGCTGAAAGCTTGATTGGAGATAGATGAGAAACAGAGGTGGTGTTTGAGTGGGAATCGGATGCCATGGAGATGTGGTGGTGATGATAAAAAGAAAAGAGACAAAAAGAAAAGAAAAGGAAATTAGGGGAAAAAGGAGATGGGGTCACAGGAACGAGACAAAAGGAAAAGAAAAAGAAAGGAGTGAGGGGTTTTGTCAGTAGTAGGTTGATACCATGTGAAGGGTGAGAAATCAATCTCCCTTGCTTTTCATAAACAAATGAAATCCTATATATAATACAAAGAGGACCTAAGTAATAAATACAATAATTTCACTATGATATGTGGGAACATAATAAATACTAACTAACAAATATGAACTCAATAACTGTAAACTAATTACAAATTATTTCCTAATAGTTACGCTACCACCAACACCACCACACCCGACTAACCACCACCACCACCACTACTACTACCACCACAACCACCACCACACCCGCCTAACCACCACCACCACCACTACCACCACAGCCACTACCACCACACCCGCCTAACCACCACCACAACAACAGCCACCACCACCACCACACCCGCCGAACCACCACCACAACAATCCCCACCACAACAATCACCACCACCACAGCCACCACCACAGCCACCACAGCACCACCACAGCACCACCACAGCCACCACCACCACCACCACTACCACCACCACTGCCGTCAATCACCACCGCCGTCATTCCCCACCAAAGTCAATCCCCCACCGCCGTCATTCCCCACCACAGTCAATCCCCCACCACCATCAAACCCAACACCCCCGTCAAACCCAACACCACCACAAACGGCGGAAATAAAACCAAAAAATAAAAAAAGGTTGAAGATTAAGCAATAAAATTTGGAATACAAACTAACCTTCATCGTGTGGTCCAGAGTTTGTCTTGTGAAAATCGTGTGGTCCAGAGCGTGTGTGTGTGTTCTTGGTGTTTTAGTGTGTGAGTTTTCAAATTTTAGATCTAGTTTACCCCTTTATTGAAGTTGGGAAAGTGTTTGTGTTCAATGAGCAACTTATAGGAGTTGTTGGGTTTAAAGCGTATGAAGTCTATAAAGGATTTTCTAGAACCAATTCATCAGCTCCTGTACGGAGGATAAACTGGTTAAGGCTTGTGTGTTCTATGTGAGTTGTGCGAGTTCGAATCCTGGGGGAGGCCGGTCCGATACAGAAGGACCCCTCCCTTTTTTATTTGTGTAATTCTAATTTTTTTTATTATTCATTTATTTATATTAAAATTAATTACTTTTATTAAAAAAAAAACAGATTTCATTTTTAGTTTGAGTCAACAATTTTAAATCCCTTTAAAACAATAGTTTTCTTTTATGGAGTACTCTTTTCTTTTAAATGAAGCACTTTAATTAAAAAAAATTATAAAAAAATTGTTGCGTACACTATATTTGACGGATGTTACAATGTATTTAAATTATAATAAAGAGAAACATTAATAAGTTCATTGCGTACACTATGTTTCACGGATGCTACACCTAACACAAGTCAATAACTTCTTTTTGTCGAGTTCTATTACTACGTAGTAACGCCCTACCCTGTGCAATACGAGACATGTACATAGTCTCCCATTCCATAGCTTCCATACTTTGGTATATATTCCAAAGTCCATTTGGTACTGGCATCGGGCTATCATCCGCTAACTTAACCATGATGAAATGGCTATCTTCGACATAAGCTGTAACACCCGTTCTTATAAATCAAGGTTTAACGTATATCTTAGGAAAATAATCATGTAATTAATGATTAGATATACATCGGAAATACGGGTTTCTTAAAACTTTTACAAATCGTAAGTTATTCTACATATCGTGGTTGAGTTCGTTGTTTAAAATTCACAACGTGGCAAAGTGCGGAAGCGTGTATCTTTATCGTGTTCGGTTCTTCGCTAAGCTTGATCGTCTTCCGGCATCCAAAATGTACCTACATTTCATAAAAACATGAAATGCTTTAGTCATACTGGGTTTAAACAATGTCCGAACGATGTCCGAGAAACAATTGATTCTTCAAATGAAAAATAAAAAAAATATATAAAATTCTCCACCGTAAATTACGGTGGGGCCGTAATTTACGGTGGCCCCCGGGTTCATGCTTTTCTACCGTAAATCAGTAGGCCATCACCGTAAACCATTTCAGGTCCACCGTAAATTACGGTGGTACCGTAATTTACGGTGGTACCTGCATCCCACCTTTCCATTTTGCCGTAATTTGACACGAAATCTTTCGTATCTTTCAAACCGCTTATCCGTTTGACCTACCGTTTCTTCCTACACGTTTGTAATTTGATTCTCCATCATATGGAGTTAAAATCCGACGTCCGGCTCAACAAGATTTAAGACTTTTAAGTCTTCGGCTTATTTCCCCTTTTTACCAAATTTTGACCCATTCGCGATTTTATCAAACAAACGTATTTGTTTGATTCCTATATCACATGAGTCTTATAATTTCAATGTTATCTATCATATTAGGTTCAATTCACGGGTTTATGTATACTCTTAAACCCGTTTGTACTAAAATGCTTATTTTGACCCGTTAAGGGTATTTAAACCCTTTTTCCGCATAATTCATAATTATTTGTTTCTAGCATCCTATTTTCGCAATATTTGTCAAATGAACTTCCACCACAACTATATTTATGGTGATTTTACTAAGGTAATCTATGCAAACCAAGTTTTACCCTTTAACTCTTTGTTTTACGGCAAAGACCCAAATAGAGCCGTTTGACTAACGTAATACATCTTTCAACTTCTATACATGTCCTAAGTATTTATTAAATCGTAAAAATCATTTCCAAACAACTTTTAAAGGTTGTTTGCTCAATTTAACCTCCAAGGGCGTTTTGGTCCATTTAGTCTCTTATTAACAATGAAGGACTTTTGAAAGCATATTTGACCCAAAATCCCTCTTTTAACCTATGATTCTGTTTGAAAAGTCATTAAGCTTTCCAAATGTAATGTCCATTGCTTAAAACATTTGGTTTACTTATCAAGTAACCAAACATCCATTTTGACCTCTTTTAACACCCTCGAACCACATGTTCTAAATGAGTGTTACCCTATTTCACATACCTGGCACAGATCAATATATTGACCCGTTTTTAATACCTTGCTTCTATAACCGCTAGTTCATAGTATTGCTAATACCCATTTGACATTTATACCTGAAATAATATAGCTCGACAATAATCATTAGTCGTTATTGTCAAAGGGTGATATTTTCACCTTTTGACCCATTTGGTCTAAGTGAACGATTATGTTGGCGAGATGATATTTATTACCATCTCATCTATATGACTCGCTTTGGTTTACATCGTGTGGTCATTTCACTTATTAATTGTTTTCTTAACGCTTTTTAGCCTATCATGGCTTACGCCTTACAGTGTCTTTCAAAACAAATAGTTATGGTCAACGCATGACCAACTTACCGTTTAATTCCTTTTTAAACCATCAACATGGTTTCTTGTCACGCTCGACTACCTTGTTCCGTATGTTTACACGTCGGAACATCAAACCTCAATTTTTTGTATTTATCTTATTCGTAACTAATACGATAAGAGAATGTTCTAACATATAAGACTAGTGTAAGCTATACTTACCTTGCATCCGAATTATGCTTTTCCACCATTCTTGCTTCGTTTGACCCGCTTCCTTTCCAAGCCTCCACCTAGCTTGTCAAGCGTCAAACTATCATCATAATTCGTAAGACGGTTATATTAGTCATCATTAATTATGACTATTCCATCTTACATATTTTCTATCACAATTACCATTCGATCTTATTAATGGTCGGTTTGACTACTAAAAGTCAAACGCCCCTTAGCATATAAATGAACATTCAAGTTCTATCTATCAATTAGTAGCTAACATGATCTTGTACACTTAGTTACATGAACATGGCTACCAATTTCGTCATAACATTCAAACCCATTTCAATCATGTATGAACAAGTTCCCAAATCACTTAATTTGTTTGAGTGCCTTGTTTCTATTATCAAATATGATGATTTTACACATAAACTTATCATCATCTTTACTATTACATAAAAACCCACTTCCTAGTTTACTTGTTAATCACATACAAGTGATATTACTTCAAGTTCTTCATGATTTCATCATATCTAACAAAACCCACTTCTAGTTACTTATGAACTCTTAACAAAATCTCTAATTTGTTCAAGTAGTTCATTCATATGAATTAGTGTGATGTTTATAAACACCATTAGAACATCAATTTCATCAATTCAACCAAAACCCACTTAGCTCATAATAGGGTAATTATCAAATCCCTAGTTTTGACAACAATTCATCCAATTTTCTACTAGGGTTTGTTTCTACACCAAGATATAATCACAATAACACTCATAGATTCAAGATTCATTCCAGAATTTCGATTATGATTGTTCATCATAATCTCAAAGTATCACCAAATCATAAATTTCAACATACCGTGTAATCCCCATGATTAGGTGATCACGAATTTGTGTTCATGCAGTGATTTGGCTCTTGATTTGGGCTTCAATTTGATCAAGTTGTGGAAGTTAGGGTTTGAGCTCCCTGAGCTTTCTCCTGGTCGACCTCACACACGCACACACTAGGTGTGGTGTGTTTTTATTTTTTTGTTTTTAATAAATAAACCTTATTTCCAAATATCCAACTTTGGTCCCTCATGTTTCGTTAGTTATTAAGTAGGTTATAACCTACTTATTTACAATCCATATTCCCTTTTATTAACCGGGTCAAGCATTCCTAGTTAGCTTAGCGGGTTCGGGAATATTTATGACTAAGTTTAATTTAGGTCCCGTTAACTCGGGCCTTTTATCCATTTTGTTTCCTTAAAAGCTTTTATTCACCTTTTTGTTAATATTAGGATTATTTATTTAAAAACCTAACATTTACCGGGTTAATTTTTTTTTTTTTACCACTAACGGTATTTTACCCGTCGTCACTATTAACGTGGCTTGATTACCAAACCCGTTTTTGGGGTGTTACAAGTCTACCCCCCTTAAAGAGGTTTCGTCCTCGAAACCTTTTCCTACTTAATTCATTGAGTTTAACTCAATGTATCTGTTCCAAGAATCTTTAAAACATTACTTATACTTTAACCGATTATTAGTATTACCAGAGAAATATGGTAATATCTTTTTTGGTTAATAATCATCTACGTATTATATACGGCATAATGTAACTTGAAATAACGCAATCTCGTTATTTCCACTAGTTTAATTAACTTAGCGATATTCATCACTTTCGTATACTATCGAATTCTTTATGAATCCGTGACTTTGACCCGTTTAAAGGTCTTTAGTGAAATCTTTCACTTTTCTCAACGATTTCTTTTGTTTTCAATTTTATTTATTCGGTTCATTTATACCGAATTCACCGCTTACAAGCAAACCAAATTTATTTAAATGACATTGACGTGTCTCACTAATTAGACTTATTAGTCCAGTTACTTTTACCGCTTGCTTGTTTATAATGTGATTCTACTTCACATTACATTTCTTGACCATGATTGTGCTACATCATGTTTAATTTATATCAAAATTTCATTTTCGAAAATATCACTTTTCGAATATATATTGTCTTGCGCCTGTCAGTGTCAAGACTTGTATCTTTCATGCTTACTATTCAATTTTCCTATCAGGATTCTCATACGTAAAAACGTTATTTCTTACTAAAACCAAGGTTTTAGTTTAGGATCTTCTCTTTATCTTTCGTAAATTTTTCGTAACAGGACATTGACAGTCTGCAATTTATTCTTTTACAGTCTTAGTTTTATGCGGGGATTTTCAACTGGTTCTCTCGCTTTGTTAAGTAACCCATAGGTTCTTTCACGTAGCCTCGTAGGCTTTTTTTTTCCTTAGGTATTCACCCCCTTTTTACTGAAAACACTAAGGTTTATTTCCTTTTTCTTTTCGTGACCCAAAGGTCATTCTGGTCCCGTAGACCTTAACAGGTCCCGTAGACCTTAACACTGTGTTTAGCCCCGTAGGTTATGATGATCCCGTAAATCATCTTTTATTTGTATCTACATTCAAATGTATATATATTCATATATAGCTTCAAAGCGTGTCTTGCTATGTTTAAAATCGTATATTTTCGCTTATGAGCTTTAGTTGACCTTGACCGTAGTCTAAGGCTTCATTTGTTTAATTCCGGCGAAATTTTCTGACTTTGTCCTTACGTTTGACGTTTTACAAAAACGACCCGTTAAAGGACATATTCGCATTTTCCGGGTTTGAGTGTAAGTACACTACCTCCCAATGCTTGTCTAAATCATTTTACATGTTTGCGTTTTCTGGGTTCGAGTGTATGTGCACTCCCTCCCAATACTTGTCTAACTCATTTTACATGCTTGCGTTTTCTGGGTTCGAGTGTAAGTACACTCCTTCCCAATACTTGTCTAAATCATTTTTCATGCTTGCGTTTTCTGGGTTCGAGTGTAAGTACACTCCTTCCCAATACTTGTCTAAATCATTTTTCATGCTTGCGTTTTCTGGGTTCGAGTGTAAGTACACTCCTTCCCAATACTTGTCTAAATCATTTTTCATGCTTGCGTTTTCTGGGTTCGAGTGTAAGTACACTCCCTCCCAATACTTGTCTAAATCATTTTTCATGCTTCTTTGTCCCTTCACTCGGGCTCATTTTCCTAATGTAATACGCTCCCATCAGTCGGTTGTGCGTTTACATTATTATCTAATATTTTGCTTATCTGATTCGTTTGGGTACTTTTTAATTAGTCCCTTTCACCCCGTCCTTACTAGATCGGATGTAAATGTGTCCGCTATAAGAAACTCATGGTATCATATGTCACTACTTACTTGGCCAGAGTAAGCGGTTAACACATGACATACACGACCTTTTTATAGTTTTCACACCACGCCCTATGTAAGTAACGCCTCTATTTGATTTCTCTTGGAAACAATATCCTGGATAGATTTTCTATTCGGGCCTTTCCAAGTTTTTAATCTACATATGCAACTTTCAACCTCTACGTATTTGTTGCATTTTATTATTCACGTAATAACTTAAAATGCGCACCTGTAAGTGCTTGCCCTAACGGGCTTTTTATGTCGTTAACTTTGTTCGCGATCGTCTCGTAATTTAGATCCTTGATGAGTATGCTCCTCTTGTCATACTTCGGACCGCTCCTCTATCATATCCTTAATTTGTTCAACTCTTGTCATCTTTGAATGCAAGTGTTCTTCAATCAAGAGATTCACAAAAGTTAGTAATATCAACTTTACTAAATGCCCGTATCGTAATACAAGGCTTTTCTATTATACGCGTCAACGCGCGCAATTTCGTCGACTATATCAATCATTTTAATTGGGGTAACGTGTATTACATGATAGCCCTATGTGTTGTTTACAACACTTTAGCATGCTAAACTATTAGCATACTTGTACTTACCGGATTTGCGATCAAGCTTCGAACCGAACACTATTCTTTGTCAAGAGCATAGGGTTTAAGTCCAAGCATGGTTCCTCCCCACCATACTCGAATCTCTTAAACCAAGGCTCTGATACCAACTTGTAACACCCGTTCTTATAAATCAAGGTTTAACGTATATCTTAGGAAAATAATCATGTAATTAATGATTAGATATACATCGGAAATACGGGTTTCTTAAAACTTTTACAAATCGTAAGTTATTCTACATATCGTGGTTGAGTTCGTTGTTTAAAATTCACAACGTGGCAAAGTGCGGAAGCGTGTATCTTTATCGTGTTCGGTTCTTCGCTAAGCTTGATCGTCTTCCGGCATCCAAAATGTACCTACATTTCATAAAAACATGAAATGCTTTAGTCATACTGGGTTTAAACAATGTCCGAACGATGTCCGAGAAACAATTGATTCTTCAAATGAAAAATAAAAAAAATATATAAAATTCTCCACCGTAAATTACGGTGGGGCCGTAATTTACGGTGGCCCCCGGGTTCATGCTTTTCTACCGTAAATCAGTAGGCCATCACCGTAAACCATTTCAGGTCCACCGTAAATTACGGTGGTACCGTAATTTACGGTGGTACCTGCATCCCACCTTTCCATTTTGCCGTAATTTGACACGAAATCTTTCGTATCTTTCAAACCGCTTATCCGTTTGACCTACCGTTTCTTCCTACACGTTTGTAATTTGATTCTCCATCATATGGAGTTAAAATCCGACGTCCGGCTCAACAAGATTTAAGACTTTTAAGTCTTCGGCTTATTTCCCCTTTTTACCAAATTTTGACCCATTCGCGATTTTATCAAACAAACGTATTTGTTTGATTCCTATATCACATGAGTCTTATAATTTCAATGTTATCTATCATATTAGGTTCAATTCACGGGTTTATGTATGCTCTTAAACCCGTTTGTACTAAAATGCTTATTTTGACCACCCGTTAAGGGTATTTAAACCCTTTTTCCGCATAATTCATAATTATTTGTTTCTAGCATCCTATTTTCGCAATATTTGTCAAATGAACTTCCACCACAACTATATTTATGGTGATTTTACTAAGGTAATCTATGCAAACCAAGTTTTACCCTTTAACTCTTTGTTTTACGGCAAAGACCCAAATAGAGCCGTTTGACTAACGTAATACATCTTTCAACTTCTATACATGTCCTAAGTATTTATTAAATCGTAAAAATCATTTCCAAACAACTTTTAAAGGTTGTTTGCTCAATTTAACCTCCAAGGGCGTTTTGGTCCATTTAGTCTCTTATTAACAATGAAGGACTTTTGAAAGCATATTTGACCCAAAATCCCTCTTTTAACCTATGATTCTGTTTGAAAAGTCATTAAGCTTTCCAAATGTAATGTCCATTGCTTAAAACATTTGGTTTACTTATCAAGTAACCAAACATCCATTTTGACCTCTTTTAACACCCTCGAACCACATGTTCTAAATGAGTGTTACCCTATTTCACATACCTGGCACAGATCAATATATTGACCCGTTTTTAATACCTTGCTTCTATAACCGCTAGTTCATAGTATTGCTAATACCCATTTGACATTTATACCTGAAATAATATAGCTCGACAATAATCATTAGTCGTTATTGTCAAAGGATGATATTTTCACCTTTTGACCCATTTGGTCTAAGTGAACGATTTCATGTTGGCGAGATGATATTTATTACCATCTCATCTATATGACTCGCTTTGGTTTACATCGTGTGGTCATTTCACTTATTAATCGTTTTCTTAACGCTTTTTAGCCTATCATGGCTTACGCCTTACAGTGTCTTTCAAAACAAATAGTTATGGTCAACGCATGACCAACTTACCGTTTAATTCCTTTTTAAACCATCAACATGGTTTCTTGTCACGCTCGACTACCTTGTTCCATATGTTTACACGTCGGAACATCAAACCTCAATTTTTTGTATTTATCTTATTCGTAACTAATACGATAAGAGAATGTTCTAACATATAAGACTAGTGTAAGCTATACTTACCTTGCATCCGAATTATGCTTTTCCACCATTCTTGCTTCGTTTGACCCGCTTCCTTTCCAAGCCTCCACCTAGCTTGTCAAGCGTCAAACTATCATCATAATTCGTAAGACGGTTATATTAGTCATCATTAATTATGACTATTCCATCTTACATATTTTCTATCACAATTACCATTCGATCTTATTAATGGTCGGTTTGACTACTAAAAGTCAAACGCCCCTTAGCATATAAATGCACATTCAAGTTCTATCTATCAATTAGTAGCTAACATGATCTTGTACACTTAGTTACATGAACATGGCTACCAATTTCGTCATAACATTCAAACCCATTTCAATCATGTATGAACAAGTTCCCAAATCACTTAATTTGTTTGAGTGCCTTGTTTCTATTATCAAATATGATGATTTTACACATAAACTTATCATCATCTTTACTATTACATAAAAACCCACTTCCTAGTTTACTTGTTAATCACATACAAGTGATATTACTTCAAGTTCTTCATGATTTCATCATATCTAACAAAACCCACTTCTAGTTACTTATGAACTCTTAACAAAATCTCTAATTTGTTCAAGTAGTTCATTCATATGAATTAGTGTGATGTTTATAAACACCATTAGAACATCAATTTCATCAATTCAACCAAAACCCACTTAGCTCATAATAGGGTAATTATCAAATCCCTAGTTTTGACAACAATTCATCCAATTTTCTACTAGGGTTTGTTTCTACACCAAGATATAATCACAATAACACTCATAGATTCAAGATTCATTCCAGAATTTCGATTATGATTGTTCATCATAATCTCAAAGTATCACCAAATCATAAATTTCAACATACCTTGTAATCCCCATGATTAGGTGATCACGAATTTGTGTTCATGCAGTGATTTGGCTCTTGATTTGGGCTTCAATTTGATCAAGTTGTGGAAGTTAGGGTTTGAGCTCCCTGAGCTTTCTCCTGGTCGACCTCACACACGCACACACTAGGTGTGGTGTGTTTTTATTTTTTTTGTTTTTAATAAATAAACCTTATTTCCAAATATCCAACTTTGGTCCCTCATGTTTCGTTAGTTATTAAGTAGGTTATAACCTACTTATTTACAATCCATATTCCCTTTTATTAACCGGGTCAAGCATTCCTAGTTAGCTTAGCGGGTTCGGGAATATTTATGACTAAGTTTAATTTAGGTCCCGTTAACTCGGGCCTTTTATCCATTTTGTTTCCTTAAAAGCTTTTATTCACCTTTTTGTTAATATTAGGATTATTTATTTAAAAACCTAATATTTACCGGGTTAATTTTTTTTTTACCACTAACGGTATTTTACCCGTCGTCACTATTAACGTGGCTTGATTACCAAACCCGTTTTTGGGGTGTTACATAAGCAATCGTTAAAATGGAATGGTTCGGGTAAACCTGCGGTCCATCGAACATCGGGAAGTAAGTTTGACAAACACCGTTGCTTAAATGTTGAACAATCACCCCAAATTTTTGAGCCACCAACAACCCTGTGTAGGGCAACCACATCCAGCATGCCATAGGTGCAGGTTCAACATTTAACCAATTTATCGATCGATACACATTATCGTAACATCCCTTGTCCAATGATTCGAGTATATGCCCCCAACGCATTCTATTAATGAACATCTCGTCGAGTAGCTCTTGGCGGACCCACTTCCACTCTTTCTGGTCATACCCCAAACCCATAGCTATGGATCGAAACCCACAGTTACCGTCCGACTGGGCATCTTCGATATGCGTTATGTATCTCCGATAGCTAGATGGAAGCCAATCCTTAAAACGCTCGATCACGTTTTTGTACCTATAATTGGCAAAAAAAAAACTAAAAAATATTAAAAAAATAAAAAATTGAAAAAGAATTCTAAATATATGTATGTATATACGTATGTACCTGTGCCCGGCCAACCGTGGAAAGTCTTTATCTATAATTGGAAGTTTATTTTTTTCTTCTTTGGTTTTCTTTGAACGACTACGTCGCACATTTGGCTTTTGAGTGTAGTCGTTCCTCTGTGATTCAGGTTGTTTATCTTTATTCTTTTGTTGTTTTACTTTCGTAGTTGGGCGGCCCCTAGTATCTTGTTGTACCTCAGGCGGTTGATGGTCAGTCATACTTGGATTCAACACCGCTTTCATCTTCGACAACATACTTTTTACCACTAGAGGTGGCTGCGTATGTAGTTGCTGTGTGAGGTTATCCATTTCCGCCTGAATATTACACTCGTCTTGATTAAGTTCTTCTGTCGAAAAATCAAGTTTTGTCCAGAATTTATCTATCGCGGCAAGTGGAATTTTGCAACCTGTTTTTCAAGAATCATTGTTAAAACATGAAGTATAATGATGATTATATTCTATGGATCGAAGCATATGTTATAGTTGTTATGTTACCTGTATTTTCCCACCACTCCATCTGACAAGCACATGGCAACCCACAACCCGTAGAAAGCTGGTGGCCACAAGTCCCCCCTCCTGGCCTCAACGCATTTAGCTTCTTCCACTCGACAACCAATAACTCTAAGCCTTTTAGGGAAACATTACCGCGTAGGTTGTCAAAAAAATAGAAATCTGTGGTCCCCCATTTGCACGGACCTGCTCTCCTGAAAACAAAGTTTTATTTGTATCTTTTGTGACTCTACAACTTTGCCAACATGACACACAAGTCTATGGAGCGAGTTGTTTGGCCCTTTAATGTATCTCTTAAACTTAGAATGCTGGCTTTCAACTCTGTTGGTTGTATGTTGACCAAAATTGGGGACTGTGTTAGTCCAAGCTGAAACGAACTTTTCTTTATAATCTTTCAGCCACACATCATACAAATAATCCACAACATCTGAAAAAAAAAATTGAATACAATGATTTGTAATCTTTGTATGTATATATGTATGCATGAATGTATGTAAACTAATATAATATGTACCTGATCGTCCGTCGTTAACCAATCGCGTGAAAAGCCGCTGAAAGTTATAATTGTATATCGTTGGAATGGGAGAATTACACAGTCGAGACCAAGAAAGCTTGAATATTTTCCAGTCTTCATCCGTAAATTTTGCCCGACAGTGTTTTAGAATATTCTGTGAGATGTGCCACCTACATAGCAATTTGGAAGCTTTTGGGAATACTTTATCGCAAGCATTCATCAAAGCTTGATCCCTATCTGGTACAATTACACGTGGCTCCATGCAATCTACCAACAATTCTTTGAGCTTCTCCAGGACCCATAAGAAGTTATCTTTTTTTTCTTTAGAGACAAACGCATGAGCCACACAAAAAGACTTGTGTGTCGATGTCACACCCACAACGTGAATGAACGGAAGCTTATACTCATTCGTCTTGTAGGTAGCATCAATCATCAACACATGTGGGAATGCACGCCACATGTTGTACGAGTCCGGATGAACGAAAAAAACCTCCTCGACCGCGTTTGTGGAGGGATTCACTCTGGTGAAATAAACGTACCTTTCTTCTTGCAACATGCTCTCCAATATTTGCATTGGAGTTCGATCGCCGTACATTTTTCGTTTAATCTTTTTAATCACGTTTTGTACATCTTGTAGAATGCACACGCTATGTGGGTACTGATTTCTTATGGTTAAATGTATATTTGTAGGCTCCATGTCTTGCATATAAAGTCTCTCCACCAGTGATTCTTCGTCCGGGGTCAGCCTTCTAGCAAACGCGTGGCCCTCGAGAAATTCAGCAGGCTCATGGTTGTGAATGTTTTTCTTCTCCACAAGGCTCCAACTACCACTACTTGAGTCTAGTTTCCCTATCAGACTAAAAGGACAGCCGACCTTTTTGCTACCGGAACGCCGAACGGATGCTTTACTTTTGTGTTCGCCGCCACGATCGCATTGCAACCATATCTTCTCTGTCCTTGCTGACGCACCTTCGCCTTTTTTCCTCGTTCGTTGGGTGACAATGACGTAACCTTTTGCAACTTCTCTTTTGTATACCCAATTCTTCAAGTGACCCAAATACCTCAAAAAAAAGGTCCATTAGAAATCCACATAAATGAAATTAATATATTAATTTGTCAAAAAAAAATAAAAAAACTCGGGTTCAACATCGGGTTCGGGTTAATATGTATGACACATTTTAGGGTTTATATGAAATTTCGTGTCATACATTTTCTGTGAAATAATCAGTATACATGCCTCGTTCGTGTTCGTTCGGTTCATTTACAAGCCTAAGTAATCTATTTTTAACAAAATATTTCACCAGAACATATATAATATTTCACCAAAATGATAACGAAATCGGGTTAATATGTATGACACAATTTCGGGTCGGGTTCGGGTTAAGGTCGGGATGGGTCAAACATTTTCTAGATTTCTCCTACCTAATAAAAATTATATACATACGAATAACACGTATACAAAATCATTTTATCCACTCTAAAAATTATATCAACATTATGTAACACGAATAACACGTAATTGACGGTTATGTCATACCTCTTTTGTTTCTTTCTCGTCATTAGCACCTTCCTCGTTAGCAGGTTCCTCGTTAGCACGCTCGTCGTCGTGAACACCTTCCTCGTTAGCAGGTTCGTCGTCGTCAACATCCTCCTCAAAGTACATTACACCTTCCTCAATTTCGTTATCATTTTCCTCAAAGTCCTTAGCACATTCCTCGACTTCGTTATCATTTTCCTCAAAGTCGTTAGCACCTTCTTCGACTTCTTTATCATTTTTCTCATACTCCTTAGCACCTTCCTCATACTCTAACTTGTGTTTGTTTTCCGTATACGAATGGTAAGTCCCGTATTCGTGTCGCGGATAACTTTGGGCAATATTGTAAGATGGTTCCCCCTCATCTATAAACACCTGGTTCAAGTCAGGTAACGTGGGTCGCACACCCCCGTCATCATAACGAGGCACAGACACAACCTCCTCCTCACCTCGATCAACGCCGGATAGCCAAACGCTTTCGGAGACGTATGACTGGTTCGAATCTTCGCCAAAAATATTACCAATGCCCCAAAACGACATCTTTATGCTTCACGGTCTCAACCACATTTTTTAGTTAAGAATGTTCAGGACTTCAGTCGGAATTTTGCGAGTTTGAAAAAAATTGGAAGCCATAAATCCCGTATGCTTGGGTAAATAAACATTCTTGGTCGATAAGGGTCGTATAGGTCGATAAGGGTCATATGGGTCACTTTCACGCTTTTTCAGACTGAACTCCTTTCATGTCAGTAATTATACCTTAAAATCATCAAAAGTCGTGCCGATAAGACTCTCATTGCTCAATGAGAGGCGTATAGGGTTTAATGCTCCAACTACCCCAACCTTATATGCCTCTCATATGGCAATGAGAGGCTTATTAAAACACTTTTTCTGACACATTAATTGCTTTCACATTATATAAGCCCCTTGTTGCCCTATATGCCACCTCTAGGGGGTGTGCACACAAGGGGGGTTTGTCAATACCCTCACCCTTTGATAATTTTTCCAAATATAAAACTACCTCGTTGGCGATCTATCCAACACCTTGTGCTCTTTTTGCTGTACTTCCCAAGATTCGTCTCCTCCAACCTCTCCACCACTACACTCTCTTCACACTCAAACTTATAGAGAAAGAGAGACTTATATAAAGAGAAACCTTGGTATATATATACCAATTCATAGTGCTTCATTTGAATTGTTGCCCATTCAAACTACCCTCAATACTTCATCAGTCAGAGAAATCTGCATGCATAGAGAGAGGGAGAAACAAATACCCAGATGGGATTTGATGGAAAATAATTAAACTTGTTGAAAAATAAAAAAACACCCAGGCCAGGTGGATTTGAGTGCAATCTAAATCTTAAAGAGAAAATGGGGTGTTGCTATTCAAGCTTTGAGCAAGAAGAAACGGTTTCAAGATGCAAAGCAAGAAAAAGATACATGAAACAGTTTGTAAAAGCAAGACATGCTTTTTCCATTTCACATATAATGTACTTAAGATCCTTAAAAAACACCGGCGCCGCCCTCCTCCAGTTCGCCACCCTCCACCACCACTCGCCACCACCGTCACCACCACCTCCCATGAGTCCAACTTCAGAAGCAGAAACAACATCCACCACATACACCGCATCCACCCCACGTCCTCCGCCGTCACCGCCGATGCGGTCGTCCACGTGGGATGCATATGCATGGGACCCGTTCATGCCGCCGCCGCCGCCGATGAGATCAGACGGAGAAGAATGGGAAGACATGTCCACCACCATTAATGCCACAAGCGAAATGACGGTGGTGGTGGCGGCGAAAAGTAAGGATCTGGCGGAGATTGTTAAAGAATTGGATGAGTATTTTCTCCGGGAGGCGGATTCCGGTGGAAAAGTGTCGGAGTTGTTGGAAGTTCCGGTGTGTAGCATTTCCAGCCAAGGATCATATGGTAATTAAATTAATAAAAATTTATTTTAAATTAAGGGATCTGGGAAACAAGTTTTGTAACACTAATGTGATTTGATGAGTATTCACCACGTGCACACGTGTGTTCTTTTGTCTACTGGAAGTGTAACATGCTAACACTATCGTATTTCACATGGGGATTGGAAGTTGTGGTTAACTTCTTTTGGGTTTTAAATGGTTACAAAAATTCAAATATTTGAAAGTTATACATTTATAGGCACCTGCTAAGGGTTTGTTTGAGTCTAGTGAGACCGTTATACACTTGAGTATATGTGATTAGTAAAAACACTCTTGTCTATGTGGCAACGCGTTTTTTCGCTTTTTAGTGAAACCACACCAAATAGCCGTAGAGTGTGTATGAGCTGGCCGGTAGAATAAATAAAATAAATTACATCTATCGCCAGTTAGGCACTATGCATATATATCTGAATCTAATCGCCAAAAGTTACAATTGTAATTTTAGCAACGTTTTTAAACCCGGACCGGGCCGTCCGGGATCCGGAAGGTGCAGCGGGCCGGTTCAGCTAATTAGGTCGTTTCAACATTGACCCGGGGGTCGGGCCAGGATCCGGGTGGTCGGGCCGTCGGTTCTTCACAAAAGGTCAGGCCGGCTCTTTATTTTTTTAACATTTTCACCCTAAACAACAAAACCTAATGTCTCAAACTTTCAAAATCAAAACACACAGCCTCCATCTTCTTTAAAAATTCGCCCTAAACAACAAAACCTAATAACACATCTTCGAATCATATATATTTTTATATAATATATGACGTAATCAGGGTTTTGAATCCGGTTGGACCGGTCGAACCGATCCGACCTTTGATCCGGTAAGGCGACCGGGTCGACCACCGGTCCGGTCATGAAAACATTGATTTTTAGGCCGGTCAAAACACGACATTAATCTTGAATGTATAAAACATTAGGCTAGACTTGAAAAGGTCAAAACTTGAAACGTTGAGTTTATGCCATGTGTTATAGGCAAAGTTCATGTGTACAAGAAGAATTTGAGCCCATTGTTCAGTTCAACCTCGAAGTTAAATGTGTTTGTAAAATTTGGTTCTGATGACACTAGCGGAGTTGGTGCGGTTGGTGGCGGCGGTAGCCATTGTTCTACGGTGGAGAGATTGTACGCATGGGAGAAGAAGCTATACCAAGAGGTTAAGGTAACAATATCCCTTATGGCACAATTATTTCATGCAAGTTTTAAAGTATATGACTTACAATGATATTCAACTTTTTTATTGGGCCTATAGAATGTGGATAGTTTAAAGATCGAGCACGCAAAGAGGGCGGAACAATTGAGGAAAATGGAGCTTAAGGGAGTCGATTATATGAAGACCGAGAAAGCTAAGAAAGAGGTTGAGAAACTTGAGTCGAAAATGATGGTTTCTTCTCAGGCGATCAAGTCAGCCTCAAACGAAATAGTCAAACTCCGAGAGGAAGAGCTTTACCCACAGCTTGTTGACCTTGTTAAAGGGTTAGTCTTTTTATTGTTGACCAGTTGTGCATTTGTTTGGGTTTGGTCCGAATTGGTTCTCATGGACATGTTGAGGTATTTATAAAGATGTTATTTTCTTGCAGATTAATGGGCATGTGGAGGAACTTATATGAAAGCCACCAAGTCCAAATGCACATAGTCCAGCAGCTCAAGTACCTCCATGTCATCCCGTCAGCGGACCCCACCACTGAACCCCTCCGCCAAGCGGTTGTCCAACTCGAGGTCGAGGTCCAACAATGGCACCTATCCTTCTGCAGCCTAATACAAAGTCAACGAGACTATGTCCAATCTTTGACCGGTTGGCTCCGTCTTAGCCTCTTCCAGTACATATCCCAAACCAAACAAGATCCCGCCATCTACACCCTTTGTGAAGAATGGCAGCGTGTGGTCGACAATGCCCCTGACAAAGTAGCATCCGAGGGCATCAAAGCATTACTAACCGCGGTTCATGCTATAGTAGTCCAACAAGCTGAAGAGCAAAAGCAGAAGAAAAGGGTGGAATCGTCTTTTATGGAGCTTGAGAATAAAACAGCTGAGCTCCAAGCTCTTGAGCGTAAGTTTGGCCCGTCGAGTGGGAAGGACCCGGTTGGGGACAAAAGGGCCAAGGTGGAGATGTTGAGGGTAAAGACAGATGAAGAGAGGGTCAAATATGAGAAATCAATTGGGGTAACAAGATCCATGACTTTAAGTAACTTACAAATCGGATTATCGCATGTTTTTCAAGCTGTGACGGGTTTCGCTAACGTGTGGACCCAAGGGTTCGAGTCTGTTTACAACCGTGCGAAGAGGCCTGAGGAGGCGCACGATGTAAAGCGGCCAATGCTTTAGAGCACATTTATTTAAAAAATCATGTTAAGTGAGGCATTTTCATGCTTTATATAAAACAAGAACATGTAACGAAAAATTAGTTTTGGACTACTAACATAGTGATGTGGAGGTGGGCATGATATAATTTTGTAAAGTATATTTGATTCACATTTGATCCAGACTGTTAAGACATGTTAACATCAGTAGAAAAAGCAAAAGGCATGGCCGGCCTTGGGGGTGGACGGGGAGGACCACCGGCCAGGGCCCGATATTTCGAGGGGCACTTTTTTATGAAAAATAACCCGATATGTATGTGTAAAATATTTTTTTAATCAGGTACATCCATACAAACACCAACATAGCCCTCCTTACAAAAGTATTCTTATGGTTTAGATTAGTTATTAACCCATTTGGCATTAGGTTTGGACCTTTAATGAGCCAAATACCTAATTTTGTTAAAGCCTAAGGGCACATTTTTTCGAGCTCGAACAGGGTACACGAATTCTCAGGGCCGGCAGTGGCAAAAGGAATCCTTAAGAGAATTTATAACGTAGGACAAATTTGGCAATCAAAAGGAAAAGGAAGGAGATATGAGCTTAAATTAGTTTTGACTACAAGTGTAATTTAAATAGCAGAAATTTAAGTTTCCATTAAATTTTAGTTTTGAGGCAAATCAAATTTTTAATAATTTATAATATGACAACTAGTGTACAAAGAATTTGATAAATAAGTGCACGCATAATGAAGCGCTATCAAGAGGTGAAGAGGGCCTATGGTGCCACATAGCCCGAAAACACCCCCCTGGCGTTATGAAATGTAAATTTCGTGGAGACGGTGATAACGGGGTGATGTTGGATGAATGTGGGTTTAGAAATGTGTTTTGTGGGTATCTGGTAGGGGTTATGTGTATTAACCATTGCACCTAAATGTTATGGGGGATTATGTGGGGTTTTGATGGATGGCGATGCATGTTTCACATTGATTGAAAACCGGATATAATTAACAGTTCCAATAACGAATAAAGAATAAAAAAAAAGTCTTGATTACTTGTTCGTCTAGACTTGGATAACTTGTATGTTATCACGCGTAACTTCGTTTTAAACAAAACATCTAAACATAGATAAAAATAAGTACGTCAAAACAGTACTTACAGAGTTTTGTAAAAAATCATATTTTAAAAAATATAAGAGAAAGAAAAAACATGTGGCAGAATCTGATTGGACAGGAAAAAAAAAACAAAGTTGAAACTTGAAGGGTGTAAAGAGGGGACTTAGGCCGTGGGGTATGGGGCGGGGGTTTGGGCGTGGGTTGGGGTAAAACGCCCAAGGCACCACCCCGGGTGGGGTTGGTGTCACACCCCAACCGATGGCGGAATCATCGGGGCGCGGCACTAGGCGAATCAGATTGCTCAAGAGAATCCATAACAACTATATTGCGATAATATTTAACACATTCGTTATCCCATACTAACAAATAATACAATGACATAAGTTATCACAGATTTCTTGTCCTCTCGAACAATGCAAATCCGACAACCTAGATTTTAGTTGAGTTTCTAGACTTCCTAGCTTGATTTGATATAGTCTGCGATCTAACCTGCAACATACGTTAAAAGATTTGTCAATACAAAAGTATTGGCGAGTATACAGGTTTGATAAGTATAGCATAGTAGATTAAAAGTGCTGCGAATTTCCACATGCATAAACGTAATACACGACATATATACTCACAAAACTGATACTACCAACTAAGTCCTCGATGCTCGAATGTACGATGGCATAACTAGACCCCGTCGGGCGCAATAGTACTATACTAGTCTTGGTGGGACGTCGCGAGTATAAGCCCTAGCACATATGCAACTAGCATCACGTATATCTATGCATAACAGTTATTCGCAAGTGATAATTCGATTGATTGAATAGTTCGATTGATGAGTTCGATTTGTTAGAAACGTATGTTACACCCAAAATTTGATTAAAAAGGGGTCAAGTATACTCACAGTGCGTATTTAGCGAGATTATAGCTTGATTGAGTCGGTTGCGAGTACGTCTGTAATGGTCCTTGAAGATATAGAGTAAACGAAGTATGGTTAAGCGAGATTAGCTTGAAAAGTTACACATTTGGCTGAATGGTCCTCATCCGTGCGGATCAGACATGCTATCCGTCCGGATGACAGGTCATCCGTCCGGATGGCATGTTATCCGTGCGGTTGATATAGTGATACGTGCGGTTGGCATTGTCATGCGTGCGGATGATTGTACGTGCGGATGGTTGTACGTGCGGACAGTCGTACGTGCGGACGGTCGTACGTGTGGTTCAGTATGTTGTCCGTGCGGACAGTCGTACGTGCGGATCGGTATGTTGTCCGTGCGGACAGCAGTACGTGCGGACAGTGGTGCGTGTGGACAACATGGTTGTGCGTGCGGATGGGCAGGTCATCCGTGCGGACTGAGGTCAGCCGTGCGGACTGACTTGTCATCCGTGCGGGCTGACTTGTCATCGTACGGGCTGGCTTGTCGTCCGTGCGGACTGACATGTCTGTTTTGCACTCTGAACACTGCTTCCGGGTGTTTAACGGGAGGAAAAACGTTCGTTTTTACTAGGGTTGTGTAATTTCGCACTAACACTTGGAGTTCCGTCAATCCCGACTCATTCTAACGGCCGGGAATCACCCCGTTCCATCAGATCTGGCCGTTCATGGTGGTTCTTCATGGTTAACTCGAAATCGCACAGATTTAGGTGTGATTTGTCATTAAAACATGTGGAAATCACCGGGATCTGAGTCGTTTATAGTGAAATGAGACCTCAACTTGAAGTTCATAAGAACTCTTGGTGACATCACCTCAAAACGCCTCAAATCCGTAGATTTCACGGTTAGAATTAGAGTTTTGAAAGATAGAATGATGTAGAATTGAGTGTAGATTGTAGAAGTACAAGTTTTAGGTTGGAATCTTACCGGAATCGTGAGAAAATCGAGAGAAAAGGGTCTTGGCGCGCGTTTGGTTGAACAGGAGCTGTCACATCACTTGAATAGTGGTGTGGCAGGCTATTTATAGGCGAAAGAGAAGAGGAAAGGAGGTCTGGCCCGGATAGCCCATCCGTGCGGATGGCCCATCCGTGCGGATGGCCCATGCGTGTGGATGGCCATCCGTGCGCATGCCCATCCGTCCGGATGGTCTATCCGTCCGGATAGACATCCTGACGGGCCGGACTTCTTCGTTTTTGATCGATTTGATAGTTTTTGAAGCGTGTAATGACCATAATTAGTTTATATTATCATTATATTGTTATTATTATATTATTATATATATATATATCACTAGAGGTCGTATTTACGTATCCATAATCCAGAGTTTCGATATTTAACGATCGGTTTCGATTTCGAGTATGCGATTATTAGCGACGTTACACGGCCATCAATGAGGGTAGTATAGGTCCTTTCTTGATGTCATCGTGAACGTTATTTCGTGTAGTGCCACAAGGGCTGACGGGGTACCGTTTACTCGTATTGTCATCATCGTCATGACGACTGGAGCTACAGCACTCACCCGAGGGTCCTTGTTAGCGTTAATTGTTTTACATTCGACACATCACGGCCACTGAGGAGGGTAGAATAGGTCCTCACTCAGTGCCTCCGTGAGTGTTAGTGTGATAGTAATGTAGTATAATGATATTGTAGCTTGAAAATATACGATTATCCTTCGAATAGCGATATATACGATATAGTTACATTATGATCCGAATCTCTGGTGCTAGGCGTAACGAGTATAACGAGTAGTAACAACGCACAAAAGTGCGGGTTGTTACAGTCTCCCCAACTTTAGGAAATTTCGTCCCGAAATTAATCCAGTAGGTAGACTTCTAAGAGTTGATCTTGTCTAAGTAGCGATACAGCGAGCGATTTAATCGTAAGTTGACAGCGCGAATGTTTCGAATAAGAGAGATCGTCTACGATAGCGAGAAGGCGACGTGAAGACGAAAGTATTAATCCCATGAGTTGGCACTCCAAAGTACCCTGTCTTGTGTAGAGTTCGTTAGTTCGATTCGATTGTAGACTTAAAGGACTTGAAAGGGTTTCTCATGACGTAGAATTAACTGAGTCGATCGTTAACCAACGTTACAAGAAGCGTTCGTTTTAGATATTAAAAGGGATTTAGGGCGAAAATCTTTGAAAATTTTCCTTTTAACGTGCGGCCAACAGTGTCGATGTTAACCGATGTTGCAAGGAAGTTTAAAATATTTTAAGGAACTCGGAGATGAAAACAAGGGTTACGAAAACTCTCCTATGACATGGATCCAAGCTGAACTCGATGTCGAACCAATGTCCAAAGAAGGATTTCTATTTTGACGTTGTAAAAGTTCAAGGAAGAACTGGGCTTACGAAGCTTTCCTTGGACATGGAGTTAAACTGATTCGATGTTAGCTCCACGTCGTGAGAAAATTTCACTTGTCCCATGGTTTTAATGAAAGTTTTATAAAAATCAGTTTTTAACCTTTTTGAAAAGAGTAATTTGGCATCAAGCCCCACTTGGCACCTTCCCACGGAAGTTCGTTAATATGTTTAAAACACTTATATATAGGAATTACCAGCGGCGTATCCACCATGTTTTGCCCATATTACTTCCGTTTCGTG
Organism: Helianthus tuberosus; assembly: GCA_030545235.1. Lineage (NCBI taxonomy): Eukaryota > Viridiplantae > Streptophyta > Magnoliopsida > Asterales > Asteraceae > Helianthus > Helianthus tuberosus. The sequence continues at coordinate 132,929,703 of CM060429.1, read as the reverse complement.
GGGCAGTGTCAGCTGTGCCGATATGACTTGGATAGAAATGCGTTTACTCGGCCCAATCGATAGGAAGTCGGACCGAGCATAAGATAGGATCGAATAGATTAATCCAGCGAGTTGATAAGGGAGAAGCGAATAGCGCGTTTTCGATTAGATTCCACATTACACCCACATGGCACGTTTCCACGGGGGTTTACTAACATGGCGAAACACCATGCTTAACCAGGTTAGCTTCGCCTCGTGAAGCGGTGTCATGTGTACTTAGTACCATACGAGCGATAGGCGGTAGATTATACACAATAGACGATCAACGAATAAACATGAAACACTAGCGATGACGGTGATGATGAACGAATTACGATAAGCTGCAGTTGTTGCGTGCAAGCGATGGAGGTTTGCGATTTCGATTTACGCGGTTCGGTTCGATTGATTAACACCACAGAATTTAACTATCATCAGACCCCACATGGCCTGTTTCCACGAAAGGCCGCTGATATAGCTAAAACACCTTGTTTTAACCATATGAGCTTCCTCTCGTGAGGCGAGGTCATGCGTTCCAACTTAGCACAAATATCACAGATAACGGTAGGCGATAGCGATAGATTGATACACGGCAAATGATATAGACTCACGTGATAAGCGATAGGGGTTGCGAGATACACGAGGTAAGCGATTGCGATTAGTCGAGTTCGATTCTTGTTTCGAATAGGCTTAACGTTTCGTTATGACGCATCACGGCTATCGAGGAGGGTAGATTAGGTCCTCACTCAACAATATCGTGAGCGTTTATTTGCTTGATCGAGATTCGTTGCAACAGACTTACGACCAGTCTTGCGTCGATGCAATTTGCCTGCGAGGTAGACTCCCTAGAGTCCATCGATGAGGCGTTTGCATTGCGTTTGCAGACTTACGACAAGTCTTGCGATGATACGGTTTGTTACGCCTTGCGATTGAGTGTAGTGTGCTGAAAGTAATCACAATAGTATAATAGGTCTAATAACGTTCAACTCCACGTGGCACTTTCTCCACGGAACTTCGGTAGTATGGTAAGGCATTCCTCGCCCGACCCCTACTACCTTCATCCCGTGTTTTGGTGTCACGCTTTTGTCAAACGCTATGGCACTTTTAGAATTCACTACGATCACCGTGCACTGAACCAAATAATCCCGTGTGCACCCGCGATTAATCGTTCCTTGCACGTTTATCGTACCTCGTTCTAGAAGTGTAGTGAGGGTAAAACACATTATTCCGTGATATAGTATATAGTATGTGTGTGAATCTAGTCTAAGTGCGACGATTAAAGAGTGAGAGAGAAAATGGAGACGAGAGTTAACGTTACGCATAGAGACAATATCGAGTGAGAGATTAGGTTCAAAACATAGAGATTAACGTCGAAAATCGCATCATTACAACTTTATCCTACACTTGCTAGATGTCGGATGCTGAAGACTTTTGCTGGAGCTGTTGTTGTTGTACTCAAGTTCACGGTTCGATGCGACAGTTGCGGGTGAAGTGACCGTAACGGTTGCAGTTATTGCAATAGCGACAGTCAGCCCCAACTGGATGATGATAGGTACACGAGTAACACTGAGGATGAGTTCCAGTGTAGGCTCGTTTTGGAAACATCGGAATTGTTCGAAGGTCCGGTTGCAGCAGTTCGGTTGTTGGTGAGTTCGGGCTTGAAGTCTTTCGTTTGCGGCTGGGTTCGTCGGTGTCTTGCGAAGAAGTGTCGTCGTTGGAGGATTCGTCTGAAGACTCGCTTGCGGAGTCTTTGGCTGATTTGTCGGAAGATCCATCGGCAGATTTGTCAGAAGAATCGGCAGCAGATCCGTCCGAAGAATCATCAGCAGATCCGTCAGAAGAATCGTTAGCTGATTCATTAGAAGAATCGCCAACAGAGTTGTCAGAAGATTCGTCAGTAGAATCATCAGAATATTCGTCAACATGTTCGCCTGACGGATTACTGGCGATTGCTTGATGGGCTTGCTTGACAGGATTCCGTGAGAATAATCCTTCCACGAGTCGTTTGTGGTTGATCTCTGCGGCTAAGCGATATGTTTCTTTGATGGTAGCGGGTCTTGCAGCTTCGACAAAATCACCCACACACTCTGGTAAGCCACGAATGTATTTCGCGATGGCCTTCCCGGGGGTGTTGACTTGACTTGGGCAGATTATGCTAAGCTGTTTGAACCTTGCGGTGTAGCCAGCATTGTCACCTTCGGTTTGCTTGATTTCCCAAAATTCGTTTTCTAGTTTCTGAATCTCGTGGGGAGGGCAGTACTCTTTCTCCATGAGCTCTTTCAGCTCATTCCAAGAGAGAGCGTAAGCTGCGGAGATCCCACGTTTGTTACGTTCGGCGGTCCACCAGTCGAGTGCTCGCGATTGAAATACTCCGGTGGCGCAAGTAGTGCGGAGACTATCGGGACACCCGCTTTGACGAAGGGTAACTTCGATAGAATCGAACCACTGGAGTAGTTGAGTCGCACCTCCTTCACCCGTGAACTCCATCGGGTCACAGGCTTTGAAGTGCTTGTAGAGAAAAGTAGATTGCGGCTCCTTTGTCTTAACGTCTTCCGAAGTTCGAGAGTTGATAAGAGAGTGAACTCGTGTGGCAATCTGAGGAATGACTTTGACCACTTCCCTGGTCACAAGTGAAGCAATCCTCTTTTCGCCCCTTCGTTTGGCTCGTCTCTTTGCTAACATTCTCGAAGTAGAGTTGTTGGAAGGCATCTAGACAGAAGGAGACTTGGAGTGAGATTCGATCATAATGATTTTCGAGTTTGCGTTGTGATTTGAGCGCGTTCAAACTTGATGCAATAGTATAATAGTAATGCGAATCACATAGGAGCCATATAGGAGACACGAAGTTCCTAAGTTCTCACACAATGATTTGTTTGTTTATTCGTATATATATATATATGTATTTATCTATATGTAATTTGTAATCATACTCATAAAGGTCGATTTAGATTAAGCGAGGACGCGTTGAGGTGGGAAAACGATAGCGAAGGCGATAGATTATGCATTTGTTTTGTTGCGAACATTCGAGTTTCGTTTTAGATTGCGATAGTTGTACGAATTGTGCGTTCATAAAGTAGGGAGTGAAAATCGTTACATCGAGAATTCGATAAAGCGTGAAGTTTCAAAACGTAAACAAGTTCCAGCCAGTTGTAAAATTGGGTTCCTCGTACGATAGAGTGCCTTGGGTGTTTAGGCGTCGACTACCCAAGGTAACCCAACTATATCTAATAAGTTCGAGCATGCGCGTTGACCTGGAGGACTTCATGCTTCCACTGGGATGCAGCTCAAGGCATTCGTCTTCCTAGTCATCGCGTGGCTCGAGTTATCGTGATAGTCGAGTCCTTGGTGAGAGCTTTTGAAAACCAGTTTATAAAGAGTGGAACGACTTATTAAGGTACGGGTTTCACCCCTGTCTTAACAGTTTCGTTCCTAATTGTAACGCCCGGCTTTTTCGTACTTTCCATTTATAGAAAGTTTTGTTCGTATTTCTATTTTTGGAAACGTTGTATTCTTGTAATCGTTCCTTCTTTGTAATCGTTGTAAAACCAAGACTTGAATCATTAATGAAACTCGTATTTTGTTACAAATATGTTATACGCACTTTATATATGCTCGTATGTTCGAATTGGTGAATCAATTGATGTTTAATCGTCATTCTTGGAAACTATGTGCTAAACTTGTAATTAATCTAAACTTATGCCTAAAACGTGTATTGAACGTAAATGAAACTTGATTATGATACTTATACGCTTAATTATACTTGGTTTATACTTCTCGTACTTGAACTTATCTTAAAATATACTTATATGGCAAGAATGGCCCTTAAAAGTCCAAAAAACACCAAATTTAACAAGTCTGGGGGCTAAAGTGCAATTTTTGAAACTTATAAGGAAATCAGAAGTGGCGGGCGGCCCGCTTTAACTTATCAGAAACCTAATGCGGGCCGCATTAGCCTTGTATTCGTAGAAAACACAACCAGCTTCGATCAGACGCGATTTTTGCACGAAATCCAACTTCTAAACACTCCCCAATCACCTTAATTCCACCTCTAAACTCCTCCAATCACTACCAACCTCAACCACTATAAATATAACACCTCTCCACACCATTTGACACTTTCACAACACTCAAAACTCTCCAAAATACTCTCTAGTTCTTGCAAGAAGCTGAAATTCGGGTAAACACATACCCTTGCACTAAAATGAGCATATCTCACTCATTTCTTAACCAAATCACTCGATTCTTCTTCCTACATGCTTGGTTTATCATGGGGTTCGATTCCTTGACTTCTCCTTGGAGAAATCAGACCTGGAATTGCTCCAAAATCGACCACAAACTTTCTGTTTTACTTTATGTTCTTCAAAAGTATGTTAAACTCATCCAACTTGTGTTAAACACATCTCATACCTATGTCCCAATGCTTACAACCTCTTCCATGGTTGGTTAGGCTTAAAAACAAGGTTGAGAAACTATAAATCAGAGGTTAAAACCTCAAATAATTCCGTTTTGTTTAGGGTGTTTAACCCACAAATCATGTTCAAACTTATGTTTTGATAAAGAAGTGATTATGGAACAACTTGGGTTGTTCCAACATAGAATCCTCACATGATTTGATGATTCCCTCTTAGTATAGTTGTTATATTATTGTACTTACCTTAGTTCTTGACCCTCCTTGGTTGTTTTTACATCAAGTGTAGTGGTGAACATACAAGGGGTTCCTAAATGGAAGCTTGTCTTCCTACCCCATACATGACATCTATGAACAACTTGAGGTGCCTAAATGAAGATCTTATTCTTCTACCTCCTACTTGAATTATTGGACTTAATAATATATAATACTTAACCTAAGTATATATACACTCATTCGAACCTTTAATATTAAACTTGTGTCTATATGTTAAAGTAGTAGAATACCATCTAAGACTTAACACTCCAAGTATGATTCTAATGGGCATACTACCCATGAAATACAATATAACCCTAGTGGTTACGTAGTGTCATACAAGAGTATAAGTTAAAGATGATTATTTTGATATCGTACTTTATGTTATGTTAAACTCCAAAATTATAATCTTCCGTTGAACGCCAAACTCACACACCTACGTTTCCTCGTGTAGAAGGACTAGGTGCTCCAAACTAATCCATCCATCAACTCACTCGCGGGATTTCAAGTAGGAAAGCTTGCAACCACCGTGAGTATACTCGATCCCTTTTCCCCCTTTTTATTTTGGGATGCAACATGTACCTTATGTAAACAATCTTTGAAACTAGAAACTAAACATACTCAATCCTTGTACAAACATGAAACTAATGTGCTTTACTTATGATTCTTGTATGCTCTATTTGAACGATTTGGAACGTATATGCTCATTAACTTTGCTAGCCCACCTTAACAATTATAGCGCTATAGGATTTACGCACCGCCCTTGAGACTTGGGGGTATTGTTAAGTTAAACATTTACTATCCCGCTATCAATTGGGATTAGACTATTTTATGCGTTGGATTCTTGGGTTTGATCATAGTGTACGCCAAAATTGCATACTAGTAATTCACATATTATGAATCATGTTGGATTTGAGCTTTTATTCTATTATGTTATGTAAACAAACTTGTATACTCGCTCATTGCCTTTGCATTGAAACTCTATTTTAATACATGTTGCAGGTTGATTATTGAAGTGTGGATGAATGATGAAACAAGAATAGGGTGGACTAGATACACACCTTTAATCTATTTATCTTTTTATGTTATGTTATTTGTTGAAACAATGTTGTATTTTGTTTTGAATATTGTATGACAATTTAGCATTTGCAATGAAATTTGAATTTAATTAAATATTGTCACATAGTGTTATGAAGTCTCTAGCAATCTATACACACTTCGTCTCATCCCGATGTTTCCGCCATCGGTTGTGGTGTGACTTTTGTCGAGATATGGATGTCACTCCTAACTCGATAAAAAGTTCTCGTGCTAGAAAAAAAAACGCGCTGAGTGAGCAATCCTATCGAGAGTTCTTGGTTTTCACACTTGATCTCGACTGGATCGCTCGGTTTCGTCATGCGAGTATTTTTGAAAACACGTGTATTGTGTCGGCCTTAGGAAAGGCTAAGTACTATTTCAGCCTTAGGAAAGGCTCCTTCATGTGAAGTTGTAGTATGCGGCGTTCACACAAAGTTATAGCTTTTTGCAATTTCGATCGAGAGTATCAAGTAAGCCCAATGCAAACCCCACTGGGTTCGTACGAGTCGGCCTGTTGGTACTTAGACTATAGACTATGTCAATTTCTAAGACGTCGACCCGGACTAGGTCGAGTCTGACCTAATTCCCTATAGTTATGGCTCTGATACCAATCTGTCACACCCCAACCGATGGCGGAATCATCGGGGCGCGGCACTAGGCGAATCAGATTGCTCAAGAGAATCCATAACAACTATATTGCGATAATATTTAACACATTCGTTATCCCATACTAACAAATAATACAATGACATAAGTTATCACAGATTTCTTGTCCTCTCGAACAATGCAAATCCGACAACCTAGATTTTAGTTGAGTTTCTAGACTTCCTAGCTTGATTTGATATAGTCTGCGATCTAACCTGCAACATACGTTAAAAGATTTGTCAATACAAAAGTATTGGCGAGTATACAGGTTTGATAAGTATAGCATAGTAGATTAAAAGTGCTGCGAATTTCCACATGCATAAACGTAATACACGACATATATACTCACAAAACTGATACTACCAACTAAGTCCTCGATGCTCGAATGTACGATGGCATAACTAGACCCCGTCGGGCGCAATAGTACTATACTAGTCTTGGTGGGACGTCGCGAGTATAAGCCCTAGCACATATGCAACTAGCATCACGTATATCTATGCATAACAGTTATTCGCAAGTGATAATTCGATTGATTGAATAGTTCGATTGATGAGTTCGATTTGTTAGAAACGTATGTTACACCCAAAATTTGATTAAAAAGGGGTCAAGTATACTCACAGTGCGTATTTAGCGAGATTATAGCTTGATTGAGTCGGTTGCGAGTACGTCTGTAATGGTCCTTGAAGATATAGAGTAAACGAAGTATGGTTAAGCGAGATTAGCTTGAAAAGTTACACATTTGGCTGAATGGTCCTCATCCGTGCGAATCAGACATGCTATCCGTCCGGATGACAGGTCATCCGTCCGGATGGCATGTTATCCGTGCGGTTGATATAGTGATACGTGCGGTTGGCATTGTCATGCGTGCGGATGATTGTACGTGCGGATGGTTGTACGTGCGGACAGTCGTACGTGCGGACGGTCGTACGTGTGGTTCAGTATGTTGTCCGTGCGGACAGTCGTACGTGCGGATCGGTATGTTGTCCGTGCGGACAGCAGTACGTGCGGACAGTGGTGCGTGTGGACAACATGGTTGTGCGTGCGGATGGGCAGGTCATCCGTGCGGACTGAGGTCAGCCGTGCGGACTGACTTGTCATCCGTGCGGGCTGACTTGTCATCGTACGGGCTGGCTTGTCGTCCGTGCGGACTGACATGTCTGTTTTGCACTCTGAACACTGCTTCCGGGTGTTTAACGGGAGGAAAAACGTTCGTTTTTACTAGGGTTGTGTAATTTCGCACTAACACTTGGAGTTCCGTCAATCCCGACTCATTCTAACGGCCGGGAATCACCCCGTTCCATCAGATCTGGCCGTTCATGGTGGTTCTTCATGGTTAACTCGAAATCGCACAGATTTAGGTGTGATTTGTCATTAAAACATGTGGAAATCACCGGGATCTGAGTCGTTTATAGTGAAATGAGACCTCAACTTGAAGTTCATAAGAACTCTTGGTGACATCACCTCAAAACGCCTCAAATCCGTAGATTTCACGGTTAGAATTAGAGTTTTGAAAGATAGAATGATGTAGAATTGAGTGTAGATTGTAGAAGTACAAGTTTTAGGTTGGAATCTTACCGGAATCGTGAGAAAATCGAGAGAAAAGGGTCTTGGCGCGCGTTTGGTTGAACAGGAGCTGTCACATCACTTGAATAGTGGTGTGGCAGGCTATTTATAGGCGAAAGAGAAGAGGAAAGGAGGTCTGGCCCGGATAGCCCATCCGTGCGGATGGCCCATCCGTGCGGATGGCCCATGCGTGCGGATGGCCATCCGTGCGCATGCCCATCCGTCCGGATGGTCTATCCGTCCGGATAGACATCCTGACGGGCCGGACTTCTTCGTTTTTGATCGATTTGATAGTTTTTGAAGCGTGTAATGACCATAATTAGTTTATATTATCATTATATTGTTATTATTATATTATTATATATATATATATCACTAGAGGTCGTATTTACGTATCCATAATCCAGAGTTTCGATATTTAACGATCGGTTTCGATTTCGAGTATGCGATTATTAGCGACGTTACACGGCCATCAATGAGGGTAGTATAGGTCCTTTCTTGATGTCATCGTGAACGTTATTTCGTGTAGTGCCACAAGGGCTGACGGGGTACCGTTTACTCGTATTGTCATCATCGTCATGACGACTGGAGCTACAGCACTCACCCGAGGGTCCTTGTTAGCGTTATTTGTTTTACGTTCGACACATCACGGCCACTGAGGAGGGTAGAATAGGTCCTCACTCAGTGCCTCCGTGAGTGTTAGTGTGATAGTAATGTAGTATAATGATATTGTAGCTTGAAAATATACGATTATCCTTCGAATAGCGATATATACGATATAGTTACATTATGATCCGAATCTCTGGTGCTAGGCGTAACGAGTATAACGAGTAGTAACAACGCACAAAAGTGCGGGTTGTTACAGTTGGGTTGGGGCGTGGCCCCTTGGGGCTTGGGTTTCAAGCCGGGCGTGGGGCGGGGGGACATGCTAGCTGGCTTGCTCTTATTGGCTTGCTCTTTTTGTATTATATTTTTTTTTAACAATCTGTCACGCGGTGCACCCAACTCAAGCCCAACCCAAGCCCCACCATACCCCATGGGCGTGGGTTTTGATGGTGGGGGGGCTCCCATTCCACGTGTCAAAAAATGCCCCAACCCAAGCCCCAACTCAAGCCCCCCATACCCCACGGTCTTAAGTCTAAGTTTATAGCATTCGCATCCCTTCCATCATTTTTACCTTATAATTACACTAAAAACTATGTTTTCTCTATTCTTTCAATTAAGTGATACTTTTTATACCTTTTTCGTTACATTTTATCTTTCCTCCACTCATAACCTTTTTTTTAAATATATTAAAAATGATAGATGGTGAACAGTGTTTTTTTAAAAACGGATGAACAGTTACATTTTCTCTCTGCTCCACTCACAAGCTTTTACAACTACTTTTTTTATAATATAAAAAACTCTCTCAGAGAATTTGATGAAAGAATTATGAATAAGAGGGTAGAAATTATAAGTTAATAAAATAGTGCATTGTTAACTTGTAGGGTATGCCTTATAATTTATACAAAACTAAACTATAAACTTAAGTCAGAACCAATTGTTGCTAGTTAATATATGGTTAGTCTTCCTAACATTTTTTATGCTCATCTTCTACATTTAATGTTATATTTTTTGTTTGAAAACATTAGGTGGATAATATTTTACTAAACATGGAAATTATGGGTCGGCTTAATAGGCTTCTCACCCTAGGTACAGGCCTAGGGCCACCCAAATTAAAATGCCTCTAATTTGTGATATGGTTTCTTTATACTAGGCCCATTTTCAGTATTACACTAAATAACCCATTGACACAGCGATTGAAACAACCCATTACCCAAATTGAAAGGCCTACAAACCTGACTGAACCTCGTTAAATAACAGACGCGATTGAAAGGGAGACTAATACAAAAGTGCGATGGAATCCTCGTAATATGTGACGTCGATTGAGTAATCCAAAGATGGAATCATTCGTAATTAGGCTGGTAGGGCGGACTATAGTGATTTCTAATTTGGGGATAATCATCACATCTCAAACTCAACTGAAGAACAAGCTAATAATGGATCTTTTTAGTTTTTTGCATATATTGCTCAAAGTCTCAAACCCTCAATTCCTAAAAAATAAACCTAAATCAGTATTGCGATTTATGGCGATTTGTCGATTTGATATTATGGCTGGCTCAGACTACAGTGGCACTCAAACATGCCCTTAATATTGTGCTTGCTTGGAACTTCGTAGTGTGGCACTCAAGTTAGATATCGTTCTTTGTTGTTTAGGGAATTAGGACTTATTGTTCTTTTATTATTTGCTATTCTGTTGATTCAAGTTTTTATTTAGGGAATTAGGGATTATTTGTTGATTTGATTTTGTTGTTTAGGTCTTTAGGGATTGTTTGTTTGTTTATTTTAATTTGTTGTTTAGGGAATTAGGGACCACTGTTAATCCCTTAAATAGATTTATATTCTACCAAGGTTGAATCGTATCCAAACTTTTGAATCCGGTTATACCAAAAAGTAAAAAAAAAAAAACGTACAAATATTTTAACTTCGCCAAACGATAGAGTGGGATGGCCCTTAGTAATGTAAGTCAGGTTATTTATATTATTAGTAGTTTTCTTATTTCTTTTTCTCAACAGTTAATCAAATATCTCTTAAATCTTATTTGTCTAGAATGTAGGTTTAAACTAGTAATTAGATCCGCACGCGTTGCGACGCGGGTACATTGCAAACATCGAACAGATTAATCCAAGCGCATGGGCACACCATATGATAACGCGTGTTTTGACGTATCCGAATTTAACTCAATAGCATTGCAGTTTGATCAAAATGTAAAGTAATTGTATTTATTGTTAGTAAAATAACCACTGATCTGAAACAACTGATCAGTAAACACCTGATCTAAAACAACTGATCTGAAACAACTGATCAGTAAACAACTGATCTGAAACAACTGATCAGTAAACAACTGATCTGAAACAACTGATCAGTAAACAACTGATCTGAAACAACTGATCAGTAAACAACTGATCAGTAAACACTGGTCAACCACTGATCCGTAAGCACTGGTCAACCACTGTTCCGTGAGCACTGGTCAACCACTGTTTGAAACCACTGACCAGAACAGCAAATGGATCAGAAGTATAAAAGAAGATGCAAAACAGTAAACGATTGAAACCGGGCTTGTGTTTAACACAATTCCCTTAAACAGATTCGTCGTCTGTTCCCAGGGTACGCCGGTTCGAAGCAGCACCGCGCACTGCCGGACTTGAGCACTTGCCTGAAAAGAACAAAGAACTGTGTTGCAGAAAACTGAGACAAAGAGAGAAGAGAAGCTGGTAATTGGTATATCAAACTGGTTATCTGCATTGGGTTTTATAGGCACAGATCATAACTGGTGCTGGCCTCATCATTGTAGAGAATCATAACTGGCCTCATCATTGTAGAGAACCATAACTGATGCTGGTTTCGAAACTGATGACAATCATAACTGAAACCAATGTTAATTCTCATCAATACTGAATATTACTTCAGTTACAAAAAAAAAAAATCAACCCGTTACAGAATGGTTGCAAAAACTGCCACACGAGGGCCCTGGGTTTTCGGAACTGCATTCGTGTCCGCAGGACGTGCGGGCGCACACGAGTTCAACTAAATCCTGGTTCCAATTTTTGCACCCCCCCCCCCCTGCGCGCTCGCGCGTAGGACTTATGGTAAAACATGTCTTAAAGTTATATTATCTAGGCAAATATATTACCTTATAAATAACCTTCCACTTTGTCCCCCACACCGATGTGGGACAAGTGTTTTACCATTTGGGACATCCATTCAATCAAACCCAATTTTCCAACAATCCCCCACATGAATGGAGGTCGATCTCAGAAACAACATAATTCCTTATTACATTTCAGCAGTTGAGTTTTGCATACGATAGGTAGGTGTTACCCTTTGAACCTTCGCTCATGAAATGCACTTAGCCCACTAGCTCTGAGTAGAACTCGATGTCTTTGAACTCGTCTGCCGTTTGTGTAGACGACAATGCACTTCACACAAGACTCTCCCTGACAAAGTCAAGTCCTCATAGTTATGTTCGTTATGGTCATGAACATGATGCCTGGTTCTGCGAGAGCCATTAGGTATTGTGCCCCAACAATACCCTTCGAAGCGACCCCACTTCTCTCTCACATAGGTGATTCACTATGTATGGTTACCTTAGTCGAATCATTAAAAGCCATAGGCTTAGCCTCACACTTGTCACTTTTAGGAATGGACTAGGAAGTTTATTAATCTTTATAATAAACTCCCTTATTAAATGCGTAGGGTTATCCCCCCACAGTGACCTTGCTTATTCATACAATTAGGTTTTCCTATTGAACTCAATTCTTGGGATCTCCAGTCTATTGAGTTAGGTTTCCATCATATGAACTTCATTTTTCAAGGGCTTCAGTCCCATTCCCACAGACGACTTCTGTACTAACTCTCTACTTAGGCCTTTTGTCAGCGGATCCGCAATATTATCCTTTAACCTCACGTAGTCAACAGTGATAATTCCTGTAGAGATTAGTTGTCGTATCGTATTATGTCTACGTCTGATATGTCTGTTCCTACCATTATACATTGTGCTACGAGCTCTGCCAAGTGCCGATTGGCTATCACAATGTATACAAATGGCCGTTGCCGGCTTAGGCCATCTTGGTATATCCTCAACAAATTGACGTAGCCATTCTGCCTCTTCACCTGCTTTATCTAAAGCGATGAACTCAGATTCCATCGTGGATCTAGCAATAACCGTTTGTTTTGATGATTTCCACGATATCGCTGCACCTCCAAGTGTGAATACATACCCACTTGTTGCTCTGGAATCATTCGTGTCAGATATCCAATTTGCATCGCAGTGTCCTTCTATAACTGCTGGATATCTGTTATAATGCAACCCGTATTCCCGAGTGTATCTTAAGTAGCGAAGCAACCGAGTGATACAATTCCAATGCATTGAACTTGGGTTGCTTGTGTATCTACTTAACTTGCTCACAGCAAATGTTATGTCTGGCCTAGTACAACTCATAAGATACATCAAGCTACCAATAATTCTTGAGTATTCCAATTGGTTTACGGGTTCACCTCTATTCTTGGCTAGATGTTGACTTGTGTCAAGTGGAGTTCTAGCTTCGTTAGAGTCATTTGCATTGAACTTCTCAAGAATTTTGTCCACATAGTGAGATTGACTTAAAACAAGTCCACTTTGGGTTCGTGTGATTTTAACCCCCAAAATCACATCCGCAAGACCCATGTCTTTCATGTCAAATCTTGCTTTTAGCATGTTCTTTGTAGATTTTATGATTTTGTCATTGCTTCCAGCAATGAGCATATCATCTACATATAGACACAAAATGACATATCCATCGGATGTGTCCTTCACATACACACACTTGTCACATTCATTGATTTTGAACCCATCATCAAGCATGACATGGTCAAACTTTTGATGCCATTGTTTTGGAGCTTGTTTCAATCCATACAAGGATTTCACAAGTTTACACACTTTCTTTTCTTGCCCAATAGCTTTGAAGCCTTCGGGTTGCTCCATGTAGATTTCTTCCTCTAGAATTCCATTCAAGAAAGCTGTTTTCACATCCATTTGGTGAACTTCCAAACTTCTAATGGCGGCAATGGCAAGCACCAACCTGATGGATGTTATTCGCGTAACTGGCGAATATGTATCAAAGTAATCTAAACCTTCTCGTTGTTTATATCCTTTGATCACCAACCTTGCTTTGTACTTATCGATGGTCCCATCTGGTTTCATCTTCTTCTTGAAGATCCATCGATATCCTAGTGGTTTACATCCTTGAGGAAGATCCACTAGTTCCCAAGTATGGTTTTGTAAGATAAAGTCTATCTCACTTTTGATTGCCTCCCTCCACTGAGGTCCTTCTGAGGAATGCACCGCTTGTTGGTACGTTTGAGGTTCATCTTCTACCATATAGGTAAGAAACTCAGGACCAAAAGATTTTTCAGTCCTTTGTCGTTTACTCTTCCTGATTTCAACATCCTCAGTCTTAGATTGTTCTCGAGGTTCATCGTTTTCAAATTCACCCTCGGGAACAATTTCCTCAACCGGTCTAGAAGAACTCGGTTCACTTTTATCTAAGCATGGGAACACATGTTCAAACCATGATGCATCCTTAGATTCGATTATGGTGCCTTTGCATATTCCAGGGTTCTTGGAATCATGCACAATAAAACGATAAGGACCATAAGGACGGGTGTATCCTATAAATACACAATCCACCGTTTTGGGACCTATTAGTAGCCGCTTAGGTGGTGTAACCACCACCTTAGCTAGACACCCCCACACTTTCAAGGATTTATATGGTGCTTTCTTTCCCGTCCATAATTCGTAAGGCATTACATCCTTTTTCTTATTGGGTATCATGTTCAACACATAATTTGCCGATAAGATTGCATCCCCCCACATGTTTTGGTTTACACCGGAGCTTATCATCATGGCATTCATCATTTCTTTCAAGGTACGATTTTTCCGTTCCGCTATGCCATTTGATTGAGGGGACTAAGGAGCTGTGAGTTCGTGGATGATTCCACTTTTTGCACATACGTCAATAAAAGGTGAAACATATTCACCTCCTCGGTCGCTCCTTCCGATTTAGTTGATTCTCAACTTCGGCTTTGAACAAGATAAACTTGTCAATAGCCTCGTCCTTACTCTTAAGTAAGTACACATAGCAATACCTAGTACTATCATCAATGAACGTGATGAAGTACTTGTTCCCACCACGAGTAGGAATTGCTTTTAGATCACACACATCAGTGTGGATCATCTCGAGGGGTTCGGTGAGTCGTTCAACCTTTTTGAATGACGATTTCGTTTGTTTTGCTTCTACGCAAGTTTCACATTTATTAATTGAGTCGATATCAAATGTTGGTATGCAATCAAGTTTAATTAAACGACGAATGGAATTATAATTAACATGACCAAGTACCATGCCAAAGATAAGAGGACTCAATCAAGTAAGTAGAACTAGTAGCGTTTTCTTTCATTGCATTCACGACAATTACATTGAGTTTGAACATTCCATTTAGGGCATAGCCCTTACCAACATACATACCATTTTTGGTCAACACGACCTTATCCGACTCAATCACCATTTTGAACCCAAACTTGTTCAATTGCCACCCCGACACAAGGTTCTTACGAATTTCTGGAACATACAACACATTTGACAAAGTGAGTTCCTTTCCAGAAGTCATTTTCAAAACCACATTCCCCTCGCCTTTGATTTCGGCCGTGGCGGAATTTCCCATAAAAACCTTTTCACCATTAGTTTCCCTTCGAAGATTGGCCATGCTCAACAATATTAGCCTTTGCCGTTTCAGGATTATCAATCCTTTTCAAAGCAACTTTATTATCTTCTTCAATGCGAAGGCGAACCACAAGATCTTCAATGGTCATTTCCTTCCGCTTATGCTTGAGATAGTTCTTGAAATCAACCCAGCTTGGTGGTAGCTTTTCAATCATAGCCGCAACTTGGAATGTCTCGCTGAGCACCATTCCTTCCGCATGAATATCATGAAGAATAACTTGAAGTTCTTGAACTTGGCTAATGACAGTTTTAGAGTCTATCATTTTGAAGTCCAAGAATTTAGCCACCACGAATTTCTTAGTGCCCGCATCTTCTGTTTTATATTTGCGGTCCAGAGACTCCCACAACTCTTTGGCAGTCTTGGCTTTACAATACACGTTGTAAAGCGTATCAACCATACCATTCAAGATATAGTTGCGGCACAAGAAATCCGAATGATTCCAAGCATGAACCGGGCTCACTGATTGAGCATTCATATCCCCTTCATCCACATGGGGAACGGTTTCAGTCAAGAACCATGCTAGGTTCAGAGTGGTCAGATAAAAGAACATCTTTTGCTGCCACTGTTTGAAATTCAGACCGTTGAATTTCTCAGGTTTCTCAGCATGTGAGACTGCGTTGGGCAGTGGCGCAACCAGACCGGTTGTGACAGAAACGGAGGTAGACATGGGCTGGGACGTCATTCTGAAAAGAACAAAGACAGAAAAATTAGTAAAACGGATCTGTTTAAGTTTGTTAGTAAAATAACCACTGATCTGAAACAACTGATCAGTAAACACCTGATCTAAAACAACTGATCAGTAAACAACGGATCTGAAACAACTGATCAGTAAACAACTGATCTGAAACAACTGATCAGTAAACAACTGATCTGAAACAACTGATCAGTAAACAACTGATCAGTAAACACTGGTCAACCACTGATCCGTAAGCACTGGTCAACCACTGTTCCGTGAGCACTAGTCAACCACTGTTTGAAACCACTGACCAGAACAGCAAATGGATCAGAAGTATAAAAGAAGATGCAAAACAGTAAACGATTGAAACCGGGCTTGTGTTTAACACAATTCCCTTAAACAGATTCGTCGTCTGTTCCCAGGGTACGCCGGTTCGAAGCAGCACCGCGCACTGCCGGACTTGAGCACTTGCCTGAAAAGAACAAAGAACTGTGTTGCAGAAAACTGAGACAAAGAGGGAAGAGAAGCTGGTAATTGGTATATCAAACTGGTTATCTGCATTGGGTTTTATAGGCACAGATCATAACTGATGCTGGCCTCATCATTGTAGAGAATCATAACTGGCCTCATCATTGTAGAGAACCATAACTGATGTTGGTTTCGAAACTGATGACAATCATAACTGAAACCAATGTTAATTCTCATCAATACTGAATATTACTTCAGTTACAAAAAAAAATCAACCCGTTACAGAATGGTTGCAAAAACTACCACACGAGGGCCCTGGGTTTTCGGAACTGCATTCGTGTCCGCAGGACGTGCGGGCGCACACGAGTTCAACTAAATCCTGGTTCCAATTTTTGCACCCCCCCCCCCCCTGCGCGCTCGCGCGTAGGACTTATGGTAAAACATGTCTTAAAGTTATATTATCTAGGCAAATATATTACCTTATAAATAACCTTCCACTTTGTCCCCCACACCGATGTGGGACAAGTGTTTTACCATTTGGGACATCCATTCAATCAAACCCAATTTTCCAACATTTATACTGTACAATTATAACGTATTTACATGTGACCAGATCCATACATAGGAAACGTACAAAAAAAGCATTAAACGTGTATAAACGGAAAACTGAGGCGTGTAATCAAAAGACACATTCACATCAAGGGTTGAAATTTTGCACCTAGCTGTAACACCCTTACTATTATAAAAGGGTTTTTGTACTAATAACGACAATTAAATGCGTAATTAAGGTATACACATACATATAAAATACGGGTTTACTAAAACTTTTACAGTTTAAAAATAGTACAACATAATGTAATTGAGTTCGTCGTTTAAAAGTTACGACGTAACGCCGTGCGGAAGCTTTAATCTCGTGTGTTCGGTTCTTCGTTGAGCTTGATTTTCATCCGGGAATCCCTTGACATTCACCTATGACCAAAACCAACATAAGAGTTAGCTTTGGTAATTAAATAACATGTTCAAACAAGTCATATGGGTCAAAACAACAAAATTCAACAATTTTCGTAATTTAGGGCGCCGCCGTACGCTAAGGGGCGTCGCGCTACACCTAGCCCTATTTTTGACAGAATGATCATTTGGCTGATGTTGCAGATGCCCAGCTCAATTTTTATCCAACTTAAAAACTTATAATTGCCATAACTTTTGTTCTAATTATCCGATTCGCGTGATTCTTTTTCCTACGCGACCGTAATTTAATTCTCCATCTCATGGAGTAAAAACCCGACATCTAAAATCACAAAATTTTAGATTTCAAGCTCTCGGCTTTGATCAAACAAACTTGTTGGTTACCTTTAAAATGTCATGAAAATCACGTTATACCAGTTTACTAGTATTCAAGGTTCAAATTACGGGTTCTTATGCCTTCTTTACCCGTTTTTACTTGAAATCTTATTTTGACCCGTTAAGGGTATTTATGCACTTTTACGCTTAATTTACGCTCGTTCCTTGTATGCAACGTAAGTCCACCCATTTATATTGAATAGTCTTCCACCACAATTATAATTGTGGTGGATTTAACGTACTTAAATACTTATTGTGAATTCTATCCCTCGGATGTGTCATTTTACGGCAAGACGCACTTTAAGGCGTTTAACCCTAGAAAGTTTATGCCTACAACTTTTATATGCATCTAAGGGTTGCAAGGTCATAATATAAGTTTCTAAACAACCTCTAAGGGCCGTTTGCCCGGTTGACCTATCAAGGGCTTTTTGGTCGATTTTAGTCCTTCAACTTGCGATGAAGGACTTTCACTAAATACTTGACCAATCATCGCACTTTTAACTATAAGACTATAAATGCGTACCTGGCCCGGATCAACAAATAGACTCAATTTATACCTCGCTTTAATTATCACATATTCTATGGTGACGCAATTATCCGAATTGCTAATCGCTCCTGTTAACATAAGACTTGACAACCACATTAATCGATATTGTCAAATGGTGTTATCACCACCATTTAACCCGTTTGGCCTATATGACCAAACATTTACATATGTAGCAAAACATGGTTATTAATTACCAATTTGCCCATCCGACCCATTTCGGATTTTTCTTTCATTAGATCCCTTTTCTTACTTATTTAGCCCATTTTGGCTTATGCCGTGGTATCCTTTTAGCTTCGGTTGTTACATTTGTCGCATATATGGTTTATAAAATAAACACGGGCCCTACATAAAGGGTGTAAGTTTTACTTACCTTACATCCGGTTATACTATTTTTTCGCGTTCTCGATCCGTTTGACCCGCTTCTTTCCCGAGCCTCATCTAGCTTGTCAAGAGTCAAACTATCATTATTATTCACAAGGTAGTTAGATTAGTCATTCAAGATCATGACCTTCACACCTTATGAATCTTTTACCACTATTCTTAATGATCTTTATCATAGGTCGGTTTGACTTTTAAAAGTCAAACCACCAATTTACAAATATGGATGCACGAACAAGTTCACATGACTCGATTTGGGCACATTATCAACCACTTAGTGAGCATCATCTTTTGAGATGCCATATCAACTAACATGTTATCTAATTCATACCTCAAGTAACCATAAATCAACATGTAATTTTAGTCATTGTATGCACATATCCACTTTGACCATCATAACCATGGGTTTAACTCTTGTGTCAAAACCCACTTCTAATCACTTATGAACTCTTAACAAAATCTCTAATTTGTTCAAGTAGTTCATTCATACGAGTTAGTATAATGTTTATAAACACCAATACAACATCAATTTCATCAAATCAACAAAACCCACTTAGCTCATACTTGGTTAGTTGATTAATCACTAGTTTATGGCACAATTCTACAAGTTTGCATCTATGGTTTGTTCATAGACTTGTATTCACACCAATATCACTATAACATTCAACATCCATACAAGAATTTCGTTCATGCATGTTTATCACAAATTCGAAATATCACTAAACATCAAAATTCAACATACCTTGTGATCCCCTAAGCTTGGTGATCACGATTTTATTAAAAGCCCCAATTTTAACTTGATTTCTCTTTTGATTTGAGCAATTCTTTGTAGTTTAAGGTTCAAGAGAAGAACCCCTTTTTGGCTTGTGAAAATGTCGACCAGACACACCTTCTTGTGTGTGTTTTTGGTCTAAAAATTTAGTTTTATTAAAAGGACTTTCACCTTTACCCATTTTAGTCCCTCTAGTTTTAATTTTGTAAAAAAAGACCACTAGTTCATGCATTCTTTATTGTTTTAAAACAATTTAATTAACTAGGTTAATCATTCCTAGTTACTCAGTGGGTTCAGGGCGTTATAACCCGTTCTATTTTAAGTCCCGTTAACTCGGGCTTCTTATAACTTTGTTTTCTCAACCCATTTATTCTACTTTTTATTAGTTATTAGGCTTATTTGTTTAATCCTAAAAATTTTCGGGTTAATCTTTACCGCTAACGGTATTTTACCCGCTCTTTAGTATTAACGGGGTTTAATTACCAAACCCGTTTTTGGGGTGTTACACTAGCGCGTTGCGGTGGGGTCTAAACGTAGAGTAACTCAAATTTATATCGTCGAATCAGAAAGTAACTCGAATTTATATCGTCGAAAGAAAACATATTGCATCTGACCTCATTCAATTCAGAACTAAATTTACGGCCAAATGTAAACAAACTGAAAATGTTCATAAAATAAGCATGAACCGTATTATATTTGACCTAACTTGTTTTTTTTTAAAGTTTAAGTCAAAAAGTAGACCAACTCGAATTTATATAGACACATAAATAAAAAAAAGCATGTAAAAATAGTTTTCTTTTGCATAGGAACGAAAAGAGTAAACATGGAACTTTAGAAATTCGAGTGGGTTAAAATGATATTTTACAAAGTTCATAAACACAATGACAAATTAGTTTTATGAAAAGGAAATTAGGGAAAGATAAATCAGTTAAATATGCAGGGATTAGTTTGGGTTAGATAAAAATTGCAATTTTCAAAAGTTGAAGGGTTGTAAATAAAGTAATAATATAGGGGTTAAAAGTGCAATTTTCAAAGTTAACGGGTTGTATGGTGGATAAAAAAAGGACCTTTTTTTTGTAATTGTCATGGACTTTTGAGAGGTTGGAAAATGAATTAATAGTATAGGGGTTAAAATTGTAATTTTTAAAATTCCATGAATTGTATGATAGATGAAAAAAGATAAGACACTAAAAGTGCATTCTAATGAAATTTTTGAGGATTGTTGGTGAAAAAGCCACCGACTTTACATTGAAAACGATTTGTATTAAATAATCTAAGTAAATCATTTTCTTAATGGCTTCATATCTATACTTTCTATAAAAGGAGAAATCCCAATGACATAAAAAAAGCTGATGTGTCAGCAGGAGAGACTGTCCAACAATGTTTTTCTTATGTCATTATTACATCATAAACCTTAATATTAAAAGACTTTAAAATTCAAAGCTGACCCACATTCAAAATCCAAAGGTCTGCCGAGCAAAGGTCTTCCCACATAAAGCTTAATATAAAATATCATTTAAAATTTTGTTTAAACATCTGCCCTCAACATTTTATAATCAAACATCAGTTCCCAATAAACATATGTCCAGATTCAAAATTCTGGCTCCACATTCAAAATTCAAAATTCAAACCATATATTCTAATTTCTAATCCTATAAATAAGATATAATTATCTGGCTCCACATTCAAATCTCTCTCGCTCATATCTGTGAGCGTATCTCTCTCTCAAATGCATCTTTCTCGTGATTCAGCCGCTAATCTCCGATTACACTTCTTTGTTCGAATGTTTGTTGATTCTGTTTACATGTTATCGTTCCAGTATCATTGTTCCAACATCGTCGTTTCAATGAAGCTTCCCATCACACATCAACCTTTCAATATCGATGTTGCAGTATCATTGTTGCAACATCGTGAAAAGTTGCATGTGCTACCTTCTTTGATGGGAGAGATGCATTGTTCGATTTTCGTTAAATCGAAAGTCAGGTTTTCTTGCGTCAGTAAGATTTTCTCCTTTTATAGAAAGTATAGATTCGTGCAATATCGTGAAAAGTCAGATGTGCTATAACAGTTGAGAAGAGACCTTTGCATTTTAGGTTTGTTTCTTATTTTGATTAACTGTTGATGATGTTGAGAGTTTTTATTTACACTGACATTTTAGAATATGTTAAGATGCATGTTTATATTATTAAAATGAACTACTACATAGAAAAATGTAAATTTAATGAAATATTTATAAAGTATTACACGCTAGAGTTAACACTTGCTAGGATTTCGTAGACTCTGGCCTTTCTCCATGTGATTTCATGCTCTCTTTTGAATTTCAGGTCAGTTAGCATGTTGCAGATTTTCTGATCCTGTTTTAGAAGTTGTGTCAGAAACTCTTCTGCATTCTTCTGGAACTCTGATGGAGGAGAGTGAAGGACTTCATCGAGCAATGCTATGTTGTTCCAGGTTTTGTTGTAATTAGTGCCATTGATTATGTCGACTTTCCTGTTTAGTTCTTCGTCTGTTCTTTGTTCTTTGAGTGACCACATCGAGAATTGTGTTTTAACATCGCTGGTGTCTGACCAGTGGTAGAAGCTGAAGTTTGCCATGTAGATTTTTGTTGGTTTTCTGATTTGGAACAAATTTTGACAGAAAGTGATTTGTAGGACAATTTGTTGATGTTTTGAATCAAAAGTAATCATCGGTCTTTTATAGAGTTTAAAAACGCGTCTACATGGTAAATGAAGAGGTTAATTGTAATTGTGATAATATGCTTTTGTTCTTTGAACTTCGAAATTTTGTCCCTTGAGTTTCTTGGTATTTAATTTTACAGTTTTCCCATAAAATTGGGGGTTTGAAAAGGTTTTGGCATTAAAAGACTGTTGTTTTGAAATATACATTAATATGTTTATATTAAATCTACACGTTTTCACAATTACAAATTTCAGTATATAAACTCATAGTCACTTTACCTGTTTTTTATCACGTTTTCCTACGAAGATATCATACTTTCAGGAAAGTCGAGTAATATAGTTTATTCAAATGGCGTCATTCACAAATGCAAAATCAGATGATTTAAAGCAGCGTTTTGTCAGGAAAATCGAGGAACAGGTGTATGAAGATAGGACTACTCTTCAAGAGCCGAAGAGATGTTTTGATGGATTGCAAGTTGGCCTGTTCACTAGAGAGCATGTTTCCAGAGATATTATGCGGATGCCTTCAACTTCCGTTCGTGAGCTTTGTGTTGTCAGTAATATAGAGTGCGGTGATAGAGACGTGCAGTTCATGGCGATGCTGAAGGACATACATCGAGAGGTTCAGCAATCGATGGAGTTGAAGCTAAAGTTTCTTAATTCTTGCTGTTATTGTTAGATTTAAACTTTAATGTTGTTCAGTATGTGATGTAATTATTGGACTTTTAGTTTTAATGTCATGAATTAATGAATAAATTTTAATTTTATGAATCTATGTTGTGTTTTAGTTTTACTTATTTAGTGTTTGAGTAAGATTTAGATTATGTTGATGTTGAATTGTGTCTGAACATCTGTTTGGTAAGTCAACAGAGGTTTAATAATGTCAAGGGTTGGTTTGATGGTGAACAGATTATGTTGATGTTGACTTGTGTCTGAACATCTGTTTGGTAAGTCAACAGAGGTTTAATAGTATCAAGGGTTGGTTTGATGGTGAACAAATGAGTGCAAAGATAAAACAAATGTTTAGAATTTGATCATTGATATCATTTTTTTGAAGAATTTGTGCTCCTGCAAATTACAGAGAGTCAATATTTGAAGTTGTAAAAGGTCTGTTGTAGTTAAAGTTTGGTAAAAGAGAACATCTGCTGATGATGAAACAACTGTGTATTCTAACGACTGTTGATTTACCACTGTTGACTAAATGAATAAATTTTAATAGTATTAATCTTTGTTGTCGCATCTTCATTTTAATTATTTCAGTCATTCCTAAGTATTATTGTATAATTTTGTTTATCAATAACAGTTTTTTGGAAGAATTTACTGTATATTTTGGTGTTATAAAAGGTGTGTTGTAGCTAAAGTTTGACAAAAGAGAGCATCTGCTGATGAATAAATGTCTGAAGATGCAAAGGTCTGCTATGGGTCAACAGATGTTAACGAACAATAGATGATATTCAATCTTAAAATGCTTAACAGAGGATTTGATACTAACAGTGGTTGGGCTAATGATGAATAAGTATTATTATATAACGTCTGTTATAAGTATTATTATATAATTTTGTTTATCAATAACAGTTTTTTGGAAGAATTTACGGTATATTTTGCTGTTATAAAATGTGTGTTGTAGCTAAAGTCCGACAAAAGAGAGCATCTGCTGATGAATAAATGTGTAAAGATGCAAAGGTCTGCTATGGGTCAACAGATGTTAACGAACAACAGATGATATTCAATCTTAAAATGCTTAACAGAGGATTTGATACTAACAGTGGTTGGGCTAATGATGAATAAGTATTATTATATAACGTCTACTATAAGTATTATTATATAATTTTGTTTATCAATAACAGTTTTTTGGAAGAATTTACGGTATATTTTGCTGTTATAAAAGGTGTGTTGTAGCTAAAGTCTGACAAAAGAGAGCATTTGTTGATGACTAAATGTCTGAAGATGCAAAGGTCTGCTATGGGTCAACAGATGTTAACGAACAACCGATGATATTCAATCTTAAAATGCTTAACAGAGGATTTGATACTAACAGTGGTTGGGCTAATAACAGATGTTAGACTTACGACTGTTGAGTTACACCGATCGGAAACAACTGTTTTTGAAACTTCTGCTTGCCTAAGAATACATCCACTGCTAAAGGGTACCGTCTGCTGTCATAATTTCTGTTTATCCTAATGATTGTTGATTTACTATACTGCTGACTGCCATCCATTATGACAACAAAGGTTCTGACGTGGACAGATGTTAGCTAAAAATAAAACAACTGCTGAAAGTTATCATCTGTTCTCATAACTTTTGTTTATCTAACGACTGTTTGACTCACACTGTTCCCAACGACCAACAGAGGTTTCCAAACAACTGTCATCAGTTGTCGCAAGAGAGGTTCTGACGTGGACAGATCTTAGCCATCAAATATTTGTAAGTACTACCACGTCAGCATTCACTTCTTCTCTCTATATAAAATCTGTTTCATCCCTAAATCGAGGTTCTACCACTGCCGTCTCGAATTCAAAATTCTCAAAAACAGTTTCCAACATATTAAAAACCCTCCCACTTAAACCCTGTTTCATCCCCAAATCACCTTCTTCTCCGATCATGTCTCTGAATATCAAAAACCCTCACAACTACCTCCCCATCTTCGAGAAAACCAGCAAAAATACCAGCTGTCACTCAATAATTGACATTTTAACGTCATCAAAATACAAATCAATTCTTACTGCTGATGCTTCGGTTCATACAGAAACACTCCAACAATTTTGGTTTAATGCTGAAATAGAGTCTGAAGATAATAATCCAGTTGCCATCACATCTAATGTCGAAGAAAGTGTGGTACGAATTTCTCCCTTTACAATTTCCACTACATTTGCATTGGACAACTTGGGAGGTAAGAACAACTTTGAAAAACTTGAACTTCATACAGAGTTCATTGAAAGAGGGTGTGATGCACAATTAAAGGAAGTTACTATCTACAAACCAAACTTCCCTCCGCCAATGAAATTTTTGTTTCATACTCTTTTAACTTGCCTCTCAGCCAAGACCACCGCATTTAATGAGATACCTTTGAACATTCAGTATTTGGGTTATGCTATTTTAACAAAATCTTATTACAATTTATCACAATCACTGTTTTCTGATTTGTTGAATAATGTGAAAAATGTGAAAAAATTGAAAAAATGTGTTCGTAGTAATGCTTTTTTGTTGTATCCAAGACTTCTAAGCTACTACCTACGAAAACAAGGGCCACAAACAGATTTTGAACAAGGTGTAGCTTTTCAAATAAATAGTCTTACAAGTAAAACTTTTACTAAACTTATGGATAAAGAGTCAAAAGTTTCAACAACTGAAACAAAGGGGGATGAGCATGTTTTAGATGCGTCCGCATCAGTTGCTCAAACTTCTGTTGTTGAGCGAACTGCTCCTGGTGATCATGATACCACAACCGGTGTTGTGAAACACACACCAGGAAAACGCTAAAAGAAAGTTGTCACATCCAAAAAGCCCACCAAAACCAAACAAAATAAAACGGTTCCTCTAGAAGATGAGATCCCAGAGGTTAATGCAGTGACAACACAAATGTCACTTGAAACCACTGCTGCTATTTCCTCACAGTTGTTGGAAAGATCTCAACCCATCCAAACTCCTCATGTATCCTCACAAAAGGATCATGTTGTAAGTACAGGGACACCACAACATGAAGTAGACCTTTCATATGAAAGTATGTTTAAAAGTCCCTCTCCCAGGGCAATCACGCTTTCTACACTACAACCCTCGACTCAAGTTCCATCAACAATATTACCTCTGTTTGAAGCAATTGAATTTCAGAAAGAAAACAGTTCCTCTAATGCACACATTACTGAGAGTAGATCGCAACAAATGACTGTGTCTGAACAAATTCAATCTCCTATCCTACAAACAGTTGAGGAAGTTATCCCCGTTGAGTATTACGAAACTCTTGGTGGTAGTTCAAGTGGAGCAGCCACTACAACTATTGAACCCATTGGTGATCAGTTGGACAGTGGTTACATCATTAAGACTCCCTTGAAGGCAACCACTGATGAGGTTACAACTGTAATCTCTGCTTCAGTAGGAAGTCCCCAGAACGAAGAAAAAGAGGCATCTGTTTCTGATGATATAGAGACTTCTCCTATTATCAAAACAAATACAACCACTACAGGTGGGTATTCAGATGATCCTATTAAAGTAGGTGATGAATTAACTTATAAGGATTTGACGGTTATAGTGTCTACCATTGAAACAAATGTTGCTGAAATGAAAGAATTGATTAAGCAAATGATAAAGTTTTTTAAAAGTCAACCTACCAGACAGGAAATTGCCAATGAGCTTTTGAATT
Source organism: Helianthus tuberosus (assembly GCA_030545235.1). Taxonomy (NCBI): domain Eukaryota; kingdom Viridiplantae; phylum Streptophyta; class Magnoliopsida; order Asterales; family Asteraceae; genus Helianthus; species Helianthus tuberosus. The sequence goes on along the minus strand of CM060429.1, from coordinate 132,903,164 downwards.
CTATGCAACCCATCCTTCAAGCTTAGAGGAATTTGGCTAAAAGTAACCGCAATTTCAGTTTGGAATTTATCATAAATTTGGTTGATGCCAGGTATAAAGACACACAAGCAGACATTATGAACATTAAGGAACATCTGTTGAAACTTACTGGCTCCACCTCTACATCAATGTTTGAGAAAGATGATGATGATAATGATGCCAAAAAGGGGGAGAAAGATTCACTAAGAAAGTTGCCACCAGATTCAAAAGCTAATCCTACAGAAATTGTATCCCCTACTCAACCTAAATCCCAACCTTCTCCAAAAAAACCACCACAAAAGAAGGAGAAAATACCTTCCACACCATCATCACCTATTTTGTCAATAGATGTTGGGAACACAAAAGTATCAGCGGATGTTTACCAAACAGTTCCAGTTGTTTCAGCAGAAGTTTCTCAAACATCTGTTATGATCATTTTCACTACACCAACCACAATCGAACCATCTCCAACATCACAAAGATTTCTCATACATTCATTTTCACTACCAAAATATTCTCCTTCACCAGAAATCATCTCCACACGTAAGAGAAAAACCCATATCGGCAGAATCACAAAAATGAACAATGATCCTCTGGTAAAGCCAACTCCACCTAATTGGAAGAAAGTCAAAACAGTGGATTCAGATGAGGTATTGAAGTTTAAAAGAATGAGAGCAGAGCTTGTGGCTGCTGGTTATGGTCCAGTTAGATCCATTACCAAATGGTCTAAACTGAAGACAGTTGAGACCTACAAAAAGCTGGAAGAAGTTAGAGCTGAACATTCAAATGTTTTTCAAAACCCAGTCTATCCTACAACTGCTGCTCTGTCTCTAAAAATCGGTACTCCGAAAAACCTTCTCTCATCATCTGATTTGTCTGAATCAATTGCAAATTTAGTTAGTAGACCACAATCACCAAACTCATCTTCAATAATTCTTTGCCCAAGAAAACCAACTGATCCAAAAATAGTAAAGTGGAAGTCATGCTAAAAAGCCCAAGTATTGACTTTGATCAGATCAGATGGTAGTGTTGAAGAGATTAAAATAGATAGTGCATATAATCTGAATGCATAAGATCTCCAAGATTTATTGGACCTTCAACTTGAGAGGGATGATGAAGAAGACATGTTCTCCCTGGACTTTGAACTACAATTCAAAGGACAAATCAGGGAGATGTTGATGAGAAATAAAAATCAGTAATAAAGAAGGGTTTTTGTATCATCTGTTGTATAGGGAGATTGTTGGATCAACAGCTGTTACATTGTTTGCAGTATCATATTTAACCAGATCACAACATGTAGCAAAGGACATATTGCTGCGTAACAAATTCTTGAGTGAGGTTTGATGTGTGTTGTTTAGGCAGGTGATCGTATGTTCTTAGTTAATGTTTGTTAAAGTTAAGTTGTATTCGAATTTTATTAAGTTTGTTAGACATCTTTTATATGTACTTATGTTTATAACAATTTACATTGTCAATGGATGGATACTCTCTTTTTTGAATAAGAGAATGGAAATAATCATATGTAACTGATGAATTTTATTAAGTTTGTTAGACATCTTTTAGACATCTTTTATTAAGTTTGTTAAATATCTTTTATATTTACTTATAGTTGTCTTTTAGCTATAATAGATAACACATTTTCGTACAATATCTATACATGTATCTATATGTTCTATCAATATGTGTTATGTATGGTTTTCTAATAAACGACCCGTGTTTGCACACGGGTCTTACCGCTAGTGAATATAACACATAAAACTAGATTTACTTTTTTTTTTTACTTTTTGTAACCTCTTCTTTCAATATGATTGATGAACTAACACGGACTAGAAATTTGAACTTTTTCCTATTTCACGTATAAGACAGTTAAACGCGTACGCTATACGTCCATTAGCGTAGCTTAGTGAAGGCGGGAGGATGCGGCCGACCCCCCGAACTTTTCGTTCAGTAGTGGAGAGTATGTAGTTTTTGTATAGAAATTTTGGTATATATGTTTTTTACCCCCTGGTTTTATAGAAATTTTTTGATATATATACGTTTTCGACCCCCGGTCGAAATTCTCAAGTTTCGCCATTGTATACGCCTATACTATTAAGTATTGCTTGCGAAGGAACTACAACTTGACTTGATGTTTTATTCTTGTTGTTGTTTTTACTGTTATTGATTTATTTATTTTTTGTTATTATTATTATCGAATAATTGTCTCTTATCATGAACTTGGTGATTACGAAATTCTAAATGGGGTGATGAACCGGATTTCGTTATGGAATGCGAAAGTCTGCCAAAGCATCATTCGCAATCTAAATCATTTCATGGTGGATTAATGTGGTTATAGATAGTGAGACTGTTTTTTTTTAATAATGCAAACATATCTATACTATATAATAAAAGAAACCAATAAGCGACACGTGTCATTCATTGAAGGCGTCTACATTTGTAATTTCCTGCATTTTCATACTTATCTTATATTAATTAATTAAATAATCAATTAATATTAAATTTTATCTTACTTTGAATGTCGGATAAAATCATTCTATTTTTTCTAATAATATTTTATCTTCAAATTTAAGCTATAAATATTCTATTTTTTCTAATAATATATTATCTTCAAATTTAAGTTATAAATTAAATATATTTTTTAAATAATGCTTTATTTCCCTTCGTATTTTATCTTTCTTATTTATTCATAATACTGAATTGATTATAACAACAAACATTTAAGATGTTACACATATTATATATATATATATTTTTTATAAACATTGAACATCATATATTGGCCCCGCTTGCGGTATGCGCATATAATATATATGTGTGGACGCTCGGAGGGAAAAAGTGAAATTGCAATAATTTTAACGTTATTTTACTAAGTTCGTGAAAATAACGTTAAAAGCGGCGGACAGTTAATAATGCATCATCATCATGTGGTGGCGTTGATAACAGAAAGACAAAAGGGAACATGCACTAATCGGTCTTTGTCCCGATTGCTGAGTGTTACGTGCTTTATGTCCAAGGCTTGATGCAAAACTACTATCAAGCCGGGGGTCTCACTGAAAGCAGCCTCTACATCTTACATTCCTCAGACCCTACCTTAGCTTTGCTATTGGTGGGATTTAGTGAGTATGATGATGATGATTTAGTACATATAATTAGATTTATTCAACCTGTATAATACACAAGGTTTATAAGGATATAATATTTTTTTTATTGACATCTTACACTTTCTATAGTTTAAATCTCTATAAGTCGTTTGTCTCTATGGAAAGCCAGGAATTTGTCCGTCGGAGGTAGAATTACGCTCATAAAATCGGTTTTAAACTCACTCCCTACATACTTCTTTTCGTTGTACTGCGCCCCCGTTCAAGTCATTAAGAGGCTTGAAAGGTTGAGGCGTGTTTTCTTTTGGGGAGGGAGTGAAGAAAATGATAAAATGAGTTGGATGGCGTGGGATAAGGTTACTCAACCGATCGCTTACGGAGGTGTGGGTCTAGGTAGTCTCCGTGATACCAATTTGGCCATGCTAGCGAAGTGGTGGTGGCGTTTCAAAACAGAACAAGAGGCGCTATTGAGGAAAGTTGTTTGGTCTATTCACAGTGGGTCTCGAGGTTGGAATCCTATTCCAAGATTACTTACAAATGCGGGACCATGGAAGCAAATTGTGAGTATAAATAAGGATTTTTCTCGGCTTAACATCGAATTGAATTTTGCCATCACCGGAATGGTGGGGAACGGGGAGACTATTTGTTCTGGATTGATATTTGGACGGGATCCGGGGCGCTAAGATACATGTTTCCTAGTCTTTTCAATCTGGAAATAAACAAAAGGTGTGTAGTCGCGGATAGGATGGGGTATGAGTCGGGGACGGGGACTAGAAGATTCGTTTGGAACTGGTCTAGAGTGCATATGGATTCGGCTGAACACGCCGAGTTTCAGCAACTCTGTTGCTTGCTGGGCTCGGTCTCGCTGGGCCAACAGAAAGACAAGTGGTCGTGGGCCTTACACGAGTCGGGTGAATTTTCTGTAAAGCATTTAAAACCAATTATGGCGTCCGATGGTGAGAACCATCCCATTGCTGACTTTGTTTGGAATTCTTGGGTCCCCAAAAAGGTTTGTTTCGTGGCTTGGAGAGCTCGTCTTAATCGTCTCCCGACAGCCGATGCGCTTTATTCCCGAAATGTTATTGTTCAAGATCCGATATGCAGACTTTGTAGAGACTACCCGGAGACTGCTGAACACATATTTACGGGCTGCCAATTTTCGCAAACCATATGGCAGGTTCTCTTTCAGTGGTGGAGAATTCCTTGCTATTATGCGTTTCACATCGACGATTTTCTGGCAATGGGTGATCGGCTGGGAAGCTCTAAGGCGAGGAAAAAAGTCATTCAAGCTCTTGTTTACATCGCTCTGTGGAGCATTTGGCGGTGTAGGAATGACACGGTTTTCGGAAATTTAAATCCTTCGGTGTCGAAGGTTGTGGAGGAAGTCAAAACCTTGGGGTTCCTGTGGCTCAAGACGCGTTCTAGGCGAGTAAACTTCAAATGGGAAGATTGGCTGAGATTTAATGTTGAAGGCCTAGGTTGATTTGTTGTTTCTGTTTTTCGGGTTTCTTGCGGGTTTTGTTTTAGCCAGCATCCAGCTGGTAGTTTTTATCTATTAATGAAGTTTTGTTGGTCGTTCAAAAAAAAAAGAGTAAATTACAAGTTTTGTCCTTTATCTTTACATCAAATTTCAGGCGTTGTCCTTTAGGCAAAAAGTTGACAGGCGGTGTCCTTTATGTTGCCAAATCTTGCAAGTTTTGTCCTTTTAGCCAAACCCAGTTAGATTTTTTGGTTAAATCTAGTCATGTGCAAGGCACATGAGGGTACTATTGTAATTTCACCTCTTAAGGACTATTTTGTAAGATAAATTATATCTAGGGGCTATTCTGCATTAAACTTAAAAATAAAAAATAAAATATAAACTCTCAGACTATTTTGGGTTTTTTGGTTTTGGGGATTTTGGGGGTGTTGATTTTGATTTTTGAGAAGAAGAAGCACCATGTCTATTTTTATAAGAAATAGATCATCAGCTTTTGGTGATAAGTAGACTTCCCATATACGAAAACATCCAATTAAAAGGCACAGTTGATTAACATTAGGCTTACAATCACGAAAGGATTCTAGTATGTGAAAACAAATAATAAAGTGCCAAAAATACTTTTATCCACTGGTACTCGTTGGTAGTACAGCTTTTTGCATCCTCGGTGAAGGGTGGTGGTGGTGGTGGTGGTGGTGGTGGAGGTGGAGGTGGAGGATGGTGGTGATAGGTGGTTCCTAATTGCTATTTCAGAAATATATTTATATATATTATATATATATGGTTATAAAAATAATATTTTAAATTATTTTGTTTTATTTTTACAAAATAGCCCCTAGATATAATTTATCTTACAAAATAGTCCTTAAGAGGTGAAATTACAATAGTACCCTCATGTGCCTTGTACATGACTAGATTTAACCAAAAAATCTAACTGGGTTTGGCTAAAATGACAAAACTTGCAAGATTTGGCAACATAAAGGACACCGCCTGTCAACTTTTTGGCTAAAGGACAGCGCCTGAAATTTGATGTAAAAATAAAGGACAAAACTTGTAATTTACTAAAAAAAAATCTCTATAAGATAATCACAACACAAATCAATTACAACCTTCAATGCATTACTATAAATTAGAATTTACAATGTAATGAAGTGATATCTTGAGACGTGACACCTCTATACAATACGTGTGAGTCTGACTAAAGAGTAACGCTCTGTTCCCGAGTTAACTTAACGAGAGATAAGAAAAGAAAGTACAAGTGAGAAAGGAAAGGACGAGAAAGGAAAATAAAAGATGTCTTTCCCACCATTTTCTCCCAAATTGGAAGGATATAAAAACTAAAGAATTTAGCCTAGTTTTCCTTTCATTTCCCATCTTTTCCTTCCTTAAATGAAACTCGGGAACACGACATGTTTTATTTTCCTTTCTTAAATGAAACTCTGGAACACAAAATATTTTTACTTTCTTTTTGTTTCTTTTCCTTTCCTTCCATTAGTAAACTCTGGAACACAGTGTAAGAGTCTATTTGTTTTACTTTCAAAATACCAAAAAACACTTTTATCGATAAAAAAAACTTATTGATTGAACTGTCTATCGGAATCACTTACGGACCAAACAAAGTCTCTATTGTATTTAAAAAAATAAACATGATATATTTAAAGGTTGTTAGTGCGTCGTCGTTAAAACGGTCATCAATGATATGCCTATCATCTTTCGGTGAAGTCTTTAGCCATGATTGGATTTCTCACAAAATTTCATCAATGAATTACTAATGATTGGTATCTTCACCAACAAATAAACAAAAGATCTTGCATACGATGAAAATTCTCTTGTTTACAGGAGAATCATATCAGGGTTATGTATATTATTACATACTTAGATTAGATTACAAATTACAAATTACAATTTTTAAAATATGTTTTCAGAATTTAAAGAAAGGATCAAAGAAAGAACAAGGTTAAGGGCTGTTTGTTTACATTTTAATGAGATTCTTAATGGTTCAGACCTTCCTTTTACTGGTTAACTACTTTACCGTTAACCATTCAGAAGTTTTCAAACAGTCTCTAAGATTTTGTTAAAATATGAAGCAAGTTTTGTTAAAAAGAGTGATGCGGATGTCTCTCCAAACCCCTCCAACCCCACTCACACACACAATAATTGCATGCAACCAAATCTCACCCAAATCTTGAAGGGGTTGCTTCACATACACACCATTGATTTAATCACTTGTTTAATTTAAGTTTAAAAAAATAATAATGTTTGTTATAAACTATTTCAATTTATCTTCACAGAAGACTAACTCTTTTATAGTGCGTTTAACTATAATGGTGAATTTAGACATAAATGCATTATTGTTCAATTTCGAATAACTGGAACTTTATTAAAATAAATTATCAGATTTATATTATGTTGGTAACTAGGTGATGCCCCGCCCGCATTGTGAGGCGATGGCCGAATAATTTTCAATCAGTTAAAAAAAACCGTACTATAGTTTTGCTTGAAAGAAAAAGTAAAAAGAGTATTAGACAGCTCATTGACACGATTTTTATCTGTGGGCAAAGTCATATTTTTATTTTTACTTGGGGAAAAATCAAAATTTTTTCCCGAGGGTAAAATCCTAATTTTTAGCTAGGGGAAAACCATATTTTTATTTTGCATTGGGGGCAAAAACGTAATTTTGAAATGAGGGTGATATCGTAATTTTGAACCGGGGGAAAATCGTAAATTTTAGTTAGGGGCAAAGGCGTAATTTTATTTTGAACTGGGGGCAAAGATGTAATTTTAAACTGGGGGAAAAACCGTAATTTTAAAGTGGGTATAAAATAATAAACTGATGTAAAATCGTAATTTTTAGCCGGGGGAAAAAACACAATTTTATTTTGAACTAGGACAAAAACGTAATTTTGGCTGAGGGTAAAAGCGTAATTTTTTACCGAGGGTGAAATCTTATTTTTTAGCTCGGGGAAAAAAGGTAAATGTATTGTGAAGTTGGGGCATAACCGTATTTTTTAACTGGAGTAAAAACATAATTTTAAAGTGCTTATAAAATAATAAACTGGTTGGTTCAATGGGTATTTGCCCTCCACCCATTTGAACCAATGGCAGAGAAACACTATTCAGGGGCAAAATCATAATTTTAAAGTGTTTGTAAAATAATAAACTGGTTGGTTCAATGGGGAGGACCGGCCGCCCATTTAAACCAATGGCAGGCAGATACTATTCCCTGGCATGGTAAATGTAGATGTTGAAAATGAATCGAGGGCAAAATCATAATTTAAGCTGCTGCAAAACCATAATTTTATGTTGTTCTGGGGCAAGATCATAATTGTAAACCGAAGGCAAAATCTTTGTTTTTAGCTGGGGGCAAAAGTATAATTTATTTTGAATTTGGGGCAAAAACGTTATTTCGAGCTTCGGGAAAAATTGTAAATTTAAACTGGGGATAAAATCTATTTGGAACCGTGGGCAAAAGCGTTCTTTTAGCTGAAGGCAAAATCGTAATTGTAACGCCCTGCTTATTTGTACTTTCCATTTATACCTAGTCTTGTTCGTATTTCTACTTTTGGAAACCTTGTGTTCTTATAATCGTTATTTCTTTGTAACCGTTGTAAAATCCGAGACTTGGATATAAATAAAACTCGTATTTTGTTAATTACATGTTTTGCATACTTTATACATGCTCATACATTCAACTTCGTGAAACATTTGATGCATATTCGTAATTCATGGAAACTTGGTGCTAATCTTGCAAATACGTGAAACTTGTGAATAATAAGTCTTTTTGATCGAAATATATTATTCAAGGATTCTTGATTTCCTTATTTATCGACACTTGATACTCGTTAAACTCAGTGGCGGATCCAGGAATTTTTTTCAAGGGGTTCACTTTTCTAAGTGTCCGAACATAAAAAAAATACTGAACGGTTCGACGATTCGGGTCGGGTAAAGTTCATAACATAATAAAAATACGATACAAGAATGAAAAAAACATCGTCATGATAAATTTAAAAACACGAAACATAAATAAGATAGTCTTCCCCTTTTTCAACGGCTCTTTTGTGAAAAGTATTATTGCCTTTACCAACATGCTTATTTAATTTTTCGTCTTTCTTGTGCCAACATCGTACCCCTTCACTCACAAATGCATCATTTTGTCCACTTTCATGAAACAAGTAACAATATAAGCAATACACTTTATCTGTTTTGACACTATATTCCAACCAGTTTCCATGCTTTTCTGTGTACCATTTCGGATTAAAACGCCTTAACTTATCACCATTACCGACTTGGGTTTGTGGAAAATCATCTTTTTTCCCTTGCAGTTGACATGGACCTCTAAGCAAATATGTCCGTCTAATTTCATCTTTTTGACTAGGGTGATAAGATGAAATTGGTTTCCTCTCGGAAGGATCCCATGGAAGACTATCCATATCTATTTTCAATGGTTTACCATTTGAAGATGATGATTCAACATTTGATGGTTGTCTTTGGAAAAAAACTTGAAATTCCTCTTTGCATACTACCTAAATATCAAACACAAGTTTCAAAAGATTACAAATTTACCTAAATATCATACACAAGTTTCAAATTTCAAAAGATTATAAATATTATAGCATTAGAAATCTCATTTACCCAAAAAAAACTAACAATAACACAATGAAATTAAGAAAATCGTATGCATAAAAGAATATTTCTTACAATCACAAATTCACAATCACATAATCATATCATTATTCTATAACAGTGGCTATTAACAATTTACAATTCCACTATAATGTAAAATTTACAAAATATAGGGTTTAGTTACCACTTACCAAGTATCAAAATCGGCCAAAAAACTGAGAGAGGCGGAGAAGACGGTGGCTCTGTTGTCCGGCGAGGGCTGTGGCGGGGCTGGAAGGAGAGTGGAGACAAGGGCACAAGGCTGAAGATTGAAGACGGTGGCTCTGTGGTGCTGGAGCGTGTTTAAAGTTTTTGTTTTGGTAAAGAAAGGAACAAAGACTGAAGACATAACTTTAAGTTAACCCTAGATGTAATTTGTTTTTAAATTAAAAAAAAGAAAAAAACGCAAAAAAAGGGGGAAACGGGTTTAAATGGTTTCGAACTTGAGACCTCTTACTAAGAAACGCGCAGAATTACCACTACACCAGTCGACTGATTTGTTTACAAGGTTCCCCTAAAAAATATTAAGGGGTTCCTTCTGAATTTTGTATATAGCTTAACACTATAAATTACAAATCAAACGGGTTCCCGGGAACCCCCCCGAAGAAGCGTAGATCCGCCCCTGGTTAAACTAGTTAAAACTCTTAAAATAATGAGATTCGGAAGCTTCGTGAAATGAATAATCGCTTAGAGGTTTTAATCCTAAATTAAATACGGTTATTTATCGATCATATTTTATCTAATTAAAAGTTTATTTTCAAAATAATCTAGTTAGACTCGTTAGATTTTAAAGTTAGTAAACTAACCTAGATAGATGTTAAAGTTAGTTTTCCTTTCTAAATAAAATAACATAACTTTGGTTTTTAAGTAAAGTCTAGGGGTGTTAGGGTCTTTTGCTGAAACTATAACTGCAGGGACTGTTCTGGAACATGCTGAAAGTTTAAGGTCTTTAAGCAAATAAAGGAATTAATACAAAAAAATAAATAAAACTGCTGACCCCAGGGTTCGAACCCGGGTCACAGCAGCAACCAAACAACTCGCCAACCACTGGGCCACGGCCCTCAATGAAGATTTAATCTTCTACCTCATGCTTGAAATACTTGTACTAATGGACTTATTAATATATACTACATAACCTAAATAATATCTATGTACATTCGAACCTTTAATGTTGAATTCATGTTCATTTGTCAAAGTAGTAGAACATCATCTAAGACCTAAACCTTGTTATGATTCTTATGGGTGTTTAACTCATGAAAACATTATAACCCTTGTGGTTACATAGTGTCATACAAGTGTTATGTGTTGAAGATGATTATTTTGATATAATACTTTCATGTCCTTTTAATTCCGAATCTTTAAATCTTCCGAAATTCCCAAACTCACTGTCACGGCCCCCGACCCGGTTTGACCCGTTTCAGGAGCCGCGGGACAGAAAATCCCGTGGTATTTATTTAACTGCGGAAGTTTCTTCAGGATCTTTTTAAAACAGTAATTTCCCGATTATTTTATTTCACAACTTGAAAAAACCCCTGTAATTTACAATCTTAAGATTTCACAGAGAAATCTTTATTTTTACAAAACATGTTTCTTTATTTTTATATTGAGCCACTTCCTTAAGCTTGTAGTGCTACGCGTCACTTTTCCTGGATCACAACAGATCACCTGAAACATGTTTGAAAAAGGTTTTGTCAGCGGGAAATACTGGTGAATCATTCATTTTGCTAAAACGACTCGTTTGTTATAATTTACAGTATTAAGAGCGATTACAATGTTTCTAATATCAAACCAACTACCCACGGTATTTTGTCACTCGACCCATTGGTCCTCCCGTTGTCCAATGGTGTCTGTGACTATGGTCATATCACCCCTTGGCTGCCCCAATGGTGAAGATTATCAAGTAATGTATACAAAACCCCACATACCGGCTGTAATATGGTGACTACAAAGACTTAATCCCTGTAATTATAACTTTGAAAATAAACATGCTTTTGAATTCAAATTTAATAAAAAGAGAATGACTCACATTGCAGATTTAATTGAGCAGAGCCTAGCTTACTGATTAGCCTTTTAACCTAAATTAATAATATGCACACGAACTCGGTTAGTAACCAATACAGCATTTACGATAACTCACGAGATTAAAACCCTCACAACGAATGACAAAGTGCGATACTTAAACATCCATTGAATTAACAACGAATGACAAAGCATAAACCCTAATGTGGGCAGCACTTAAACATCCATTGGATAGTTTAATCGATCGGACATTGAATCGTAGCAGCGATCGAATTAATACCGGGTATCGGAGCAGTGCCTCGCTATTATATGTGAATTTTCGACTTAAGAGTATTATAACTTCGTTTTTGAAACTTTGTTTCGACACAGAATGAAAGTCCCTGATGCAAGCTATTTATAGGTAAAATTAAGGTCTTACGCGGCCCGCCTAGCCGCCCAGTCTACGAGTAGGCTTGACCAGTCATGAGTAGATTAGCCAGGTGGTTGCTACGTGGATCCAGAACATTATCCGGTCAACCCAACATTGACGCGGCCCGCGTAAGATAAGCTTATCTCTTACGCGGCCCGCCTGAAACCTATAAGTTTGGTGTTTTCTTGATTTTTAATGTAGGGTAAGGTTTCAGGGGTCCGGGTTTATACTTACGGTTATTTTTAGGATAATTTTGAGAGTCCTTACACTCACCCACCTGTGTTTCCTTTGTGTAGAAGGACAAGGTGCTCCAACTAGCTAATCCAACAACCAACTTACTCTCGGATTCAAGTAGGAACAACTTGCAAAACTGTGAGTATACTCGAATTCCCCTCTTTACTTTTACCACTTTTTGGGGTGTAACATGTTTACTTATCAAAAACTTACACATGAACGCTTTACCTAAATGCACAAACATTCCTATAACATGCTTGTAAACGTGATTGCTTGATACTTTAAACTTGGGTTGAGGACATCTTGTGTTAGACTTATCATTAACTTCGTACGAGCCTATCCGTGACATATATAGCGCTATAGGATTAACGCCCCGCCCGTAGACTTGTGGTTATGTCATGGCATATTGCGTTTCATCATTGGTTTGATATGTTAGACACATGCCGAATTTATTGTTTATCTTGTATCACATGCTTGCTATGAGGAATTGTTTAAACTTATCTTTTGCTATGTGCGTATCAAACTTGTATACTCGCCATTGCTTTTGCATTGAACTTTATTTTAAACATGTTACAGGTTGAGGATGACGATGCTATGAAATGAAGTAGCGTTGATGCCTAGATACACATATAGACGTTTAGGCTTAATATGGTGTATCAATTTTGCTTATGTCGTTATGTACTTCTTTGAACTTGTCGTATTTGAAATTCTTGTAATGTTGACAATTTACTTTATGAAATGAAATCGGTTTATTAAATATTGTCACAAATAGCGTTATGAAGTCTCTTGCAATCTTCACACTTCGTCTCATCCCGATGTTTCCGCCATTGGTTGGGGTGTGACAGTAATTTTATTTTGAATTTGGGGCAAAAACGTAATCGAGCTTTGGGAAAAGTTGTAAATTTAAACTGGGGATAAAATCGTAATTTGGAACCGAGGGCAAAAGCGTATTTTTTAGCTGAAGGCAAAATCGTAATTTTATTTTGAATTTGGGGCAAAAACATTAAACTAAGGGTGAAACAGTAATTTTAAAGTGAATATAAAATAATAATTTGGTTGGTCCAATAGGGAAGTGCCAGGCAAGCTGCCTGACACTATTCCCAAAACTCCTTTTTGTATATGTAGGATAATTATATTATTGTATTCTTATTAGGATAGAGTGAATAAAAATGTATCAGATTCGTACATGTTTGAAAATGTTAGAATTTGTAACTTACCTCTCTTGGTGTATAATAAATACTAGTTTTTATATCGTGTGTTGCGGCGAAACCGAGCAAATGATAATGTAAAACAAACGTGATTTGAAAATAAAGCATGCTGTTTAGAAAGTCAAAGCATTAGAACGATTTAGTTTATCATTGTACCGTTTTATGATATCAAATAAATACTTTATTTTGAGTGTAACCTCGTTTTAACAAAACTTATAACGGAATGTCAGAGAAAGAAATCAATCACAACTACGAACTTAAGTTTTTAGAAAAAAATTATAAACGTAACTTATTAAAGAAGTATCAAATTAATCAATAAATTAATATATGTTTAAAAAAAGAAACAAAACAATTATTAAAAAAAGGTAAAGGAAATAGATGTTTAAAAAAAGAAAAATATGTTATTAAAAGTAAATATAATAATTAACTATTATAATATATTAAATAATAAAATACTTATTATTATTTTTTTGGAGCGTCCGCATAACTCATAAGCCTATATACTCAAGGGGGAGCTTAGTGGGTATAACACCCGCATCCCAGGTAGAAAGTGTTACGCATCAAATATACACAACACATAGTAACTAGAGAATTCACAACGGAAGTTTCGAACTTTAATTAAACATTGAAGAGTATTATACATACACACTATTATACAATAACATTTTCATCAGTTAAACCATACTAGAGATCTAAATCTTCAGCAACCCACTAGACCTCTATCTCCTCATCCTTGATTCCTACAATCACATGGCACCTCGGATGTGTGCCCGAAAAATATTTGGGACTCAGCATAAGCTGGTGGGTTCATGAACATAATGATTTTATTCAAAACATACATTTATCGACTATAACATTAATCGGATATAATCATGGCAAACAGATAAGAACAGAGAGTATGTTCACATAACCAAGCTATATATATAAACTCTACTGGCTAAATCGAATACATACAATCAGCCCTCAATCATCCTATCAATCATTGCCACATATCACAGATGCTATACATAGTCAATTCAATAGTTATTACCAATCAGACAGAACATCACATCCTGTTTTAGAAACGGTTCAAAGGAACTTACCTTGCTAGCTTGTAGTTCTCGAGCCTTCAGATAATTAAGTTTCTTGTAAGTATATCGTTCTGATTTTAATAGGCCTCCTGGTTCTAAGCCTTCTAATAACTAAGCATCTAATTTAACAGAGTACAATACGCATAAGTGTAAAAACCAAATCAAACTTTAACGACAATCACGAGATCAAAACCTCAACTTAGTTAACAAAGTATAGCCTTATTTAGGCAAAAACTTTGGAATCCGTTGATTGTTTTCGGATCAATCGGACAGGGTATCGTTTCAGTGATCAAGGTTTAGTACACTTTCTACGGAGCAGAGTTTCGAGATTTAGGGGTTCTGGTATTAGAACGACAGAAAAAGAAATATCGATTTCTGGTCGAAAAGGTGCAAATGAACAAGTCCCAGACCCGACCTTTATATAGGCCAGGTGGACCTCTCCCGCGTGTCGCGGAAGGAGACAGGGCATCTCTCGCGTGGCGCCAGGGAGGTCAGTCTGGCCTAGGCTGCCACGTGTCCACTTAAGTTTGCAACGTGTCACCACCTCGTGACACGCGTCCTCCGCCGTCGTTTTCGTCTAATCATGCGTTATTCTCGATTTTCGTGCTGATACTTATTGCGTATGCTCGGGTCTTGGTCCCAATTGGTTCGGTTTTTAATTGTGAGTTTGGTAAGGGTATGTTTGTGAGGGTTGGTTCACTGAATCGCAAGTTTCATCGCACGCACTTGGGGTTTTGATTACGGGTTTATTCGGGACATTTTGGATTTTATTGACCAGAAGACTCAGGTTGTTACAGTGGGACCGGGGTTGCACCCGCGTGTCACCAGTGGGAATCTGGGCTGCCACGTCTCCACCTAGGTCTGCCACGTGTCACCACCTTGTGACACGCGTCCTTTGCCGCCTTTTTCGTCCAAACATGCGTTATTCTTGATTTTCGTGCTGATACTTATCATGTATGCTCGGGTATTGATCCTAATTGGTTCGGTTTTTAATTGTGAGTTTGGTAAGGGTATCTTTGTCAGGGTTGGTTCACTGAATCAAAAGTTTCGTCGCACGCACTTGGGGTTTTGATTACAGATTTATTCAGGACATTTTGGATTTTATTGACCAGAAGACTCAGGTTGTTACAGTGGGAACCGAGGGTGCACCCCCCCCCCCCTAATGTTTCGATTAAAAGTGTAATTTTTTTTTTTTTTTTTCGTCTGTAAATTTTAAAATTATATAGGATCGCCCCCACCCCCACCAAATTATTTTGCCTAAATATTTATACAATATATAAATTGTGTCCCATCACTTCCCTTCCCCTTTCCCCCTACCGAGACTTTTGGTCAAGCTCCGCCAATATATATACTCTATGATATCTTTGAAGGACACATTAAATGCCTTCACAATAACGTTAAAAATATATATCTATTGGCACTTTTAATTTTAATCATCTCTTGAAATTATGTAAGTGGCCAATCTAGCTATTTTTTGATTATATATAAACTATATTAGAACCCCGTGTATTACACGGTTTGATTAAATATATTTTTATATAATAAAATGGTTACATCTTTAATTACCCGTGTATAACATGAGTTGAATAAGCACGTGTACTACACAGCTTGAATAAATATAATGTAATAAGTTATCACACACAGTCGCCAAAATACGTTTTTGATAAAAAGAACTTTGATATACTATTTACATATTAGAACATTTTATTTTGTTTTTTTTATTTTTCTATTATTAGGTTATAAACTTGTGTATTACAAAAGTCCATTAAATCCACTTATTTTTTCTTTCCCCATTCATGACCCATTGCTTTCTACCTGATTCTAGTTTTTATTCTTCCCTACTTAATACATGCAATCTCAATCAAGTAATCAAAACTAAAGAGGAAAACAATTACAAAAAATGATATGCACTTTTCAATTTGAATTCACATACAGAACTTACATGAGGCTATCAACCTGCAAATATGGCTTGTTTCGCATTTAGTTAGTGAAACGCGGGCTGGATCTTTCCTCCGAGTGGATGTTGATAGCTCGGAATTAAAATGGGCTTGCTCCATGTGAATGGCCCCATAAATTTAAGAGATCCAAATGTGTTTGGACTACATCTCCGGTGAAAACAAAGGCAATTTTGCTTGGGTTTCAGGCAGTTTTGCGTTTGCACCACATCCCATTCCATTTTGCGAGTCAGTTGATGTCGTTCATCAAACGATAGTGGGATCCTCACATGTTAGGCATGTGAGGGAAATAAACTGAGATAATTAACTTGGTTAGTCATAAAGGATTAAACTAGCAACAAAAATAAACTTAAAGGATGTTTTTAGCAAGTTTTAAACATTAAGGCTGGAGCCTGCAAGTTTGAGGAAACATAAAGGACGTTTTGTGCAATTTACTTGTATAAAATAATAAACTAAAGATAAGTATAAAGATTATATTAGAAGATAAATATAAATATAGAGATATAGTTATAGATAAACGTCGACTGAAAATATGAAATAACTTGATAAATTATTTTAAAACTGTTGGAATTTTGGTGAATGGATATTAAATATATTTATAATTTAATGAAATTATAAATATTAATTAGAATATTCATGTGGTAAGTGAAAGAGTAACTCTTGAGTATTTAATTAGTTTTATTAGAGTTTTTAAGTCTCTAATTAAGTGACTAATTAAGTGAAACATTTCACTAGTCTTGTACATATAGTAGGCTATGTGCTTTCTTTTGTGACAAGATAATAGGGTATTGTTTTATACATGAAGAATACTAGAAGTAGGAAAAACACTTGAAGACCAACTAGAGAGATGAGTATTCTCTACTTGTTTTCCACCACATGAGTTCAAACACTACAATTACCGGATGTAACCTTGGGCCGGTGAGCCATCTCCGGCAGTACAGACTGCTTCGGCTGTTGTACCCTGGGAGACAGACGCGTCGTCTTTAGTAGATGCGCGAAATCTGTTTTAAGGGAAGCGTGTTGAACACGTGCCTCAACCAAAATCGTCAACGTTTTAGTGTGCTCTTTGTTGCAGTCAAGGAGTAATTTTCAAGACTCAAAATGATGAATACTCGAGTCTAGGATGCTATCAAGTGCGTATGAAGGACCCACCAGAGATGCGGCTTGAATCAAGATTGGTATATATAATTATATTTATATTCTTTTTATTTAGTTATTGCAACCGGTATTGTACTATGATATTTCCTACGAATAACGAGAGTCTCGTTATGATATATTTTGTAATTATATTTTACAAAAGGTGAACCTAATCCTACAAACTTAAAACAGATTTCATGAGATTGTTGGTACAATCTTAAAAACCTTATTTATAAGGATTTTGGATTTACGAAAGGATTTATACTAGAATTAAAAAAAAATATTGTTAGAGGTTATGATCTTATAAATATTTTTTTTTTGGAAATATGTATGTAGTACAACTTGTTGTGTTTCGATTTTTTTTTGAGATTGAGATACAATCTTAAATCCTATACCGTGGTACAAAACGAATAGTTTTGGTTCCAACATTTGGTTTTAAAACGATTTTGGGAATCGTTAATTTTTCTAACTTTTGTGTTAGATCGGGTTTATTAGTGTAAACCATACGTTTTTTGTAAACGTTAAATTCTCTAACATGTGTGTTAGACCGGAATTATTGGTGTAAACCATACGTTTTTTTGTAAACGTTAAATTCTCTAACATGTGTGTTAGACCGGAATTATTGGTGTAAATCATACGTTTTTTGTAAACGTTAAATTCTCTTAAGTAGAGTTTTTTATGTCTTTAAATAAGAGTTTTATGTTACTTGATTAGAGTTTTATGTATCTAATTAAGTCTCTATTTAAAATAGACTTTTCATCCACCCATGGATTGATATGAACAAATAAGTCTTATAATGATTTTTGTAATCATTTGTCTTCTAGCATGTGTGTTAGAAACATTCATGAAACGCGTTAGTTTGGAAGCAATTTTTAATTGTTTAGTTTCTAACGTGTGTATTTGAAATGACTTATTTATTTGAACCATATATGTGCTTTTAGCAAGTCAAATTAACATTTTGTGAAAATGTTAATATTTCTAACGTGCGCGTTAGAATTTCTTTCATTTTAACATGATTGTTAAAAATGGTTAAAATACAAATGCTTTGAAATGTTTTATGTAAACATTTTATATAAGTAATTTGTTGTAGCATTGATTTTAATGCTTTGTATGATTTAGAAATAAAAGGTCATACATTGAAGTTGATGTTTGATTGGCTTCAAAAATTAAATCACAATAAAGTGATAGTGTTGTTGTGTGGGATTCATCACCAACTTTAATTTGTGATTTCTAAATCAATTTGAGTGAAATTTTAATTACTAATTAAACTCTTCATATGTGAAACTCTTGAGTAGAGTTTTAATGGTGACATTTGATGAGTTTTATTAGAGTTTCAATATATAATTATTGAGATTCTTAACTCCTCATATGTGAAACTCTTGAGTAGAGTTTTAATGGTGACATTTGATGAGTTTTATTAGAGTTTAAATATATAATTATTGAGACTCTTAACTCTTCATATGTGAAACTCTTGAGTAGAGTTTTAATGGTGACATTTGATGAGTTTTATTGGAGTTTAAATATATAATTATTGAGACTCTTAACTCTTCATATGTGAAACTCTTGAGTAGAGTTTTAATTGTGACATTTGATGAGTTTTATTAGAGTTTAAATATATAATTATTGAGACTCTTAACTCTTCATATGTGAAACTCTTGAGTAGAGTTTTAATGATAACATTTGATGAGTTTTATTAGAGTTTAAGTCTATAATTATTGAGACTCTTAACTCTTCATATGGTGAAACTCTTGAGTAGAATTTTAGTGATGACATTTGATGCTTTAATTTGGTCATGTTATATATATAGATAAAATGACTTAAAGTTTTCTAACATGTGTGTTAGAAAATGTGTATCACGAATACGAGGTTAGAGATTGTTCATAATGGACATAAATGTTTTATGTAAACATTTAATTGCCTATGTGTACATTAAAACTGATGAGAAACAGTTTATTTTATAAACTATATCTTTGGAAAACGTTTTATGTAAACGTTCGATTCTATAATGTGCTTGTTATAACTTTTTTTTCCAACATGTGTGTTAAAAAAATGTTATTTGGTGAAAACAACTTGGTGTTGTTGTGAACAAATTTAATTGTTCAAGTTTACTACTTAAATGTAGTATTTGTAACAACTTGGTGTTGTTTTGAGCATAATTGTCCAAGTTTAAAGTTTTCAAGATGAAATGGGAAACTTGTACTTACAAGTGCATGGAGTCTTATTGATGGAGTACCTCAAGACACGCCATGGGACAATATTGTTGAGAAGATTTCGGTCAGATTATAAAGTGTTGAAGATAAAAGCACTTTGCTATTTGATGTCTACATATTGTCTATGCTTCCGTTTAAATTTCAAAAGTGATTGACACTTATGATTTAGTTTCCAATGTATTTTATTGTTCTGTGTTCAATATCTTCGGATAACACATGCAATTTTTTTACAAAGAAATAAATCACTAATGGTTGTGACGTATAAATTATTTTTGTGGAAAATAATTATAACGTCGGTTATACATTGTTTAAAAGAATATGGTTTTAAACTGATAGTACATGAAAATACTTGGACATAAACAACTTGAGAGTTGTTACATTGACTAAAAGTCAAAGACGAAACATCAAATGTATAACCACATCATGAATGAGTAATGAAAGAATGTAGTGAGTGTATTGAGATGAAATACACTAACGACATTCATGTCGCATACTTCATTAGAAGTCATTGAAAAATTCACAAGTGTGAATTCTAACATATGAAAGTAAAAGTACTATATGTTATTGTATACCTTTAATAAATCTTGCGAGATTTATAAGTAGATGCGTCTACCACTTGATTATTGTTAGATCTATATGAAGATTTTACCTTCATTTGGGAGAGCATCCTAAATATACATGTCTCCTAATGAATAACAATAGATGTGTGCAAATCACTTATGGAAAAATTATGAATGCCATGTTGTTGAGTGTCAATCTAGTTGACTCTATCTCACACATAATAGTGATTGTAGATGAGAAACATTTATCTTGTTGGTGATGAATGTGTTCACCAAGTGACTTGGATTAAGGCTTATGTTTAAGTACTTATGAGTCAATGGTAGATCGTTGGAGATCAAAGGTAAACAAGTTATGTTCCTTAAATGAATGATGAAATTTAGCTTTGTGTTATATACAATAATTTGTGAGACCTTCCTAAATATTGATGTTTTAGGATTATGAATAAGTCTCATTATTTTGTCTTAACAAGGGATGAATGTTGAAAAGTGATATTATGATATCCTTAGGGCTGTGAAGAATCAGAATGATGCATCTTCTGTTCACAAGCTAAAGTATTGTAGTCTAAAGCATGCTAGACTAGTACTTGGTTAATTATGGGTCTTGACGGAGACTAATTAACTCTAAACATTCAAATTTGTATGAACACAAAAAGAATTTGTGTATGGACAAAGTTGAGAAAGAATTTTCATTATAAGGAAATGACATGTAACTTTTAAAAGTTTGTTTGAAAAGCTAATGAGGAGAACTCATTGTCTAAGCTTATTCTAGATGTTAAATTAGAATTATTCTAAGTCGGTGACAAACTTATGACAATGGCATGTGTTGCTTTGGTCAGCTCGGAAGCTTGTGTAAGCTAATGCAATATGAGTTGAATTCACTGATACAATAAGGTTGGTCTTGTTCAATCATATGTGTATAAATGTCGCCATAAGTGGTGTTACGGAAATGTTGATCAAATGGAAAGAAATGTGGGGGAGAAATCATTTAAGAAACAACCCTATAAGGGTATGTAGAAATGGTTCTCATTAACACATCTAAATGTTATCCAATAACACTTAAATATGGGGGGTGTCTTGCATTTGTTTTTAGCAATAAGGATTTTGTAATCCAATCTAACATTGCAAATAGACGACTAAGTGGAGGACACAAAGGTCGTAGTGCATAATGGAGATGTGTTTGCCTTAAATGATACACGTATCTTACGAAGACATATGTTATAACCAGATTCAGATGGCCACTGAGGTTATAGTCTTAGAAGTTGACAATAGGCAAAATTAACTTACGAGTTAAGAACACATCATGACAACTGATCTCAAATACGCAAAGTTATTTGCTAATTGTAACACCCCAAAACCCGAATATTTATATTCGTTAAAATGTTATGATATGATACATCAAGAAATAAATAACTAGGCTACTTAACCTAGTTAAATGTATGGTTAAAATTATTAAAAGATGGAATGTGGTAAAAGGTTTAGTAAAGCAAACAAGGGAAACAAACTTGAGGGACCAAAGATGAATAAGGGGGAAAGTTATGTTTTAATTAACAAAACACACACACAAACACACATGGTGTGTGCGTGAAAAAGAGCAGGAGCTCCCATGGAGCCAAGAACCCTAGTTTCATCAATTCCCTCAAATTGGAAGGCTAAATGAAGCTCAAATTCCTAACCGAACATAGATTAATGATCACCTTCTCAAGGGGATCGTAAGGTATGTCTTAGATTCTAGATTGGTAGTGGTGCACGAAATGGGTTTTATTGTAAATCACGAATTTGTATGAAATGAAGCATGAGAATGTGTTAGATTCATCATTTGGAACATGGAATATGCATGAATTAGGTTAATTTGATGTTTAAGGGTGAAACCCATTTGTTATGAGGAAGAAGATGACATGGGTAAATCATCTATGTTTAAGTTCTTGCTTAATATTGATGTATTTTGAGTTGTATGATGTATTCTTGTTAGAAGAATTGAAAGAAATGTGATACTAGTGGGTTGGATGTTATGCATGTATGAATCATGTTGATTAGGAGGAAGAAATTTATGAATTGTGTATGAGATTAGAATGATATGCATGAACTAGTTGTACACTATGCTTACAAGGTAGTACATATATCAAAAGTATGATGAATTATGAAGAACTTTAGATTAGATCACTTGTAAGTGATTAACAAGTAGTTATGAAGTGGGTTTTAGATGATGTAATGTAATTTGATGATTACATGTTTGATGTTTAATTTAAATACCCCATGTTGGATTGTAGAAGCATTTGATGAACTATGTATGAATTTAGGAGATTTTGTATGATTAAGTTGTACGTCGTGCTTAAAAGGTAGTACGTACATCAAGTGAATGATAAAATGTATATGATGTCGTCCGTATAGTCGATTATGATGTTACGGGAATATATTGATAAGTCGATAGATATGTATGGTTAATAGTTGACTTTTGAAAGTCAACTAAGTATAAGCAACATGAGTTGACTCGTTGTCATAAATATAGGTTAATGAGAAGTCGTATGGTACATGTAATGTCAATCCGTGTTAAATGTAATGACATGATGAGTTACATGAGTTAAACGTATGCGAACATGATTATATGAGTTATGTTTGTTAGGAATGATTGATGAAAGTTAAGTGTGAAATATGGGATTGATACGATTGTTATCATGTACAAATGAGTATGCTAATGATAGCGTGATTTCTATGACATGAAAGTATAGGAATCATGTGGAGACGGACTCAAGCGCGAAAGGCTAACGGGTCAAGAAGAGGCGTGGAAACGGATGTGGACACGGATGCATGAGGTAAGTGATTCCGTAATCACTTCTTAGTTGTTTATGTAAAGTTATATGTATTTTAACTAAATGTGTTAATTGAGGTCAAATAGGAATGAGTTGAATGAAATCGATGAAGTATTAAACGGATCTTAGCTTTGATCCGAGTAAGGTATATGCGTTAGAATTGAAGTTAAGTGGTAGGATTGGTTAAATATGCAATGAGGTCCTTGGTTGTAAAGGATTGAGCAATGTTGACAAAAACGCCCTTGATAGGTATATCGGGCGAACGACCTTAAATGCCCATTTGGAAATAAGCTAATCGATTAGAATAATGTTATAGTCATGTGTGAAAGCGAAGAGTATGGTTTTGTATGTCATAGACCATTTAATGCGCAAATACCCATAACGGGTCAAATAATTAGAGAATGACAATAAGCCGAATGCATGCAAGTTAAGAATTTCCTTAATCCGTATGTGGGATTTTAAGTTTATATGATAGAATGTGAATTTACAAGCATGTAGGAAGAAACGGGAGGTTAAACGGGTAAACGGTTCGAAAGTTACGCGCGTTTTAGTGCGTTCGGACGTCGAAACGGAGCTGCAGAAAAATGCACTTTAGAGAGCCCGTCGCCGACGGGCAAGGAGGCCGTCGCCGACGGGCAAGGGAAAACCACTTTTTTTGCTGACGGGTTAACACACTGCCGACGGGTTAAATGGCCCGACGGGCATATCTACAACCCGTCGCCGACGGCTTGGAGCCCGTCGGCGACGGGCACTTGTTTGTAAGCTTTTATTTTTCGTGTCTGGTGTTTCCGGTTGACCCGTAACGTGTTCTGGTGCTCCGGTTTTCGACCCGGTAGCATGTAAAGCTCCCGAAAGGCTCCTTAACTTTGTCAAACCTGCATAAACGCAATACCTAATTAAAAGTAGGTCGTTCAAGATCTAAGACTCATATGAAATCATAAAGTTATATAATTACGAGCACCGGTTTTTAACCACGCATCAATCCTTAGATATTTATGGGCTATAAATCAAAGTTTAAGTCCCATGTGAATATCGTATGAGTATGTGAGAGGTATGCAAGATGTGTTACATGTATGTAGATGCGTATTTATGTATATATGAAAATACGTATAATGGCATGTATGTACGTAAAGATGTAGGAAAGGTATGCACCTATGCAAATGTGTATGTATGTACGTATGTATGTAAGTATGTATGCAGGATTGTATAAAGCATGTATGAGTGTATGCACGCACGTAAGTTGTAGGAAAGATATGTACGTATTTATATAAAGATATATATGAATGTATGCATGTATGTAGAGATGTATGAATGTAGATACTTACGAAGCGTACTTATGTATATATGAAGATGCGTATGATAGTATGTATATATGTGAAGGCATAGGGATGTATGTACGTATGCAGGTGTGTATTTATGTACATATGAAGACACGTATGAGTGTATGCATGCATGTGTTGAGGTATGGATGTATGCACGAGTATATACAAGTATGATTCTGGATACGTTAAGTGTTAATGGTATTAATCGTGTGCCTGTAAAACGAAGTGTTACGCAGGTATATTATTGAAGGCTCACAAGAGAATGAATACGCGAATGATATGCTTAAAAATGAGAGAGAAGCTGAATGGAAAGCGTACATGTATTGTATTCTTGTTTATGTCTTGTATACTAATGTGTTGAATGTATGTGGTAATGCAGGTTGTACGGATAATGAGCGTTTATCACGAAGATTAAGGATCGAAGACCGAGTCACTAGAGAGATTGTACGGGGACGTTGAATGTAAAATGTAGAAAACATAAGCTATGTCTTTAATTAGTAAATAAGAGGATGACAGATTTATAATAAGAGTTATGATAAAGTTAAAGTTTAAATAAGTTGAGGTATTTATAAAGAAAGAAATTTTATGGCACGAATTTCCGCTGCGACTTTTGTCAAATATGTGTTAGGGTGTAACACTAATGTTATGGATCCAACAACCTGAGGGTTTATTAGAGATCAAGTTGTGGAATGGGACTGAAGCCCTTGAAAAATGAAGTTCATATGATGGAAACCTAACTCAGTAGACTGGAGATCCCAAGAATTGAGTTCAATAGGAAAACCTAATTGTATGAATAAGCGAGGTCACTGTGGGGGAATAACCCTACGCATTTAATAAGGTAGTTTATTATAAAGATTAATAAACTTCCTAGTCCATTCCTAAAAGTGACAAGTATGAGGCTAAGCATAATATGTGGTAAATGATTTGGATAGATCACGATAACCACAATGCTTTTAATGATCTAAGGAGAATCACTTATGTTAGAGAGAAGTGGGGTCGCTTCGAATGGAATTGAGGGCACAATTCCTAGAGCTCTCGCAGAACCAGGAAAGTGTTCCACGACCATTATTGGACACGACTATGAGGAGATGATCCGGCTAGGGAGAGTCTTGTGTGAAGTGTATTGTCGTCTACACAAACGGCAGACGAGTTCAAAGACAACGAGATCTACTCAGAGCTAGTGGGCTAAGTGCATTTCATGAGCGAAGGTTCAAAGGGTAACACCTACCTATCGTATGCAAAACTCAACTGTCGAGGTTACATTGGAAATTTTAAGTGTTTTGAATGATCTCCATTCATGTGGGGGATTGTTGGAATTTTGGTGAATGGATATTAAATATATTTATAATTTAATGAAATTATAAATATTAATTAGAATATTCATGTGGTAAGTTAAAGAGTAACTCTTGAGTATTTAATTAGTTTTATTAGAGTTTTTAAGTCTCTAATTAAGTGACTAATTAAGTGAAAAATTTCACTAGTCTTGTACATATAGTAGGCTATGTGCTTTCTTTTGTGACAAGATAATAGGGTATTGTTTTATACATGAAGAATACTAGAAGTAGGAAAAACACTTGAAGACCAACTAGAGAGATGAGTATTCTCTACTTGTTTTCCACCACATCCAACTAGAGAGATGAGTATTCTCTACTTGTTTTCCACCACATGAGTTCAAACACTACAATTACCGGATGTAACCTTGGGCCGGTGAGCCATCTCCGGCAGTACAGACTGCTTCGGCTGTTGTACCCTGGGAGACAGACGCGTCGTCTTTAGTAGAGGCGCGAAATCTGTTTTAAGGGAAGCGTGTTGAACACGTGCCTCAACCAAAATCGTCAACGTTTTAGTGTGCTCTTTGTTGCAGTCAAGGAGTAATTTTCAAGACTCAAAATGATGAATACTCGAGTCTAGGATGCTATCAAGTGCGCGTGAAGGACCCACTAGAAATGCGGCTTGAATCAAGATTGGTATATATAATTATATTTATATTCTTTTTATTTAGTTATTGCAACCGGTATTGTACTATGATATTTCCTACGAATAACGAGAGTCTCGTTATGATATATTTTGTAGTTATATTTTACAAAAGGTGAACCTAATCCTACAAAAACTTGTAATTTTTAAGATAAAAATAAACATAAATATATGACAAGAAAACTAGAAAAATAGATGTCTCTCGTATTGACACGTGTCCATTAATTGGTTTCTTTTATTATATGTATAGATATGTGGCACCAAGTTATATTGTTATTGTATATTCACTATCACCCCTGCCCCACACCCAAACCACCTCCTCTAGTCACCATCACCACCTCATGTCACAACCGTAAGCACTAATTTTTTATGACAACTAGTCCTAGATTTTTCTAAGATAAATACGTCATAACTTTAACTCTGTAATATTTGAACTATCAATCTTTTAGTTGTAAAGTATATCACCTACAGGCTACCACCAATAAATTCATCATGACAATCGTTTTCACTATTACAACTATCGTTAACCTCTTTTCCATGACATGAAATTACATGTAACCACTTTCCTCGCGCAACTCCTTTGGTCTCCATCATGGCACGACATGTAAACTGCCACACCAACCGAATCAACCACATGATCAAACGCTTTTGATTGATATGCATGTAAACCTTATAAAACCAGGCATGTAAACATCAAGTAACCATAAATAGAAAAAGACAAGTTTATAAAACTTTCTATCGCACATAAACACAATAAAGATGCACATGGCATTGATGGTGATGGTTATGGTTATGATGTCTTGATGGCGATAATGATGATGGAGATTAGAGCTAGCGGTGACCTAAGGGTGAAGACAATGATACCTTTTGTTGTGTGTAAGATGTATTTAGGGTTTTAACTTTAAGTGTATTTAATAACCCTTTGGAATTAAAAACGAATTGGTTTTGTTTACTAATTGCGCATGTTAAAAAATAGTGGTATATCAGTTAAGCGTGATTTTTTTTTCGCTGATGAAAATATGAGTCTTGTTTCAAGTTGAACAACTCAACTGGTCATCTCGACACGATTGTCAATTATATAATCTATGTTATTAGTAATATTTTGTTTAAAATTTGGTTTTTATTTAGAGAAAAATTAAAAGCGAGAAACCCGATTTAAAGAAACCTAGAAGATCGGTACCCAAACCATAACACCTTAGGTATGTTCACAAAAAAGAAATTGGTTTTCCTAATTCAAAATAGAAATATTAATCCAGGTGATGATTAGCGATGATCAAAAAGTATACTAATATTGAAATGTGCTATTTGTTTAAGAATAGATTAGTAGTGATAAGTAATTTACACAAAATTAGCTGATTTGATTATTCTTAGCAACATTTTTTTATATAAAGTTATAACATATAAACACTTTTATTATCTCTAGGACGTAATCCCAGTTCGTTATTTCAAAGGTGGAATTGTACAACAAATTTAACCATCAAAGTATGCAAGCAAAGTTTTAGATGTAAAATGTCATTATGCAAGCAAAGTTTTAGATATAAAATGTCATTATAAGTAGATAAATTTGGAGAAAAAATATTCTACTACATGTTAGAAACACGTCTGAAATAAACGACGGTAAAAATTTATTTATTTTTTACGTAAAAAGAATATAATACTTAGTTTTCATATTCTAAAATGTTACTGTGTATCAACAAATTTATAAAAATAAAATAAAAAATACGATTTCAATCATTGTACTAGATTCATAATAATCACTTTAATAATGTATCTTGAAGTTCTTACATGTAAAGTAGACATTTAAAATCTGAATTCAAATAATAGTATTTCCATATATTTGTATTAACATAATTTAAATTGCTATTTGATGATAAATCATCCATTATTTGCTGAAATATTTTTTTCGTAATACTAAATGCAGCTAAATAAATCGTGATTTGTAGCTTACTTGTATACAAACTCGATAAAAATTTCATCAAATTCAGCTCGGATTGATTTTACTGAGTTAGTTTTATATGTGGCTCGCCCTTTTACTCACTTGAACAATACAATATGAATCATATGATGTAGCTCACTCGTTGACTCATTTAAACAATGCAATATAAGGTATCTCACTCATTAGCTCACATAAAAAATTCTAGTTCAATTCATCTTGATTTCTCGTTTCCTTTCTTTGCATATCGGTAGTTTTAGTATTATACTATTTACTACTTGTATAATATGGTATTGTTGTTAACTTGTTATTCGAGATATGTATAAATAGAAACATACAAAACCGTACAATATAAATAAAAAAACATCAAGTTCACTTGAATTGGGTACTAGTTAAGCTCCCTGCTCGAACTTGGTAGCTTAACTTAA
This sequence comes from Helianthus tuberosus, assembly GCA_030545235.1. NCBI lineage: Eukaryota > Viridiplantae > Streptophyta > Magnoliopsida > Asterales > Asteraceae > Helianthus > Helianthus tuberosus. The sequence continues at coordinate 132,874,643 of CM060429.1, read as the reverse complement.
ATAACTTAACTTCTAATGTTATTACTCGAGCCCAAGTTAATATTGGCGTTACCAAAAACACTCCAGGAAAACCTAAATAACACCATGGATGTTAACCATTATATTTATACAAACTGTTGATGAACAGTAAATCTAAATTTTAATATTTTATTTAATTCAATTATATTTATTATAGCTAATTATATATTATATTTTGATTTATATTGAAAAAAAATAGTAACTTATTTTTATTATTGTAAACTATACGTGTGCCAATAAAAATAAAAAAAACATATATTTTTGTATTTGAGTATTGATACGTGACTAACGAACCGATTTTAGTCGAACAACCTTGGTACCAACGTCGGTAGTATCGGAACCAGTATTCTTTTTATGGTTTTTGATTGATATTAATATATATCCTTTTTGTGCATATCACAACTTTATTTTTTTAGTTTTCTCTTTCAGCTACTATAGGGATTGCCGGTACCGAAATGAACCAACAACCTTGGTACCAACATCGGTAGTATTGGAACCAGTATTCTTTTTATGGTTTTTGATTGATATTAATATATATCCTTTTGTGCATATCACAACTTTATTTTTTTAGTTTTCTCTTTCAGCTACTATAGGGATTACCGGTACCGAAATGAACCGAACCTCTACCAACTAATTATATATATTAATAGAAAGTTATCATGAACAGCGATATAGGGTTTTTAAGTAGTTATTTATTTTTTATTCTAAATTTGAGCATATATATATTTTTTATTTTATTTTATTTATATTTTAAGCAATCCCTTTTAATGAAATTTTATTCATTATTTAATTTGACTTTTTTTTTAAATAAGTTGTGTTTATTTACTTATTTTAAAAATCTAACTCCTTGACTACGTTTATTTGATATATATTTATTAAGTATTTTTTTAATTCTAATTTTAGACATATTTTGTTTTTTATAACATTTAAGATACGATATTTTATAAATTAATGTCGTTTATCTTCTTTCGTTATTCTAATAATATAGTATAATGCTTTATAATTCCATGAATATACCTTTACGACATGCTTATTTTATCTGTGTTTTGATAAAAGCTTTGTTCAAAATTGATTGAGTCAATTATAATTGATTCTTTTTGTTTATCACTGTGACAAACCGAATCGAAACCTTTTATATCATAAGCTATAACGAGTGTCGGTGACGAACAAAACTGATACCGTCTGAACAACATTGGTACCACGTCAATTTTAAATGAACGTCAGTACCAATAATTATACTTTTGAAACCTTTATCGATATTTATTTTTATATTTTTTGATCGATGTAAAACATGTGTTTATATGTTTTTGAGCATATCATGACTTTATTGTTTGGGGTTTATCTTTCGATCGCTATACAAAGTGTCAATTATGGTACCGGTACTTTATTGAATCGAACCGCTAGCAACTAACTTCCCGCCGCAACGAGCAAGAGAAGTTCACTAGTTAAATTTAAAAGCATCTACAAGCCTACAACAACATGAAATTTCAGGCTTTTTTTTTAAAAAAAAAAAACCTTCATTTTCCTTATAACACGAAACTTCCATAAACATTCACCTCACAACCTACAAGTTATATAAAATAATATACAAATAAGATCAATGTTTTAAAACTGGTAAATACCGGCCAGTTTGTAACGCCCGTCTCAATTTATCAAGATTTTAATAATAAGATACACATTTTAAATTGCTAAAATGTGACTTTACAAAAACTTGTCATACTAACATCCCCATATGTTTACAACATTTCGAAAGCATTTATAAAAGTTTACATAATTCACTTTTAGCAAAACAACTCAAGATTTGACGCGGAAGCTTCATTTAACGTGTGTTCGGTTCTTGCTCGCCACTTGATCTTCATCCGGGACTCTCGACATTCACCTATAATCAAAACCAACTTAGAAGTCAGTTTTGATAGTTAAATAACTAGTACAACAAGAAAATTGGGTCAAATAATCAAAATAAACCAAAAAAACATAATTTTCAGCGTTTTAGGCCGTCGCCACGCGCGACGGCAAAAGGGCCTGGCCGTGGCGTGACGCCACGGTCTTGTTTCGACAGAATGTTGATGCTGGTGCTGCATAATTCCCAGCATGACTCGATTTCACGGAAACGAGCATAACTCTCTCGTTTTTAATCTGTTTTACCCGATTCTTTTTCCTACGCGCTCGTAATTTAATTCTCCATCTTATGGAGTTAAAATCCAACATCCGGCATAATAAATTTTGAGACTTCTAAGCCTTCGACTCATTACCTTTTTACCAAATTTTAACCCGTTTATGCATTTATCAAACAAACATATTTGTTTGATCCTTATTTCACATGCACCTCTTCAATTTAATATTATCTACCATGTTAGGTTCTAATCACAGGTTTCTTACAAAATTTAAACCCGTTTTCGCTCGTATGCTTATTTTGACCCGTTAAGGGTATTTACGCATTTTTAAGACTTTGACTCGCAAAGAGCATACCTTTCACTTACATACTTATCCAAAGTAATCATTTAATCTATTGACTTGTTTCTAAACAACCTTTTAAAATCGTTTGCCCGATATACCTATCAAGGGCATTTTTGTCAACTTCGCTCCATCCTTTACAACAAAGGACTTTATTGGACCTTTAACCAATCCACTCACTAAATTTTAATTCTAAACACACATACCTGACTCGGATCAATATATTGACCCGTTTCGATACCTTGCCTTAGTAGCCGCTAAGCAATAGCGATGTACATATCCATCTTATATTTATTCCTATAATCATATAGCTCAACAAACCATTAGTCGATATTGTCAAAGGGTGATAATTTCACCTTTTGACCCGTTTGGTCTAAAGGACATGAAACTCTATGAGATGATATTTATTACCATCTTATCCATACAACTAACTCCGGTTTACACCGTATAGTCGTTTTACATGTAAATCGTCAATTGATTCCCTTGACCCATTATAACCCACGCTATGACGTATCTTTCCCCAAACTCACGGTTATTATCAACAAGTGACTAAAGTACTATTTTACCCTTATTATTTGCATTGGTTTACCATACAAGGTAATTATTAAAAACTCGTTATCTTTTAATCATTTCATGACTATTTAACCATATTAGCTCCTTTTTATTCATTCAACATGTTTATGACCATTGTCTTTTGTTCCGGACCGCACTTGTCGTGTCGGAACATCATAATTTAAATAAGACTTATCATTCATAACCTATAAAATCATTAGGTATTAAATAATTAGAGTGTAAGCTTTACTTACCTTGCATCCATGCCATGCTTTTCTTTCCCTACTTGCTCCGTTTGACCCGCTTCATCCACAAGCTTCCACCTAGCTTGTTAGGCGTCAAACTATCATCATATTTCATAAGATGGTTAATTTAGTCATTGTCAATCATAACTATTCCATCTTACATATTTTTCTATCAAAATTATCATTCGATCTTATTAATGGTCGGTTTGACTACTAAAAGTCAAACGCCCATTAGCATATAAAATGCACATTCAAGTTCGACAACTAGTTTAAGCATTCCAATAATTACCCGGTAGGCGTTATTTTTAGGCCCCCGTTTTAACTACAGTTCTAACTAAGTCCATTGTGTCTTCAACACTTCAACTAGCTCAAGCGATTATCAAAACTAGTTTATTCATTCGTTTCGCAAGAACTAAGGGCCTCTCATATACGAGCGAAAACCCGTTTCATCCTATCACTAGCATTCATCTGAACATTTAATAAAACCAAGTTCTATCTATCAATTAGTAGATAACATGATCTCATACACTTAGTTACATGAACATAGCTATCGAATTTCATCATAACATTCAAAACCAATTTCAATCATGTATGAACAAGTACCCAAATCGCGTAATTTGTTTGAGTGCCTTGTTTCTATTATCAAATATGATGATTTTAAACATAAACTTATCATCATCTTCACTATTATATCAAAACTCACTTCCTAGTTTACTTGTTAATCACATACAAGTAATATTACTTCAAGTTCTTCATAATTTCATCATAACTAACAAAATTAAACATGCATATACATTCAATTTCGACTTTGGATCATAACCCAACCATCTATTTGCAAGTAACCTACTTGTCTCGAATTTCAACTTTAACCAATCTAGGTTTTGTGACATACCTTATGATCCCCACGACTTGGTGATCGTTTATACGTGTTCATGCATTTGATTTGGGTTAGATTTGACCTTCAATTTGATCCTTTTGTTGAATTTAGGGCTAAAGCTCCATGGAAGCTTTCTCCTAGCCATCCTCACCCACGCACACACACTTAAAGTGTGTGTTGTGTTTTTTTTTTTTTTATTAAAACCATTTTTCAAGATATCCTAGTTTGGTCCCTCATGTTTGGTTAGTTATTAAGTAGGCCACAACCTAACTATTTCTAACACTATTCCCACTTATTAACTAGGTTAAATATTCCTAGTTAACTTAGTGGGTTCGTGGAAATTATGACTCAGTTTATTTTAAGTCCCGTTAATTCAGGTTTCTTATAAACTTTATTTCCTTTAAACCATTTATTCACGTTTTATTAAATATTAGGTTTATTTATTTTAAATCCTAATATTTACCGGGTTACCTTTACCGCTAACAGTATTTTACCCGTGTATTAGTATTAACGGGGTTTTATTACCAAACCCGTTTTCGGGGTGTTACACGGTTATACCAGTATTACCGTTTCCAGATGTAAATCCAGTACGAAACACCCCGGTAAATAAGTGAAACGGCATAAGGTTTGCACCGGCGGTAAAATCCGGTATACCGGTTTGAAACGTAATACCGGTACCGGCCCAAGGTTATCCTTAGTTTGGGTTTTTAATTATTTTTGTTATATATGTTATTTATCTTATGTAATTTTTATATATTATGATTATTCACAACTAAAAGTTCTTATTTAATATTGTATGAAACGAAAATAATTATCCTCTAGTTGACGAGGATGACGATAATTGTGAATTTCATCTTTTATGCGATCGTGAACTTGATGTATTTAACACTCAAATGGCTTAAACATATTGTACACTTTCATTTAAAAGAGATTGTTGGAAAATTGAATGATTTTCGATTATCTTTTGGATTATTTTTTATTATGGATTTACTTTTGGATCATTTTTTAATATGTAATCATTCAGTTTTTTATTAACTTTTGAGTTGATATTGTAATTTATGAAATTATAGAGTTAGCTAATCAACCCGGTTGAACCGCTCGATACAAGCTGGTTCAACCGGTTGAACCATTTTTAGCCTAATCCGGTTTGATTAAAAAACCGGTTTTAAAACATTGAATAAGATTGTTTGTGTGTGGGAGCTCCACCCTCTTCATCCATAAGGGGTTTGAATCTGCGGATCTAAAATCGTTGAACACCACCCCACCCCCATAACGCAAGGTTGGCCCGAGAGTGGTGGTTCGAGATTTCAAACGTGTGCCACATATATGTGTTGTGTATGCTCTAAAGACAATTTAAATTTCAACTATAGCAGGTAAACGATACACGTCGATCTTATTTTTTCACATTTTAAAGTCTTAATTTCCAAATCCATCTTGGTTCATAATAAAATAATGGGTTAGGATCAAATACAAAGGATAAAATAAATAAGAAGTGTAAGAAGGATTCTAGTCCATTGATCTTAGATTTGAAGGGTTGAGATTGGTTGTAGGGAAAAGAAGATAATAGAAGGGCATAAAAAGAATCATATATTTATGGATTTTCTCTCTCCACATGCAAGACACATGTCAATTCCCCCATCGATTTAAAACGTCCATAACTTTTTCATACCACATTTTTTTTCAAAAAAAATTTCACCATAATAACGAGCGTTTTTTATCTTTAATATGAGTACCATATTATCATATAAAAATAAAATAAAAATTTTCATTTTTACTGGGTTTTTTGGCATTGTGTTAAAGGTTCAGGCCATTGTGTCTTTTAACTGGGTTTTGGTCAGTAGAGTTTCTATACATTGTGTTATTATCAAAACCTATAACACAATGTTAATTTGAGTTCTATCCATTGCGTTTTTATAAAAACCTATAACACAATATATGACACAATGAAGATTTTGTTATATCTGGGTTTTATATAAATTGTGTTATTAGTTCAGGTCATTGTGTTTTAATATATTGTCCATTGTGTTTTAATAATTTGTTCAATTTTTTTATTATCTTGCTCATTGTGTTTTAGTTTGTTATGTATTGTGTTTTTAGTTTGTTTTTCATTGTGTCTTCATCTGCTCTCCATTGTGTCTTTTATCTGCTGTCATTAATTGTGTCTTTTATCTATTGTCATCAATTGTGTTTTTATTTAGTCTGATTCTTATTGTGTTATATGTTATCGCCATTGTGTTATACGTTATGGTCATTGTGTTTTAGTATGTTGTCCATTGTGTCTTTATTTGTTGTCATTGATTGTGTTTTTATTCTAATTTACATTGTGTTTTACATCATGTCCATTGTGTAATATGTTATTCATTGTGTTTTAATATGTTGTCCATTGTGGTTTAATAATTTGTTCAATTTTTTATTATCTTGTTCATTGTGTTTTAGTTTGTTATGTATTGTATTTTTAGTTTGTTTTTCATTGTGTCTTCATCTGCTCTCCATTGTGTCTTTTATTTGATGTCATTAATTGTGTCTTTTATCTGTTGTCATCAATTGTGTTTTTATTTAGTCTGATTCTTATTGTGTTATAGGTTATGTTCATTGTGTTTTAGTATGTTGTCCATTGTGTCTTTATCTGTTGTCATTGATTGTGTTTTTAATCTAATTTACATTGTGTTTTACATCATGTCCATTGTGTAATATGTTATTCATTGTGTTTTAATATGTTGTCCATTGTGGTTTAATAATTTGTTCAAATTTTTTATTATCTTGTTCATTGTGTTTTAGTTTGTTAAGTATTGTGTTTTTAGTTTGTTTTTCATTGTGTCTTCATCTGCTCTCCATTGTGTCTTTTATTTGCTGTCATTAATTGTGTCTTTTATCTGTTGTCATCAATTGTGTTTTTATTTAGTCTGATTCTTATTGTGTTATATGTTATCGTCATTGTGTTATACGTTATGTTCATTGTGTTTTAGTATGTTGTCCATTGTGTCTTTATCTGTTGTCATTGATTGTGCTTTTAATCTAATTTACATTGTGTTTTACATCACGTCCATTGTGTAATATGCAACTGGGTTTTTGAATTTTTTTTGAAAAATATAACAATATGGTACTCATATTAAAGATAAAAAAACGCTCGATTTTATGGTATAATTTTTTTTAAAACAAATGATGTATAAAAAAGTTACGCACGTTTAAAAGTTAGGGGGGTAATAGCATGTGACTTGCATGTGCATATTCTCTTTCCTCTTGTAGACAAAATTACCCTTTCCATTTAATTACTCATAGGACACTTGTCACTCTCTGGTGCCTTCTTACCCTTCTTATTTTTAAATATTTTGTATTATAACTCAACCCATAAAATAATAATTCATAAAAAAATAATCTTTTTAACCAAAAAAATATAGTGAAATGAATCATCAATACGTCTAACCTACGTTATATAAATCTCCACAATTGGACTAAATCATTAAAGCAAGTCTTTATTATTTCCACCAAGAACCATAATAAAAATGATATCAAGAATCCAATTACACAGTTGTATTTATTTATAAATATAAATGAAGAAGAAGTTCAACAAATTGTGTCATTACAGCAAAAACATTAAACAAAACCCCTCTTCGTTGGCACAACAAAATCCCAAAAATCAGAATTTTCTTCATCTTTTTTAAATCAAGAAAGAGGGGTTCATCTGCACCACCCACCAAACCATTCAACTGCATTGTTTCCCGGTGCCACAAAGGTTCTTTACTTCTTTCAATCCCTAATCTTTCAATTCCAACAAAAGATAATTGATCCGTCTTTTATTCAATTTTTCCTTTTTGGGTATTGTTTCTAGGGTTTGTTCTTGGGGTTTGGAAGAAAAAAGATTGAATTTTTCGTTGTGTTTTTTTTTGAAGAAAAGAAGGGGGAAATTTGTGGGAAGTGAAGAAAGATAAGGGGGTTAAGGGAGTGTGTGATTTAGTGGTGATCAGGTCTTCTGTGTGTGGAAGAAGGTCTGAAGAAATATGAGTGCTTCAAGGTTCATAAAGTGTGTTACTGTTGGTGATGGGGCTGTTGGAAAGACTTGTTTGTTGATATCTTACACTAGTAACACTTTCCCCACGGTGAGAATTCATTTAAGTTTTGGATTATGGGTTTTTGTTGATTTTTTATTTTATTTCATGTTGTTGGTGTTCTTGATTTGATAGGTTAAAGATTTTTAATGTTTTTTGGGGCATTTGTTAGTTAATTTGGATAGATGTTTACTTCATAAAAAGATTATGAATTTACTTGAATTTTCTGTTATTCTTGTTCTTGAGTTAGTTGTAAAAAGTGGAATCTGTATATGATTGAATCTTTTAGGGAGTCAAATTTGAAATTTGGGTTAACATTTTCTAGATAAAGATGATGAATTTGTCTGGATTCTTTTAATTTGTGTTCTTGTTTCAATTGGTTAAATATTTTAATGCTGTTCTGGTTGATTCCTATCTTATTCATGAAAAAGAATAGCCTGTATGGTGAGATTCTTTTAGGGTGTCCAATTATTCATCTTGATTTAATATTATATGGATGATGCAGATAAAGAATTTGCCTGAATATTCTTTAAATTGTATTAGTGTATTCTGGTTGTTTTTCATCTAATTTAGGAAAAGGAGAATAAGTGTATGGTGATATTCTTTTTGGGTATAGTATCCAATTTGGTTTGAGATTTTTTATAATAATATTTTCTCTTGAATTTATCGTGTTTATGAACGAAGATTTAATTGCTCTTCTGGTCGGTTCTATCTTTGTTTATGAGAGGAAGTAGCTATACAATCACATTCTTTTCTGGTACCCAATTTGGTGTATGATCAAACTTTTTTCTGTTTTTTTTTTTTTTACCATACATTTAATTATTTGATTAGTACATTTTGTCAAATTTATGAATAGGATTACCAGTACAATAATGTGAGTCTTTTTGGTATCCAATTCGGTGTGGTACTTCGTACTTTGTTGATAAAGATGAAGAGTTTTTTGTCGTTCTCGATTTTGATTTTTAAATTATTTCACAGTTTTTACATCCATTTTATGTCTAATGTTCAAAAGGAAGAATTGTATACGATGACATTCTTTTCGAGTTATCTGTGCTAAACTCTTTGTTGATTGTGGTTTAAACAGGATTACGTCCCAACGGTATTTGATAATTTCAGCGCTAACGTAGTTGTCAATGGAAGCACGGTTAATCTAGGCTTGTGGGACACTGCTGGTAACCTTTTGAAAATATGTATTAATTTAGTTCGTAATATTTGTTTGATTCGTATATTGATCATGTGTTGACTGTGTTCTGCGAAACAGGACAGGAGGACTATAACAGATTAAGACCGTTGAGTTATCGTGGTGCCGATGTTTTCATTTTGGCGTTCTCACTCATTAGCAAGGCCAGCTATGAAAACGTCTCCAAGAAGGTGAAATTCTCGTCATTTTTCTTGTAAAAATTAATAAATAAATAAAATCTTTATGTAATTTAATTTGGACTTAAAGTTGTTGCTTTCTTTTCTTTACAGTGGATTCCCGAATTGAAGCATTATGCCCCTGGTGTCCCAATTGTTCTTGTTGGGACGAAACTCGGTGAGTTATATCACGAACATTCTTTTTTCAACCATAAAAGCTCTATGTCTATAATATGATTTTAAATTTTAAAAATAGAAAGAACATCAGTTGTTTTTGTAAATTTTTGTGAGAGTTTATTGTTCCAAAACTTATATGCTTCCATGTAAATTAAAAAAATAAAAGATCTTTTTCGCATTAGAAGTCATTAAAAGCATACAACAATACGAGATAACAACACGATCATGCATTTTTTAGTGCATCGTTTTGGCCCGTCTGATCAACTGATTGTATTGATTCGGGTCTATAAGATCGTGTTTTTTCTTCTTTTTTCTGATTATGCTTATGTCCTTGACCTATGATGTAATTATTCAAGCCTATTATACTTCTAATAGAATTGAGTTTCTAATGGATTGTAGATCTTCGGGATGATAAGCAGTTCTTTGTAGATCACCCTGGTGCAACTCCCATCACTACTGCTCAGGTGCTAAACTCATGCCCGAAACTAGTATAACTGATTAGAATAGAGGTTGCAGTTTTGACCCGTTTACTTATAAACGGGTCAACCCGTGTGTAAAGTTGTTTGATTGTTTCTAATGCAGAATGATATATCTTGACTTTTTACAGGGAGAGGAATTAAAGAAGACAATTGGTGCTCCTGAGTACATTGAATGTAGTTCAAAGACACAGTTGGTAAGTTCAATGTTTATTTATTTATTTTTTTAATTTTATTTTGTGATGTTAAGTACAAATGCGTTTTTTTTTTCAGAATGTGAAGCAAGTATTTGATGCGGCCATTAAAGTGGTTCTGCAGCCTCCAAAGGCGAAGAAAAAGAAGGGAAAGGCCCAAAAAGCATGTTCGATATTGTGATCAAGAAGATGAAAACCGGTTGTATTTCACTGTTGTTTCACACTTATCTCGTCTTGAATTCAATTTCATATGTTTGTTGATTTTGTTGTATTTTGATCTCTAAGTACTTGAAGATCTTGGTGTACTAATACTGTATCTTGGTCGAAAATTTGTATCTTAATGCTCGTTATTGTTTGTGGTTGTGTCGTGTTGCTCATTTAAGTTGGAATATCGCGATCGCCCATTTAATCAATGACTTGATGAAAATGATCTTTATATGATTGAAAACACTTGATGTTGAAAACTAAAAGTGAACTTAAGCATAGTTTATATGTGATGGTATTGGTATTTCAATTTTCAAACCAACCACTGCAAACTCATTATTTCCCAACTTTGCAATAGAAGATATTAACTGTATATAACAACAATTCAAGTCGTTCCTTAGGAACTGTATAACAATTGGTCAAAATGTTGCGCTTATTTACGATATTTCTTTTTGTCTAAAATACAAAGAGAGAGAGAGAGAGGAGAATAGAGAAGAAGAAGAAAGAGATAGCATGACGGGAGGGGAGGGGAGGGGACCACTAACTAACTGATGAAGGATTACGGTGGTTTAGGTATATTGATTGATGATGTCGGTCGGCGAGTGAAGCGGCTAGAGGTGGTTCCGACAAGTGGGATGGGGTTTTGCAGCTGTAAGCGGTGGGGGTAGTAATCACCGGCGGCAGAAATGACTCAGTGTCAACTGGTTTGAAGGGGGGGGGGGGGGGGAGATTTTCCTTTTCTCACTTTTGATCTAAATGCGAAGAAAAATAAAAAGGTTTTATGCAGGTTTTCGATGTTGACATTCGGAAACTACTTTTTATAAAATGAAAATTGTATTCACTGGTAACCAACATTTGAACATTGGTTTATTAGATTGTACATGTAACTGTATCTATTTCTCTATTTACCTAATCATTTTAGATGCTTTGTATGTTGCTTAGTTTTTTTGTCTTGCGTAGCATTGTCCGATAACTCTAATTAACCTCTCTTGGTATTATTCATGGGCACCCAGGAGTTTTATATTGGCTTAATGAATTGTGCATGTAACTCTATCTATTCCTTTATTTATGATCTTAACTAAAAGATAGCGATGGCTTTGTAGTTTATTATTTGACTATGTTTTATTCATGTAAGTAGAGATATTGTTTCGAGACATTTTGCTAGTTCAATAAAGATATTTCCATATCTTTTTGTTAACCAACCGCATTTGACCCGTTAGATGCAATAATTTAACAACTTTATCATGTTGGTTTATTTAGTTATGTTTTTTTTTTTTTTGTCAGGTAGGTAATAGGTTCACATTTATTGTTGATTGTTAGTTGTGCAGATCTTACACTGTCCCACTGCCGAACACTTTAATGGGTTTAGAATATTGTTAGCATTTGTTCATCATGGCTTCTTCTGCATTTTTATATGTTACTACTACATGCTCATACTTTGTTATTCAATGCTCTTGTTTTATAGGAATTTAATTTTATCAAACATTTAGTTTTATTTTTAGGTTAGACCTACCAGTGGACCTTGCTGAATGGGTTTTAAGAGCACTTTGCCTTCAAGCACACAAGTCCAAGAATTGATGTAGTCATGCGGTTGCAGCCAAGGTGCATTAAGAAAAACGAAAAAGATTCTTGCGACGTTGTACTCGTAACAACTTTGTATTTTGAATCATGTACTTAAAACTTATGTACATGTGTTAATGTTAAAGTTTTTGCGGGTTAATGCGCCGTAACGACCATGTTCCTGCCGCGTAGCACGGGTTGTGTTACTAGTTTCATATATACTCTCAAAAGTCAAAACTTGGTATAATATTATATTTCACTTAACATGATATCATAATATCAAATATACTTTGTTTAAATTTGAAAAAATGCATAATGTTCACATATTATGAATTGTACTTAATGGAATGTGTAAATATGAAATTCTAAGTATTTTGAATGAGTATACATTTGATATTATGGAAAAAACAAAATCATTATTATGGAAAAAAGTCAAAAAACTATAAGTGTGATAACTTAGTTATAGATGCAACTAGTATGTATATAGAAGAAATACATTATTTCAAAACAAATCTCAACAATGAGAAATGACAATTGGTGTGATAAATAAATGTCTTCATGCTTTTATGCATTTAAGCCCATGGCTATCACAAACAAAACCAGTGCACATCATTTATGAAAAACTTAACCATTCTTGTGACCCAAAAAAGCTCCCCATCACTTTCTTTCAGATTCAGCTCATTAATGAACTATCCTTTCATGTACAGTTTTAGTGCAATATTTATAGCATTATAATAGTATGTCTCATACAGAACAAACAAACCAACACCCTAAAGCAAAGTGTTCTCACAATATATACAAAAAAACATAACACTAAAAACATTATTTGATTATAAACCATAGTATTCTACCACTCGTCGGCCAGCATCAAGACGATGACAGTCCCTTTTAATTTATCAAAATTGTACCACCTTACTCTAGCTACCCACTAGTCGTACAAACCTAAAACGTGAAACTGAGGGGCGGGGTACTACTGTACATGACAAACGGATGATTCAAACAGTCAAGGAAGACTAACGAAGTTTATTCTGAGCAACAGCCTGGCAAAGCTCAAGCTCTTCATCATAGAACAACACTCGGTTGGAAGCATACGGTTTGCAGATTGGTTTCGGTACCAGAGATGGAACAATGTATGTAGGAGCAAATGCCGGTTCTTGAAATAAAACTGCCGCAATTTGGCGCATTTCAGTTAACTTTAGGCGCGAAGGGGGGCGGGGCCCATGCCTAGGTGCTTTTGGAGTGCTTGGTAGTTTTAAATCTTTGCTTTTACCGTCGCCCTTGCTATAACAAATTCAACATCATGTCATTAAATAATAGATCCATGAACAAAATGATAACATTCCATATAGATAAAGAAAGAGAAAAACAAACTAAAAGTTGAGATTTTTACCTTACGAAAGGCCAGTGTTCAGTTGGTAGAGGTGTTGATGTGCATAGCAATTCTTGCCGGGACCTATCTGGTGTGGTGTAGTTAAAATAGAATTGCCGAGCTATCACGACCTAATGAAATAAATATGCAAACAAATTTTTTTTAGAATTTGCTTATCTGTATGATCGTTAGATTATGGTGCGATTACAGAAATTAAGAAAGAGGAGAAAAGATAGAAAAAACTTACGGCTTTTCTGACTCTCTCGGATACATGGAAAACTGCTCTTAGTTGGTCATGGTGGAGGTGACAAAGTATCTTGACCTTGAATCACATAGAAGGGATATTAAAAATGCTAATAAAAGTGAACAAATAAGGATGGGTTAAATAATTTAGGTGCAACTTAGATTTAGAATAGAAATCAGATTACAATATACAACAAACATGTGTAATGCATGTAGATATAAAAAATGTAGCTGGTGATAATACTGATTGTTTTGGCCAAAGTTTCCTTCAATTAAAATAATAGATTTCATTTGTACAGCCAACAAACAGGTTTTATCTCATCATCCAACATCAACAATTGGTGTTGTCAAAGTCATTTATCTTTAAGCTGTTATCGGTCATAACTAGCTCAATTACACAACCTCAGAAAAGCCATATAATGACATTGTCAATCGCAAATCACGTTGATTTGATTATATGGCCACAAAAATCATTTGAGTAGACTTAGTGTTCTCAGTTGCACATTTATATGCCAGCATAGTTCATTAAATCAAGTTAACAGCACCATTGTTAATGGCAATCAGCGTACATTAGGTATCAGTTAATCTAAAGTAGATATGAAATGTGGGTTACCAGCAATTCCATAGGGAGGGATTCAAGCCTGGACTCATAATCTGACAAATCTCCATTAGGTTGTTGCATCTTGGGTGTTCTAGGTAAATTATTCTCCTTGACCAGATCAAGTGGTCCAGCCCGAGGACTGTATATAAACCTTTCAGGTGATAAAAGTATAGGAATGCCATTGGCACATTTATTCTGAACCACAGTATTCTCTGCATCCATAACATCAACCTTTCTCTTCCCAATATCTACACACGACTTCGAAGTCGACGCCTTGCTATTCCGAATCTGAGCAAGAGCACCTGCCTTCAAATACTTATTAGAACTATTCATCCGCCTCTTCCGCTTTGAAGACTTGGACGCTTTCTCTTTCGGCGACAGTTTGCCCATCCTACTTACTCTTTGCTTCCTCTACTACTTCTCAAATCCAAGTTATTTAAGTTATTAAATAACTTGTGGCACATTTAACAGCTAGTTCACCTAAACCAGTGACATCACATCAAAAACTTAATCCTTAAACTAAAAAATAATCCCCAAAATTAAGTACATCACAAAAAAATTACTAAAATACAAAACTAGAAGAACAGCTATAAAAAAAATAAAAAGTTATTAATTAAAAAAAAGCAGATAACAACCTATAAACTTGAAGATACAACCGAACTGTATCGATAACTAGCAACCGAAAAACCTAAAATTAAAGCTACAACAAGCACATAGATTAGACTATATCATCATACATATACATTAAATCCGTCAATAATCATAAACGAGACTTCGTAAACAGATTAAACGAGCAGAAACAGATACATATATACATATATATACATACACATAAACAATCAATCAATCAATTCATCAATTCATATCGAATTAAACAACAATAATAAGCAAACGATAACTGAACTGAAAGTATAAAGGAGGAAGGAAGGAAGTATACGAACCTAGAGAGAGAAAGTAGAGAGAGAGAGAGGATGAACAAATTGGGGGAAATGGAGGTTGCTAGGGTTTTAAATCTGCAATTTGAATTTATTCTGATTGCCCGCCAAATTTATTTTATTTTGTCATTTTATTTTTGGAAATGAAATAAAAAAATAAAAACGGTAGATCTTTATGCTGACGTGGCGGAATGTTAGTGGATGAGTGGTGAAGACGTGTACGTGAGTTATGGAGAATCCAATGTCTGTATTGTGTCCCACTCGGGCCTATCATACGGCCGTAAATCGCGGCGTATTTTTTCAAAATATTTATTATTATATTTAATCACATTATTTGGTGTTTTAAATTAAAAATTAGTGTGACTTTTTTCATACTCTTAATTATATTAATCAAGGATCAATGCATTTAAATAAAAAGCGTCAATATCATAAATGATGGTCAATGGTCAATAGTCAATACAACTTTGGTTTTTCTTTTTTTCTTTTTTTTTTTTTTCTGCAGCAAGTGAAAACATCTAACAAGAAGCTAGACAAGTAAATACAAAAGATTGGTTGGCCCAAACTTTTAACTTATTTGGTATATATAAGTTTTTTTTGAAATGTAACTTTTATAAAAAACACGGAGACCGAGCCAAAAAGCCGGCTCACAAAAACAACCTACAACATATACAACGGAAATTTACACCATTCGTCCCAACTTAAATCTTTATGTTTCGGTCTATTCCTAAGCCAAAGATAACCAAACGACTTTAATTCTCCCATAATATCTTCACTTCTACCGCGGCCATTAGAAAAGATTTTTTCATTCCTTTCCCTCCATATGCACCAACACCCTATCATAATGAGACCTTGCACCAAATTCTTTCCTTCCTTATCGAGATTGCATGACTTATGGAAGTCAGCCACATCATTGAAGCCGAAAGCGAACATAGGAGGCAGCCGCACCCAGTCACAAAACTTCTGCCAAACCCTTAAGATCAGTGCACAGCCCAAAAATATGTGATTTGTACTCTCTTCGTTTTCTCCACAGAAACAACAGCTAAGGTCAGAAATTTGAATGTTACGATGAGCCAGAGCCAATCTAGTCGGTATTTTGTTCTGCAGCGCTCTCCAAAAAAAGATTCCACACTTAGCCGGAACCCAAGACACCCAATCCGAGATATTATTCAAGGTGGCATCATTATCTTTGATGAGAATACTCCTAATCGCAGCCGCTGAAAAACTACCCACCTGATCCCCTATCCACTTCCATTTGTCTTGCTGATCCGAAACGCTGACATCCCTGAGAAGGTGCACCAGCTCGATGAAATCCGATTGATCTCTCTCAGAAGATAACTGGCAAGACCAGCTCCAAACTTGCTCCGAGTGATGCTCCCCATACTTCAGCCTGTCAGAGATGAAACAGGATTTATCGCTCTCTTTCTCGTATAAATTAGGCCAGATGTGCATAAGCGGTCGGTCTCCGATCCAAATATCCGACCAAAATCTAGTGTTCTTCCCATTCCCTGGAATACTTTTAATGCAAGACGTTAATCTTTTCACTTTCACTATGTTTCTCCAAACTCCAAAAACATTAGAGTTCATTGGCAAGCTCGACCATTTCTTACCCGACCCGTGTATAGCCCCTATAACCGATTTCCATAGGCTTTCTTCTTCAACTTTGAACCTCCAAATCCATTTAGACAGGAGAGAAAAATTAATGTACTTGAGTTTGCACAAGCCCAACCCCCCAAGTTTTTTTGGAAGCGCCACCCGGTTCCAAGACACCCAATGCATCTTCTTCACTGAGTCATTACCAACCCAAAGAAACCTTTTCATCAACGATTCGAGTTTCTCCACAACTTTGACAGGAGCCTTGAACAAAGAAAGGTAATATATAGGCAAGCTCTCCAAAACCGCTTTAATTAATGTGACTCTACCACCGATAGAAAGAGATAAAGCCTTCCATGACGAAAGTCTTTTTTGAAAGGTTTCCACCACCGGGTACCAATTATTTATCATGTTCATATTAGCTCCAACCGAAATACCAAGATACCTAAACGGGAACGTACCTGTCCTACACCCCAAAATTGATGCCATACCTTCAGTTTCTTCTTCGTTAACCCCAAGCCCGAACAGATTCGACTTATGGAAGTTTTAAACCTGAACATATGTGGAAAATCCTCAAAATTCTAGCAATCGTTTGAATATTCTCCTTGCTCCATTCCCCCAGAATTAGCGCATCATCCGCATAAAGAAAGTGCGAAACCACCGGACCTCCGTTAGGCGCATTGATCCCTTTAAAAAATCCGGAGGAACACGCGTTGGAAATGAGACGAGATAGAATTTCCATGACCATCAGGAAGAGAAAAGGAGAAATAGGATCTCCTTGTCTCAAACCCTTTTGACATTGGAATTCAAAAGTGGTAGAACCATTAACCAACACCGCCGATCTAGCCGAAGAAAGGATCCCCTCCATCCATAAACGCCATTTAGCCGGGAACCCCATCTGATCCATGACGTCAATAATGAACTTCCAATTAACGTTGAGGTATTTTTAAATGACTACAAGTTATTTAATAACTTACATACTTGTTTTCGTAATTTCATACACAAATGATAGGAGGATTCAAATGTTTTTCTAACCTGCCTAGTTCTCATGTTAGACTATTTTTAATTAAGAGTGTTCATGGTTTGTTTAACCATTCAAACCGATTATGAGTTTGGTTTTAAGGGTTGTTTCGTCTTTAGTAAGATCGGTTTTGCAATTCAAAAGGGGGTTGCAGCGCAACTTGTTGCCCGTTTACCTGTCATTTGTTTGTTATTTGTTATTTTGGCATTTTAATGAATTTGAAATATTGTGATTTAAAAAAAATGACTTATTGATCGTGATATTATAAATGCTCAAACCAACAATTATTTTATGGTAAACTAAATCAAATAGGACGAATCAAAGTTTGAACACATATGCATGAGTTAACAACCCATGTACAACAAACAAGAAGCGGGACTAAACAAAACTTGAATTGCATCCAAAAATCAAAAGTGCACATCATTTGTTATACGGGTCTTATAAGGTTACAAAGGTTGTATAACTTATGATACTACACCTCACTTTCATATCAGCCATTTTAAGTAATGTTATACGTTCCGTGTAAGGTTATATTGGTCGTGTAACAATTCGAACTATATAACTTTTGCAGGCCACCTTAAATGATTGGTATAACAAGTTGTATAAAACTCATTTAATCACAGCATTGTCTAGTAGGTGGACAATGTTGTATGACTGTATAACCTAAGCTCATCATGAAAATATATAACCCAGTTTTATTTAATAACACCTTACATTCTATTTGTGATTGTTGCAAATAGAAAATAAAAGGTTAGCCAAAATAGGAGTTTATTATTGGTAAAAAAGAAAAGAAGCATTACCCGTATACAGTTTAGACTTATAAATAAAATAAAATAAAATGGAACGGGTCAGGGTCTCGAGTGTTGGTGTGGATGAGTGGATCCGCTTTGTGCGGGTCAGGCCATGTCCCCTTACCCGTATACAGTTTGGACTAAAAAATATCTGTTATTTTTAAGGAGTTTCAGTTTAAATATTTTAGAGATAAATGTCAAATATAACCTTAATCTTTGATATCTTACTTTATAAGTATCTTATTTTTATGGAGTTTTGTGAATAGTTTTTAAATTATAAACAAAGGGAATTTATGAAATTAAGTGATTTGGGTTGTGTTTTGAAGGGGGGGGGGGGGGGGGGGGGGGGATATGCTAGTTAAACCAATGTTTTAAAAACCGGTTTTTATGTCATACCAGGTTGGGCTCTAAAATGGTTCAACCGGTTGAACCAGGTTGTATCGCGCGGTTGAACCGGGTTACTAATTAACCCTATAAATTCCATAAAATACAAATTCATCTAAAAAACAATCTAATCTCAACTATGATTTATGTAACTGATCATAGTTTTATCTAAAATCAACTATTTTTATTGTAAACTATTAAACATTTTAAGAATATTTTTATTAGTTATAAACAATATTGCATTGTACATGAATTTTATGTGAATGATATAAGGAAAAATTGGTGGCACGGGAATTTTGGCAAAGGCATATGACTGGTTATGAGGAGATGTATTCTTCAATTGTGGATGTATTGATTTTCCAGTATATTATTAGTCTGGTAATATAAAGAGAGAATTGATATGCGTCTTATGAAAGTTATGTATCACTTGATACTAAAAGTTTACATGAAAGTCCCTTAAGGATTTAAATTATCAAAATCATGTAAAATAAGTTCTCGAGAACGATATGATCGTTGTATACAAATTCATATTTGAATATAACTGGAACTCATGATGAGTATATTAAAGCATTTAAGTGCTTATAATGTTAGTTGAAACAACTTATGGATGTAATTCTTGTGCACCAATAAACATACATAGAAAATGTGTACTCGGTGATTATGGTATCTCAATGTACAATGTACAAACATGGTACAATATGGATTTTATAAATGAAGCAAGTGTTCAAGACATCTTTGCATATGATATAGAAATCAATGAAGACGTTTATGTGATGGAACTCCTAAAGAGTGTATGTACATACACAATTAGTCAAAATGGAAAGAAGTATGTGAATGATTGTAAATGTCTAAGGCATTGATTTCAAAACCTCAGCAATGAATCTTTATAAAGTTAAAAGAGATTTGTATGGACTAAAATAGTAGAGTCGAGTGTGATATAATCGACTTACTGATGAGCTTCAAAAGAGAAATACATATAGTGTCGTTGATCCATTTGTCTTTGAATATCCTAAAGAGATCAAACTGAGCTCAAATTTTTAAACAAAGAATTTGCAAATAAATATGGCATTAAAAATTTATGGCTCAATATGTAAAACATGCATTTGTATTATTATCCATCAATCATGATACATCTAGAAGATGTTGGACATCTGATACCGAAAAATCTTATGGCGTAAATACATTTAATGATGGCCATGTAGTTGCTATAGAGAATGACTCTTATCAACTCCTATCAAAGAAGTGCCATAGTTAAATACGAATTGCATTAATATACCTTGGTAGTTATACACAAACATATGCCATTAAATTCATTGACAAGATATAACTCGTGTATTGTCACAACCCCCGACCCCACCCTGGGAGAGGGTGTCACGCCCTAACTGATGGCGGAAACATCAGGGCATGGCACTGAGCGAAACAGATTGTTCAAGAGAATCCACAACAACTATTAAATGTCAATATATTTAACGTTAATATCCCATACTACTAACATATAGAGCAATAACAGTTATTACAGATATCAAGTCTCATAAACAAATCCATTCCGACAACTCAGATTTATTTAGCGTGTTTCTAGACTTCCTAACTTAATTCAGCATAGCATCCTATCAACCTGTCACATACGTTAAAATAAAGTCAATACATAAACTGTAAATGTGAGTACACAAGTTTGCATAGCATATAGTAGTAAAAACGTTTACGCATAACCAGCATGTATCACGAAATGGGCGAAGCATGTAACTACCAAACAATGATTACAAATTAACCACGAGATTGCGTTGTAGAGTATGCGCGACACATGTTCAGCGAACACATGAAGTAAGGAGATGTGATCCCTAGCAACCCCTGTCCACGACAGGTGCTGAGTCCAAACTATAGTACTATCGTTGCTAGAGGCGGTATAGTGTAACACTGTATAAGCATAGTACAAGCATTCATAGATCACGTATAACATGAGGGAGCGGTTAGCGTTATAAAGTGTTTGCGTTGTGTGTTGTGTTTTTGATATAAAACGTATGTAACACCCAAAAGTGCGTTAAAGAAAATGGGTTCGAGTATACTCACATTATGTGTTTAACAAGTAAACACAAGCTTGATTGGATTGAAGGGAGCGCGTTGAGTTAGCCTGAGTATGGAAACAGTAGCATAAGTCGTTTGAACAGTGCGTAAACAGATTGTCGAATGGTATAGTGTTCGTATGGTGATCCGAACGGATGAGCATAATCCATTCGAGCGGATGGTCATCCGGACGGATGGTCATCCGGGCGGATGACCATTCGAATGAGCGTGTGGTGTTTTGGAAAATTGTTAAAGTTTGAAGTCTGGTCAAATCGTTTAAACATTGGAAATTATAAAGGGACAGGTCACCAGGTCGGATGGTCATCCGGACGGATGGTCATCCGGTCGGATGGCCATTCGAGTGAGTGGTCTATTATTTTGAAAATTTTACAAGTTTTCCAATAAAAATTTGAAGTTTAACGGAGACGGCGTGACGACGTGTCAAACAACGGAAACACACCAAGTCCAGCTCTTTCGGTCGAATGGTCTTAGCCCATTCGATCAGACTCACTGTTCTTGATGAAGATTTCATGTCTGATCCGTTAATCGGTCATCTCTCTGGTGGAAATCCGTTTTCAAGTCGGCTCTTAACTAAGGGACGAGTAGAGAGTCTGAATGAGTCCAGATTCCATCAGTTTTGAGTAGAAAAGTGAAGAAAAGTAAAAAACAGATGAAAAGGTGTTGAAATCTTGTTGAGATTAAGTTAAAAAGTGTGAAATCCTTTAGATCTATAACCAATCTCGATCAAATGGTGTTCCTTAACCGTTTGTTGGAGCAAAACAGGTGGAAACCACTTTCAAGAGGTCTAAATCAGTGATTTCAGAGAAAAAGCAAGTGTTTGTGTGTGATTTTGATGAATAAGATGATGTAGAAGTGATTAGAGATGAAGTTTGTACAAGATTTGAGAAGAAAAACTTACAAAATAGCCTTGAATCACGATTAAGAGTGACTAAGGGAGACTGAGCGGATGGAGGTGTCAAATCAGAGAAAGGAAGGTGTACGGCGGTATTTATAGAGGTAGGGTGGAGAGTTAAGTCGATGCGCGTTGTGGCGTTCGGTCGGATGGCCATCCGGACGGATGGTCATCCGAACGGATGGTCATCCGGTCGGGTGCCCATTCGATCGGATGTCCATTCGGACTACCGAGTTGCGTTTGTTAGTTTTCCAACTTTCGTTTCGTTTGTTAAGCTTTGCGTTTAAGCGAGTTGCGAGTGTGCGTTTGAGCATGTAAGCGTTGCGTTGATAACCACATAACATTTAAACAAATAATCACACAAATAACACACATAACATAAGTAAATCCGCGATTCGAGTTTGCGTTGCGATAGCGTTTAGTCTAACAAGCGATGTAACATGCGATAAAATGTGTTTAAATAGTGAGCGTTGTAAACAACGTTTAAATGCGATAACTGCGCTTTGAATAAGCGCTGTAATAGGCGTTTAAAATGCGTTGAAAATAGTTTTAAAATGTAGTTCAACCTTTTTGCGTTAATCGAAATCTCGGGAGTACAAACATTTACGAAGAAAAGACATCGATAAGTAACGATCCGAAAAGTCGGGTTGTTACAGAGGGAGCCGTTTACCAGTCAAGTGGTACCGGTGTTTATTAAATACGCAGCGGAAATTTTTTCATCAGGATTATAGTTAGGAAATAATTTTAGAGTTTGTAAAACACCAAAGTTTTAATATTAAACAAATGGGCTAAACCCCATACTCCCTTCAAATGTTTTTTAGGGATAACCCAAATAAATAAAACATAAATTTCTTCTTTTATTCAGGTATTTATAGCCACTTTATTTAAGCCTTCAGTGCTCCATAACTGACTTCTATTTTCTTTACAGCAAGTTACCTGAAACGTGTTTTGAAAACATTTTATCAGTAATAAAGACTGGTGAGTTCTTTCTATTTTTATAAAAATATATTGTTATACTTTACAGCATTAAGGTTTGTATATTTGTTTATATTACCCAAAACTCAATCAGTATTTGTCACATGGTGGCAGTTTCGATGTGACAGTGGTCATATCACTCATTGGCCCACTTTCGTCCAATAGTGAAGTTTATCAAGTAATTATATCTTACTATTATTCAAAGGTATCTGTCACTAGGCGATTCTCGTGACGGTGGCCATATCACTGTTAATCATTCTTTCAACTAGTGATTGTGGTCGTATCACTGTTGATCGTTCTTTCAACTAGTGACTCTGGTCATATCACTGTTGATCATTCTCTCAACTAGTGACTCTGGTCCTATCACTGTTGATCATTCCCGTAACTAGTGACTCTGGTCCTATCACTGTTGATCATTCCCTCAACTAGTGGCTCTGGTCCTATCACTGTTGATCATTCTCTCAACTAGTGACGCTTATCAAATAATGTATACCAAATTTCACATATCGGTAGTAATTGTTGAATACATAACCCAACTATACATGTATAGTAATAGATTACTGAGTGAACTTCAAGTTTTGTCCTTTATCTATATAGTCAATTTCAGGCTGTGTCCTTTGTCTTTAAATTTGATGAGTTTTGTACTTTATGTTTTAAAATGCTACATGTTATACCCTTTAGCCCTATTTTTTCAGTTAAACATGACCATGTGCAGATCACATGAGGGCAAATCTGTCATTTATTACATCCTTCACATTTCCCCCAGTATATACCCTCCCAAACCCCTAACCGTTCACATCTGCACAACACTAGACAATCTTGAACGAGTCAAAATGCTTATTCAAGACAAAACACTCACCAATCACATGAAAGTACGCATCTTGTCGTCTTCTCCATGTGCTACAACCCACAACTCTCTGTACTTGATTTCTTTTCACTCGCTTTCAACCTCTGTTTTCTCTAGTAATCATCAAAAGATCTGTTTTTCTCTGTCTCTCTAGATTCATGCTTTTAGTTGATTCTATTAAATGATTTATTCGATTGGACCTATATTCATATCAGCTCTGTTTGATTTTATAAGTTTTTGTTCCTCTGTTTGCTTTTAGTTTGTACACTCTATTTGATTAATTTTGTCTTGAATTGAGGGAAAATGAAGAATTTAGAATCAGAGCGAGCCTTTATCATTGAGAGTAATGAAGATGAAGACATATTCAATTAGAGGAGAAAATGATGGGAATGAATTAGAATTATCAAACTATTTAGTTGATAAGCCTTATTTTTGTGTTTTTGAGTTGTGCAGATGTAAACGATCAGGGGTTTGGGAGGGTATATATTGGGGGAAATGGTATGGGTGTAGTAAATGACAGATTTGCCCTAATGTGATCTGCACATGGTTATATTTAACTGAAAAATAATATGGGTTAAGGGTAAAGGGTATAACGTGTAACATTTTAAAACATAAAGTACAAAACTCATCAATTTTAAAGACAAAGGACACCGCCTAAAATTGACTATATAGATAAAGGACAATACTTGAAATTCACTCTAGATTACTATATAATAAATAGAATATAATGTATTATATATAAATACATATTTCATTTGTCTATTAAAATATTATTGTAACATTATAATATTTAATGTTGCGATATATATTTAATTACACGTAATTATATTATATTATATTATAATGTTATAATACATATAATATATTATGTGTGTTGATATTATATAATATAAATTAATATATATAGTTATATTATAATATATCTTAACATAATCTTATATACATTATGAGCCAAATTTTTCAATAGTGATTCTCTAATATAACTAATGATCCCGTTTATTTTAATATGTTTATTAATTATATTTTCTTTAATATAACTAAAATACTTTAATAATGATTAATAAAGCTCTATTTTATATACACACTAAATTTATTAATAATTTAATATAGTAATGTAAAAATAATATTAGTTATAGGTTATGGCTACTGGGGCACAATTCCCCCGTGCTTGTGGCCATGCTACTATTGGCTAACTTTTTGGCCGATAGTAACGAGTGTCAAGTAATGTATACAAAACCCCATATACTGGAAGCTATGGCAGAATATAAAAACTTAATCATTGTAAGTATAAGTTTATAACTGATAAACATTTAGGGTTTTGTAAAGCATTTTTAAATATAACTGTATCACAAAAAGGTGATAAAAAGAATAATGACTCACTTTGTAACTTTAGGGTTCAACTAAACGCCTCCTGGTATAATCTTGGGTATAACTCCTGAGCTATTTAATAAAATATATAATGCACTCGCGTTAAGCATAATAACCCAATTCAACTATATCAATACGTCACGAGACAGAACCCCAACGTACTTAGTCGGGCAGAGCCTTGACTTGCGTTGCTGGGTTCTAGATCAATCGGACAGGGTATCGACTCAGTGATCAGGGGTTAAAACACTTAAAAGAGGGCATAGCTTTGGAGTATTATAGGTATAATACTTTTAAGAAAAAAAAATTAGAATTTTAGAATGAAAGATAGAGAGGGCGGGAGGCAGAGAGACTTGAGCAAACAAAAAGGTTGATGTGCACCTCCTATTTATACATGTCACACCCTAACCGATGACGGAAACATCGGGACGCGGCACTGAGCGAAACAGATTGTCAAGAGAAATTCCATAACAACTAAATTACCGGATAGTTAATATTATGTCCCATACCATAACCTATCAAGCAATCAATTATTACAGACTTAGATATTCTCAAAACAAAACATTGTTCCGACAACTCAGATTTAAATAAATAAATTGTCTTTGTTTCTAGACTCTCCTACTCGATTCCATGAAAGCAAGCAACATCCTAGCATCTCAAACACCTGTCACATATGTTTAAAATAAAGGTCAATACACAAAGTGTAAAGGTGAGCATACAAGTTAAATAGTATAATATAGTTCGAAATATTTTACGCATAACCAACATGTAACATGTAACAAAGTGAAGGCTAGTAGGTTATCGACAGAGAAATATGCACAAACGTGACTGCGAGTTGTAGAATGCGCAACACATATCCCCACTGGGACACGTGAAGTAAAGCCCTTAACAACCCCTGTCCACGACAGGTGCTGAGTCCAAACTATAGTACTATCGTTGCTAAGGTGTCAGGCAACAATCACTGTGTTAACATAACATACAAGCATTCATCGAATAACACGTAACATGCAATAACGGTCAGCGTATAAATAGTGTTTGCGTTGTGTGTCGATTGTGATTTGAATAAGTAACGTATGTAACACCCAAAAGTGCGTAAAGCAAAAGGGGATCGAGTATACTCACTGATCGTGTTTAACAAGTAAACACTCTCTTGGATTGAAGGGAGCGCTGAGAGATTAGCTTGAACAATTAACGATAGCATAAGCGAAGAACGGCGCGTAAAACGGTGCAAAAGAACCAAGTGTCAAACGGTAATCCGATCAGATGGCAATCCGATCGGATGGTCATTCGATCGGATGTCAATCCGTTCGGATGGTCATCCGATTGGATGGCCATTCGGTCGGATTGACATTTTGTTTGGTAAGGATGTGTTTGTGTATGATGGCTTTGAAGTTTTCGTTGTAGCATTTTGAAAACAGAGAAGTTTCTCTACCTTTCAGGTCGTTCGATCGAATGGCAGTTCGATCGGGTGGCGATACGTTCGATGAGGTATTTCTCAGAGAACAAGTTCACAGCAGGATTGTCACTCGATCGGATGGTCTATCGATCAGATGGCAATCCGTTAGAAACTGACTATACATTGAACATGTTGAAAAATTGTTAAGTGTTGAACCTCAAGTGCAATCCAATCCGATCGGATTGCAGTTCGATCGGATGGCAATCCGATCAGATGGCAATCCGATCGGACGGCAATCCGTCCCAACGAATCTGATCATCTTGAACTTGATTATTTTGAAAGTTTGCGGTTTGTTCGAGACTGTTTGACAACGTACTAAACAACAGAAACTCCACCAAGACCCAAGTCACCCGATCGAACAGGAATCACCCAAACTCGACCAGTTAACCGGTTCGTGATGGTTGGTTCATGTTTAATCCGAAATCGGTTGTCTCTTTGATAGAAACCATATCTTGAACCAACACTTCACTAAGAATGAGTAGAAGATCAGAATAAGCTCCGATTCTATTGATTTTGAGTGCATTGAGTGTAAAAGAGTTGAAAGAAAGTTGAAAAAATTTCTTTCAATCCTCTTAACCTTGAAAATGTTTAGATCTATGCAAAATCGTTGTTTATTCATGTGGAAATCCTTCATATCTAAGTTGTTCTTGGTGGAATGAAGCCAAATCTTGAAGTTCATAAGAACTCCATGATGACATCATCCTAGAACACCTCAAATCCGCTGATTTCACGGTTAAAAGTTAAGATTCAAATGTGAAAAAGATGGAGGAGTGCGTGTAGATCATAGAAGTACAAGATTTGAGTTGGAAACTTACAAGAATCGCGAGAAATCGAGAGAAAAGAGGACTTGAGCGAGCTGGTCGAGTGAGAGAGCTGTCACATCACAAATGATGTGGCAGGAGGGTATTTATAGGTTGCCAAAAAGGGAAATGAGGGTAAGTGTTGGATAGGATGCACCTCGATCGGATGGCCATTCGATCGATTGGCCATTCGATCGAGTGGCTCCGACGAGTTGTGTTTTGGCGTTTCGTTTCGCGTGTTTAGCTTTGCGTTGCGTTTAAGCGAGTATGCGATGTGATAGTGTTAGACAATAACTACGATTACCTCAATCAAAACCCGCTATATCTAACATACAATCATCCTAAGTAAATTGCGTTTAGTGTTTGCGGTTAGACTACGATTGCGATAGAGTTGCGATTGCGTTTCGATTAATCACCATAAAACATAAAGTAAACATGCACAAGTAACACATAAATAGCACACACACGTAAAACAATATCCAGAAAGCATAATTCGAATTGCGAATGCGATTGTGATGCGATAAAAACATGCGATAAACATCGATTATACCTCGATTATTCACAGTTACTCCACATAATACAACTAAAGTAAATAAAAATAAAAGACTCGATTGCGGTCAAAGAGTCAAATCAGTAATTGAGCAAGGAGTGACAGATCGCAATTATTAATCTTTTCTTCCTTTGACTTCAATCTTGACTTTGACTTTGACTTTCGAAACACGGGGTGTTACAGCCTCCCCTAGTTAAGGGAATTTCGTCCCGAAATTAGGCTTTAGCCGTAACAAACAACTGCGGGTACTTCGCCTTCATGTCGCTTTCGAGTTCCCAGGTGAACTCGGCGCCGGTTTGCCTTCTCAGCGAACCTTCACAATGGGAATGCGTGAGCGCCTGAGCTTCTTGGTTTCTCGGTCCATAATCTCGACAGGCTTCTCCACGAAGTGTAATGTTTCGTCCACTTGTAGATCCTCCAGTGGAACTTGTAAATCATGCTCGGCCAGACTCTTTCTGAGGTTCGAAACATGGAAAGTCAGGTGGACTTTTCTAAGTTCCTCCAGTAGTTCGAGGCTATAGGCCACTTTTCCGATCCTCTCCAGAATCTTAAAAGGTCCCACATATCGAGGCGCGAGCTTTACTTTCTTGCCGAATCTGACCACATCCTTCCAAGGAGATACCTTTAGGAGTACGTTATCGCCAACGTCACATTCAAGGGGCTTACGGCGTCTATCGGCGTAACTTTTCTGACGACTCTGAGCTTTCAACAGATTGTCTCGAATTTTGAGAATTTGGCAGTCGTTTCTTGCAACAGCTCAGGACCGGTTATTGCGTGTCTTCGATCTCGTGCCATACAATAGGCGATCGACATCTTCTTCCATATAATGCCTCAAACGGTGCCATTTGAATGCTAGAATGATAACTGTTATTATACGAGAATTCGACTAAAGGTAAGTATGCGTCCCAATTACCACCGAAATCTATGACACACGAGTGGAGCATGTATTCAAGGGTACAAATCGTTCTTTCAGTCTGACCGTCGGTTTGGGGATGGAGAGCAGTACTTAGATTAAGCGTAGTACCAAGAGCAGATTGAAACGTTTCCCAAATACGCGAGGTAAACCGACCATCGCGGTCAGAGATGATGTCGCGAGGCGTCCCATTTCGACAAATGATCTCATCGGTGTAGATTCGAGCTAATTTCTCTACCTTATAGTCTTCTCGTATCGGTAGAAAATGAGCAGATTTAGTCAAACGGTCAACGACAACCCATATGCTGTCGTGACTTGATGGCGTGCGCGGAAGTTTCCTTATGAAGTCCCTAGCTATACTCTCCCATTTCCACATAGGGATCTCATGTTGGGCGAGTAAGCCAGAGGGTCTTTGATGCTCGGCCTTGACTTTCGAGCAAGTCAGGCACTTCAAAACATAGAGAGCGATATCCTTCTTCAGGCCCGGCCACCAGTATTTGTAGCGAAGGTCCTGGTACATTTTATCGGCACCGAGATGAATAGAGTATCGAGATTTGTGGGCTTCGTCCATCAGAATTTGTCGCAAGTCGGTATGCTTGGGTATCCAAATTTGGTCTAGATAGTGGAATATCCCATTCGATTTATTCACTAACTGGGCGCCATCGTTCAGAATCCTTTCCTTCTTCAAAGTGTGATCGGTAAAACAAGCATGTTGGGCTTCGCGGATGAGAGTTTCGAGATGATGCTGGGCTTGAACATTACGAACACTATGCAAATAGCTTCGTCTGTTGAGGGCGTCGGTAACGAAATTGGCTTTGCCAGGATGATAACGAATCTCACAGTCGTAATCATTAAGAAGTTGCACCCATCAGCGTTGGCGCATATTCAGTTCTTTTTGGCTGAGGATGTGTTGCAGGCTCTTATGATATGTGAAGATCGTACACTTGGTACCATAAAGGTAGTGTCGCCAAATCTTCAACGCAAAAACAACTCCGCCTAGCTCAAGGTCGTGGGTTGTATAGTTCTTCTCGTGGATCTTGAGCTGACGGGACGCGTAAGCGATAACCTTGTCCCGTTGCATGAGAACACAACCAAGACCTAGGTTCGAGGCATCGCATTAGACAACGAAATCGTCGTTTCCGTCGGGTAAAGCGAGTACAGGAGCATGGCAGAGCATATGCTTGAGGGTTCGAAAGGCAGTCTCTTATTCAGTTCCCCAAACAAAAGGCTTGTCTTTATGCGTGAGAGAAGTAAGCGGCACGTCGATTTTAGAGAATCCTTCGATAAATCGGCGATAATAGCCCGCTAGTCCAAGAAAAGAACGGACTTCAGACGGGTTCTTAGGTGTAACCCAACTCTTAACAGCTTCGATCTTCGTGGGGTCGACGTGGATACCTTGACTATTGACAATGTGACCGAGGAATTGAATCTCCTCTAGCTAAAATCACACTTGGAGAACTTGGCATAGAGTCGATTCCCTTGGAGTAGCTCGAGAACCAAACGTAGATGTTGCGCGTGTTTGGTTTTCGACTTGGAATAGATCAGGATATCATCGATGAACACGATGACGAAGCGGTCGAGAAAAGGTTTACACACGCGATTCATCAGAACCATGAAAACCGCGGGCGCGTTGGTTAAACCAAATGGCATAACAACAAACTTATAGTGGCCATAACGAGTGTGAAAAGCGGTTTTGGGTATATCCTCCTCTTGAATGCGTAACTAGTGATAGCCTGAGTGTAGATCGATCTTCGAGAAACACGTAGCACCTTGCAGCTGATCAAACAAATCATCGATTCGCGGCAGGGGATAGCGATTCTTGATCGTCAGCTTATTCAACTCCCTATAGTCGATGCACATCCGGAACGACCCATCCTTCTTTTTGACGAAAAGGACTGGTGCGCCCCAAGGAGAGGTGCTAGGGCGAATAAAGCCTTTGTCAAGTAATTCCTGGAGTTGACTCGAGAATTCGCGCATTTCAGACGGAGCGAGTCGATAAGGAGCTTTAGCAACAGGATTGGCTCCAGGAATGAGGTCGTTACGAAAGTTGATATCATGACTCGGAGGTAAACCAGGTAACTCATCAGGAAATATAAGAGGAAAATCACGAACAACAAGCACCTTGTCTATTTCCTTCTCTTTCTTTTCCTTCACCGCCACTACGATGTTAGCCAAGAAAGCTCTGTATTCCTTGCGGAGATACTTGCTCTCTTGGGTACATAACATAAGTTTGGGACCTTTCGAAGGAGTTTCACCATACACACAAAGTTGATCACCATTAGCAAGCGAGAAACAAATCATCTTATCGAAGCAAACAACTTCAGCATGGTTTTCACAAAGAAAGTCCATGCCTACTATGATGTCAAAACTACTGAGCTACATCGGAATAAGGTCGATAGGAAAGATGTGATTGTTGAGTTCGAGAGTACAATCACGAAGAACAGAATTGACAGCGACGGTTCTTCCGGTGGCAACTTCAACATCGAACGTCGAGGGGAGATGGGCGCACTTACGATTAAGGACCTTTTCAAATTCAAACGATACAAAACATTTATCGGCTCCAGTATCAAACAAACACGAGGCATATATACCATTCACAAGGAACGTACCATTAACCACATTGTTATCGGCTTGAGCTTGACGGGCATTGATGTTGAAAGTACGCCCGCGGGCTGCTGGCTGCTGCTGCTGCTGCTGTTGTTGCTGAGGCTGCTGCTGTTGTGGCTCTTGCTTCACCACTCGATTGGGGCACATGTTTGTGAAGTGGTTGGGATCACCACACGCAAAGCAAGCTCTAGCATGGATCGCGGGTGCAGGAGCTGCTTGTTGGCCTTGAGGAGCGGGAAGTAGAGTTTGTTGAGTAGGAGCTTGACCTTGAGCTGGGGCTGGAGCATGACGCGGACCAGTACGGCAGTTGGCGGTGAAGTGGCCGTACATGTTGCAATGTACACAGTATCTGCAAGCGATTCCCACTGGATGGTGATAAGTACAAGTAGGGCAAGTCGGGTGAGGACCAGTATACACACGCTTAGTCGGCGGTGTGTTGGTAACCGGTGCCGCTACTTGGCGGTGTTGAGGCTGCGGTGGGGCAGGTACTGCTTGAAGTGGAGCGGCAGCGATGACAGCGCAATTCTTGCTACTGTTGTTTTTGTTCCTCCTCTTGCGATGGGAGGACTTTGAAGACTGCGGTGCAGCGACGGTTTCAGCGGTTGGGACAGCGGTAGCTTGATGCAGATTCTTGGAGGCTTTATCCCAGTAACCAGACTTGACTCGCTTGTCGTTGATCTCTGCAGCGAGTAAGAAGGTTTCCTCAATAGTCATTGTCTTCTCAGCTTGAACGAAATCGGCCACGCAATCCGGAAGAGCACGGATATACTTCTTGATGGTGATTTCGGGCGTAGTACCTTGACCTGGACAGATTAAGCTTAGCTGCTTAAAGCGAGAGTTAAAAGCGTCAACGAGGCAAAACTTGTGTTTTCGGTTACCGTTTAACGAAACCGGACCTAATGATGATTGGTTATATCTCATGGATCATAGAAATATAAATTTCATGGGTTAAAAGTGCTTAAAATGGAAGAAATTACGCTTTAGAAGGTCTAGGGGGTGAAAGTGTCATTTATGAAACATGTTTGGCTGATTCCTAACCTGCTGGCGCTGCGCCACCAAGGAGGCACTCCTCCGTCGCGCGACGCGACGGACTGCCAGCTCAGAAAATGTTGTTTGGACATGGCAGCTTGCATTTATGAAACATGTTTGGCTGATTCCTTACCTGCTGGCGCTGCGCCACCAAGGAGGCACTCCTCCGTCGCGCGACGCAACGGACTGCCAGCTCAGAAAACCATCGTAATTAAGGTTTGACTTAGTGATTAATCACTAATGGTCCAGTAAATTATCAAATTGAAAATACCTATGAGTTGGTAATTATGTGGGTAATAAACCCTTAAAAGGGCATCCTCTGATTCCCACTCTAACTAGCTCAATTGTCGGGTCAAAGTTAATTTTAAAAAGTCAACAGAAAGTAAATTTTTGTATAAACACTAAAGAAGCTATGAAACCTATTTTATCACTTGTATAACTTGGTAATTAATGTAAGAACATGTCCAACCATGTTCAACCCGACAATTTTCAGTTTAAGTTCGGTTCGGAACCGAAAGTCGCATAAGTGGACTTTTGTTTTGACTTTCAGTTCTGACCCATTATAGCATGTTTTAGAAATGCCTTAGGGCTTTATTAGGACCAGGTTACATGTTAGTATAACCCTCTGTGATTATACAACTTGGTTCATTAGTTATTCGATTCATGTGCAAGTTTCCGTTATATGCCTAAATGTTGACCATAATGCCCTTTTGACCTTAAAACGAGATTTTTGAAAATGTGAGAGGACAAAAAACCTTTGTTACTGATTTATAAACTTGTCCTAAAAATTTGACATCAGTTAGAGGTCTAGATTAAGAGTTATGCTCAATATCGTAATTAAGAAGCTTTTTATTAATTAAATGACGTAATTAGCATAAAGCCTGTCTAAACCCAAATTTTGACACCAAACTTTTACCCACTGATGTAATATAATATTTTGGGATTTTTGAAGATTTTTAATTATTTTTAAGCTGAGCATAACATAGGGTTCTTGCTATAATTCGGTAAATGTCGATTATACCCTTTTCTTAAATAAAATGAGTTTTACATAATATTTTGATACCAAACTTTTTGCTACTGATTTTATGTAATAAATAAAATATTTTTAACTTTATAAACTGATCAAAAACTCAGATTTCCTATTTAAACCCGAAAATCGCTTAAAACCGACTTTTACGCGTTTTAAGCGCATAGTATGGGTTAAAACTATTTTTGGCATATAAGACTTAATACCTACTGATGTTTTAAGTAAATTTTCATAATTAAATAGTAAGCAAAAGTTTTGAACTCAGAAATCTAATTTTGACCTTTAAGGCTTATGTGAAATTACCAAAATGCCCCTACGGTGCATAGTTTAGTTATAAAAGGTAAATTTCACATATATACAATACCCTACTGTTATGACTTATAAAAATAAATATTTTTACTGATTATATCAGACCTGAAACTCAGATTAGTATTTAAACTCTTTTATAACCTTTAAAATAACCAAAATACCCCTACGGGGCATAATTTGAGTTTAAATCCATTTTGGGCATAATGGAAGGTATCTTACTGATATCACAACATATTTAAGGCATATTAACTTAGGAAACCTGTTCATGACTCATTTGGTTACCCGTTACGCATTATTTGTGTACGGTGCGGTTTGTGTAACTAGTTTGCATAAACTAGCCGAAGCGGGTCAAACCTTATCGTTTTTATCTCAAAATCCAGAATGTGTTTAGTTTACCCATATTATACAAGTATACAAACTTGTCAGGTCTAAATCACATTCTAATCCGGTCTTCGCTTAATCTTGCTTTTTGAACCGTAAACCTTTCCTTAAAACTAACTGGTCTAAGTCACAACTTAAATAAGACCCGTTAGGAATCTAATAGGTTAATAAAACCTTCGTTCCAGATTGAGAGCCCCAGTAGAGGTACCTGTGCTTGCTGATTAGAATATACGGCTGAATATAAATTGCATTTTAAGCTCAGGTAAATACTTTTAACTTATTTTCCCTTATACGGGCTTGGGATACGGTATTATAATAATACCGCTTGGTCGGGTATTGAATGTTTAATCGGATTGTGATTAAATTATTGAGGTAACCCGTTTTAATTTGTCTTGTTTGAAATAAAGGCCTTTAGGGGTTAATGACCATGTCCCGGATATCCTTGGCATCATTATAAAATAAAAATGGCCACGTCTTATGCACGGGGTGTAGGCATACACCTGACAGTTGCATAAGGGAAACGGTATCTCACTCTCTTGTGGGCCTATACTTGTGGTGTGTCTGTTAATCTTGACTCGGTTTCTAACATCGAGCCCTAAATGTATAACGAACATGTAAATCTGTATACAAGATTATTTTTATATAATTGTCCCAAGTTATAAAAAGATATTTGTGCCTTGTGCATTTAAATCAATTTTCATAAACATTTTCAAAAGAGTCAATTAATTGTATTTACCAGTGTAAACTGACGTATTTTCCAAAAATATTAAGTGACAGGTATTGTACGTAATTGGCTGGGAGCTCAGGGCGTTAATAGGGAATCTTGCAAGTTCTAGATGCCTAAAGTCTGTTGAACAGTGTTTATCTTTCTGTTTTAAGATCCGCCTGTGGATCCTTTACATTCCGTTTGTAATACTTGATATTTTCATTCGGTTTGTAATGTATTTATCTTTTGCTTCCGCTGTGTATTAAATTGTGTTGTTTGACTATGACGATATCAACTACGTCACGATACTCCCCACCGGGCCCACCGGTAATACGTGGAAATATCGGGGTGTGACAGGTTGGTATCAGAGCCAACATTGAGTGAATTAAACACTAGCCTTTTGTGTTTAATCTTAGTGATACAGTAGCACATTCCTTGACCTTCTGAGTCTAGACTTAACATAGGAATACCCTCATCCCTTTTCGGAAATCTATTGCTTTTGATTTTATATGTTTTAAATATGTCGCCAGGCAAAGAAGCCGTATTAGAAGTTCTCCACATCCGGAGCTTTGAATTGCCGAACTTCGTACCGCGGCTAGGATACAACGTGCAACCAAGGAGAAAACATTCAGAAGTAAAGTAAAGAAGAAAAATCCTTTTGCTGAAGTTCGTTTCCTTAGTAGTCCTTATAAGGACATATTTATCTTTTAATCCCTTCGTGGACAACGTCATCCCTTCAAGTTCCGTTTAGGGCAATTATATACTCCTTTTAAAATCATTGGAATATTTCATCTAAATTCCATTTTTATCATTTTATATGAATATAACATATGAAGTAAATCAAAATATCATTCCTTTTTGTAATTGATCTACCAATATATATTAAAAAGAATCTTAAAGGGTATAACCTAGCTTGAATGTCATTAAAGACCTAGCTATGATGGTAAAACCTGTTTAAAAGAGATTCAGATTCTTGTTAACATCTGAAAACATGTTAACACTCCTGATAACAGTGATGCGATAAAATCACACTTGTCATCTTTATATTGGGAAATTCCAACCCCTTATCTAGCCTAGTGATTTAGAAATCATGGCTTAAATCATCAAATTAAGATGATCATTTTTTTACAAACATCCATTAGTGATGAAACGCCTATGGGCTATATCTACTGTCCTAAAACACAAAAGACAATTGTAGTCTTTGACTCTCTGTCAAGAAAGGTAATGAACTGCATTCAAACATTAATGCCTCGATCCTATAAGATCATGGCTTATAAATTCAAAACTGTCCTCGTGACAAGGCCTTTTGTGTCATTTCAATATCCTTAATAGCTTCTAGCTGGATTAATTATAATGAAAATTTAAAATAAACCTGATTATCAAATTAACCAAGTATGGTCTATTAATACCATGGTTAATGAATCATCGAAGATGATGGTTCCAAAATAGACTCCCTGTCAAGAAAAGGTAATGAACTATGTTCAAACCTTAATGCCTCGATTCCCTAAAAATCGTGGCTTATAAATTTAAAATTGTCCTTGTGATTAGGCCTGTTGTGCCACTTTAATATCCTTAATGTTTTATAACTAGGATAAATTATAATGAAAATACTAAAATAATAAACAAATTAACCAATATGGTTTATATTACCATGGTTAATGAGTCGTCAAAAATGATGATTCCATAAAAACCTCTGAATAAATCATTGTCAATATTTATGTAGCAATCAAGTTACATGGCTGGATCAGATGGGGTTAACAGCCACCCAAGGGAGAATAATGATGCTACCAGAGTTAATATAACTGGTGCGGAACTACAGGCATTAATAGATAATGCTGTTACTCGAGCTCTTGACAGACAATATAATGAATCAAGTGATACACACTCTAAGACTCTATCTGTGGCTCGTAGTAAGCCCCCTTCTAAATCACACGAGTCAAAGGAGGACGATGTTCATAACTCGTCAAATCAGAGGAGTGTTACGTCTAGACAGGTTGTGCTTAATCAAGAGCCACATGTTAAAACTTGTTCGTATAAATATTTTGTCTCCTGCAAGCCCAGAGACTTCACAGGAGAAAAAGGAGCCATCGACTGCATGACGTGGCTCGATGAGATGGACACCGTTGTTGATATTAGTGGATGTGTGACGTGCTTGTCGTGGTACACGCAAATTTAATCCCAATAACAACTATAGATAGTGGTAAAAGGGTATCGAACTCAGGGAGTATGTGGAAAATATGTCGATTATATAGCTTTGCGATTAAACTACAATTAACCTAATTTGCAGAAAATAAAGATCAATGATTTGGATTATTGTTTTAGAAAACTAAATTAATAACTAATTGCAAATCAAAATTGGTTGTTTAACAGATTAGGAGAACAATGATCATCTTAGGATTCAGTTTCTTTTAACAATTGTGTGAAATTCCAACTAGAAAGAGTTACATAGACATAACTCGTGCATAAATAATTGAAGTGATAAAAGGGAACAAAGTACTCGGATTATATAAACGCGAGGTTGTTTCCCGATGATCAATTAATCAATAACCAACCCTAACCCTTCCCGTGATATTTCGATTGCCAACGGCACCAAGAACGTACGATTGAGACTAGAAATTGCACTATCAATTAACAAGCTACAAACAATTATGCATACACCATGATAATCAAGCAAACACAAGTTATCATTCTAGAAATTCAGAAATAAACACACAAAAGTTCAAGATAAACCTTCACCTAAGATGATCACCGAAAGTTTTAGCCACACATAGCTTGGTGAATCATCATAACAATAAGTTCAATGTTCATAAGAATCAAAATCACAAACCGAATGTTAGAAATTGTTTAGAACCAAGCAAGAACAGCCAAATTCGCCCCCAGTGTCTTCCAAAACCGTCCAATCATGAGAATAGGTGAAAAGACACCATAAAACTGATTAAATGAGGCAGTTACAATTTTCCCCGCAGCATCCACCGTAACTTACGGTGCCACCGTAAGTTACGGTGGACATAATATTGTTACGGTGGTTTGAGTCTGTGTTACGGTAGAGGACAAGGCACATTTCAGGGCCACCGTAAATTACGGTGGCCACCGTAATTTACGGTGGCACCCTGACTTGTATGTTTTGTTTCTTCATTCGTTCCACACATGACCCGTTCATCTCCAAACCATCCAAAGCTGCATTTTATCCACTTTAAGCCTCCGAACCGCACCTGAAACATAAGCAACTGTAGTTATCTAGTTCAAGATAATTACACAATTAAATGAGGGATAAACTTGTCTTTTAACATCATAAAGGGTTGTCCTATGGACCACCCGTGACATCCCCACACTTAACCGTTGCTTGTCCCAAGCAACTCATCAAATCAATTTCCAAAACAAGCGATCAATGTAAACCAAGCAGAAACATGTAATCCTTTTACTAACCCCTTTTTAATACCTAAAATAATGCACCCCTCGCTAAATCTCTCCTCTCGGTAACAAGTAAGCACTAGCAATATGAGCTAGACACACAAAGGCTAATGGGCAGTTGCACAATTATAGGCTTGTACCTAAATCAATTCTTCTCCTAAAATGTGTTAAACATGAATGCAAATCAAAGGGACTTTCAAGGTTGTAACGTGGCTCGGTGTATGGGTAGGAAATGGAATATATATGAAGTAGCGAAAACTTAACCCGGTCTTTTTATTACACAATAAAGCAAAACTAACAACTATCAAATTAACTAATATATACAAGACAACTAAACATCATTTCTTTTTTTATTTTTCATTGCTTTTTCTCTTTTTTTTTCAAACAAACAACCATACAATAAAGCATCAAACATATCTATATCATACTACTAAAACTACTATTACTAACACTATAAGACCGGGTCAAATTGGGTAAATTTTTAAGTAAGTAGCTAGGGGTAACAAATGATCGGCTTTAGGCACAAACTGGGCAACTAAATGTCCAAACCCCCGCCCCTCTCGCAACCATGCTCATATATATAACTTATGAGGTCCAACCCCCCCCCCCCCAAATCCCACACTCACACACACTATGACGAGGCTACCTAAATGCCCTTATCCTTTTCGCATTCATGTCCAACTAAGGACTCAAACCGTATCAAGGCACAAGTTCTAATGCACCCCCACCCGTAGCCACTCTCATCAAAGAGAAGTATTATTTATTTACAAGAGTGTGGCTTCAACTCTCACCAAGAATAAAAGGGTATCAAGGGTTGCCGGTGCATCAATTGGGGTTAATCTAGAGTGTTCAAATTCTCACATCGTTTCGCTTGATTTAAATTTTTTTCAAAATCTTCAAAAATTCCCCCCATCCCCACACTTGGGATACATTGACCCCAATGTATGGTTTTAGGAGGCTTTGATCGCTAAACATCTTAAACACCAACTAAGAGCTTATACACTCAAACCACAAATTTCTTTTTGGTCTTTTTCATTTTATATATATATTTTTTATATTTTTCTTATATTCTTAAAAACATCAACACCACCAACTAGCACAACCCAACACAAAACATTAAACTAATACACCCCCAAACCTCCCAACCATAAACAAAAGCAAACAACTAACTACCAATATTTCAAAGCTAAAGAACACAACAAGACTAAGGAAAGAGTACATTGACCTGGTGAAGTTTGCCACAACAGATGTTGTAGATAATCCGACTTTCTATCACCACCTTCACACAAATATCCATACATCTTCCCCACACTTGAATGTCGCCATGGCCCTGAAACATAGAAAGATAAAAACAGCAAGATCAATATAAAATCTCGGGTTGCCTCCCGAGCAGCGCTAAGTTTTGAGTCTTCAGCCAGACCGTGCCACCCTCATTTATGGTGGCTCAAAGAATCGGTTACTGCCACTTCCATCACTACATTGTGCCATTGAGAAAAATGCATCCGTCTCATTTTGACTCTGTGGGTAATCAAATAAACTCCTGCTTGAACCCATATGTGTTTATTCACGGTCCGGTCGGTGCTTTTTTCTCATTCTTTGAAACACATTTTTCATACAATCACTAGACTCACCACCCTTCCTCTCAATGGACTCATAACTAATCACTCTAGTTTGAACATCAAAGTACAACCTACGGTTCTTTTCGGTCATGGTAATAATCTCGTCTCTACAATTAATTTGAGCATTTGCTGTGTATAGAAACGGTCGACCTAAGATTACCCTTTGTTGTGCTGCCATGTTGGTAGAAGCATAGTCCAGAACTAGAAAATCCACCGGATATTCAAACTCTCCCAATTGAATCTTAACATTCCTAACCATTCCACGTGGATGCCTCCAACTTCCATCCGCCAAGCTCACCATGGTGTCTATACCTTCAAGAGGACCAAAGTCGTATATATCGTATAGATTGCTTGGTAGCACACTCATGCTTGCCCCGTAGTCCAACAATGCATGAGGGATTTTTAATTTTCCCACACGGATAGGCACGATTGGTGCTTCATACTCTTTATCATTCTCGACTTCGACATCTTTTTCCAAACCTGCATTCACTTGATACGAAGAAGTTAGCAATGTTTCATTAAATTTAGTATTTGGAACGGTGCTTACCACATTGATGTTAATGCTTTTTGTGTTCTTGGGATTTATCACCGTGTCACTTGGTAATTGGCCTTTTGCCTTCTTCAATATCGCCACTTCACTTGCAAGTTGACCCATTTGGGTGGTCAAAGTTTGAATCGCGTTATCACGGGCCTCGTCCTTTTGCATCCGAACCTCATCACGTTGATTCATTCGTTGCATTTCAACTTGCATCGCCTTCAACATCTCCATTACTTCGTTTCCACCCAAAGAGCTTTGACCCGTTTGATATTGCCTTAGAAATCCTTGGTTTCCTTGGAAATTCGGGTTAACTTGATTTGAAGGGTTCCCATAACGAAAGTTTGGGTGGTTCCTCAACCCGGGGTGGTAAGTGTTAGAATTCATATTGTTGTAATTTCTACCACCCCCTCCTTGACCTTGCACAGCATGAACCTATTCGTATTGCCCATTACCTCCTTGGCAATTTTCAGCCGCTTGACCTATTTCATTGCAAATAGCACAAACATCATAAATTTGATTTGAAGTTTGTACATTACCATCATCAACCGCATGCACTTGTGTTCGGGTAATGGCCGGTCGTGCTCTCCTTGATGCTTGAGCTTTTCTCTTTGATGTAATAGCCATTTGCTCCAAGAACTCCCAATCGTCATGCTCATAGTTTGTGCCAAAAGTCCCATTTGTGATGGACATTAAATCACGCGCATCTTCGGCACACAACCCCTCATGGAAGGCATTCATCAACTCCCAAAGTTCAATCCCATGGTGAGGGCAATTTTTAATCATCATGTTAAATCGCTCAAATGCCTCATGGAACATTTCACCATGTTGTTGTTGAAAACTCCTCAACCCCTTTCTAGCATCATTAGTCTTTTGGGCGGTGTAAAATTCGTCTAGGAAAATTTGTTGCATTTCTGCCCAAGTATAAATAGATGCCGAGGGCAAAGTGTAGAACCACTTCTTTGCCTTGTCCTCTAAAGAAAACTGAAACAAAACTAACTTGACATCGTCGGCCGAAAAACCTTGACTCCCAAGAGTATTACAAATTGAGTCATAGGCCTCCAAATGAAAATACGGTTCCTCCGTTGCTAGCCCTTTGTATTTCGACAAACTTTGCAAAGAATTTGTTCTAACTTCAAAAGTCCTCCCTTGATCATTGTGAGGAATAACTACCGGTGAGGGATTTTGAGTGATTATCGGCCTAAAATGCGCTTCAATTCCCCTCGCATTTTCTCTAAAATGCCTTCTTGGCACCCCCAACCTAACCCGTGGTCGAACAGGACCCATTGGCCTTGGTATATGCCCTTGTGGTACGAATGGTTGTTGAAATTGCTGTTGTGGTATCGGTTGGTGTTGAATCGGCCTTTGGAATTGAGGTTGTACATTTTGTGGCCGAACTTGTTGCAATGGTATAGGGCGTTGCATTGGTGGCCCTTTTGGCCTTGGCCTAATGTGTTGTGGTATGAGTTGTTGTTGTTGTGGCATTCCACCAACACTTGCCATTCCTTGAGATTGGCCATGCACATAAGCAAACTCTCCTTGATCACCATCACCCCCATAAGTGTAAGCATGCCCGTCTTCATCATAACCCTCAAAATCTTCGTATCCTTCTTCATATCCATCCCCCCCTATACCCGAAGTTTTC
Source organism: Helianthus tuberosus (assembly GCA_030545235.1). Lineage (NCBI taxonomy): Eukaryota > Viridiplantae > Streptophyta > Magnoliopsida > Asterales > Asteraceae > Helianthus > Helianthus tuberosus. The sequence continues at coordinate 132,832,401 of CM060429.1, read as the reverse complement.
CCAAATGGAATGGTCGAGTATTGAAAACCCGACTGGTTGGATGGTCTAAATGTAGAGGTAGTATGGACAACAGTTGAACCTTGTGGTACTGTATAGGTTGAGGATGATTGCCTTGAAACTGGGAAGAAGTGAGTGAATGGTGGAATCGTAGTAGATGGGCTAAAGTTAAGACTAGGTTAGACTTGAGTAGTGTTTGGTGGTGTGGTGTTGGGTGGTGTAGTGTCATGAGGTGGAGTAGGCATTGTGGTGATGTTTGGAATAGTGGTGTTTGGTGATGGTTGTGTGGAAGTAGGTATGAATGATGAGGTCATTTGACCCGTTGTGGGTGGTACTTGTGTTTCTTCCATAATGTTTCTTGGTGTAATGGGTGAAGTGGGTGAACCGATGATTCTATTTTCTCGTAGTAAAACCCTGTTTTGCCTTAACGTTCTTTCGATCTTCGGATCAAATGACAATGGTGACGCTTTGTGAGAGCCTCTAGTATGCATGCACCTGTAGAACCTGCACACTAAACACACCAGTGTAAACCCGAAAATAACAAAGCAAAACTAACAAACTGACACGCGTTGCGCATTACTCCCGGGCAACGGCGCCAAAATTTGACGTGCTTGTCGTGGTACACGCAAATTTAATCTCAATAACAACTATAGATAGTGGTAAAAGGGTATCGAACTCAGGGAGTATGTGGAAAATATGTCGATTATATAACTTTGCGATTAAACTACAATTAACCTAATTTGCAGAAAATAAAGATCAATGATTTGGATTATTGTTTTAGAAAACTAAATTAATAACTAATTGCAAATCAAAATTGGTTGTTTAACAGATTAGGAGAACAATGATCATCTTAGGATTCCGTTTCTTTTAACAATTGTGTGAAATTCCAACTAGAAAGAGTTACATAGACATAACTCGTGCATAAATAATTGAAGTGATAAAAGGGAACAAAGTACTCGGATTATATAAACGCGAGGTTGTTTCCCGATGATCAATTGATTAATATCCAACCCTAATCCCTCCCGTGATATCTCGATGGTCAACGACACCAAGAACGTACGGTTTAGAATATGATTATAACATCAATCAACAATTTACAATCAAACATTCACACACCATAATAAACAAACAAACATTGCAAGTCTATTATTCTAGAAATACGAATCCAAACACAAAAGTCATAGACAAACCTTCAATTCAGGATGATCACCATAAGTTTTAGCCACACATAGCTTGGTGAATCATCATAACAATAAGTTCAATGTTCATACGAATCAAAATCACAAACTGAATGTTAGAAATTGTTTAGAACCAAGCAAGAACAGCCAAATTCGCCCCTAGTGTCTTCCAAAACCGTCCAATAATGAGAATAGGTGAAAAGACACCATAAAACTGATTAAATGAGGCAGTTACAATTTTCCTCGCAGCATCCACCGTAACTTACGGTGCCACCGTAAGTTACGGTGGACATAATATTGTTACGGTGGTTTGAGTCTGTGTTACGGTGGAGGACAAGGCACATTTCAGGGCCACCGTAAATTACGGTGGCCACCGTAATTTATGGTGGCACCCTGACTTGTATGTTTTGTTTCTTCATTCATTCCACACACGACCCGTTCATCTCCAAACCATCCAAAGTTGCATTTTATCCACTTTAAGCCTCCGAACCGCACCTGAAACATAAGCAACTGTAGTTATCTAATTCAAGATAATTACACAATTAAATGAGGGATAAACTTGTCTTTTAACATCATAAAGGGTTGTCCTATGGACCACCCGTCAATGTGCAGAGCAAGACATTGTGAAGTTTGTTTCACAGTATTTTAAAGGATAAGCTCTAGCTTGGTGGAGGTCACTAATCCAAGCTACTGGGAAAATCCCGTTGTATAATCTGACATGGGATCAGTTTTCTGCTCTTATCAAGGAAAATTACTGTCCTCAACATGAAGTTGAGAAAATCGAGACTGATTTCTTGACATTGGTCATGAAGAACCTAGATTGTCAGGCATGTCTTACAAGTTTCAATACCATGTCTCGATTGGTTCCTTACTTGATCACACCGGAACCAAAGCGTATAGCTCGCTTTATTGGAGGTCTAGCCCCAGAAATCAAGGAAAGCGTGAAAGCATCGAGACCTACTACATTCAGGTCCGCGGCAGATCTGTCACTATCTCCCACGCTCGATGTGGTCAGAAACAAGACTGCTAAAGCTTCTAATGATGGAAAGCGTAAAAAGGAGGATGGGGATTCTCATCTCTCCGATAAGAAGAAAAAGGGGAACTCTGATCATAAGAAGAGTTTCGGGTTTAAAAAGGGTAACCAGCAGTCGGGTAAAAAGACCAGGTGCAAAACCTGTAGGAAATACCACCTCAGGAAATGCAGATTTGAATCTCAGCCTCTACCTTGTGGAATCTGCAAGTCCAGGGAGCATAAGACCTTGGATTGAAAGAAGTTGAAAGATGCGACCTGTTATGGTTGCAACGAGAAGGGGCATATCAAGACCAACTGCCCTAGGAATCAGAAAAAGCCTGAAGAGGCTAAGAAGACAAACACTCAGGTCTTTCAAATGAACGCCCAGGAAATGGTGCAGAATGATGACGACGTATCAGGTACCTTTCCTTATCAATGATGTGTATGCGAGAATTGTTTGATTAAGGCGCAGAAAAGTCTATTGCGGACAATAAATATTGTAAGCTGTTGTATCCGCCTATTAGGACTTTAGGCTTATAACACAAGGTAGAATTGGCCGATAACATTTAAAGACTGCTTCAACAACTTTAGATGGATGCTTTACATCCACTAAGAATCGCTCTTATCCAATGTCCTTATGACAAGCTTTCAAACTATCCAAAATCATCAATATGATCAAGACAAATGTGACATTTGATCTCCTGTCAAAAAGATGATGGACTAGGTCCAAACCCTAATTGCCATTGATGGTCTTTTATGGCCTAGGCTAAGTATAATTTGTATATATATACAACGTTCATTGAGAATGTTCGTACTATATTAGCCTGTATGGTTTAATGATACCATGGTTAGTATATGTTAGGTCACCAGGATGATGAATAGCGGTTGTTGGATTGCAACTAAGTAATTGTTTTATTTGGTGTTAGGAATCAAATATCGAGTATGACAAACTCGGATAAAACAGCCGTTGATCGTGTTATGGATGATGCGACACGTGCTAATGATGCTACAATTGTGAACCTTAGAATTTCCAAAGATGTTCTTCAAACTATGATAGACGCAGCTGTAGGAAAAGCTGTGAAGAAGGCCATGAAAAAGTTCAAGGAACCCAATGCTACTTGCTCCAAATCTCATCCAAGACCACCCTTCAATACTCATGAGAAGGATCTCGTTCATGCCTATAATGCAGAGGATGAACTAAAAAGGAAAAGGGAGGAAGATAACTCCCAGAGTTCTAAGAAAAAGAACAAACAAAAGTCCAACCAGAAACCTGTATGCAAAACCTGCAAGAAGCGCCATTATGGGAAGTGCAGGTTCGAACCAAAATCCCAATCGCAGTTGAGTGCTTGTGGGATCTGCAAATCAAGGGAGCATAAAACATTGGATTGCAAGGACATGGAGAATGCAGTCTGTTTCGGCTGTGGTGAGAAAGGCCACATCAAGACTTGTCACACCCCGATTTCCACGTGTCACCGGTGGGCCCGGTGGGGAGTATCGTGACGTGGTTGGCAACATAATAGTCAAACAACATAATATTTAATATGCACAGCGGAAGCAAATGAAAGATATATTTCAACCGAATAAAATTGTAATATCGAGTATCACAACAGTTGAAAGTTTATCCACAGACGGATCAAAAATAAATAGGAAACAATAGTGCAACAGACTTTAGGCATCTTAAGCTTGCGAGACTCTTTTGATGCTAAGGAGATATCCAGCCAATTACGAATAGTACCTGCACTTAATCTTTTTGGGAAAATACGTCAGTTTACACTGGTAAATACAATCAACTGACTCATTTTAAAAATGATTAAAAATTGATTTGGATGCACGTGGCTTAAACATTTTATAACTTGGGATAATTATTTAAATATATAAACTTGTAAAAGAATTACATGTTCCTTATGCGTTCAGTAGCCCGGATCGTGCCGGGTTAAAGATCAATAGACACACCACATAATCTATTTATGCACTGACGAGTGTACGCCTACACTCCGCGCTTAGGTCGTGGCCATTTCGTAAAATGATGCCAAGGATATCCGGGACATGGTCATTAACCCCCCAAAGGCTTTAAGTAAACAAAACAATTTAAATGGGCCGATCAAATATCAATTAACCACCATACGATGGAAGATTTAATGCCCGACCAAGCGGTATTTTATATACCGTACCCCAGGCCCGTATAGGGAAAATAAGTTAAAAGTATTTACCTGAGCAAAGTAATAATCACAATAAGCAAATGCAAGTAGATTTTACTGGTCCTCCTAATCTGGAACGAAGGTTTATAATAACCTATTAGAATCCTAACGGGTCTTTAGTTAAGCTTAAGCTTAGACCGGTTAGTTTTAAAGATACGGTTCGTACGCACGATTAAGTGAAGACCGGAATAGAATGTGATTTAGACCCGACAAGTTTGAAGACTTGCTTAATATGGGTATTTCATACACATTCTGGATTTTGAGATAAAACCGATAAGGTTTGACCCGCTTCGGCTAATTTATGTAAACTAGTTACATAAACCGAACCGAACGCGTAATAAGCGTAACGGGTATCCGTAAGAGCCATATACAGGTTTCCTAAGTTAATATGCTTCAAATATGTTGTGACATCAGTAAGATGTCTTTTATTTTGCCCGAAACGAATTTAAACACAAACTATGCCCCGTATGGGTAGTTTGGTCATTTAAAAGGTTATAAAAGAGTTTAAGTATTAACCTGAGTTACAGGTCTGATATAATCAGCAAAAATACTTAGTTTACTAAGTTATAACAGTAGGGTAAAGTATATATCTGAAATTTATCAATTATAACCAAACTATGCACCGTAGGGGCATTTTGGTAATTTCACATAAGCCGAAAAGCTCAAAACTGAAGTCTGAGCTTAACAACCTTTGCTTACTGTTAAAATATTATAATTTACCTAAAATATCAGTAGGTATCAACCCTTGTATGTTTAAAATAGTTTTAGTACATACTATGCGTTAAAAACGCTTAATAAGGCGATTAGGAGCCGTTTCCGGGTTCTATATGGAAAACTGATATTTTTATTATTCCAGAAGGTTTAAAATAATTTATTTATCATTTAAAATCAGTAGCAAAAGGTTTGGAGTCAAATGGATATGTAAAACTCATTTTATAGCCCGAAAGGGCAAAACCGACAATTACCGAATCAAGCCTACGACTCTAAGTTATGCTCAGCCTAAAATTAATTAAAAATCTTCAAAAATCCCAAAATAATATATTGTATCAGTGGGTAAAGAGTTTGATATCAAAAAGTAGGTTTAAATAGGCTATACGCTAATTACGTCGTTTAATCGCTAAAGAAGCTTTCTAATTACGCTAATGAGCATAACTCTCAATCTACACCTCAAACTGATGTCAAATTTTGGGTGCAATTTTATAATTTAGTAATTAAGGTTTCTACTCTTTTACATTTGCAAAAATCACGTTTTATAGTGAAAAGGGCATAATGGTCAACATATGAGCAATTAACGGAATTATGCATATTAATTGGGTAACTAATGAACCAAGGTGTATAATCACAGAGGGTTATACTAGCATGTAACCTAGTCCAATTAAAGCTCTAATGAATTTCTAAAACATACCAAAACGGGTCAGAACTGAAGTCAAAGCTTTGCGACTTTCGGTTCCGAACCGGGTCTAAACAGAAAATTGTCGGGTTGAACATGTTTAGACATGTTCTTACATTAATTACCAAGTTATATTAATGATTAAACAGGTTGTATGGGTCCTACATTGCTAATTATGCATAAATTGGAAATTAAGCATTCTGTTGACTTTTTAATAACAAGTTTGACCCGACATTAGACCTAGTTAGAGTGGGAATCAGAGGGTGCCCTTTTAAGGGTTTAATGCCCACATAATTACCAACTTATAACTACTTTCAATTCGACTAATCACTGAACCATCAATGATTAATCGCTAAGTCAACCGTTAATTACGACGGTTTGACTTTTAAGCTAAAACTAAGCAAAAACTTAACTAAGAAAGGTTAAGCATACTTACTGAAGTCCTATGAACGATTAGTGATCACTTGAGTCTGCTTTGGAGCTCCAGAAATGATCAGAAATGCTGAAGGAAGGTGTGAAGAAATGGTTGCAACCTTGGCCCTTTATATAGTGCTCAAAACTTCATGGATTGTTGACACACAAGCCTAACAATGGCCATGGATCACTTCCAAATGTCCCTAAGTGTCTAGGGGTTGCTTAGGGGTCGTGCAAGATGAGGAAAATCGATTATAAGTCGGTTAAAATGGCCATGGCAGACAAGAACCCAAAGAATTCGGAGCAGAAGGCCCCTCGCGGCACGCGTAGCCCCCCCCAGGGCCTTCGCGTGGCGCGACGCCCCTTCTGATCAAATCTCACATTTTGATTTTTTACGCTTTGGTCCTTGGCTCTTGGAAACTTTTCTATGACTTTATTTCTTGCACTTTGAACCCTCCAAATTGACTTATAAGGGCTTTAAGGAATATACCCACTTTGTTAAGTCCTCGGTTAACTTTATTGTTACCCGAAAAGTCATAACTTTCAACGTTGACGCTTTAACCCCTTGTATACGAATTTGATCATAACTTTCTCATACGATAACGAAACTTTATAAAATTTATATCGTGCATTCTAGTGAGCATAATTAACCGTTACAAAGCTTCGGGTTTGTCAAAAGGTCACTCAGAGGTATAACTTAAACATGTTGACACATTTAACCCCTGTAGTTTGTAATCTCTCACTTTCATTCACAATTAGCTTCATATGATCCATGATTTATTCGTTTGAAGGTATGAGCATCATGTAGGGTTAATGTACAATATATTTATTCACTGTTGACATTTAGAACTCGTATATTCACATACTTTCCATGATTGTCAACTTAAATCCTTCTATAACATTCTTTCACATGTTCAAACATATGACACGTGTCAACTCATTATAGGACGTGAATTTTCGAGGTGTTACATCCTCACCCCCTTAAAAGAAATCTCGACCTCGAGATTTACTGAAATAAATAAGGGTACTTTTCTTTCATTGTGGACTCAACCTCCCACGTATACTCGGGACCTCTACGGGCATCCCATTTTACCTTTACAATAGGCACATGCTTCCTTCGAAGCTTCTTAACCTGTCGATCTTCAATCGACAATGGTTTTTCCACAAATTTCAAGCTCTCATCTATATGCACATCTGTATGTGGTATGACTAGCGATTCGTCAGCTTGGCATTTCTTCAGATTGCAGACGTGGAATACATTATGAATACCGCTGAGCTCTTCAGGTAAGTTTAACTTGTAAGCCACGGACCCAACACATTCGATAATCTCGAATGGTCCTATATACCTTGGGCTCAACTTACCTTTCTTACCAAACCGCATCACTCCCTTCCAGGGTGATACTTTAAGTAAGACTTTATCACCTACTTCGAATTTCATAGGTTTACGCTTTGGATCTGCGTAACTCTTCTGCCTATCTCGGGCAGCTTTGAGACGGTCACGAATCTGGACAATCTTGTCCGTCGTTTCAAAGACTATCTCTGGTCCTGATAATTGGACATATCCAACTTCCGCCCAACAAACGGGCGTTCTGCACTTTCTACCGTATAAGGCCTCGAAAGGCGCAGCCTTAATGCTGGTATGGTAGCTATTGTTGTAGGAGAATTCAATTAATGGCAGGTGGTTATCCCAACTACCACCTAAATCAATCACGCATGCTCGAAGCATGTCTTCCAAAGTTTGAATAGTACGCTCACTCTGGCCGTCCGTCTGAGGATGGTAAGCCGTACTAAAATTCAAACGCGTGCCCAAAGATTGCTGGAAACTTTTCCAAAAATGTGACGTGTATCTAGTATCCCTGTCAGAGATAATAGACACAGGTATGCCATGTAAAGCTACAATCTTATCCACGTACAGTTGGGCTAACATGTCGGAGCTATAAGTCTCCTTAATGGGTAGGAAATGTGTTGACTTAGTCAGTCTGTCTACGATCACCCAAATGGTGTCATTTCCTTTCCTTGTCTTAGGTAACTTGGTGATAAAATCCATAGTTACCATTTCCCACTTCCACGTAGGAAGTTCAGGCTGTTGTAGCAAACCTGACAGCTTTTGATGTTCTGCTTTGACTTGTGCACACGTCAAGCATTTAGCTACATAGGTAGCTACAGACTTTTTTCAAGCCTATCCACCAATAGTTTGCCCTTAGATCCTGGTACATCTTATCAGCTCCAGGATGAACGGAATATTTGGAACTATGGGCTTCCTGGAGGATAACATCCCGAAGTCCTCCATAAATTGGAACCCATATTCGTCCATTCAATCTCAGAATTCCGTCTTTGCCAAGAGATAACTGCTCCTCAGTTACTCCTAGCTTTTCGTTAGGATAGTTAGCTTCCAACACAGCTTCCTTCTGTGCAGCTAACAACCTTTCATTCAAACTGTTCTTAATCTCAATGCTCTTGGCATTGATTCGGATGGGTTTGACCCTTTCCTTTCTGCTCAAGGCGTCAGCGACTACATTCGCCTTGCCAAGATGGTATCTGATTTCACAATCATAATCATTTAAAGTCTCCATCCATCGGCGCTGCCTCAAGTTTAAATCCTTCTGATTAAATAGGTGCTGGAGGCTCTTGTGATCAGAATAGATCACACACTTGATTCCATACAAATAATGCCTCCATAGTTTTAGTGCAAATACAACGGCACCCAACTCCAAGTCATGGGTGGTGTAATTCTTTTCATGCACCTTTAACTGCCATGAAGCATAGGCAATAACCTTGCCTTTCTGCATAAGCACACACCCCATGCCAGTGTGTGATGCATCATAGTAAACTACGAATTCTTCGGTACCTTCAGGCAATGTCAGTACAGGAGCGTTGCTCAACTTTTGCTTCAGGATATCAAAGGATTCTTGCTGCTTAGGACCCCACTCGAACTTTACCTTCTTACGAGTCAGTGAAGTTAGGGGTGCAGCAATCCTTGAAAATTTTCAATGAAACGCCTATAATATCCTGCCAAGCCTAGAAAGCCATGAATCTCTGTAGGCGTCTTTGGCTCTTGCCAGTTCATAACAGCTTCAACCTTAGCGGGATCCACTTGGATACCACGCTCACTAACCACATGTCCAAGGAATTGGACTTCTCGAAGCCAGAATTCACACTTAGAGAATTTGGCATAGAGTTTCTCATGATGCAGGAGTTTGAGAATACAGCGAAGGTGTTTCTCATGGTCAGCTTGGTTCTTCGAGTAGATAAGAATGTCGTCGATGAAAACGATGTCGAATTTATCTAAGTAAGGCTTGCAAACGCGATTCATGAGATCCATGAACGCGGCAGGTGCATTAGTGAGCCCAAAAGGCATCACTAGGAACTCGTAATGACCATAACAAGTCCTAAATGCAGTTTTGTGTACGTCTTCATCTCTAACCTTCAGTTGGTGATAGCCTGACCTTAAGTCAATCTTCAAGAAATAACTTGCCCCTTGCAATTGATCGAACAAATCATCGATCCTGGGCAAAGGATACCTATTCTTTATTGTGACCTTATTAAGTTCACGGTAATCGATGCACAGATGCATCGATCCATCCTTCTTCTTGACAAACAAGACTGGTGCTCCCCAAGGAGACGAACTAGGTTTAATGAAACCTTTAGCTAGCAATTCATCCGGTTGTGTCCTTAATTCCTTCATCTCTGTGGGCGCTAACCTATAAGGTGCTCTAGCAACAGGTGCTGCTCCAGGGATGATGTCAATTCTTAATTCCACTTGCCTATCTGGTGGCAAACCAGGTAGTTCTTTCGGAAAAACTTCAGGGTATTCAGAAATGACAGGGATGTCTTCCATCTTGGGTTTCGGCTCATCAATAGTCACCTGTGCCATGTAGATGACACAACCCTTCTTCAAACACTTAGAGGCCTTGAGCATAGTCACTTACTCAGGCAGTCCATACCGGGTATCTCCCTGAATGGTAAGTGATTCGCCAGACGGAGTTTTGATCACCACTTGCTTTTTATTGCAGACTATCTGGGCCTGGTTAAGAGATAACCAGTCCATGCCTAAAACGATGTCAAAACCAGCTAACTTCAAAGGAAGTAGGGACACAGGAAAAGAGTGGTTCTTAATGGATATGAAACATCCATCTAATATGGTTGAGGCGGTTTCTAAGGTGCCATCTGCTAACTCCACCTCATATTTCACACTTAAGGTTTTAACAGGTAAATTCAGCAATTTGCAAAACTTATTATCTACAAATGATTTATCAGCGCCTGAATCAAAAAGTACTCTTGCATAGATATCATTTATGAGAAAGGTACCTGTGATCACGTTATCGTCTTGCACAGCCTCCTTCGCATCCATCCTAAAGACCCTAGCATTGGTCTTCTTGGCCTCTTTAGGCTTCTTGGCGTATTTAGGGTAGTTGGTTTTAATGTGCCCTTTCTCATTGCAACTGTAGCACGTTGCATCCTTCAGCTTTTTGCAATCCAAGGTCTTGTGTTCCTTGGACTTGCATATCCCGCAAGCAAAAGTTCTTGATTGAGTCTGCGAGTTCGATTCGAGCCTGCACTTGCCGAAGTGCTGTTTCTTGCAGATCTTGCACCTGGGCTTATCACCAGATTGATGCCCATCCTTCCTTGACTCAGACCCTTTCTTGTTGTCACCGTTTCCTCGGTTCTTCTTATTTGACCTCCATGAATTATCATCTTCACGTTTCCTTTTCTCAGCATCCTTGTTCCTCAGCGATCTTTGCCTGACCGCGTCCAATGTGAGGGACAAAGATATATCAGCCACCGATCTGAAAGTAGTCGATCGAGAGGCCTTCACGCTTGCCTTTATCTCGGGGGCTAAACCCCCAATGAAACGAGCTATTCGTTTGGGTTCCGGGGTCACCAGATACGGAACCAACCTCGACATTGTATTAAAGCTCGTGAGGTAAGCTTGGCAATCTAGATTGGTCATTACCAACGAAAGAAAATCTGACTCAATCTTTTCGGCCTCGTGCTGAGGACAGTAGTTCTCCCTGATGAGGGCAACGAATTGTTCCCAAGACATGTTGTACAATGGGATCTTCCCAGTGGCTTGAACCAGCGATCTCCACCAGGCTAAAGCCTCACCCTTGAAAGATTGAGACACAAACTTGACTATATCCCTCTCAGCGCACCCGCTGATATCCACTACTGTGTCCATCTCATCTAACCACGTCATGCAGTCAATGGCTCCTTTTTCCCTAGTGAAATCCCTGGGTTTGCATGAAACGAAGTATTTATAGGAGCAACCCTTACTACGGGGTTCTTGATTTAGTACAATATGTTGAGATGGAGCACTGTGGTGGTTTGAGGAGAGTCGATCATCATCTTTCTTCGGTTCTTCCTTCTTGGAAGGTGGCTTCGAATGCGGTGTAGATAGGGTCCTACTTCGAGTCCCACTATATTCTTCATACCGCCGTTCTAAGGCCTTTGTAACTGCGTCGTTTACTAACGCTTTCAGTTCAGCACCTGTTATATTAATTCGGGCGTTATCATTATTCTCCACTGGGTGACTATTAATTTCATCCGAGTCAGCCATTTTAACTGAACTGTTACATAAAACAAGGACAATAGTTTACTTGGGAGTTTATTATGGAATTGTCTTTTATGGCAGTTCATTAACCATGGTAACATAGACCATATTTGGTTAATTTATTAATCATATTTATTTAGGATTTCTATTATAATTTATCCTAATTATAAAACAATAACAGTTTTATTAGTAGCACAAAAGGCCTGGTCACAAGGACATTTTAATTATAAGCCATGATTTCAGAGAATCAAGGTATGAAGGTTTGAACATAGTTCTTTACCTTTTTCAGACAGGGTCATAGACTATTACTGTCTTTTGTCTCATATGAAAATGAGCAGGGCCCGTAGGCACTATATTACCAATGTATGGTCAATTATGATCATCTTAATTGATGATTTAAACCCATGATTCAGAGATCATTAAGTTGGGTTAGGAATCTTTTGAAGAATCTTTATATAATTGACGTGTGTGATTTTAACGAATCACTTCTGCCAGGAGCGCTAACATGTTTTCAGATGTTAACAGAGGTTGAATCTTTTTAACAGGTTTTACCATCTTGGCCAGGTCTTATAATGACATGCCGGCTAGGTTATACCTTTAAGATCCTTAGTTAATATTAAATAGGCAGATTATTTTTAAAAGGAATGATTTTTATTCATTTATTTCATATATAATATATTTATGCACATAGTGACAAAAATGAAATTTATAAATTAAACATTCCATTAATTATTAATAGATTACACATCGCCCTAAACGGGACTTTTTAGACAAACAAGTTACCCACGCAGGGGTCAAGCAACATACTAGTCCACGTAGGGACTTAAACAAACATCATACCCTCGTAGGGGTTAACAGAAAGATAGACCCACGCAGGGGTCAAAACAAACTAACATACCCACACAGGGGCTAATACAGCAAGACAGGCCCACGCAGGGGCTCAACTGATACAAGGAAATTACAAAATCAGTGGAAGGATTCAATGGTCCTTCTTGCTCTTCCCTTTTATTAGGCTTGTCAATCCTTGGAAGAAACTTTGTCGCTCCTTGCGGTCTCTGTGAAAGTCTCGCTCGACTTGGTCCAACCTTTGCAGAATTTCTTCACGCTCTGGTGGGGAGAACCTTGGCGGCTGCGATTGTTTCCGAATTATAGGTCTGGCAGGTATTTGGTACCCATGAGTTGGGTACCCTACTCCCCAAGGAGCTCCATACTGTCCTTCAGGATGAAGGGCGTTATAATTGGCCGCTACCAAGTATGGGTCGGCTTCAGCGTAACTATAGTTGGTGTGAGCCGGCTGCTCAAACGGGTTGTACGCCATCGAACCCGTGTATGCTGGAATCGGGTTATCAAAACCCATCGGTGGTGGTTGCGGTGCAACGAGGTTTGATGGTCCACCCATTTGCGGATCTTCTGGAAGTGGCGGATAATGACTGCCACTTGATTGTCGAGGAGAGCTAAAATGAAAGTCACCTCCTCGTGCAGACATAGGTGCTCCGGTTCTCCGACGCCTCGGTGGTTGCGGAGGTGCCGGCTGAACTGGTGGCGGTGGAGGCGGTGGCGTGACTGCCACGAATCGTGAATCCTCAGAGGGATCCTGCTGCTGCTGCTGGTGAGGCGACGAATGATGCGAGGGTGTAAAATACCACTCATACTGATTAAATCGTGCCTGGTAACTGTCCGGGCCATGGTAGGGTGATCCATGAAAAGATGAACCATCTGAGACCTCGATAGGATGGTTCGGAGTTCCGGTTGCGGGCTCGACGGGATCGGTGTCCTCGTCCATATCCTCTGCATGATCGCCGGAGTAATGATCCTCTAGCCCCAATGGGTTAAAACCCACTGGTTCCTGTATGTAATTTGCTGGGTTAAACCGGCCCCTAAAAACAGGTGTGGGGTTACCAAAGGAATTATGCGATAGGGATCGCTGAAGAGGTATGTAAGAAGGTTGAGGGTTGTCGGGCTCATTTTCCAACTGTGGCCCATATGAGTTATGAATGGGAGGTGTCGAACTGTGCGAGACAGATCGTCTAGCAGGTTCAAAAAGGTTCCTCCGATTTTCTCTAGGGTCAGCACTCGCAGTGGTGGTAGGAGCTCGCATGTGCGAAGGTCCGGCCACGTCGTCATTGGGGGCGGTAATTGGCCCTTTGCCTCGTCCTCTTCGTCGAAAGAATCTTGGCGGCATGTTTAGTCATGTCAATACAACATAAGATAACGACAAGAATATATAAAATAAAGACAAAGTAAAAATAAGTTGAAACAAATTTGGATTGTTCCTATGTTCTTTGTCTAGACTCGAAAGTTTAGGAATATGCAATTGTGTCATTGAGATTAAACACAAAAGGCTAGTGTTTAATTCACTCAATGTTGGCTCTGATACCAACCTGTCACACCCCGATTTCCACGTGTCACCGGTGGGCCCGGTGGGGAGTATCGTGACGTGGTTGGCAACATAATAGTCAAACAACATAATATTTAATATGAACAGCGGAAGCAAATGAAAGATATATTTCAACCGAATAAAATTGTAATATCGAGTATCACAACAGTTGAAAGTTTATCCACAGACGGATCAAAAATAAATAGGAAACAATAGTTCAACAGACTTTAGGCATCTTAAGCTTGCGAGACTCTTTTGATGCTAAGGAGATATCCAGCCAATTACGAATAGTACCTGCACTTAATCTTTTTGGGAAAATACGTCAGTTTACACTGGTAAATACAATCAACTGACTCATTTTAAAAATGATTAAAAATTGATTTGGATGCACGTGGCATAAACATTTTATAACTTGGGATAATTATTTAAATATATAAACTCGTAAAAGAATTACATGTTCCTTATGCGTTCAGTAGCCCGGATCGTGCCGGGTTAAAGATCAATAGACACACCACATAATCTATTTATGCACTGACGAGTGCCGCCTACACTCCGCGCTTAGGTCGTGGCCATTTCGTAAAATGATGCCAAGGATATCCGGGACATGGTCATTAACCCCCCAAAGGCTTTAAGTAAACAAAACAATTTAAACGGGCCAATCAAATATCAATTAACCACCATACGATGGAAGATTTAATGCCCGACCAAGCGGTATTTTATATACCGTACCCCAAGCCCGTATAGGGAAAATAAGTTAAAAGTATTTACTTGAGCAAAGTAATAATCACAATAAGCAAATGCAAGTAGCTTTTACTGGTCCTCCTAATCTGGAACGAAGGTTTATAATAACCTATTAGAATCCTAACGGGTCTTTAGTTAAGCTTAAGCTTAGACCGGTTAGTTTTAAAGATACGGTTCGTACGCACGATTAAGCGAAGACCGGAATAGAATGTGATTTAGACCCGACAAGTTTGAAGACTTGCTTAATATGGGTATTTCATACACATTCTGGATTTTGAGATAAAACCGATAAGGTTTGACCCGCTTCGGCTAATTTATGTAAACTAGTTACATAAACCGAACCGAACGCGTAATAAGCGTAACGGGTATCCGTAAGAGCCATATACAGGTTTCCTAAGTTAATATGCTTCAAATATGTTGTGACATCAGTAAGATGTCTTTTATTATGCCCGAAACGAATTTAAACACAAATTATGCCCCGTAGGGGTAGTTTGGTCATTTAAAAGGTTATAAAAGAGTTTAAGTATTAACCTGAGTTACAGGTCTGATATAATCAGCAAAAATACTTAGTTTACTAAGTTATAACAGTAGGGTAAAGTATATATGTGAAATTTATCAATTATAACCAAACTATGCACCGTAGGGGCATTTTGGTAATTTCACATAAGCCGAAAAGCTCAAAACTGAAGTCTGAGTTTAACAACCTTTGCTTACTGTTAAAATATTATAATTTACCTAAAATATCAGTAGGTATCAACCCTTGTATGTTTAAAATAGTTTTAGTACATACTATGCGTTAAAAACGCTTAATAAGGCGATTAGGAGCCGTTTCCGGGTTCTATATGGAAAACTGATATTTTTATTATTCCAGAAGGTTTAAAATAATTTATTTATCATTTAAAATCAGTAGCAAAAGGTTTGGAGTCAAATGGATATGTAAAACTCATTTTATAGCCCGAAAGGGCAAAACCGACAATTACCGAATCAAGCCTACGACTCTAAGTTATGCTCAGCCTAAAATTAATTAAAAATCTTCAAAAATCCCAAAATAATATATTATATCAGTGGGTAAAGAATTTGATATCAAAAAGTAGGTTTAAATAGGCTATACGCTAATTACGTCGTTTAATCGCTAAAGAAGCTTTCTAATTACGCTAATGAGCATAACTCTCAATCTACACCTCAAACTGATGTCAAATTTTGGGTGCAAGTTTATAATTTAGTAATTAAGGTTTCTACTCTTTTACATTTGCAAAAATCACGTTTTATGGTGAAAGGGGCATAATGGTCAACATATGAGCAATTAACGGAATCATGCATATTAATTGGATAACTAATGAACCAAGGTGTATAATCACAGAGGATTATACTAGCATGTAACCTAGTCCAAT
The DNA here is from genome assembly GCA_030545235.1 of Helianthus tuberosus. Taxonomy (NCBI): domain Eukaryota; kingdom Viridiplantae; phylum Streptophyta; class Magnoliopsida; order Asterales; family Asteraceae; genus Helianthus; species Helianthus tuberosus. The sequence continues at coordinate 132,816,152 of CM060429.1, read as the reverse complement.
TAAAGCTCTAAGGCATTTCTAAAACATACCAAAATGGGTCAGAACTGAAGTCAAAGCTTTGCGACTTTCGGTTCCGAACCGGGTCTAAACAGAAAATTGTCGGGTTGAACATGTTTAGACATGTTCTTACATTAATTACCAAGTTATATTAATGATCAAATAGGTTGTATGGGTCCTACATTGCTAATTATGCATAAATTGGAAATTAAGCATTCTGTTGACTTTTTAAAAACAAGTTTGACCCGACATTAGACCTAGTTAGAGTGGGAATCAGAGGGTGCCCTTTTAAGGGTTTAATGCCCACATAATTACCAACTTATAACTACTTTCAATTCGACTAATCACTGAACCATCAATGATTAATCGCTAAGTCAACCGTTAATTACGACGGTTTGACTTTTAAGCTAAAACTAAGCAAAAACTTAACTAAGAAAGGTTAAGCATACTTACTGAAGTCCTATGCACGATTTGTGATCACTTGAGTCTGCTTTGGAGCTCCAGAAATGATCAGAAATGCTGAAGGAAGGTGTGAAGAAATGGTTGCAACCTTGGCCCTTTATATAGTGCTCAAAACTTCATGGATTGTTGACACACAAGCCTAACAATGGCCATGGATCACTTCCAGATGTCCCTAAGTGTCTAGGGGTTGCTTAGGGGTCATGCAAGATGAGGAAAATCGATTATAAGTCGGTTAAAATGGCCATGGCAGACAAGAACCCAAAGAATTCGGAGCAGAAGGCCCCTCGCGGCACGCGTAGCCCCCCCCCCCCCCCAGGGCCTTCGCGTGGCGCGATGCCCCTTCTGATCAAATCTCACATTTTTATTTTTTACGCTTTGGTCCTTGGCTCTTTGAAACTTTGCTACGACTTTATTTCTTGCACTTTGAACCCTCCAAATTGACTTATAAGGGCTTTAAGGCATATACCCACTTTGTTAAGTCCTCGGTTAACTTTATTGTTACCCGAAAAGTCATAACTTTCAACGTTGACGCTTTAACCCCTTGTATACGAATTTGATCATAACTTTCTCATACGATAACGAAACTTTATGAAATTTATATCGTGCATTCTAGTGAGCATAATTAACCGTTACAAAGCTTCGGGTTTGTCAAAAGGTCACTCAGAGGTATAACTTAAATATGTTGACACATTTAACCCCTGTAGTTTGTAATCTCTCACTTTCATTCACAATTAGCTTCATATGATCCATGATTTATTCGTTTGAAGGTATGAGCATCATGTAGGGTTAATGTACAATATATTTATTCACTGTTGACATTTAGAACTCGTATATTCACATACTTTCCATGATTGTCAACTTAAATCCTTCTATAACATTCTTTCACACGTTCAAACATATGACACGTGTCAACTCATTATAGGACGTGAATTTTCGAGGAGTTACAAGACTACATGCCCTACATCTGTCAAACGAAGTGCGGCTAAGGAAGGAAGGCTTAAGAATGAAAGCACTTGAACTCTCCTAAAGAGTGCCAGAGGTAGTTCATATCAATAATGACATCGAATACGTTCTTTAACATTTATTGGAGTATAAATGCTAAGAGTTTTGTTTTAATTCGGATGCCAATAAATCCTTCATAAAATTATAAGTATAGTACACTTCTAAAATCTTCCATAAGAACCCTAGATATTAAGTGTAAGGTAAAACTTACAGGCGAAAAGCATAGGAACCATTTCTTCTGTTCCTATCAGAAATCCTCAATCGTGAAATTCTAATGTACCCTCTTTCCAGATAAAGTGCATCATCATATGTAATTGATATCTATTTGATCTCTGTTGATTACGAATACCAAATGGTATGACAAAAGCGCCATATGAGGATTGGTGTATCTTAATATGCTCCATAGATTGCTTCCATGCCTGATCAGTATAGAGGTTTAATGCATGGAACCAGAAGGATATTCCAATGGCCATACGACATTAAAGTCAGCTAATGGTATTCAAAGAAGATATATAGAATGGAATTATCCAAGTAAATATCTCTTATTAAGGAATCCGTGGACTCATAACGTGAATGTGTCACTTATCTGACACAGACTGTGATAGATGAACTGGAGCCTGAGATTTGGAAAATCTCTGTAACCTCCTTGTGTCTTGGTTATCTTCTCCAAGGGTTTCCCTGTTTACCTCCTGAGGCAAGCAGAGTTAAGACTAACATCCCGCTTAGGGCTGCAGTATTGTAAAAAAAAAACTCCATGTTGATTATGGAATAATCGAATCCCTGATTAAGTAAGTTTTAAGATGTAGGTTCATAAAGCCTAACTCAATATTCTGAGAATTCGGTATTGTTAATAAAGAAAGACGGTTCATTTTGCTTATGCATTGATTACCGCAACCCTAATTAGGTAACAATTAAGAATCACCATCAGCTGCCGAGGATCGTCGATTTGTTCGACTAGCTGTGAGGATTAGCTATTCATTGAGATTAGTTTTAAGCATTGGTTGGAATAACCATCTCACCTTAAAATAAGCTTTTCTATATAGCTGTTATGTAAGTATCAAAGCTGCTCCTTTGGAGACATTGTATAGATAGAATATTAAACAACTATTGTTAGACAGAAAATTGGTAAGTTCAATTATAAGGATCTGAAAGTCACCTTGGAGACAACGAATAAGATCATGCAAATCCATAATCATCGGAAAGTTTCCAGTAATCGGCAGAAAAATTAAGGATTAATAAAATTCGCAACCCTCTTAAGTCCTTAATAAGGAAAAAGGTTCAAATTGAGAGTATCGCTCTAAGAAGGGTGTGCTAAAATTTTTATGCAGCAGGCTAGTTAAGCTCTGACTATATATAAGATCATTCGAGGAAATCGAATACATCAAAGGTCAATAGCTTATAAGCTAAAACCTAATTATGGAAATTGGTGGAACTCGCAATGTGACCCACACTAATGATTTAAGGATATGTTTCACCAATAAGTCGAGAAGCACTATCACATAATGAGATGCAGATTTATGATATGATAAGAAACCCGTATCAATTAAGGATCAGCAGGTTAAGAATCTCCAAAAGGATACATGTACATATTATAGAGGTCAACTTGGGTGCTTGGAGAGGCCCCAAATATACTATGGAAGTTAAGTCCATGATACATCAGAAATTACTTCCATTACTTTAGCAAATCTCGAGGTCGAGATTTCTTTTAAGGGGGTGAGGATGTAACACCTCGTAAAATCATGTCCAATATAGTATCGACACGTGTCATGAACTTTAAACGTGTAACGAATTGATTATGAGGGACTAAAGTTGACAAACGAAGAAAGTATATGTGTATAAGGATACAAAGTGTCAACATTTGATAATTTTGCCTTTCAATAACTCTACATGATGCTTATACCCTCAAATGAATGAATCATGAAGCGTGTGAAACCGTTTGTGGAAGAAAGTGAAAGTTTACAAGACGCGAGGGTTAAAAGTGTCAACATGTCTAAGTTATACCTCTGAGTGACCTTTTAGCGAACCCAGAGCCTTATAACGATTAATTATACTCCCAAGAATAAGTGGTAAAAATTTCACAAGGTTTCGATATCGTATGAGGAAGATACGTTAACTTTCGTAATTAAAGGGTTAAAAGCATCAACGAGGCAAAACTTGTGTTTTCGGTTACCGTTTAACGAAACCGGACCTACTGATGATTGGTTATATCTCATGGATCATAAAAATATAAATTTCATGGGTTAAAAGTGCTTAAAATGGAAGAAATTACACTTTAGAAGGTCTAGGGGGTGAAAGTGTCATTTATGAAACATGTTTGGCTGATTCCTTACCTGCTGGCGCTGCACCACCAAGGAGGCACTCCTCCGTCGCGCGACGCGACGGACTGCCAGCTCAGAAAATGTTGTTTGGACGTGGCAGCTTGCATGTTTGCTAAATTCCGCGAGTTTGCCACCCTGTAGCTGCTTGAAACACGTCCCTAGACACTTGTTTTCATCTCTGGAGTTCCCTTAACACCTGGATCAATCTCCATGATCTTCCTTGGCTATATATAGAACCCTTTGTTGCAACTTTGTGAACTCACATTTGCACATCTTGCTTGTTCTAACTCTCTGGAGCATTCTTGGCATTTGAGAAGCCTTTCCTCTGTTCCAATCTCGTGCTAAGGACCATTGTAAGTCATCTTAGCTTCTGTAATTCAGTTTTAATTAGTTTAATGGCCCAAAGTCAAACCGTCGTAATTAAGGTTTGACTTAGTGATTACTCACTAATGGTCCAGTCAATTCTCGAATTGAAAATACCTATGAGTTGGTAATTATGTGGGTAATAAACCCTTAAAAGGGCACCCTCTGATTCCCACTCTAACTAGGTCAATTGTCGGGTCAAAGTTAATTTTAAAAAGTCAACAGAAAGTAAATTTTCGTATAAACACTAAAGAAGCTATGAAACCTGTTTTATCACTTGTATAACTTGGTAATTAATGTAAGAACATGTCCAACCATGTTCAACCCGACAATTTTCAGTACCGAAAGTCGCATAAGTGGACTTTTGCTTTGACTTTCAGTTCTGACCCATTATAGCATATTTTAGAAATGCCTTAGAGCTTTATTAGGACCAGGTTACATGTTAGTATAACCCTCTGTGATTATACAACTTGGTTCATTAGTTATTCGATTCATGTGCAAGTTTTCGTTATATGCCTAAATGTTGACCATAATGCCCTTTTGACCTTAAAACGAGATTTTTGAAAATGTGATAGGACAAAAAACCTTTGTTACTGATTTATAAACTTGTCCTAAAAATTTGACATCAGTTGGAGGTCTAGATTAAGAGTTATGCTCAATATCGTAATTAAGAAGCTTTTTATTAATTAAACGGCGTAATTAGCATAAAGCATGTCTAAACCCAAATTTTGACACCAAAATTTTACCCACTGATGTAATATAATATTTTGGGATTTTTGAAGATTTTTAATTATTTTTAAGCTGAGCATAACATAGGGTTCTTGCTATAATTCGGTAAATGTCGATTATACCCTTTTCTTAAATAAAATGAGTTTTACATAATATTTTGATACCAAACTTTTTGCTACTGATTTTATGTAATAAATAAAATATTTTTAACTTTATAAACTGATCAAAAACTCAGATTTCCTATTTAAACCCGAAAATCGCTTAAAACCGACTTTTACGTGTTTTAAGCGCATAGTATGGGTTAAAACTATTTTTGGCATATAAGACTTAATACCTACTGATGTTTTAAGTAAATTTTCATAATTAAATAGTAAGCAAAAGTTTTGAACTCAGAATTCTAATTTTGACCTTTAAGGCTTATGTGAAATTACCAAAATGCCCCTACGGTGCATAGTTTAGTTATAAAAGGTAAATTTCACATATATACAATACCCTACTGTTATGACTTATAAAAATAAATATTTTTACTGATTATATCAGACCTGAAACTCAGATTAGTATTTAAACTCTTTTATAACCTTTAAAATAACCAAAATACCCCTACGTGGCATAATTTGAGTTTAAATCCATTTTGGGCATAATGGAAGGTATCTTACTGATATCACAACATATTTAAGGCATATTAACTTAGGAAACCTGTTCATGACTCATTTGGTTACCCGTTACGCATTATTCGTGTACGGTGCGGTTTGTGTAACTAGTTTGCATAAACTAGCCGAAGCGGGTCAAACCTTATCGTTTTTATCTCAAAATCCAGAATGTGTTTAGTTTACCCATATTATACAAGTATACAAACTTTTCGGGTCTAAATCACATTCTAATCCGGTCTTCGCTTAATCTTGCGTTTTGAACCGTAAACCTTTCCTTAAAACTAACCGGTCTAAGTCACAACTTAAATAAGACCCGTTAGGAATCTAATAGGTTAATAAAACCTTCGTTCCAGATTGAGAGCCCTAGTACAGGTACTTGTGCTTGCTGATTAGAATATACGGCTGAGTATAAATTGCATTTTAAGCTCAGGTAAATACTTTTAACTTATTTTCCCTTATACGGGCTTGGGATATGGTATTATAATAATACCGCTTGGTCGGGTATTGAATGTTTAATCGGATTGTGATTAAATTATTGAGGTAACCCGTTTTAATCTGTCTTGTTTGAAATAAAGGTCTTTAGGGGTTAATGACCATGTCCCGGATATCCTTGGCATCATTATAAAATAAAAATGGCCACGTCTTATGCACGAGGTGTAGGCATACACCTGACAGTTGCATAAGGGAAACGGTATCTCACTCTCTTGTGGGCCTATACTTGTGGTGTGTTTGTTAATCTTGACTCGGTTTCTAACATCGAGCCCTAAATGTATAACGAACATGTAAATATGTATGCAAGATTATTTTTATATAATTGTCCCAAGTTATAAAAAGATATTTGTGCCTTGTGCATTTAAATCAATTTTCATAAACATTTTCAAAAGAGTCAGTTAATTGTATTTACCAGTGTAAACTGACGTATTTTCCAAAAATATTAAGTGACAGGTACTGTACGTAATTGGCTGGGAGCTCAGGGCGTTAATAGGGAATCTTGCAAGTTCTAGATGCCTAAAGTCTGTTGAACAGTGTTTATCTTTCTGTTTTAAGATCCGCCTGTGGATCCTTTACATTCCGTTTGTAATACTTGATATTTTCATTCGGTTTGTAATGTATTTATCTTTTGCTTCCGCTGTGTATTAAATTGTGTTGTTTGACTATGACGATATCAACTACGTCACGATACTCCCCACCGGTAATACGTGGAAATATCGGGGTGTGACAGGATTGGAAGACGCCAGTGGCGTTAAGAGTACGGAGATTATCCGGACAGCCACTCAGGCGCAGGGTGACTTTGATCGAATCAAACCATTGGAATATGGCCGTAGGCCCATCTTCGCCGTTAATTCTTTCGGGCCGCAGGCTTTGAACTGCTTGAAGCTAAAAGTAGACTTTGGCAAATCAGTCCTGGACTCTTCAGAAGACTTGCTACCATTTTCATTCAGCTCACTAACGATCTGCGGAATGACTTTCGCAATTTGCTTAGCGACCAAAGAAGTGATACGCTTATCTTCATGATTGCGGTGAGCAGATCGGGAATGAAATGATCCAAATGACGACATTGTCTGCAACATACATCGCCATAGGAATCAAACACTATATAATCGAATCTCGCTTCACACACACCAAATACTACTAAAGCTCAGGAACACAATCACGTAACACATCGACACATAATCACAAAAGCACATAAGGCACAGAAGCACATAATGCACAGAAGCACGTAAGCTACGAAAACACACTATATTTTGCACGTATTCACCTACACTGGTCACACATAATCACTTATCATTCAAGGTCCGCGAGTTCGAGAATAGCGATTACGATTAGCGAGTACACATCGAGTAGCATAGCATAAGCGAGTAACGTAACATGCGATTATCCACAAGTAGCAGCGATTTGTTAACATTTTGATATAGATGTGGAGTGCGAGTCGTGTGTGTCGATCAAAGCGAAGAGCGAATAAATCACTAGAAATCAAAACACATAAACGGATTAAACCACATAAGACACATAAAATTCACATAAAAGCGACAAATATCAGAGTCAGCAGCTGCGGGCTCATAATCGAAACACATAAAAATCGAGAATAGATTGTCTGCGGCTGATAGACGTCGACTATCCAAAGTGATTCAACTATTCACAAGGACTTTTAGTGCACACTTTGGCCTTCTGGACTGTGCTCTTGCCTCAATCTGGGCGACCGGCACGCATCCTTCTAGTTACAATGTGACTTCAAGTCGTTGGAGTCCGTCGAGACTTTGGTGAGAGTTTTGTAAAAACCAAAATGGAGCACGGAAGAAGTCGTCAAGGTTCGGGTTTCACCCCTGACTTAACAATTTGTTCCTGTTTTGATAAAATAGAGAGGAAAATTTGCATCGAAGTGCAGATTTCACTCCTGATCCAACGCAAATTCTCTTGTTTTATAATAAAATGCGGGTCGAACAAGCGATCCGGTCGAGAGTTTGCGGTTTTCACACCTAATCTCGACCTAATTACTTGTTCAGTTAAGATAGTGCTATGATAGTGTTCAGTGAGTGCAAGCGAGAATAGCGAGTAAGCTCGTACAATACCCCTACGGGGTATGCACAAGTCGGTCTGTTGGTACTTATACTATAGACTAGGTCGTTTCTAAGACATCGACCAGGACTAGGTCGAGTCTTGCCTAATTCCTATAGTTAAGGCTGTGATACCAATCTGTCACACCCCAATCGATGACAGAAACATCGGGGCGCGACACTGAGCGAAACAGATTGTCAAGAGAAATTCCATAACAACTAAATTACCGGATAGTTAATATTATGTCCCGTACCATAACCTATCAAGCAATCAATTATTACAGACTTAGATATTCTCAAAACAAAACATCGTTCCGACAACTCAGATTTAAATAAATAAACTTTCTTTGTTTCTAGACTCTCCTACTCGATTCCATGAAAGCAAGCAACATCCTAGCATCTCAAACACCTGTCACATACGTTAAAATAAAGGTCAATACACATAGTGTAAAGGTGAGCATACAAGTTTAATAGTATAATAGAGTTCGAAATCGTTTACGCATAACCAGCATGTAACATGTAACAAAGTGAAGGCTAGTAGGTTATCGACAGAGAAATATGCACAGACGTGACTGCGAGTTGTAGAATGCACAACACATATCCCCACTGGGACACGTGAAGTAAAGCCCTTAACAACCCCTGTCCACGACAGGTGCTGAGTCCAAACTATAGTACTATCGTTGCTAAGGTGTCAGGCAACAATCACTGTGTTAACATAACATACAAGCATTCATCGAATAACACGTAACATGCAATAGCGGTCAGCGTATAAATAGTGTTTGCGTTGTGTGTCGATTGTGATTTAAATAAGTAACGTATGTAACACCCAAAAGTGCGTAAAGCAAAAAGGGATCGTGTATACTCACTGATCGTGCTTAACAACACTCTCTTGGATTGAAGGGAGCGCTGAGAGATTAGCCTGAACAGTTAACGATAGCATAAGCGAAGAATGGCGTGTAAAACGGTGCAAAAGAACCAAGGGTCGAACGGTAATCCGATCGGATGGTCATTCGATCGGATGTCGATCCGTTCGGATGGTCATCCGATCGGATGGCCATTCGGTCGGATTGACATTTTGTTTGGTAAGGATGTGTTTGTGTATGATGGCTTTGAAGTTTTCGTTGTAGCATTTTGAAAACAGAGAAGTATCTCTACCTTTCAGGTCGTTCGATCGAACGGCAGTTCTATCGGATACCGATCCGTTCGGTGAGGTATTTCTCAGAGAACAAGTTCACAGCAGGATTGTCACTTGATCGGATGGTCTACCGATCGGATGGCAATCCGTTAGAAACTGACTATACATTGAACACGTTGAAAAATTGTTAAGTGTTGAACCTCAAGTGCAATCCGATCGGATTGCAGTTCGATCGGATGGCAATCCGATTAGACGGCAATCCGTCCCAACGAATCTGATCGTCTTGAACTTGATTATTTTGAAAGTTTGCAGTTTGTTCGAGACTGTTTGACAATGTACTAAACAACAGAAACTCCACCAAGACCCAAGTCACCCGATCGAACAGGAATCACCCAAACTCGATCAGTTAACTGTTTCGTGACGGTTGGTTCATGTTTAATCTGAAATTGGTTGTCTCTTTGATATAAACCAGATCTTGAACCAACACTTCACTAAGAATGAGTAGAAGATCAGAACAAGCTCCGATTCTATTGATTTTGAGTGCATTGAGTGTAAAAGAGTTGAAAGAAAGTTGAAAAAGTTTCTTTCAATCCTCTTAACCTTGGAAATGTTTAGATCTATGCAAAATCGTTGTTTATTCATGTGGAAATCCTTCAGATCTAAGTTGTTCTTGGTGGAATGAAGCCAAATCTTGAAGTTTATAAGAACTCCATGATGACATCATCCTAGAACACCTCAAATCCGCTGATTTCATGGTTAAAAGTTAAGATTCAAAGGTGAAAAAAATGGAGGAGTGCGTGTAGATCATAGAAGTACAAGATTTGAGTTGGAAACTTACAAGAATCGCGAGAAATCGAGAGAAAAGAGGCCTTGAGCGAGCTGGTCGAGTGAGAGAGCTGTTACATCACAAATGATGTGGCAGGAGGGTATTTATATGTTGCCAAAAAGGGAAAGGAGGGTAAGTGTCGGATAGGATGCACCTCGATCGGATAGCACCTCGATCGGATGGCAATCCGATCGGATGGCAATCTGATCGGATGGCCATTCGATCTATTGGCCATTCGATCGAGTGGCTCCGATGAGTTGTGTTTTGGCGTTTCGTTTCGCGTGTTGAGCGTTGCGATGCGTTTAAGCGAGTATGCGATGCGATAGTGTTAGACAATAACTACGATTTCCTCAATCAAAACCCGCTATATCTAACATACAATCATCCTAAGTAAATTGCGTTTAGTGTTTGCGATTAGACTGCGATTGCGATAGAGTTGCAATTGCGTTTCGATTAATCACCACAAAACATAAAGTAAACATGCACAAGTAACACATAAATAGCACACACACGTAAAACAATATCCAGAACGCATAATTCGAATTGCGAATGCAATTGTGATGCGATAAAAACCTGCGATAAACATCGATTATACCTCGATTATTCACAGTTACTCCACATAATACAACTAAAGTAAATAAAAATAAAAGACTCGATTGCAGTCAAAGAGTCAAATCAGTAATTGAGCAAGGAGTGACAGATCGCAATTAGCAATCTTTTCTTCCTTTGACTTCAATCTTGACTTTGACTTTCAAAACACGGGGTGTTACAATATACACCTCCAAGAATATTGGATTGCAAATCTCATGTCCACCTCCTTATTGCATTAATTTCCTTTTCATCTACATGCATACACGTAACATGTAGCATTAATTGTTAGTTTAATTTATTTATTATTTTACTATTTATATATTATAATTAGTTTAGTTACTTCACTTATTTTACGCTTATAACTTCTAAAATATGATGTTTTACAAAACAATGAATATGTCATTAGAACGAGAATATTCTTGTCTACATTTTGATCCAAGTTTCATTAAAAACGGAGTAAGTTCAATTATAATGTATTTTTATAATTTAGTTATTAAACGATTCCTATGTTCGTTTAAATATTTCATATTTCTAACAGTCAACTTACCCGTAATCTACCAGTTTAATAATATAAGTTTTTATATACTTTATTTTAATATAAAAAATAGAAATGTTACATCCTCCACACCTTATTTTAAATCTCGTCCTCGAGATTTGGGCTACGATGTCTCCTTTAGAGTTATGTTATGTCTTAGTTAATAAGAACAATATTAAGGTAAATGACACGGAATCAAGACATGTTCAAATTTTGTGGATACGAGTTTTACAATAAATAGGGCTCAATGGTTCAACTGAATTAGTTCTAGAAATCGATGTCAAACGAACGAGGTGAAATGATATAATTTCCAAGGTGACTAAGTTTACATGGGTCAAACCAAAAGAGAGATTTATGATCAATAGATGTCTAAATCGAATGTTTACAAGTTGTGAATGACTTTTAGAATCAATAGAATTCATTGTCAAAGGAAAACTTACTTTGATTGTCAACTAAGGGCATGCTTGGCTAAGCTTTTTGAAACAACTTTTTGACTTATTGGCTTTTTGAAAAGTTATAAGCTCTAAAAAGTCTGTTTGGCAATGAGGTGTATGTGAGGGGAAAAATGACTTTTCCAAAAAGTCACTACATCCTGACTTTTTCAAAAAGTCATAAGCCCCTTTAAAAAGCTAAGCCAAACATGCCCTAAGGAAGACTTAGAATCAACAAGCTCAAATGAAATAGAAGCATGAAAAATGATTTGTCAACTATCAAACCATGACATGAGAAAAATCAATGCGTTGACATTATTGAATTACAAGGATACACCAAAAATACAATAGAGTTTAGTGTATCATTGTCTTAATACATAATTGCATCAAGACTGCTTTTAATGATGAGTCAAACGAAAGACATATGTGGTTTTGCATGATTTGTATGCTTATGATTAGCCCAAACTACAAGTTTATACCTGACGCCGCAAGGTGTCGTAATGATTGAAATAGTTCAATAATTACGGTGACGGAACAAATTCACCGTGTTTGTAATCAACTAAAAGTTTTAATGAAGTAAATTTGGATATTTCTTTCAAATAAATATTATAAGATTTTCAATTGATGATGAAATACCAAATGAATATCATAGAATTTTCGATCAATGATGAAAGAATCTTTAGAGGTACACCGTAATACAATACGAATTTGCGTACTCTTATCTTAACACATAATTGTTTTAAGACTATTTAAGATAATGAATCAACAGAAATTAAATAAATAAATCCGTATATCAGGTGTGCAAATGAGATTAGCTCAAGCTTCAAGTTAAAGAAAATGCCCCCACAAGGTGTCGTAACCAAAAACATGATTCAATGAAAGTGAAGACCAAACAAGTCTATTATGGTTCTGAATAGATGAAGTACTTGACAGGATGCATTTACTTATAAACTTTGATTTATACTAGGGTCGAATAATAACTTAACTTAGATATTACATATCAACGATTATGTCTGGAATCATTTCTGTTTCTTGCGTAGTAAGTACGAATGCTCGCGCGTTCCTCTTAGCTTCGTCTGTTGTTTTTGCCTTGTTGTCAGGTGCTTTAGTCAGTTTCGGGCAATATAGTTTGATGTGTCCTGTTTCTCCGCAATTGTAACATATATTAGTTTTCCTTCTACATTTTTCCTCTATAGGCCCGGTCGTCTTGCAGAAGTTACAGTAGGGTGTTCTCCTAAAATGACATCCACCTGAATGCTTTTTATTACAGTTTCTACAGGTGGGTTGCTCGAATGACGGTTCGGCTCCTTTCTTTTTGAATTCTTGGGAAATTTTATGGGCCAACGTTTTCTTCTTTTGTGCGGATTAGTCCATCTGTCAGGATGTTAGCTAGTTCAACTGTTTCTTCAATAGTCTGTGGTCTAGCGGCCTTGTCCACATTTTGATCCAAGTTTCATTAAAAACGGAGTAAGTTCAATTACAATGTATTTTTATAATTTAATTATTAAACGATTCCTATGTTCGTTTAAATATTTTATATTTCTAACAGTCAACTTACCCATAATCTACCAGTTTAATAATATAAGTTTTTATATACTTTATTTTAATTTTAAAAAAATGGAAATGTTACATGTATAGTGAAGAGATCATGTTTTGGTACAACATATATTCTATACCCTTAAGGTACCAAAGATATGATTTATATTTTGCTAACCATTGAAACAAGTTTGGTTAGTTTTGTAAATGCAGAGAATGTAACAAAACAAAGTTATGGATCTTATGATATTTATTTACAAGAAGAAGCACTGGAAGGCTCATATGAAGATCATACAACGTTGCTGACATAAAATATTGCACACTAAGGGATCAAACGACAAATCATTGGATACAAAAGCTTTGAGTAACTTTCAAAGAATATGGACACACGTCATTTAAATGATACATATTAAAATGAGGGGGAACTTTATTCAAGTTGCACTATTTTCACTTGACTAAGTTTTATCCCATTGAGTTTTCTTAGTAAGGTTTTTAATGAGGCAACATACCTGATCCAGAAGTATCAGGGGGAAATAATACGCATTACACGCTACACTCTTTTTCTCTTAGCTATGGTTTTGTCCCACCGGGTTTTCCTAGCAAGGTTTTTAACGAGGCAACATCAAATGTATTATGTTGATAACCAAGGGGGAGTGTTATAAATATATATTATTGTGGTTATCAATTCTTAATATAATTTAGGCTTCTTCTCCAAGTTTTCGTATCCTATATATACTTCCATTGTACCACTTGTATGACATAACGCTCCGCTTACGGTATGCGCATAATGTATATATGTGTGGGCCCTCGGGGGGCAAAAGTGAAACTGCACTAATTTTAACGTTATTTTACTAATTTCGTGAAAATAACGTTAAAAAGTAAGGGACGGTTAATCATGTATCATGTGGTGGCGTTGATAGCCGAAAGACAAGGGTGTACATGCACTAATCGGCTTTTGTACCAATTGTTGAGTGTTATGTGCCTTATGTTCAAGACTTGATACAAAATTACTATCGAACCGGGGGTCTCACTGGAAGCAGCCTCTCTATTCCTATGGGATAGAGGTAAGGTTGTCTACATCTTACCCTGCTCAGACCCTACCTTAGCTTTGCTATTAGTGAAATTTACTGAGTATGATGATGATGATGATTTCTCCCTATAATTTTTCTCATATTCATGTGTTTATATGCTAGTTTTACAACAAAGTTGAGTTAATTAAAACCATTTACCTTTTTAGTTAAATCAAAACACATATTCTTACTTACTTTTAGTATTATTATATAATAACAAAAGCATAATAAAGCAACCTTAAACTATACATTAAAACATACCCGTGCAATGGAGTTCCAGCCATGAGTTCAACCATCGAGGCATGATTACGAGAATTGTGTCTTTTAGTAATTACTCAATTAGCATGATCTGGAATTTCGTTTCTTATTGTTTCGTCAAAAATAAAATAAAATATTAAAATCATATTGCCAATGATAAGGCAAATATAGTTTATAAACAACGTCTCAAGCTGGTTAATCATGTATAGTCTTTAATTTTTTTTAACGACAAATTTGGATCAGTGACGGGCCACTGTTTATACACCAATTAAAACGTCGACGCCCTACGTGTTTTCATTTTTTTGAAATCTATCCAAAACATCATCTAAAGCTAATTTCTTAAGCAATTCTTTCTCTATATAACATAAGTTCATCGCTCCATAACATAATGTTTCAATTTTAATTTTCAACTATTCAAACCCTAGAAATCATAACGTAAGTTGTAATCACCCTAAAAATATATAAACAACATAATCACCCTAAAAATCATCTAAACAACCATAAACATCGTCAAACCACACAAAATTTCAAACCTATTTAACAACTTTATTAACTTTTTTCTCCTATAATATCAACCAAAATCATCAAAATAACAAAGAAACTTACCCGTGTTCGGATTCCGGTTAGATTTGGTGTCAAACGACGGTGGTATGGTGGCTGATTACGGTGGTCGCCGGCTGCTGGATTGTTGTCGTTGGGTGATGTTGTTCGTTGGCAGTGCAGGGACGCAAGAGAGAGAGAGAGAGAGCGGGAGAGAATTTCTAAAGGTTTTGGACTTTAATTATTTTATTATAGTTTGAAATATTGTTGGGTTTGGTTAATGAGCTAAGACTTAGTGGGCTAGCTAGTTAAGAATTATAACTTATAAGTGGTTAAAGGTATGTGTATTTGGGGGTTTAGTTAGTTAGGTATTAAAAGTAATATAATTTAGGTAGTAATTTTTTTTAAATAAGAGTTTACTAAAAAAATTTAAAATATAAATTGATAACACTTTTTACCTAAGGGGTGCGGACGAAAAATTTCAAGGGTGCGGTCGAAAAATTCCAAGGGGTGCGGACGGGATTTTCGATTTTTTTCCCGGGGGACAGCGGCGGAACTAGCCCAAAAATTTAGGGGTATCCCATTTTTATTTTTTTTAGACCAGGGGTATCCTTTTGTATAACGGAGACGAAGTTGAGGGGTATTTTTACACTACAGAAACGGAGTTAAAGGGTATTTTTACACTACGGAGACGGGGTTGAGGGGTAACCCGTGCTACCCCTACTAACATTCTAAGTCCACCCCTGCCCGGGGGTGCGCCCGCCCACCTTGGACCGGGCTTGGGTCCGCCCCTGAAAACAAACAGTCTGAACCATTAAGTACTAAACCAGTAAGATGTCTGAACCATTCATAGCCCCATTAAAAGGTAAACAAACACCCATAAGTCAATGTCACCATATTTGTATCCAAAAATTTAATGTTACGTGTTCTAGTAAGCAATCAGAATACCAAAGCCGTATATAAGACAACAAGGAACACAATAATGGCAAGATAACATAGAAATATTTACACTAACTTTGATGTATGTCACTGTAATTAAATTTAAATATTCTTGTACGCTATTAACAGTACTTAAAACGCCTATGTGTGAATCGTTGTTGAACATTACTTAAGGGACGCATATCACCTTTCCAAATAATCCACATAACATACGTCACATGAATTTTTGGTTTTTACATGCAATGGGTTCGCGCTTATTCTGTTTTTTTAGACAGTCATAAACGTATGGATAAACTATGCATAAGACAAATTTGTATATCATGATTCTTGATCTATAGTCTATAGCAGTGGCGGAACTAGAAGAAAAGTTTAGGGGTATCCCAATTTTTTTACCGTACATTCATACAATAATAAAAAAACATGATAATAAATAAAGTTTAAAAAATACCCAGGGCCGTCTTTGAGAATTCGGATTTCCTAGAGGGCCCAGTGCAAGTAGAAAACATAGGCCCCTAAATACATACATATTTATAAAAAAACTAGTAATAAGACGATTTTGTGAGCCTTGAATATGAAAAAAACTAAATAATATATATTTATACTACTTTTTTGTTGCGGTTTTAAATTTAAATTAGTGGTGTATTGCTCACAGCATGTATCGTGATAAAGAGACTACCTTTAAAAAAATTAGATAAAATTTTGGCCATTTAAGATAACCAAAGACCACCTTTAAGACAACAACAACAACAACCATACCCAGTAAATCCCACAAATAGCAAAGCTAGTTATAGGGTCTGGGGAGGGTGGGATGTAGACAGACCTTGCCTCTATCCATAGGGATAGAGATGCTGCTTCCAGAGAGACCCTCGACTCGAAAAATGAATAGCAAACAAACACACCAAGTCAAAGAGTATAGAAAGAATATAGAAATAAGAAGTCGCCCATACCAAGAAAGTGAACAGAGTGGCACAATATATTGTAAATCATGTAAAATAGCCTACCACATCATTTATGCATAAACACAAGAAAGTAATCACCGGAAAAGTCACTTAAAGAATAAGAAAAACCTACGTCCCTGAAATACACCTAAGAGCTTACTGCCATGTCCTCTAGGGTTCCTTAACCCTAATCCTACGCCTCCACGAAGTCCTATCTTGGACCATGTCCTCAGAAAGATGCAACTCTAGTAAATCATGCCTGATCTGCTCATCCCATGTCAGTTTGGGTCTGCCTCTTCCTCTCCTCCCCTCCACAGTAAGAGTTTCCACTACTCTAACTGGTGCCGTCGTTTCCCTCCGCTTCACATGCCCAAACCATCTCAATCTCCCCTCCTTAATCTTCTCCGATATACAAGTTACTCCTAATCTTTCCTTAAAAACCACATTTCTAATCCGATCTAACCTCGTGTGTCCACACATCCACCTCAGCATCCTCATCTCTGCTACCTCCATCCTGCGCGCTTGTGTCTTCTTGATAGCCCAACAGTCTGTTCCATAAAGCATAGCTGGCCTAACTGCTACCCTGTAAAATTTCCCTTTTAGTTTAGTTGGGAACCTCCTATCGCATAATACCCCACTGGCTGCCCTCCATCTACACCAGCCAGCCTGTATGCGATGGGTTACATCACTATCTATGTCACCATCTCTTTGTACAAACGACCCCAGATACTTAAATCTAGTTACCTGCGGGACCAATTGGTCCTCAATGGTAATTTGGGTGTCATCGTCAACGGCTACACCGCTGAAATCACAGTGTAGATACTCAGTCTTAGATCGACTAATCCTTAGGCCCTTGCCCTCTAAAGCTACTCGCCACTCCTCTACCCTCTCGTTCAGGCACCGTTTAGTCTCTGCAATCAACACAATATCGTCTGCAAAAAGCATGCACCACGGAACTGTCTCCTGAATCAGCTTGGACAACTCATCCAAGACAACCGCAAAAAGAAAAGGGCTCAACGCTGACCCCTGGTGGAGTCCTACCTCCACAGGAAAGAAGTTTGTATCTCCTACAGGCGCGCGGACACTAGTTGTCGTTCTATCATACGTATCCTTAATTACGTCTATATACTTCCCCGGTATCCCTCGATCCTTCAAACTATCCCAAATCAGTTGGCGTGGGACAGTGTCATATGCCTTTTCCAGGTCGATAAACACCATATGTAAAACTTGCTTCTTCGCTCTATACTTTTCCATCAGCCTCCTTAGAATATGTATCGCCTCTGTAGTTGACCTCCCTTTCATGAATCCAAATTGGTTTTCTGAAACCTGAGTTTCTCTTCTAATTCTAGTTTCGATTACCCTCTCCCAGAGCTTCATAGTGTGACTTAGCAGTTTGATTCCTCTATAGTTTCCACAACATTGAGCGTCTCCTTTATTCTTGTATAAAGGCACCACGACGCTACTCCTCCACTGATCTGGCATTTTTCCAGTCTTGAAAATACAATTGAACAAAAGTGTTAACCATCGGACTCCTTCTTCCCCCAAACACTTCCACACCTCAATCGGTATGTTATCCAAACCCACTGCCTTGCCTCTTCCCATCTTCCTAAGTGCCATCCTCACCTCGTCATGAGTGATCCTCCTGCAGTAACAATTGTTCTGTTGTCGCCTTTGAATCCTGGGATTGCTGCTATCATGTTGGTATGCCCTACCGTGGTTGAAAAGATTATGGAAGTAGGTTTGCCATCTCAACTTAATGTCTTGTGCCTTGACTAAAACACGCCCATCGTCTCCTTTGATAAACTTTACAACTCCTAAATCTTGTCTCCTTCGCTCCCTAGCTTTGGAAATCTTGAACATATCATGCTCCCCCTCTTTCATTTCCAGACGCTCATACATTTGTTTATAAGCTGTGTTTTTTGCCTCGGTCACCGCCTTTTTCGCTTCACTTTTAGCCTTCCTGTATATCTCCCTTACCCTCAGCCGCTCCTCCTCCTCTGTGCACCTCAAAAGGTCTCTAAAACTCTGTTGCTTATTCTTTATTTTGGTGTGCACGTCTTCATTCCACCACCAGGACTCCTTATGCCCACTAGTCTTTCCTGTTGAGACCCCTAGCGTCTCATTCGCCACTGTAGTGATCGTAGTCGCCATAGCCTCCCACATCCGGTTTGCGTCGTCGCCTAGTTGCATCGATGTCACCGAGTTAACTTTATCTCTAAACATCATAATTTTTTCTCCCTTCAAGTTTCCCCAACGGATCCTAGGTCGGGTTTTCCTCTCCCCCTCAGTAAGCCTTACTTTTAGGGCTATATCTGCTACTAGCAAATGGTGTTGAGCCGCTGCAGTCTCCCTAGGTATAACCTTACAGTCCATCCACATCCGTCGATCTTCTTGTCTCATCAAAAGATAGTCGATTTGCGTGTTACGTCCTCCGCTACTAAAAGTGATCAAATGAGATTCTCTCTTCCTAAAGAACGAGTTTATAATACCTAGGCTGTTGGCTGCCGCAAAGTCTAGAAGGTCTCTACCAGGGTCATTCCTATCTCCAAAACCAAAACCCCCATGTACCAACTCAAAACCATCACGATCCTTACCAATATGCCCATTAAAATCTCCTCCGATGAAAATTTTTTCCTCCCTAGGTATGGCCCTTACTACTCCATCTAGACAATCCCAGAACTCTCTTTTCTCATGGTCTCCTAGTCCCACTTGCGGTGCATATGCGCAAACCACTGTCACTACTTGCTCACCTAATACTAACCTTAACACCATAATTCTATCGTTGTGTCGTATCACCTCAATTACATTCTTATGCAATTCTATAGACACCAAAAATCCTACTCCGTTCTTGGCCCCATCCGACCCGGAATACAACAACTTGTACCCATTGCGCTCTTCTGCTCTCTGTCCTTTCCACCTAGTCTCCTGAAGGCATGCTATCTGCACCCTACGCCTTTTAAGTGCGTCTATCACTTCCAGCAATTTACTACTAAGAGTTCCTACGTTCCAAGATGCCACACGTAAACTACAGCCTCTAACTTTACCCTTACCTGCACCTCTCGTCCTTGGACATGATCTCAAGTAAAAGTCATGGTTTCTATTGTCTATGCTTACACCTAACAACTAACAACAAGTAACAAACAACGAACAACAAGTAACAAACAACGGGCAACACAAAGGGCGAAACTACCAACTTTTTTTTTTTTTTTTTTTACATGAACCCTAAAGTTACGAAAAACAGCACACGCAGCGAAATTCAACAAAATATCACAGAGCTTCCTGTATATACACAAAATTTAGCCTAAAACTGAACTGCTAATGAATAACAACAATAAAATATTCAACTTACTTCCTAAATTCACAACGGTTCAAATCAATCAGAAGTCAATTTAGCAACTAAGAAGTGGAAACATACACAAACAGAAGTCACTTTAACAACTAAAAAGTGGAAGCATACACAAACGTACAATTAATTAGGATCTAATCAAGGAACAAGAGTTGTGGATCTGAAACGAAGACCAAAACCGACAACAAACCTTAATACTGACCTTCGTTTGAGAGAATCAAAACCGACAACAAACCTTAATACTGACCTTCGTTTGTGGATCTGAATCGAAGACCAAAACCGACAACAAAAAGTCGCTGGAGGGTTGTACCTGATCGGGGATTAACCTGCTCAGAGGCTTATACCTGGTCGCCGGAGGTATACTCGGAGGGTTGTACCTGGTCGCCGGTGGTGGTTGAAAGCGAGATACGGAGTAGGCGAGGTGGTGGAGAGGAGAGAGAGAGAGATAGGGGGAGAAGATATACTTACACTTTGCCGGTGAGCGGTGGAAGGCCGGCCGGTGGCTGTAGGACCGGTGAAGAATACTACCGTTGGAGGTTTCGTGTACGGAGAGAAAAGCAAGATATAACCTATTAATCAAACACCCAAAGACCACCTTTAAGAAAACTAGATAAAATTTTGACCATTTTTAGATAACCAAATAGGTGGTTAAAAAAACCACCTTTAAAAAATAGATAAATCACCCACTAAAGCTATATTTTGACTATTTTATATATTTAATAATTAATAATATGGAAAATAGAAAAACCTAACTTTTTATATAATTTTAAAATAAACTAATAAAATTACATTCTCTTACATACTAAGATAAAAAAAGTAATAACAATCAAACTTTATATTATATATTTACTAATATGATTAAATATAATAACTATTTATATTACTTAAAATAAACTAATATCGAACACCAAAATGAAAAATAGATACAGTAATAACAATCAATTTATATATTCTATATGTAATAATATGATAAAATATAAGAACATAACTTTTTTATTCAATTACTTAAAATAAACTATTAAATAGTCGACTGAGCTAAAAACCAAATATAAATATAACCTAAAACAAGAAATAAATTAATAAAATATCAATTGCTCTCTATTATTAACCTTTGTGAACCGTACAAACAACAAACATAAAAAAAAAGTATTACTTTAATATAAATTTAATACTTACAGTGGGACTTGTGCCGTGTGCTTCCTTGGGCTCAACACTATCATTATTTAAATATTTTTTCAAATCATCTTCTTCATTTTTGAAACTCATTACTAATAACCAGACAACTGAAACAAAGATAGCCGTTTACCTGAGAATTCTACTATCGGTTCTTGACATCTTTCATCCCCACAAGCATTTAGGGGTATCCTAATATATGCCGAGGGGTATCCCATACATAAAACGCAGAAAAAAAGAAAGAACATTGTACTTCGCCATGAAAGTTGAGGGGTATCCCGGGCTACCCATTGACAAAGCGTAGATCCGCCCCTGGTCTATAGAGCATAAAAAATGGGTTTTTTAGAATGCATAAGTATATAAAGTCAAAACAATATGTTTTATTAGGTTTTATGTGATGTTATCTTACGTAAAAAAGGATGTGTTTAACAGTTAAACACTTACACAGGTAAACAAATCATGTATTAATATAAATAAAAAATAATTATCATAATATATGATACACTTTTTATTATGTTATATATAAACACACCACTAACCTCGAACAATAAATAAAATATGGGTTAAACTAATACTAGTAAAACTCAAACTCTTAGCTTCATTATAATACACACACACACACATTTTCCACTAAAATCGAATCTTACATTCTATAAAGACTAAAATGATTACTTAGAAAGATTTATAACACAAGGCCGGTCTTGTAATTTCTTTTAGATTATCATCATTGCTAGTTTTCATATTATATTATACTTAAAAGCATAATAAAGTATCATTAAAGTATTAAATCCTGCTGTTGAAATGGGACTCCACCCATGAGTTTAACCATGGAGTCATGATTAGGGAGAAACGTGACACTGACTTATAATTTGTCAAGAACTCAAGATAAAGGTTATATTGCCCGTGATAAGGCAAATTAAATAAAGAATAATGTATTTTTATACTTTACAATCAAATGCCTTAAATTGATTAATAATGTATTTAGTTTGTTTGTATTAATATACTTGATTAATTACATGTTCTAAAATAATTTTTCTAGTTTTCATACTTGTTTGTATCATTATCTTGTTTAAATAACCACCAATTGTAATAAAGATTATTCATAAGGATTTTTAAGACTGACTTTTCTGTTACAAATAGTGTTTACTTTATTTATGAGTGCCAAATAAAAGAATACATAAAAAATAATCATCTGATAACGATTTATGATTGAAAAAAAGTATACCAAACATTAACTTACAATTTGTTTATCTAAGCTAGTTGTTTTACATCAAACATCACCTAACAAGTATGTGTGCTCGTGAATCAATTAAATTGGTTGGTTCCATGTGCTTGACAACAAAACTAAAATTATGAAAAGATTCCAACTACTAAAGCATAAATTTTAAAATAAAAATAGTCTATACTTGATTTATGAGAGCCAAATAAAAGTATACATTGATAATTATTTATAATCCACTATCAATTAGTTATTACTTTTACTCAAAGACATTGTAATACAAGATTCAACCCATCTTCTTTATAGTTTTGTTGCTGTAAAGGACGAGATGCAAGTCGCCTGCGCATCATGTTGTATAAATCATAAACACGATGTTTTGATAAAACTAGTGATTTTCATTTGAAATGAAAATATTATCTAAAACGGTCTTCAAACCTTTTATAGATGTGTCTATAAGTGATTGAAAATAAATGATTAAAATAATTAAGTTGAAGACTTAAAAATGATATTGTTGAAGTTGGTCATTATTTCACATTTCTCCTATATTCTTACTTATCACAATAAAAAACTATCATTTCTTGTAAGTTGTAGATTAAGTTAACAACCTAAGATGCTTTGTATAGCGACATGGTACTACAATAAGATTTGCAACAATCCCCGTGATGAATCAAAACTGAAACAATTTTTTTTTTTCTAGTTTAATGATTTAGGTATAATTTTCAGTTTTTCATTACTATTTTCTAGTTTAATGATTTAGGTATAATTTTCAAAAACTGAAACAATTTTTGATTTTTTTTCCACCTCTTGTCAAACACATATTTTAATTCTAGAATCTAAAAAAAATAAAAACAAAATTCCGTGTATTTACACTAGTAAAGTAGTTATGCAATCACTTTAGTGTAACTTTTTATATTTTTCAATTAAACAACATGCTTAAGTAGATGAAAAAAAAAATTAGAAAAAAATCTTTCTTCACTTCTCATGTTTAGTATGTAAAAAACATTTGTATTTGATCTTTACCCTGTATTACAAAAATCTTATAAAACAAACTAACTATTTTGAATTTTTTTATAGCAATCTATTCAAACCGTCAAACCAAACCAAACCAAACCACCGTTTTCTGAAACAATACTAATTAACGGTTGGAGCTAGAATTTTCATCGAAATAGGCCGAGCATGTCCTAAACCACCCTTAGGGTGAACGGGGCGCCCTCGGGGAGGGGAGCGGTGAGTGAGTTCCCCGCTCGGGAACACCGCCGCCGACCCCTCGGGGAGGCTAAGCGGGGAGTGGGGAGCGGTGGGTGTTCACTGATGAGATATGCCATTTTTTTGAGTTTTTTTTTTTTGTTTTTTCCTTGTGATAATCTAATATACATGCTGAGTTTGTGAGTTAAGTTAGGACCTGTTACACTTTCAAATATGAAGAAGAAGGGGAGGAGGAAGAAAGAAGAAAAAGAATTTTCAAAATACCCCTCCAACTTGTTTTTAATTAAAAAAACACTTAAATTTTTTTTATTACTTTTAAAAATACCCCTCAAACTTGTTTTTAATTAAATGAAATGTTCTATTTTTTATTTTTATTTAGTTTTAATTTATTTAAATTATGTTTTACTTTTATAAAAATATTTATATAAAAAAAATAAAACCAAGTCCCCAAGAGAGGAGTGCCGCCATCAAATTGAGGGTGTGTGGGGAGTTAAGTGAGGAGTTGACGTGGCGCGTGCTGATTGGCTGTGGGTAAGAGAGGTCACTCCCCACTTAGAGGAGTGCCCCTTATACCCTTATTTTGAACCGTAAATCGAACCCTTAAACCCGAGTTTTCCAACCGTGATTGGTTTTGCAATTCAAAAGGGGGTTGCGGCGCAGTTTGTTGCCCGTTTACCTACCACTTGTTTGTAATTTGTTACTTTGGGTTTTTAATGATTTCTAAACATAAAACCATATAATCCCCAAGACCAACAATTTGCTTTGTTTTTTCCACGGTTTATGGACACCCATTTAAAGTGAATACATGTTGAGTACAAACACAAACATAACAGAATAGGGTTGTTTCCGAGCCAAGCCAAGCCAAAAAGCTAGTTAGAGCCACTGGCTATTCGAACATCACAGACATGAACCATGCATTTTTTTATATAAACTGTTCCACTTGTGTAACGTATATATCTCAATGAAACGAAAGAAACAAAAGCGAACGAAAGAAGAAATAAACAACAGCAGCAATGTTATTTTGATTGTATAATATTATTAATAACACGAAGAAGAAGAATACTACCGATTTCGTCAATTCGATTAATCATTCATTCCAACAAAAAGGTAAAACGATACAAATTTCTCGTAAATGTTTTCAGTTTTCAACCTCTTCTTCTTCTCCTGCGTGTTTCTGTTTGCGATTTTTCGAAAAGTCAAATCGATGGTCAACTTGAGAGTTTTTAATCGTATTGAAGACCTCAATTCAACACTTTTTGTGTAATGGAGAATCTCTGAGATCTTATTTGATTCATTTTTCCTTTTCTGATAATTAACTTTTGTTAAAAGTGATTACTGGTATTCAAGTGAGTGAGTAAGTGAAGATAATCCATTTCTAGTTGATGGTATAGATATTTATGGCTCATTTTACATGTTAATATTCACTAAGAAAGTTTTGCCCGTCTTACTGTTCAAAAAGAGCTAACGACGCAGCTTGTTGCCCATCTGCCATCTGTTTCGTTACGTATTTTTAGTGATGAATATGAATTATCAAAAAATTATCATCAAATTATTGTTTTTTTAGAGATAAGTTTTATCATAACTATAGAACTAAAAATTGAATAAACACAGACAGGTGGTGCAATGGCATCAGCATGGGAGCATTTTGGCGAAATTGCAAGTGTAGCTCAGTTAACCGGGCTAGACGCAGGGAAGTTAATAGGGCTGATAGTGCAAGCAGCTAGTACAGCCCGAATGCACAAGAAAAACTGCAGGCAATTTGCTATGCACTTGAAGTTAATCGGAAATCTCTTACAACAACTCAAGATTTCAGAACTTAAAAGGTATCCCGAAACACGCGAGCCATTGGAGCAGCTTGAGGATGCACTGAGAAGGTCTTATATTTTGGTCAACAGTTGTCAAGACCGAAGTTACCTATACTTGCTTGCTAACGGATGGAACATCGTTTACCAGTTCCGAAAAGCCCAAAATGAAATCGATAGATATTTGAAGATCATCCCTCTCATTACTCTAGTCGATAATGCTCGGGTCAGGGTATGCTTTCTACACTTTTAGGCTCATAAAACTTTTTATATTCTATTCTCTTAAAGATTTTGGTGATTGCAGGAAAGATTGGAAAATATTGAAATGGACCAACGAGAGTACACGCTAGATGACGAAGATAGAAAGGTGCAAGATGTGATAATGAAGCCAGTGCCATCAGAGAGTGATGCCGATGTTTTAAAGAAAAAACTTTCGTGTACCTACCCGCACTTGCCGTTCAATAAGGCCATCCAGAAAGAAACCGAAAAACTTCATGTGGAATTAGAGCTTTCACAGGCTAATTTAGATGTAGGGCAATGTGAAGTAATCCAGCATCTGATTGACGTTACGGAAGTCGTAGCTTCAAAGTCTGAATCGAAGAAGGATGAACCAAACAAAAGTTCCAAGAAGATGGAGCCTATCTATTCCTATAAAGAAAATCAAAACAGGTGTGATTCGGTTGTCTCCAAGTTTACTTCATTATATTTCTTGAAACATAATATAAGTTTCTTGCAGAAGCAATTCTTCGGTTACTACAAGTACAAAAGATTTACTCTCTACTAGAGGATCACACCGAGATGAAGAATGGCATTCGGATCTACTTGGTTGCTGCTCAGAGCCATTAATGTGTACGTTTTGCAGCATAACTATACGAGTCTTAACAAAACTGTTATACTAATGTGTTCTAAGCAAGGTGTTTGTACAGGCATAAAAACCTTCTTATTTCCTTGTGGCGCGGTTTCAAAACTTGCTACTGTGGCAACAGGCCGGCACACAAGTAAGAAAATGTCAAAAATCTTGATAATGTTACATGACAATATATGGTTTTTGTGTGTTTATCTCTTTATTTCATGATGCCAAACATGTTGGTGTTTGCATTGATCAGCTCCTGCAGAGGCCTGCAATGAGCTTATGGCTTATTCTCTTATTTTATCATGTTGTTGCTATACTTGCTGTATCAGAAGGAAGCTTCGAAAGACTTTGAATATTACGGTAACAAAAATTAATAAACTTTAACCTTTGAATAATATAACAAATGGACAAGATTGTGTTCTTCATCTGTTACTTTATGAATTTTTATTCCATTAATGTGGAGACATGTTGATTTTGTTTGAATAGGGAGGGTGGTGTGATGACTTTCTTTCTCATTTTATGTGCTGCTGTTGTGCTCTTGTACAAGAACTCCGAGAAGTTGAGATTAGAGGAACTTACGGTATGTACATTCTTAACCGCTTTATGTTATCAATAGGGTACTACGATTATTATTACTACTTTCCGTCTTGCTGTTTGTTTTGATTCTCTTAGCCACACTTTATGTCATCTAAGTTACTGCTATACAAAAACATGTAAAAAATCTTTGACTGTTTTAACCTGTTGTAAGATTTTAGGTTAACTCAAATGGTTTACTTGAATTATACAACGGGTCAGTTTGGGTCTACTCAAATTATATGAAGGGCCAATTAGGGGCTACAAAAATTGTATAATGGGTCAAAATGGGACAAGTTGGAGTTTAGCTAGAATAGTCTAATCAAACTCTGTAATATTTATATATTTATTACTCTTTAAGTTTGATCAATTTGTAATGGAACATATTATATGTAATGGAGACTGAATTTTTGCAGGTGAGAAGTCTAAAATGAGCCCACCACCTTTTCAATACATGGAACCTATAAGTGAATAGGACATATCAATTCATATGGACCTTTTAAGATTAATATAATTAAGTTCTATACAGTTGACAACTTGGATGACATATGATTACATTATCTACAACCTCAAAGCTCACATTTGCCAGAGTGGAGAAAATATATATTGTTTATTGGTGGAATTTTGCTTTTAGTGGTTCTCTTTTGTAAAGTTGTCTTGCCAACCATTTTGTAGTGTATTAAATATTTATGGAAATTAATGAACATTCTATATGAAATTTGGTTGATAACCATTCAAACTGATCCACACACTCAGAAAAAGGTGGTTGTTACGATGGCGGTGAAGGTAGTAAGTAGTAACAGTGGCAGTTGCGACAGGTAAATGACTTGAGAGATTCTAATTTCTTTGGTTGAGTTGAAAGAAATTAGAATCATTCGTATTTAAAGTAACGCGTGATAATTTGTTTCATTACAAGTTTCTGTCAATTTGCAATCAAACATGTATACATAGTTGTAAAACTTCGATCCTAACTAGTTTAGTGGTTTTTTTTTTTTTTTTTTGAAGAGCAAATTTCTAACTAGTTATGTGAATCAAATAGACCTACTACATTAAAATTATAACGCCAGTGAAAACAAGAGATGTTGCCTTGCTATAAACTTTATATGTGAATCAAATAGACCTACTACATTAAAATTATAACGCTAGTGAAAACAAGAGATGTTGCCTTGCTATAAACTTTATAGTATAAAGTATAAACAAGAGATTAAATCATGACCAACCTCGACTAATCGCCACCAAAACTAAATTCTATGATATACTAGACAATTTTCTGAAGCTTCCAGCTCATATGGTGTACCAAATAACTCTTTAAAATATTCTTAGGCTTAACCACAAGAAGTTGTTTCTACGTACATGGTATTAAACCACGCAGTCGAACTTTAAACAAGCTACACAAATGTCGTCATGCTATGTAATCAAAGTAAAGGACACAAAAGAGTTATCAAAGGGATTTATAAAAGACAAGATCATCCATCTTCACCTGCATTGAAAATACGCATGACTGAAGATGTCACATTAAATCGAACATAAAAAAGCACACAATCAACTATCCATTTCATTTGATCAGATCTCACTTAGCAGGAGTGTTGGGGGAGTAGTAAACCACAAAATTCTCCCCCAGGACCATCATCAAGTCAACACAAACCAACAACCATAATGGACAGATAGTTTTAAAGCATTAAAGTATAACTTTAAATCCAACAAACCCATACTTACTACTGTCATAATAATTCTATCCTTTTGGTGTTCCTTTCGGTCATTATTAGAGTCTTTCCCTTTTTTTCATTTTTTTTGGTTTTCAAGTTTTTAAGGTTTTTTTTTTTTTTTTTTGGTCCGTCCATGTGCCTCTCAAAACATCATTTCCATGGGAGCTAAAGATAATTATAGCCCATATCATCATAATTGAGGTCCGCTTTTCTCAAAACATGAGTTTCAGTTAATAAACTCTTCAAGCCGCAGTTGCATGGTCAAAACGAGCCTGTTGACTAGCGTTCTCGCCTCCAGTGAAATCCTCAGAACTTGACCTGCTAAGGTAAGTATCAACGGTATGAGCCTGATTTGTTGAAGTTGGCGAGTGCAGTGCAAGACCCTGAACCTGTGACACCAACGCTTCGTGATTGGTCTGAGGGCTTGATGGAATTGAGTATCGACCAGGTGCAGGCATTATCCATTTCATCCAATCATTTCGCCTCCGTATTTTGTCACCCTACAAGGTACATTATGTTAAAAGTTATAACATACAGCTTTATATATGACCGATACACACAGAAACCAATGCAAGTTATTAACAAAAAGTTTGATAATAATCGTTACCTGCACTTCCACAACAGTTGAAGTTCGCATAGCATCTAAAATTAGCTGGACATTATCCGTCAAATACGAAACCTGTATGAGACACTATTGTTAACAGAAAAAGAAGAAACAATAATAAACGTAACCTAAAGAAGATAATGTTAGCTAAACAGATTAGCTGCAAGGGCATATCTTGTATAAGAAAACGTGAAGTTTATAAAAAAAAGGGGGGTTACATGTTGACTATGCATTTGACTTTGATGAGAAGAATGATATTGTTGTGGTTGGTTGAGTTGATTATATAGCTTGCGTTAGAACACAGGCAAATTTAAGAAGCATATTAATCAAGTTGCGTGTGAGTGGATTTTGAAAAAGGAGGCCGTTTTACAGAATTACAGGCATGGTGCCAGAAGATATATTCAAATTCGATTCTGCTTCCAATAGAAAATCATTACATTTGTTTACGCTCATTATGTCATTGGTTTAAAAGACATTTTAACTGACGAAGGTGGTTATGAAATAATGTCACATGGAGCATTTAAGCATACATGTTAATAATGTCACATGGATCATTTAAGCGTACAAATTAATATAAAACCATGTTATATTATATTTTAGTCTTATCAATTAATTCATACATGAAAACGATTTGTACTTGTTGGTAGAAAAGTGAAGTATTTAAATAAAATCTTATAAAATAACGTTCATGGAAGACTAATAGCCCCTTGTATATTAAAATAAAATAAGATTTAAAACAAATTATCCCCAAACACCACATTTGTACAATGTTTGACATCTTCAAGAAATGTCAACAACTGAACACAAGTTGTCCAGCCATATAGTGATGTTCAAATGCTTGAGATGCACAAATGTTTAATATTGTAAAAGTAGCAAACATATAAACTTTTTAAATGGATAAAAGCATCAACTAATAAAGTAAACGAATATATAGAATTATTCTTAAATACTCACTTTTTTGAAACCAGCTATTAAGCCAACAGAAACCCAACCCTGTTCATCCATGTTCCGCCTCAAGTATGTATCTCTGACCAAGTTCTCATTACTGCAGTCGAACAGTAGCCATTAAAACCTCGACACCAATGTAACGTTTCTAGTAGATGGTAATAGTAATATCAAAAAAACCACATTTTATTTTGCATTTTAAAAATGAAGTACCTGAAATAGAAATCAATTTGGTTCACTATATTAGCATACAACAGAGGATCATGGCCAGCATAGTACACCTGAGGCTGTATTGGTGCACCAAAAGGCATTGCTTGTGGAGGAACATACATTAGAGAAGATGCCACATCTGCAAAAAATCGCATCATGTAAAACCACAAAGTTTATATCATAACTATCTGATGATAGAAAACCGCACCAGGGTACATCATGTTGTTGCCAAAAGGTGGTACCGGCACATGCATTGGTGGAGGAATAAATGGTGCAGAAGTATGTACAGAGGGTCGTATATAACCCCTCGAGAAACCTCTCTGAGGTTGCAAATGTGCATCTCTGTTATTAAAGCTTCTACTGTGTTGATTCCATTCCGAGTTCCCACGATCATGATCACGTTTCCCTCCATAGTTATGATGATAAGAACCGCCATTCCCTCTTCTATACGAACCCCTTGGACGATGGTGGTCATCACCACTGTGAGATTGTGACCCAAACCCTCCTTTTTGTGACTCTTTATGCGCATGGTCTCTCGGAGAAGGCTGGTCACCAGCATTTCCTGGCTTCCCAGACGTATTAACCGGCGGTTCGACTACTGAATCCTGGCTGGTTGGAGGCACCGGCTGATCAACCACCCCGTTAGCCGATACGTTTGCACTAGAATTACCGCCACCTCGCTTCATAGACCTCTGCTTTGATGGTGCCACATGGTTTGGAGTTGAAGTAGGATTCAAACTATTTGCATTTGCCTGTTTATGTGACGGAGAAGAACTCCCTGTAACCTACAATGTAACAAAAGGTATACACACAAAACATACATACAGGTTATCATATCTAAAATAAAAGTGCAAACCCCTCTACAAATCTATGACCCTATGCACAAATATATTTTCATCTATATACATAACTAAGCTTATTCAATTTGCCAAATTCCTACAAATTAAACAATCAATTAGAATATTAAAACTTAAAACTGCTACCTGTAATGCAGGGGGCAATGAACCATCAGAAAGCGCTTTTAACGACTCCGAAGAAGACGACTTAAGCGTCGGTTTAGTCGACTCACCGAGCGCAGGCCAAGCCGCACCCATAACCGGACTAACCACCTCCACAACTCCATTAGAAAACCTATTATTCCACACAGGCTTCTTAAAACCATCAACCTGACCATCTGTCCCCAAATCCTCACCAGAACTCACCTCCACCACCACCTTAGACGGCGACCAATCCGCACAACCATCACCACCACCACGTTCCCTCACCGGCGACGTAACCGTCACCGGAGAAACCGATTCTGACTCACCGGCGCCACCGCGAACAACCTGACTCCACGGCGACGTAACCGACGTAACCGCTGGCTGAAAATTAGGGCTAACGTCACCAGATTGAACGTTTGTGGCAGCCATAGGGTTTTATTCGAATAAATTGATGTATCAGACTCAAATTCAATCTGTTTCAAGCAAATTAGGGTTTCTAAGTCGATAACCTGATCGGAGATAGCGTAACTACAAGATCAAAGCACGAAAACGCGATCAAATTGGGTGATAAAACAAGGAATTGATAGTGGAACAAGTAATAAACGGAGAATGCTATTATTGTTAGGGTTAGGGTTTGATGTTCCAAATATTATTATTAAAATTATTGCTTCGATGGATCAGCAGCAGGCAGATGATGATCCGATCGCGGCTCTCACACACAACAGCACGGAGGCTGATGTTCAGACGCACATACAATACACGCATTGTGGGTGACGGGCTGTGTCTCTATCTATATCTCTTCGTTACTGGATGGGTCTGGGTTATGTGAAATGTCCGTATTGCCCTTTTTACCGTGGGTTTTTTACTATGTTTTTCAGATATCCAAGGGTAGTTTCACGGAATTTTGGATTTTGTTGCCTGTGAGATTAGCTTTGCTAGAAGTTTAGGTGTGTGGGGATAGTTTGAATGTGCCCTTGTGGTTTTGTTTGTTGCGTGTTTAGCCCTTGTATTGTTGTGAATGGGTTCTTTGGCATATGCAACTTTAGTTAACTAAAATTAATCGATAACCGGACTGCCATCTATTCGAAGTAAATGATAACCAACATAAACCAATAGCTATGGTTAAGGTTAAGGGTGTTGTATAATCGAATGTTGACTGAACTAAACTGAAAAAAATTAAGACATGCTTGTATCAAGATGCATATATGTATATATAATATATGACTATATGGGTGGGGGTTGAGTATATGTGTCAATGTTGTAGTGAAACATTTTAAGAATTCGGAATACATTTGGACCGGGTAACTTAAAATTTCTTCCAATGTTAAAGTGTACCATGAAATAGATTGCACTATAAATGATTCAATGAAATGGGTTGGTAGTGATTTGATCTTTAGATGTGGTTGATCTTCCATGTTTATTTAGTTCAAACCTCTTGATTAATTAATCAAAATTGACCATAATCGAAGCTCGATTATGATTATAGTTAAGGGTAAAAACCGAATCAAGCCGTGATGTGCACAGTGCACACCCTAAAGTTTACTAATTACTCACTATCCTAAAAAACTAGGGAATGTGAATTGTATATACTTTTTATATTTTTTTTGAAATCTATGTATTTTTTATGTAAGATAAAAAGATCCTCCATATTAAAAGTTACTATAAATGTTAAATGACAATACAATTTCATATCTACATAAAAATAACAAGAAATCACAATTTGATACGGAGAGTACCAAAAAGAAAAGATATTTCAATAATTCAAATTCAAAACATGTGTAAATAGTAACTTAGAGAATGGCCAACATAATTGCCAAATAATTGCAAAAAAGGTAACTTTAAGAATCACCAAACTCGTTGCCAACTACTACAAACATGATAATGTATATTTATAGTTAAAAGTTCATATGAGTATTTGTTTTGAAAAATGAGAGAGGTGATTTTATATATAAATAAAAGTTAGCATACACCACCAATAAAACACATCCAAGTTACAACACCACTATAGTACATGTATGACCACAAATGATCAGGACGATAGTTGTTGCATTCAAAGTTAATCTTGAAGAAAAATATTAAACACTAACGTGACCTATAATTGGTGTCTGGTGACCACTACATATTAGTTTACCGACCAATTGTTGCATCCCAGATAGCAATGACATTAACTTGTCATTATTTTATAGGCAGTTTAACAAGAGTCGTATTGAATTAACTCGTGTGACAGTGCATTAACCATGGATCAACCATAGATGGCTATATATATAAGGTATACAGTTGTTAGTTTATACACATGTGTACAGTATCGCTAGTATAAGTTTATAGAGGGCTGAGCAATTTACGGTTCTGAACCGCCAGAACCGCGGAACCGAACCGGAACCGAACCGGAACCACCAGATCCGAACCGTATTGTTGGATTTCGGGTCCGATTCCGGTTCTTAAGTTTGGGAGAAAACGGTTCCCGGTTCGGTTCCGGTTATAACCGGCCGTTCCGTTTAAAGAACCGCTAGAACCAGTTTGGTTTTTGTTGCGATCCGTCAGTGGATCAAACTCAAGAACGAAGGAAGGGAAAGGATACGAACTGGGACAATTTTCTCTATATTTTTCATTAAGCAAAAACAAGTATTTAAAACAAGGAATTACTTGAAAAGAAAGAAACTACTTCCACAATTCACGTAGGAGATCATGGAAGATACTGGACAAAAACAAATGCATGGAACTAAGGAAACATGTGCTCTTAAAAATAGAAGTTTGTTAATTATTTTCTTGCTGGTTACTCTTGGAATCGAACGGGCTTCTTTATGTCTCTTTTAGGCCGGCCCACTCCAGCTGGATCAGTAGCTTTTGCATCTTCTTGGGCCTGGTCTTGCTGGGTCGTAACAATTCCCGGGTCTCGAAAGGCTACCTCGTCCTCGAGGTTAAGTGGAAACAAGGGAAATTGCAGTGTAAACGCATCCATATCTTCCCACGTTGCTTCAGCTAAATCTTGGTCTTGGTCTTTCCACTGAACTAAAAGTTGGTCCCTCCCTTGGTCGTTGATGCGGTGATTCAAAATAGTAACTGGTTGAGGAAGCTTGTCTTGTGCAATTTTAACCTCAGTCGCTGGAACTTCAGAAGATGCTTCAGTATACGCACTCGGCTTAAGCAAGGAGATGTGAAAGACCGGGTGGATTTTGGCGCCAACCGGGAGGTCGAGTTTATATGCCACAGAACCAATTCGTTCAAGTACACGATACGGACCAAAATAACGCTTTGAGAGTTTGTGCTTGTTGCTGCGATCAACAGTGAGTTGCCGGTACTTTTGAAGCTTGAGATAGACAAAGTCACCAACTTGAAATTCCTTGTCGAGTCTATGGCGGTTTGCTTGTGTGGTCATAGCGACTTTAGACTGTTCCAATGCGATTTTAAGCATGTCTAAGAGACGATGATGTTCTACCAAAGATGACTCGATGGAAGCTGTGTTAGTAGTGGGCAGGATGTCACCATGAATGGCGGTAGCTTCACGTCCAAAGACGGCTCGATACGGTGTCATTTTTATTGCCGAATGATGTGAAGTGTTGTACCAAAATTCGGCAAGGTAGAGATACTGAAACCATTTCTTTGGTTCGTTATGAACAAATGCACGTAAATAACCCTCGAGACAACGGTTAACAACTTCTGATTGGCCATCACTTTCTGGATGATAAGCACTTGAATGGTGAAGTTTTGTACCCAACTGTTCAAATAGTTGCTTCCAAAATTTGCTGAGAAACAATGGATCCCGATCAGAAACAATAGACTTTGGTAACCCATGAAGCTTATAGAATTCCCGCAAAAAAATGGTGGCCAAAGTTGTGGCAGTGAAGTTTGGTGGTAAGGCGATGAAATGAGCGGCTTTTGTGAGTCGGTCAACGATGACCCAAATGGCGGTTTTTCCGTGAGATGGTGGTAATTGGGTAATAAAGTCCATGGAAATCTCTTCCCATGTATTCGAAGGAATCGGGAGTGGTTGGAGCAGCCCATATGGTTTGTGGTTTTGTGCTTTTGTAGTTTGACAAACAACACAGTTGCGTATGAAGTGGTTGACATCTTTTTTTAAGTGGGTCCAAGAAAAAAATTGAGATAATCTTCTAGTAGTGGCCTCGATTCCCGAGTGGCCTCCCATAGGTGTGGAATGAAATTCCTCCAATAAATAAGTACGTAAAGTGTGGAGTTTTGGAATATAAAGTTTACCATGAAGAAACAGGAGGCCATCTTTAATTCTGTGATGTGGAAAACCCGTAGGGTCGGCCTGCACCGTAGCTAGAAGTTGTTTCCCATCATCATTTTCACAGTAATATTGTCGGATCACTTCTACCCATGTTGCCGTTGGTGTTGAAAGCGCTAAAAAGACTGGTTGGTCGATGCGGCTCAATGCATCGGCGACACGGTTGTCTTTTCCCGGTTTGAAGTGCATTTCAAATTCGTAACCCATCAACTTCGAAATCCATTTCTGCTGTTCCGGAGTGTGGATTGATTGGGTGAGCATGCTCTTAAGGCTGTGATGGTCCGTAAAAATCCGAAACTTGCGCCCAAGTAGGTATTGCCTCCACTTTTTGATAGCCTCTGTAATGGCATAGAGTTCCCGGTTATATGTCGATTGAGTTTGCAAACGAGAACATAGTTTCTTGCTGAAAAACCCGATAGGTTTATCGTTTTGAGCAAGGACGGCGCCAATAGCCGTACCCGAGGCATCGGTGGTGATATCAAAAGGTTGGGAAAAATCAGGTAGAGCGAGGGTGATAAGATGTACCATGGAGTCTTTGAGTTGTTGAAAAGATGATGATGCTTCAGTTGTCCATGCAAATTTAGGGAGTTTGAGGATATCGGTTAATGGTGATGCGATACGAGCGTAATTCTTGACAAAACGTCGGTAATACCCGGTAAGACCCAAAAAGGCTCGTAAAGTAGTCATGGATTTCGGGGTCGGCCAAGATTGAATAGCAATTAATTTTTCCGGTTCGGCGCGTACACCTTTTGCCGAAATAAGGTGACCCAAAAAGGGAAGTTCAGCAGCTCCAAAAATGCATTTGGATAATTTTGCATGGTACTGATTTTTCATGAGAGTTTCCAAGACAAACTCCAAATGTTGATAATGGGTTTCCAACGATGGGCTATAAACGAGTATGTCGTCAAAAAACACCAAGACAAAATGTCGCAAAATCGGCCGAAAGAGGTCATTCATGGCTGATTGAAAGGTGGACGGAGCGTTTGTAAGGCCGAAAGGCATTACTAAAAATTCGTAATGTCCATCAATCGTACGAAACGCGGTCTTACCAATGTCACCGGGTGCAACACGAATTTGATGATAGCCGGCACGTAAGTCGATTTTAGAAAAAACTGTTGCGCCATGTAACTCGTCCAAGAGTTCATCAACAGTTGGAATTGGAAAACGATCGCGTATAGTAATTGCATTTAAGGCGCGATAGTCGACACAAAAGCGCCACGACCCGTCTTTCTTTTGGACAAGTAAAACTGGAGAAGAGTATGGGCTGTGGCTTGGTTGGATAATACCCTCTTGCAGCATCTCCTTAATTAAGTTTGTCATAACCTGTTTTTGATAATGTGGGTACCGATATGGGCGGACATTTACTGGTTTTGCATCCGGAAGAGTAGGGATAAAATGGTCATGCGGTCGGGGTGGTGGCAAGCCATGTGGATGGTCGAATAAAGGTTGGAATTTAGTGAGGATAAGTTGGATAGTGGGGTCAGGGTGAGTAACATCAGACATAGGGGAAGCAATAGGTGGTTGGTGGTGAAAGACCATGGTATGTAAGGAAGCAATACCTGTATGCTTCACAAGTGAGGATAATGAACTAGGGGAAACCAATGAATTTAATGATTCACCTTTCAAAATACATTGGTCGCCATCTTTTTGAAATACAAGTGACGGAACGGAAAAATCAGCAATGACGGGTCCAAGTGAAGCAAGCCATTCCATGCCTAATACTAAATCGGCACCTTCAATGGGAAGTAGATAAAAGGGTACGTGAAACATGTGTTTGGAAAGTGTTAATGGAACAGTGGGCAAGAACCCGGTACATTTTAGGTGATCACCGTTACCGACCATAACGGAAAATGGTGTGATGGGTTCTGTAGATAATTCCAAAAGGGAAGCAATGCGAGGTTGAAGGATATTATGGGTGCTACCGGAGTCGACTAGAACCGTAACTTTGTGACCGTTGATAAAGCCGGTAAGACGTAAGGTCTTAGGCGATGACAGACCATAGAAAGCGGCCACGGAAAGTGCAAAGAAATCATTGGCGGCCGGAGATGTAGCATCAGTGGTCGGTATAGTGGTGTCTTCCGGAAGTGGGCCGTCGCTAGGTTCCTCGTTGTCGGCGATCAACAAAAATTGAGGGGGATTGCATTTATGTCCTGGGTAGTAGCGTTCAGGACATCGAA
Organism: Helianthus tuberosus; assembly: GCA_030545235.1. Lineage (NCBI taxonomy): Eukaryota > Viridiplantae > Streptophyta > Magnoliopsida > Asterales > Asteraceae > Helianthus > Helianthus tuberosus. Next base: position 132,778,237 of record CM060429.1, on the reverse strand, counting down.
AACACAAACCTTCGGCTCTCCTTTTTTGAAGGGCTTCAGGTGACAGTTTGGTCATGGGTAGGGGTTGGGTGTTGGTTTGGATGGTAGGTTTTGTGGGTGGTGGTAGCAAGGGTGGTTTAGATATAGTAGTGGTTGGAGGGTGAGTTTTAGTAGGTGGAGTTGAATTAAAGTTGGGTGGTCGTGGGTTGTAGGTAGTGGTGGCGGCTAGTTTATCTTCTATTGATCGAGCTAGACCAAATGTTTGATGGAGGGTGGTTGGTTTATGGATGGCAATTTCTGATTTAATAGGTGGTTTCAGGCCAGAAATAAAGCAATTCATGAGAGCCTCAGTTGGTAAGTTGGTGACAAAGTTGCTGAGTCGTTCGAACTCGGTTTGTTAAGCTTGAACGGACGTGGTTTGGTGGAGCTTAAACAACGTCGCTTGGTGGTTTTCATAGTCGGACGGACCGAAGCGTAATTCGAGGGCTCGGGAAAACGTGGCCCAGGTACCCAAGGACTTGTTGTTAGCATGGTGTTTATACCAACTGATCGCTTCACCGGTGAAGTAGAAGCTAGCGATTTCGATCCGTTCTTCTGGTGGAATCGAATGATAACCAAAAAAATTATCCGCCTGAAAAATCCAGTCTAGCGGATTGGTGGTACCGTCAAAAGAAGAAAGAAGAAGCTTTGGTGGCCGAGGGGTATTGCGAGAGGACGATCCGGCGAAGGTGGTGACGGGTTTAGTATGTTCAGTTGTTTTAGGAAGGGTTTTGAGGGTTTCGGTGAGGGTGGAAACAAGGGTGGTAAGGTTTTGTTGTAGGGATTCGAATTGTGCAGTGTTTTGAGCGGTGGTAGCGTCATGGTTGAGAAGGACGCGGTCCAGCCGTTCAATCATGGAGGCGATGAGATCATCCATGGCCGTAACGTCTTTGCGAGGAGGCATGAAAACGTGAATGAAAGCACCAAATGTTGCGATCCGTCAGTGGATCAAACTCAAGAACGAAGGAAGGGAAAGGATACGAACTGGGACAATTTTCTCTATATTTTTCATTAAGCAAAAACAAGTATTTAAAACAAGGAATTACTTGAAAAGAAAGAAACTACTTCCACAATTCACGTAGGAGATCATGGAAGATACTGGACAAAAACAAATGCATGGAACTAAGGAAACATGTGCTCTTAAAAATAGAAGTTTGTTAATTATTTTCTTGCTGGTTACTCTTGGAATCGAACGGGCTTCTTTATGTCTCTTTTAGGCCGGCCCACTCCAGCTGGATCAGTAGCTTTTGCATCTTCTTGGGCCTGGTCTTGCTGGGTCGTAACAGTTTTAAACTTTAAATAATATATTTAAAAACCTTATTAATTCATTTAAACTTTAAATATTATATATAAAAAATGTATCTAGTATTAAAGAATATAAAAATAGTTTTGATACAATGTTTGAATGAAGTTTTTGTGATGGTTAACTAAAAGTTTTTTAGTTAATTTTGTTTTTTTACATTGTACACTTTCGGTTTAAAACATTTTATTGTTGCAACTTATACTCTGATCGGTTTGACTTTTGGATGTTGCAACTCTTAGTTATATGTTATCAACGGTTTATTGTTTTAAATTTTTTATTTTGTTGTTATTTTTAGGATTTAATTGACAACCGGTTCCGGCAAGAACCGTTTACGCAAGAACCGTTTAACCCGGTTCCGAACCGAACCGGAACCGCTAGAATATTTAGAATTAAACGGTTCTGGTTCGGTTCGGTCCGGTTCTGAACCGTTGCAAAGCCCTAAGTTTATACAAGATATACAGATGTTAGTTTTTACACATGTGTACAGTCTCGCAACTACCAACTTATACAAAATACACAACTGTTAGTTTATACACATGTGTACATGGTTTTATACATATGTGTATTATATTTAGAAATGGTTACATTTGTGTATATTGACAACATATAGTATAATATGCATACACACGAGTAGATTCATATAAAATTGTGAAATTAATTAAAACCAAACAAGTATACACATGTGTATCAACGATTAATACAAAAGCTAGGTGATATATATGTGTAAAATCAAGTGGAAAACATAAAACAACAATAATTATGAAACAAATCAATTTATACACTTGTGCACGATTACGGAACTGTTTTGGAACGAATGAAACATAAAAAAAATTGTTGATCATGTTATGTTGCTATGGATTGATTTTTTAAAATGTGTTCTCAAAAAGGAAGACTAGAATCTTGGAATAAATTAAAAGATAATTTAAATTAGCTTAGTTATAGCAACATGTAACTGATTATGCATTAATAAAGAATAATGAATTAATAAATAATTAAATGTTAAATTACAATCCTATCCTTTTATCTAAAAAATAAATGAATGGCTAAGATTAGTTCACTAGGTTCACAAATAAGGGAGTTGTTCACTATTGAACCTAACCCTATATATACATAATTATAAAATATTTAACGAGTAAACTGCCATTTTGGTCCCTGTGGTTTGGCCAGTTTTGCCACTTTAGTCCAAATCTCAAACTTATTACATCCAGGGCCCTGTGGTTTGCATTTTGTTGCCATTTTGGTCCAAATTTCAAAAACCCTAATTTTTCACTGTTGCAACTTGGTTTTTTGTCCTTTTCTAAAGGGCCATTTTGGTCATTTTGCATACCCAACTACCCACCCCACCCCACCCTCCTTTACTTTTTTTTTAATAAATTAACACAAAATTAATTATATATATATATATATATATATATATATATATACATACAGACATTCACAAAATCAATAATCATCATCTTCATCGGTTCCGATCGAATGCCACCACCGCCATATCAATAATCATCATCATCATCGGTTCTTCATCTTCAACCCCTTCAATCTTCATCTTCAATCTGCAGTTCATCAGCACCATACAAAGTCAAATCATCATCATTTTCATCGATTCTTCATCTTCAATCTTCAATCTGCAATTCATCAGCACCATTTTCATCAACAAAACCTGCAATCAATAAGCACCATCTTCAATCTGCAGTTCATCAGCACCATCTTCAATCTGCAATCATCAGCAAAACCTGCAGTTCATCAACAAAACCTGCAATCAACAAAACCATTTTCATCAACAAAATCTGCAATCATCAACAAAACCTGCAATCAACAAAACCATTTTCATCAACAAAACCTGCAGTTCATCAGCACCATCTTCAATCTGCAGTTCACCAGCACCATTTTCATCAACAAAACCTCCTTCATCAGTACCACTGCTACCCCCACCTACTACCACCACATCCACTCCCCTGGATTCCTCTCAACCACCACCATCCCCACCCTTCCCTAAATCAAAAGCCACTGCCTCCACCATCACCTAAACCTGCAACACCATCTGACGAATCTGTACAACTTTGATACCAAATTAACGAAAACAAAAAAAAACCCACCCCCTTTCAATTCATATGGCAGCTACTGCCTCAACTCACCACCCCAAAAAGAAACCCTCAACCATCCGCTTTCGTCGCCGCCGTATCAAAGAAACCACCTCTGATAATCAATCGATTGAATCTGGAGACGGTGATGGTGGGTGATTCCGGTACAGATGACTGGTTCGATTCCTCTGATAATCAATCGATTGAATCTGGAGACGGTGGTGGTGGTTTGTGGCGGCAGGAGGAGAGAGAGAGAGAGAAAAAAAGAGAGAGGGTGGTGATGGTGTGGTGCTGGTAGTTGAGAACGGTGGAGGAGGTGGTGGTGGTAGGTACGGTGGTGACGATACGGTGGTGGGGGTGGTGGTGGTGGTGGTGGTGGTGTGGTGGTGGTAGTTCAGATAGAGAGAGAGCAGAGATGGTGGTGGTGATGATACGGTGGTGGGGGTGGTGGTTGTGGTGGTGTGGTGGTGGTAGTTCAGAGAGAGAGAGAGAGAGCAGAGTGAGAAAGATGAGAGAGAGAGTTCTGACTTCAGTATGTGTGAGTGTATATATATTATATATAATTGTTTTAGGTATTAAATATATACAATTAAATATAATAATTTTTAAAATACCCAAAATGCCCCTGAGAGTAAAGACAAAATAGAAGGGTTTAAGTAGGAGAATCTGGTCAAATTTGAAATTTGGACCAAAATGGCAACAAAATGCAAACCACAGGGCCCTGGATGTAATAAGTTTGAGATTTGGACTAAAGTGGCAAAACTGGCCAAACCACAGGGACCAAAATGGCAGTTTACTCAATATTTAACTATTAATTCTAAACTTATGGGATTAAATAATAACTAGCGGGTTATACGCGCGCTTCGTGCGCAAGGCCCCAAATTTTTATTGGTTTCGATTCAGTTTGTTTCAGCATCGACACTCGCTATAACCACTGAAATAGAAACAAAAAAAATCGATCGACAACAATGAAAACGAATATCGATCGAAAACAACAAAAAAGAATACCGAACCGGTATTCTTTTCGTTACATATACTGTCACACCCCAACCGATGGCGGAAACATCGGAGTGAGACGAAAACGAGATTGCAAGAGGCTTCATAACACTAATTGCGACAAGTGTTTAATAATTACTTTTTTACATTTTTTGAACTAGTAATATCACAAGTTTGAAATACCTAGCCTAGAACAAGTATTCAAGTAATTAAATTTCATTTTATTGATAATGGTTTATTACAAGGTTGGAACAAAATACAACAGACTTGAAAGTAAATTACAATATAACAAGTATTAAAATTTAAATGCGTTTCTAGGCAATCCTACTAGATTCCTTGCATCATCAAATTCGTGGTTGCGTATGAAGATTACTTGAAATAACACACGAGTAAAGATTGGGGAAAATGATTCCGAACGGACGGAAACGGTTACCCGAAACAGCAGGAACCGAGTCCTTTGTAACTCCGGTTGTTCTCCGATCTCCGGCAGCGGAGAAATGTGACCCGAAACAAGAACATACCCGAACTCAAACCGGAAACTCGAACCGAACCAGACCAGAAAACCCAAACCGGAAACCCAAGCTCGATCTCGAGCTCGATCTACTGGAACATAATCACCACCGTTACATCATCAACACGCCATCACCGGCGTCGTTGCCGTTTCCGGCGTACCACCACCGTGAAGTCGTCGGAAGGACACAAGCACCGTCGCCGCTGCAGACGGCTTCATCACCGCCGTACGTCGTCAAGCCACATCGATTACCCCTCTTCTCGGTCTTTCTTTCTGTCTCTTCGTCTCTTTTTCTTGTCACCACACCACCACCAGACGACGGTGGTGGTGGTGGTTGGCGTTCGCCGGTCAGTCAACGAGGGGGAAGAGGGGTGTAGAAGATGGGGTTCCTGATCTTAGTATGTGTGTATTTGGTGAGATTGGGTTGCAGAGAAATTGAAAGGAGATTTTTAAGTGTTTGTTTTGAATAAAGTTAGAGGATAATAGAAAGTGGGGAAAAGCTTTGAGAAACGGCTGATAAAAATTGAGATTTAAGGTTTTGGTTTCTTATATAGCTAGGTTTTTCCCTAATGGACTTAGGCTTGTGCCCAAGGCCTACAAGCCCAATCCCTGTGTTTTAAGTGGCCCAAACGAACTTACGAATCCGTTTTCAAACCCCGAATTCCATAAGTGTCGTAAATTAGTGTTTTAAAAATAAAAAGGCGTATAATAGTGTCAGTTTTCAACGTTGGACACGTTCGTTGTCGGTTGCATTAAAAGCACGTAAAAATGCGTCGTTTGACGTTTTTATTCCCTTTTTAGATCTGATTTTCTAAAAATAGAAAACGAACTTGAATTTTCTAAAAATATAAAAATACGAAAATACGAGGCGTTACAATCTCCCCTACTTTAGGAAATTTCGTCCAGAAATTTATTCAAGAGGAAGACCTTGGGGAAAGATGGCATTTTCGAAGTGTGTTTTGGGTATAACCGAGAAATAGGTGGTGTGTGATCAAAGTTTGTATTCAATGAGGTATGGGGAAACACCGAATTTCTCATGGCACGTTTTTACGAAAGTTTGGTAATATGGCTGGAACACTTATATATAGGAAGTACCGACGGCGTATCCACTATGTTCATACCATGTTATGTCCTTTCCTTTATTCGGTGTCATGTTATGTTCCGTGTCATGGTACACAGTAGAACCTACTATGGTTTTCATGCGCCTACCAATATAATCCCGTATGCATCCATGATTATTTTGGTTTGTGCATCGTCCGCATAGTTTGTACTAGTAGTGTACAGGTCAGGGTATATTAACGTATTACGAGTGATAATGATAACGTATAGAATTTTAAGTATGCATGCATGATTGTATTTAAGTATGAGAGTATAGAGCTTAAGTATGGGTATGAGTAAATCTTTGAATAAACCACATGACATACTTAGTTAACAAGATTAACGCATTGCTGGCATGTGAATAAACAAGTCAAACCATCGCTCCGCAAGTATGAATGTATGACTTAACATGACCACAAATCCATGTAGCGGTGCGCTACTCCTGTAGTGCTACACAAGCACTATACATGTTAAGGTGTGGCTTCTTACGAAGTTAATGATAAGTTGTCAACCCATCGCTCCCGCTAGTATGAATGAATGACTTAACATTACCACAAATCCATGTGGCGGTGCGTTACTCCTATAGTGCTTCACAAGCACTATATATGTTAAGGTGTGGCTTCTTACGAAGTTAATGACAAGTTGTCAACCCATCGCTCCCGTTTGTATGAATGAATGAATGACTTAACATTACCACAAATCCATGTGGTGGTGCGTTACTCCTATAGTGCTACACAAGCACTATATATGTTAAGGTGTGGCTTCTTACGAAGTTAATGACCAGTTTATCACATAAGAATATCCCAGCAATCCCGAACCAAGTATAACGTATTAGTATGCCTGTATCGAATTGTTGTGAATTAAATTTTGAATTTTGGAATTGCGAAGTGTGTTGTGCATAAAATCGATTCTAGTATAACGTTGATTTTTTTAATGAACGTGGTAATAAGTATTAAATTGTATAGAAATTAAGATAACGTAAAAGAGAGACTTGGTAAGTATTGGAGCGTTTCGGGTTGAGAAACTTTGACTATTCCAAAGTGAATCGTAAGTTTAGTGAGACATGCTTTGGCCTAATAGGTATAATACTCCCGTCGCCAGGCGATTAACGGTATTTTACCCTTCAAGTTAATACACGTCCCTGATTTGATGGAAGATACGGAACTTTGGCGAGATTGAAAACCAAAGAGTGGGACCAGTCATCAAGGTGTGGATATCAATCCTAGTGTAACACTCATCTCATTTTTATAAGAATTTAATATAAACTAGACATTTTTGTACCAAAACTTCGATTAACATATCATTCATAAGGAAATTTTTATAGAGTTAACATTTTAGATAACTACTACTAGCTTATCAACCACAAAACAAGTATTTAAGTGTCAATAACATAAACATTGTCTTAAACAAAGTTAACTAATCGCGAAAGCTTCAAAAGTTCGTGTTCGGTTCTTGTAAACTTGCTTGATCGCCATCCGGATTAAGTCCATCGTCACCTATGGTCAAAACCACGTCAATTGTTAGTTTTGAAATCTTAAAATCAAGTACATACAAGTTTTACGGCTTAAACATTGAAAAATAAACAAAATTCTGCAATTTGGGGCTGTCGCGCCCCATGGCAGAGATGGGAAAAGCCATCGCGGCCCGCCACAGCTGTCGCGTCGCGCGACGGTGAATCCAGTTTGGTGTCGCGTGACGTGACACCTTATTTTTCATAGACTGTTGCTTGTTGAGCTGCAAATATTTCCCAGCTCTTAACGTTTGCACATTACAACTTCAAACATTTATAACTTACTACTCGAACGTCCGTTTTAGCCGATTCTTTTTCCTATGCGTCCGTAATACAATTACCAAAGCGTCTATCATAATCATTGAGTCAAAAATGGAATGTACGGACTGAAAGTTTATAAGTGTACAATGTAGTTATTTGACCCGTATAGATTTGCATTAATTTAAACCATTAACAACTTTACGACAACAAGGCGTGTTTACCCCAACATCCGGGGCTTGCGATCACCGGCGTTTCACTACCAACCTTATGGTTTCACGCTCTTGTGATCCATCCTTGCCAAAAGCAAATTAAACATACTTTTACTATAAAATATACCATTATTCGACCCGTTTGGCTCATTTATGGAATTCCACCATTTGTAATGACTACCAAACGTTTCTATATGCTCATCGATTTATTCAATTTGGTGATGATTATTATTACCTCAACCAATACAATTTCTTACTCTAGAACATGACTATGAACGATTTCGACATCTAATTTACTTAATGTAATGAAACAAGTTACATACCTTCAGAGCACACCCTTCAATCGTGCGTCAACACCGGCTTGTCCGCTCGATGCTTCGGCTTCCTTTCCTATAGAGTTCAATCACATTACATTTAGAACTCTTTGTTTCACATCTAACGCATAGTTTCCCATCTAGTGAAATTATGCGTTTTTGTTCACATTTCAACATTTAACCTTCTACTAGGCATTTTCACAAATACTTTAAGGGCAGAATTTTACACCTTTTATAATCAAGTTCATGGCTTGTTACTTAGCCAATGTTAACATCAACATAAGCATGTTCATATCAATTTTTCTCATTATCAACATCTGAATTTACTTCCTAGAGCTCAAATTACACTAGAACAACAATCACTTTCTAATGTTTAACATGTTCTTACAAAACCCACTTATCACCTTCAATGGTGATTATGAATTCACAAGATTTAGGTATAATTTCAACAAGTAAATGACTAGGGTTTTACTCCTAGACATAATATCATCCCTATCTCATCAAAACAACATTCATGCAACATGAATTTCGAATTTCTTAGGTTTATCCAGAAATTCAACTATTTTCTTATAAAATTCACATACCTTATGACCCCTTTTCAGAGGAGATCACTATTTCGTGCTCGGATTTTGATTTAGAACTGATTTTGACCTTCAATTTGTGGGATTTGTCAAGAACTAGGGTTTGTGGGGTTTCTCCTGGTCGCCCCTGTGCTTCAATCGACCCAGACACACACACTTGTGTGTGTGTGTGCATTTTTAATTTTTGTTTATATATTTCATGTTTCAATTTTAACAAGTTTGGCCCCTCTACTATCATTAGTTTGTATTTTTAGTGTTTTTAACCCACTTATAAGTCACTACTAGACTTTAGTCTAACTAGGTTATTTTTAATTTTAGTTAGTTCACATATTTATTTACCGACCTTTTATTTTAAATAAAGGATTTACATTTTCAGGGTGTTACAAGTCCACCCCCCTTAAAAGGGTTTCGTCCTCGAAACCGGAAAATACATACCAAATAGTGTCGGGTAGAGACGCCGCATCTCCTCTTCGAATTCCCATGTGGTATCCGAACCTTTCTTGTGTTCCCATTTGACCTTTACTTGATCAATTTCTTTGTTCCACAAACTCTTCACCTTGCGATCTAAAATCGCAATCGGCGTCACTGCGTAGTTGAGGCTATTATCCACCTCGATGTCGTCGTAGTGGATATAGGCGGTTTCGTCAGCTAGACATTTCCAGAGATGTGATACATGGAACGTGCTATGTATTCCACTAAATTCCTCGGGTAATTTGAGACGGTACGCTACCTTACCAACCCGTTCAATGATTTTAAATGGCCCAATAAACCTTGGGCTTAACTTTCCTCTTTTTCTAAACCGAATGATTGTGACACCTGTGTCACTACGACCATCAAACAAATACCAAACCAATGAAATATTGTGTTTCATACTTAGTATTTGTATAAATATGTGTATCATTTGCACATATCAGTTCTTGTTCAATTTCTAGCTTTAAATCGCTTTCTAGAGAGTTATACACAAACTGATGCGTAAACATGATCAGTTTAATGCAACAAACACTCCGGAACAGTGAAATAGGCTTAACATACCTTAAATAACCTTTACATAACTTAGAAATAAGTTTTGAATGGTTTGGTGTGTCAAAAACAAGTTTGTTCGCTCGCAGGGACTATTTGCGTCAAACTGCAAAAGTATGCTGTTTCGTATGGCAACGTACAGTCCGGAACTTGTTCATAAGCTAAAAATACCATATATAACCTAAACATAGCTTAGAAATAAGCTTTGAGTGGTTCGGTGTGCGAAAATATGCTTACTTGATCTTACAGGGACTAAAAGTGTCAAAAACGGCGTAAGTTTGCGTTTACGCGCATATCTTACGTTCTGACCACATCTGGACATCCAAAATTTTTGTAGACACTAAAATATTTTTATTTTAGTGATCGGCATGCAAAAATACCATTTGTTGCTTAATTTGGATCGTTTTCGCGTCTGTTTGAGTTTCGTCGTAATTAGAGGAATAACGCGACCGTACGACCAAACGAACCGACATCCGAGAGTTTTCCGAGCACATTTTGAGTCCTCTAAACTTTGATGACCTGGTAGAGCCTTGAAAATGGCTTAACGGGGGTCAAAAGTGCCTGAAATGAGCTTAAACACATTGCAAGGACTGAACTTGTAAATGCTGAAACCTTTGCTGATCTGCTGAGTTCACACGGGCCGCGTAAGACCTGCTCTCAGCTTACGCGGGCCGCCTAAAAATGCCCAGTTCCATATTTTTGATTTTCAGCTGTTCTTTGATCTTTGAGGGCCTTTCTTGCAATTCCTTTGTGTGATCACCAAGTTAGCACTTCTCCAAGTACTCTTAGCTGGCCCATAACACTTGTATGGCTAAGATTTAATGCTTGATGGCCACACAAACACTTGTTTTGATCTTGTGAGTTCATGACAAGTATAAATAGCCTAGCATTTCATTTGTTGCAACTCACACTTGATCTAAATTCTCTAAGTTGAGGTTTTATAACTTCATACCTGAGAATTTTAAGATCAAGTTCTAGCAAGGACCCTTTGTAAGCTTCCTTCATTCTTTTATTGCTTTCCTAGCATAAAAGTCAAACAGTGTTTGACTTTCAGTTTGACCAGTCAATGGTCAACGCAAAGTTCATTTGAACTTTGCAACGTGATTGTAATCACGATGGTTATAATCCTTAGCGATTATACCTACTGATTACCACGTTAACTAGGTGTAGTGACGAGTCAAAGTTTCGGTCAAAATGCGTTTTAGCACGCATTTTGCAACGAAGCTACTTTTAGGTATCAAAACACTTTGTTTTGATTTGATACCAAATCAGTTTTCTAAGTTAGTTAAACATGTTTTGACATGTTTAAATCGTCACTACTAGTTTAGTGCTTGTTTAGGGTCGTAAGTTAAGCGGTCTAAACAACCGCTTAGACTTTCGAACCCGACCCGTTTGGTCGATCATTAGGATCCAACTAAGCTTGTTTAGTGATCATAGTTGCATAGGGAATAACCTCTGAGGCTATACCTTATGATCACATAGGATTGGTTAGTTATTTGTTAAGTAGCTAGTATGCCCATAGGAAATGACCAAAACGCCCTTTTGAAGCATAAATCCATATTTTTCATATGTAATCAACTTTTTGACATTTAATCTAATTTAGTAACATATTTAGGGATTATTTGGTATGTTAGACTTGACATAGCACATAGTTAACCATCCGAACATAGTTTTACGCTAATGACGCATTATAGTAGCTTATACTACCATAATGGGTCGAAACGGGTCAAAAGCACTTAGGTAGACTTCCAAATCAGAATGTTAGGTCTATTAAATCATGCCATATGAGTTTCAATACTCATTTGATTTATAGAACCTCATTCTACCCTATATCCCGATCTAGGATCCGATTGTTTAACATAGTGATTCCATATTAGGTGCCACTCGATTCCTTGATTTCCCGAGCTTCATTAGGACACTTAATCAAGGATATTTGCAATCTCAAGTGAGTACATAGTCCCCTCTTTTACTGCTTTAAAATTTTTTGGGGTGAAACATATGTGCCTATTTGTTATTTTCATGATTTCAACCATATGATTATACATGCTAGTACTTATCTCTTGACGAATTGAACAATTATATATGGTTTAAACACAAATTTTCAAAGATTCTAAAACTAATTGTTGGATTGTACTTTCTTTATACATTCCCCAAACCGATTGGTAGTACGATATAGCGCTATAGGACTAGACACCCCATTCCTGTTGTAAGGAATGTCATAAACCAAATTTTAACCAAATAGAAATTGCCTTTGTGGTATTTCTATAGTCTCCAAAGTGTAGTTTGATACACTAAGGTTTGAATGAATACTAAATCATAGTTTCTTTTGTATATTTTGATATACTACCAAGGTACAGTTTGATGTGCTCTCAAATGTGATATTATCCAAAGTATATTTTTGATATACTATGTACAAAATCCAACATATGTTTTAATATACTATTGACCTTGTTATTTTCCAAAGCATAGTTTGATATGCTACTATTTACTAAAGTATAGTTTGCTATACTACCGACTTTGTTATATCATAAACCAAAGTATATTTTGATATACTACCAAAGCATAGTTAATATGCTATTTTCAAAACCAAAGCATAGTTGATATGCTATTTTCAAACCAAAGTATAATTTGATATACTACCGATACTTTCATTCTTAAACCAAAGTATACTTGAGATATACTACCAAATCTATTATTTTCATTAACCAAAGTATATTTTGATATACTACTTATCTAATTAACTATTTCAAAACTAAAGTATACTTTGATATACTATTTATCCGATCTTTTCAAAACCAAAGTATATTTCTGTATATACTACAAACCTTTTTATCAAAACAATGGATTTTTGAAACCAAACTTTTTACAAAGATTCATGGCTATTATTTTGTAAACATAAAACCTTTTTCTTGTGTTAACCAAAGCCATGAATCTAATTCACAAAACCTATGTTACTCACAGGCATTTTTATGCTGACGTACCTATTTTCACATATGTTTCAGGTGCTGCTATGTGATGATTGTTGATGCATGCTATACATAGGATGGACTCGTGCCTTAGTGACATTAAAACTTGAAAGATAATATTTGTTTTTATCTTATTTGTAATAAAACAATGAGTTCAATAATTCAATAAAATGAAACAATTTAATCCATGGCTGTTACAACACTCCCCGACGTTTCTGCCACGATTTGTTGTTTTACGTGGTCGGGGTGTGACAATGATCCCCTTCCATGGAGATACCTTTAACATAAATTTGTCACCGACTTGAAATTCGATTGGTCTTCTTCGTTTATCTGCGTACAACCTTTGTCGATCCTGAGCTGCCTTCAAGTGAGCTCGAACCACGTCAATTTTCTCATTAGTAGCTTGGACAACATCTTTATGGGCCAGTTCACGCGGACCCACTTCACCCCAACACACCGGGGTTCTACACTTCCTACCATATAACATTTCATACGGGGCCATGCCGATACTGGCATAATAACTGTTGTTATAAGAGAATTCTGCTAATGGCAAATATACATCCCAACTGCCCCCGAAGTCAATAATACACACCCTCAGCATATCTTGTAGTGTTTGTAGTGTCTTCTCACTCTGACCATCCGTCTGGGGATGCTACGTTGTGCTGATTAAAAGCTTTGTTCTCATTTGTTCTTGGAAATCTCGCCAAAAGTGTTAAGTAAACCGGGTATCCCTGTCCGACACAATAGATACCGGTACCCCATGACGTGCCACTATCTCGTTTGTATATACTTCCGACATCTTTTCTGAAGTATATGTCTCACGTATAGGAATAAAGTGAGCACTCTTCGTCAGTCTATCCACGACCACCCATATAGCATCGAATCCTCGGCTCGTTCTAGGCAGTTTGGTTAACAGGTCCATAGTGATATGTTCCCATTTTCAAACTGGAATTTCCAATGGTTGCAGTTTTCCATATGGTTTCTGGTGTTCCGCCTTGACTTGTAAACAAGTCAAACACTTCTCTACATACTTAACAACACCCCTCTTCATTCTGGGCCACCAATAATTTTGCTTTAGATCTTTATACATCTTGGTTGCCCCCGGATGAATAGAATAACGGGATTTATGAGCTTCATTGAGTAGAAGCGTCTTGACTTCACATGAATTTGGGACTCATATTCTTCCGAATCGAGTCGTCAATCCGTTGTTACCATCCACCAAATCCTTCAGCAGACCTACTATCCTTTCCCTTTTTAAGTTTTCTTCTTTTATCGCCTTAGCTTGTGCTTCTCGGATACGCTCAAGTAAGCCCGAGGTTACTACAAGCTGCATCGACCTCACTCGAATTGGAACATAATCCGATTTCCTACTCAGGGCATCTGCCACAACATTTGCCCTTCCGGGGTGGTAATGTATTTCGCAGTCGAAGTCTTTTACAGTTTCTAACCATCTTCTTTGTCGCATATTTAACTCCTTCTGACCGAAGAAGTATTTTAAGCTCTTGTGGTCAGTAAATATGGTGCACTTTACCCCGTATAAATAGTGCCTCCATATTTTTAACGCAAACACCACTGCCGCTAGTTCGAGATCGTGCATGGGATATTTCTTTTCATGCGCCTTCAGTTGCCTCGAGGCATAAGCTATTACCTTGCCTCATTGCATTAAAACACATCCGAGCCCTGAAAGTGACGCATCTGAGTAAACTACCAAGTCTTCGACCCCGTCCGGCAATGTTAATACCGAAGCTTGGGTTAACTTCTCTTTTAGCGTTTGGAACGCTCTTTCTTGTTCGGCACCCCAATTGAATTTCTCCTCTTTCCGAGTTAACTTAGTTAACGGCGAAGCAATATTGGAGAAATCTTGAATGAATCTCTTGTAATATCCCGCGAGCCCCAAGAAGCTTCTAATTTCCGAAGGATTCTTCGGAGGGCTCCATTTCGACACGGTCTCTATCTTTGATGGATCTACCAATATTCCGTCGGCACTTATGACGTGGCCGAGGAATTGCACCTCTCGTAACCAAATGGCGCACTTTGAAAATTTCACATACAACCTTTCTCGCCTGAGTGTCTCTAAAACTTCCTGTAAATGATGTGCATCATCCGATACTAGAATATCGTCGATAAACACGATTACCGAGTTATCCAGCATTGGTTTGCAAACCCGGTTCATGAGATCCATGAAAGCCGCGAGCGCATTCGTTAACCCGAATGGCATCACGAGGAACTCGTAATGTCCGTGTCGCGTGCGGAAAGCCGTCTTCGGTACATCCTCTTCCTTGACCTTTAATTGATGATATCCCGATCTAAGGTTTATTTTTGAAAACCAGTTCGCAGCTTGTAATTGGTCGAATAAGTCGTCTATTCTTGGAAGCGGGTATCGATTCTTTACCGTGAGTTTGTTTAACTCCCGATAGTCGATACACATTCGCATGCTTCCGTCTTTCTTTTTCATGAATAGTACCGGCGTGCCCCAAGGAGACACGCTCGGCCTTATAAATCTTTTATCGAGCAAGTCTTGAATTTGCGACATTAGTTCTTGTAATTCTGACGGCGCGAGTCGGTACAGCGCTTTAGCTACGTGTTTCACCCCCGGAACCAATTTGATTCCGAACTCTACCTCCCGTTCAGGCGGTATCCCCGGTAAATCTTCTGGAAACACATCTTCGAAGTCACGTACCACCGGTACATCTCTAATTTTCGGTGATTCTTTCTCGGGCTCATTCGCATATATCATAAACGCCCTACATCCATGCTTAATGAGCTTGTGAGCTTTCAACATCGAACATATTATAGGATTGCATCCTTTCTCGCCATAGATGGTGACATGTTTTCCGCTCGAAGATGTTAGTTTTATCTCTTTACGGAAACACATGACTTTCGCGTGGTGTCGAGATAGCCAATCCATCACAACAACTACTTGAGACTCTCCTATCGACATCGGGATTAGATCTATCAAGTACTCCTCATCATCGATACTCAATTTACAGCCTTGACAAATATCACAAACTATGAAACTTTTGTTGTCCCCTATTTCAACTTCTAAGGGCACAGATAATTTCGTCAATACAAATGAAGGATGTCGAATAAATCCATGTGAAATAAAGGATTTATTCGCACCTGTATCAAATAATACACGTGCAGGAATCGAGTTTATTGCGAATAACCTAAGACCACATCGGGTTCTGTTTTCGCTTCAGCCGCTGTTAGTTGGAAGGACCTAGCCTTCGCCTTTGGAGCTTCTGTTGGAGATTCTTTAGTGTCATTCTTTCCAACTAAGTCTGGGCATTCAGAATTTTTGTGACCGGGCTGATAGCATTTGTAACAAACTGAGACTTTACCCGGACATAGAGATGCCGTGTGCCCCGTTTTCCAGCATATAGGACACGATTTATCTTTGAAACAACACTCTCCCTTGTGCCCTTTTCCGCAAACTTTACAACTTGGCGACCCGCCTTTCACATCCATCTTTCGCGTCGATTCTGATGTTTTCGCCTTCTTTGCAGGGATTGGATTCACATCCTGTGCCCTTCGTTCGCCTCTCTCAATCTGTTTCTTCAGCTCGATCTCCCGCTCTCGGGCGGTGTTAATGATTTCCGTGAGGGTTTCATACTTTTAGGGAGTCATCAACTCCTGGTATTCGGCGCTCAGCATGTTGTAATAGTAGTATATCTTCTACTCTTCAGTGGTCACTAACTCGTCACAAAATCTCAGCTTATCCATAAAAATGCCCGTGATTTTATCAATCGTTTCACCCCTTTGTCTTAACTGGATGAACTCCTCCTTGATCCTGTTGATGACTGCCTTGGGACTATGATGTTTAAGGAATGGTACCTTAAACTCGTCCCATGTCATGACCCTTGCTGCTTCGGCTCCAATCTCTTTCTTTTTGTTGTCCCACCAATCCTTGGCTTGACCCCTTAACTGACCCGTTCCGTAAGCCACAAAATCGCTCACGTCATAGTGGATCCTTTCAAACACCCCTTTGACATCACTTAGCCATCTTTGGCATATTATCGGGTCGACCTCCCCGTTGTAAATTAGCGGTTTACAAGCCATAAACTCCTTATACGAACACCCTTTATGTTCTCCAGATTTTTCTCTCATAAGGTTGACATTATCTTCCAACCTTTTAACTCGTTCTTCGACTAATGATAACACCGTGTTTTGAATTTTGTCTATGAAACCGGATAGACTACCCTCAATTGCCTTCCCCACTTCTTCGGCAATTATCTCTTTCATTTGTTCGGTGCTTGTCAGCACCGAATCATTGTCATTCCTTTCAGTCATCTTGAAACTGAAATGTTTACATCAATTATTAAACATTTCATTTATAACATAGCTTTATTTGCTTCAGTTTAGCCAAGTTCGTAACTTGCTTTGACCGTTTTCATTTAGTGCACTTTCTGGGTTTGAGTGTGTTAACACGCTCTTCCCATGCACATTAATGCACATCTCTCTTTTTTTTCTTACATAAGATAAGATCTACTAAAATAATTAATTAATTCTTACCGGACGATCGATAAAGCTTGAACCGAACACTTTGTTGACAACCTTGAGCTCTGATTACCAACTTGTAACACTCATCTCATTTTTATAAGAATCTAATATAAACTAGACATTTTTGTACCAAAACTTCGATTAACATATCATTCATAAGGAATTTTTTATAGAGTTAACATTTTAGATAACTACTACTAGCTTATCAACCACAAAACAAGTATTTAAGTGTCAATAACATAAACATTGTCTTAAAGAAAGTTAACTAATCGCGGAAGCTTCAAATGTTCGTGTTCGGTTCTTGTAAACTTGCTTGATCGCCATCCGGATTAAGTCCATTGTCACCTATGGTTAAAACCATATCAATTGTTAGTTTTGACATCTTAAAATCAAGTACATACAAGTTCTACGGCTTAAACATTGAAAAATAAACAAAATTCTGCAATTTGGGGCTGTCGCGTCCCGCGACAGAGATGGGAAAAGCCATCGCTGCCAGCCATAGACGTCGCGTCGCGCGACGGTGAATCCAGTTTGGTGTCGCGTGATGCGACACCTTATTTTTCACAGACTGTTGCTTGTTGAGCTGCAGATTTTTCCCAGCTCTTAACATTTGCACATTAAAACTTCAAACATTCATAACTTACTACTCGAACGTCCGTTTTAGCCGATTCTTTTTCCTATGCGTCCGTAATAAAATTACCAACGCGTCTATCATAATCACTGAGTCAAAAATGGAATGTACGGAGTGAAAGTTTATAAGTGTACAATGAAGTTATTCGACCCGTATAGATTTGCATTAATTTAAACCATTAACAACTTTACGACAACAAGGCGTGTTTACCGCAACATTCGGGGCTTGTGATCACCGGCGTTTCAATACCAACCTTATGGTTTCGCGCTCTTGTGATCCATCCTTACCAAAAGCAAATTAAACATACTTTTACTACAAAATATACCATTATTCGACCCGTTTGGCTCATTTATGGAATTCCACCATTTGTAATGACTACCCAATGTTTCTATATGCTCATCGATTTATTCAATTTGGTGATGATTATTATAACCTCAACCAATACAATTTCTTACTCTAGAACATGACTATGAACGATTTCGACATCTAATTTACTTAATGTAACGAAACAAGTTACATACCTTTAGAGCACACCCTTCAATCGTGCGTCAACACCGGCTTGTCCGCTCGATGCTTCGGCTTCCTTTCCTATAGAGTTCAATCACATTACATTTAGAACTCTTTGTTTCACATATAACGCATAGTTTACCATCTGGTGAAATTATGTGTTTTTGTTCATATTTCAACATTTAACCTTCTACTAGGCATTTTCACAAACACTTTAAGGGCATAATTTTACACCTTTTATAATCAAGTTCATGGCTTGTTACTTAGCTAATGTTAACATCAACATAAGCATGTTCATATCAATTTTTCTCATTATCAACATCTGAATTGACTTCTGAAGGGGTAAGGTCCCAAAAACCTCATAATAATTACTTGGGACCATACCACAACCTTGCTTTTTAACCTTTTAACCTTGCGCGGCCGCGCACTGGTTTTACAAATGGAAGAAACAGACAACAGTCTATAGTCGCGTACCCAAAGGAAATCATAAATCCTTGCGCCTTCTCCCATTAGCAAAGGATGAAAATCCTGAGATAAACATTCCCGCCTAAATATCCAGACCTGGATATTAGTTACTCAGACTTAGGGATTTATTTATTCAGTGGTCTCCACACAATAAGGTGCCACACCAGATTACAGCAATAATCTTCTAGAAGAAATACCATCGTGCACCACCAAGACGGTTGTAACCGTCTGGACACGTGTCATCATCTCAGGCATCCCTGAATTCATAACGGAAGCATGTAATTAGAGAATAATCTCCACTTGATCACTTTACACGAGGCAAATCCCCAGCCTTCGATCTAAACCACGATCCGTGTGCTCTCACGTCGGATCAAAGAACTTAACGGAAGGAAATGTAACCGCTTACGGGGTTAGCATCTTCCGTCAACTTTTCACTAACGGGTTTTCCCGCCTAAAACGAATCCCGGCTATAAATATGAGAAAAAACCCAGGTATGAATTCAAGTAACAACACTTCTCAAATACTTCTTCTTCTTCATTACCCATACTTATTCTCACACCGGAGTCGGGTCAAGGAGAGAACCCTCTTCTCCCCTTGGCGAGGCTAACGGTGCTCTTTTTTGCAGAATTCTCGGAGAAGAAGATCTGTTGCACCTGAATCAATCGAGAGGAAACTAACCTTTTTATGCGGATTCAAACCCCCTAGATATCTGGGTTCCGACCATTTATCTAGTGTTTCTTCATTGGCACCCACCGATTCCTCTGTTTTTCTAGTTTTCATCTCGTTTCGATTCAGTTATTTTCACCCTCTGTTTTGCACATGGCAGAGAATTCATTATCCCACCCATTAGATCCCCGATCTGAATTCAAAGGTTCTACAACCCAAAACACTCAGATTAACGAAATCATGGGAGAAAACGGAAACAACGGTCATTCAGATAGGGAGCATTTCTCAAATCTAATCATAGAAAGATCCCCAGAACATTGGTTCAACAGATGCCAAGCTTCTTTAAACACAATCGTTATGCAAATCGCCAGATCTGAGTTCCCAAACATCAGATCTGGAGAAGAAATCAACACTACAGTATTAGACCCACCAACACCATGTCGGGGGGACATCCAATCTAGTCGTACCATTGAAATACAATCCAAAAATAGCAGCTATCAGAAAACTAAACAAATAAACATGGTTCAAGGAGGTCCGTCACGAAGGCCAAATAAACGAAACCATGATCAACATTGGAGGGAACAACAAGTTGTGTTTCCTGTTGTTCCTGGGGGCCCTCAGGAAGAACGACCAGTGATTATTACTGGCATCTTCGGACATTACCGGACGGACTATATGTTTATAGATCCGGGAAGCTCGATGGACATCATATACGAGCAATGCTTCAAACAGCTGGACCCAGAAGACAAAGCACGTCTAGAACCGGTCGATTTTCCCCTCACCGGATTCTGCAATGAAGCTGTATTCCCATTGGGGCAAATAGCTTTCCCTATGACTTTATCGGATGGCGAGCATTCACGAACAGTCACAGTCAATTTCATGGTCATGCCGGCGACATCACGCCATGATGTCCTGCTCGGAAGAAGGTCACAAAGAGAATTTAGCATGATCACTTCTATTCCACATGCTGCATGCGGATTTCCAACGGAAACCGGAGTTGCAATTCTATACTCGAGCAAAGAAGTCATGTACGTGGACGACGAGCCACCGGCAAAAGTAGTCAAACCTTCGGCATCAAACGAACCGGAGAAATGGGTCCTGAACAACGAATACCCAGAGCAGACCATCCTACTAGGACATGCCATTTCACCAGTAACACGAATACAACTAAAAGAATTATTGACCAACAACAAAGATATATTTGCATGGTGCCCAGCAGACATGACTGGGGTTCCACGCGACATAGCGCAACATTGCTTGAATATCAAGCCAACAGCAGAACCTGTTGCTCAGGGAAGGCGCAGTTTTAACGAAGAAAAAGCAAAAGCTATGGACGAGCAAGTGACAGAGCTACTCAATGCGGGAATCTTGCGCGAAGTAAAATACCATACATGGGTTGCCAATCCAGTAATGGTACAAAAACATAGTGGCGGATGGAGAATGTGCGTCGACTTCAAAGACCTGAATAAAGCATGCCCAAAAGATTGCTACACGCTTCCGGAGATAGACAAGAAAGTCGACTCTCTAGCATCATTCAGATGGAAGTGCTTTCTCGAATGTTATAAGGGATATCATCAGGTCCAGATGAAGGAAGAAGACGAAGACAAAACCGCATTCCGCACAGATAAGGGCATCTTCTGCTACACCAAAATGCCTTTCGGCCTGCGCAACGCAGGCGCAACTTACCAACGCTTAATGGACACAGTCTTCAGTGGGGATATTGGCAAGACTGTCGAAGTATACATGGATGACCTTGTCATCATGAGCCATAAGGAAGACACAATGCTCAACAATATTCAGCGCACGTTCGACTCTTTGCGCAACGTGAACTTAAAACTTAACCCGACAAAATGCTCCTTCGGCATGGAAGAAGGAAATTTTTTGGGTTTTATAGTCACAAGAGACGGTTTTAAAGTTAATCCAGAAAAAGTGCAGGCCATCCAGCTAATGCCATCACCTGCAACAGTAAAAGAAATGCAAAGGCTCGCCGGGCGTTTAGCAGCCTTGAACAGATTCTTGGCTAATCACGCGGCAAAGTCTTATCCATTCATCAGCACGCTGCGAAACTGCGCAAAGAAAACTGACTTTCAATGGACATCTGAAGCAGAAGCAGCATTCAAGCAAATGAAAGAATGTTTAATCCAGCTGCCAACGCTGACTGCGCCAAAAGAAAAAGAACCACTGATTTTATATCTATCTGCTGCGGAAGTAGTGGTTGGTGCTGTATTGATGGTAGAGCGCGAAAACATCCAGACTCCAAGCTACTATATAAGCAAAATGCTCACCGGCCCAGAAACTCATTACTCGATGATAGAAAAGCTAGTCCTCGCACTAGTACACGCATCACGGCGCCTACGCAGATATTTTTCGGGCCATGTCATCACAGTTCTCACCAATTATCATTTGGGCCAAATCTTATCCAAACCCGACGTAGCGGGAAGGTTGGCTAAATGGGCCATCGAGCTGGGAGGATACAATATCTTCTACAGGCCAAGGCCAGCAATCAAAGGGCAAGTTCTAGCAGATTTTGCCACCGAAGTTCCCATCGACAAAGTTTAAGAGTGCGAAGCAATCCAGAACCCTATACCCGTTTTCGATGATAGAGTCTGGACTTTACACACAGATGGCGCTTCTAATGACGACGGAGCAGGGGCAGGTCTCCGACTAGTCAGCCCAGACAATCACGAACTCACATATGCCATACGCTTAGACTTCCGAAGCACCAACAACGAAGCAGAATACGAAGCATTTTTGGCAGGTCTCCGTTTAGCGCTAAAAATGGGGGCAAGAAATCTTGAAGCTAACGTCGATTCAAAACTGGTGGCTGAGCAAGTTAACGGCCACTATGATGCAAAAGGAGAAGCTATGGCATTATACCTTGAACAAGCACGGATGCTAATCAGCCAATTCCAAACGTTCAAAGTTAACCACATAAACAGAAGCGAGAACAAGCACGCAGATGCGCTAAGCAAGTTAGCCGCTACCAGCTTCAAGCACCTAGCAAAGGAAGTACGCATAGAGGTACTGTCCAACCCTTCCATTCATCTCAAACAAGTGAACGTCATAGAAATGGGAAATCCATCCTGGATGTCTCCAATTATCTTGTACCTCCAACACGGAAAACTTCCGGAAGGAAAGGCAGAAGCTCGAAAAATTCAACACAAAGCGATAAATTATGAAATGGCGGATGGCGTCCTGTACCGGAAGTCATTTATGGTACCATTATTACGCTGTGTTGATAAAACAGATGCCCAATACCTGGTCAGAGAAATCCACGATGGATTATGCGGAATACACGCAGGACCGCGCATGGTCGTGGCAAAGATTATGAACGCCGGATACTTCTGGCCGGGAATGCACGTGGACGTAGTTGACTTATTAAGGAGATGCGCAGCCTGTCAACGCCATGCACCAAAAACACTCCGGCCAAAGAACCCACTCGTACCAGTCACCTCCGCCTGGCCTTTTCAACAGTGGGGCATCGATCTCGTTGGTCCATTCCCCGACGCGCCAGGCGCGGTGAAATTCATCATTGTAGCAGTCGACTATTTCACAAAATGGGTCGAAGCCAAAGCGCTAGCTTCAACAACAGCAATGGTAATTCGTAAATTTATATGGGAACATATAATTTGTAGATTCGGATTACCATTGCGCATCATTTCCGACAACGGCAAAAACTTTGCCTCAGAAGATCTTCAGAAATGGTTCAAAGAAATGAAGATTGAGCATAATTTTGCTTCCGTGGCGCACCCACAAGCAAACGGTCAAGTAGAAAGCATCAACAAACAGATAGTTGACGACATTAAAGCGCGACTTGGCACAACGCGCAGAGGATGGGTTGATGAACTCCCCAGCATCTTATGGGCCCATCGTACAATGCCAAAAACTAGCACAGGAGAAACTCCATTCAGCTTGGTCTATGGATCTGAAGCGGTAATCCCAGCTGAAATTGGTCTCCCATCGCCGCGCATGCTAGCCATGGAAAAACAGAACAATGAACAAGAGCGAAGAATGGATTTAGACCTTCTTGAAGAAAGGCGCGAGAACGCCGCCATAACAGAAGCAAGGTACAAATCCAAACTCAAAAAATATTACAACGCGCGCGTCCGCGTGTGTACCTTTGTCCCCGGTGACTTCGTCTTGCGCGACAATGAAGCATCAAACGCTGAAAAACCGGGCAAATTAGCGCCACAATGGGAAGGACCATACATTATCAACGAAGTCTTAGGCAAAGGGGCGTACACTTTAAAAAGACTTGATGGGACACTAGTCCCGCGCACCTGGAACGCGCAACAGTTGCGCAGGTGTTACATATAAATCAGTCTTCAAAAGCGGAAGAAACATACATGCAATGTATTTCTTTATTATCCCTTGTATTACGAGCTTTGCGCTCTTATCAATACACATCATCTTTACCTATGTCACTGTTTGTTACAAATTGCATGTAATTTCTTTGGTTCACGCGAAAACAATATGGTCAAACATTGTACGCCTCATGAACAGTCTGAACAAGGCAAACTAAATACGCCTTTTGGACAAACGTTCACACATGAGCACAATACCATTTCTCATTCGCCTTACATACCCCAAAGCAATTAAACACATGCAACGTATTGTAAAAACATGAAATTACAGACATAACATAGTAAGCATACATATCATTAAGTGTAACATAAACACTTCATAACAAGATCATGGCAATGATCTTCAAAATTTTAGTCTCAAGACTAGAATATTCACAAAACAAAAGGAAATACTGTTTCCAAACTAAACTGGTAGCAGGACATTCAAACAACAACCATTCACAACAGTCACGACAGTGATTTTCAAAACATTTTTCGATAAACCAGCAAAAAACATCAAAAAAGGGGAATACACAAATCCCAAATCTAACCTAATCAACGGCAGGGTTTTCATCAACAACAGTTACCGGAACCTCACGACGCTTCTTCCGGCGATGATATACAAGACGACATTCACCCCTTTTGATCATCGGAAAACGGGACATCAGTCTTTCAACGGATAACACATCGTCCTGCTTACAAACAGGACCGACAACAGTTGAAGGATCGGAGTCGACCGGCTTTTTTCCCTTAACAGTCAACGGCGGAGAACGAGCAAGCAGTAAGAGGCTTTCAGCAGTCTCATAGAATCTCAACACGTCAAGAAGACGACGGGTACGGAAGGAACCTTTCATCTTCATATTCTTCAAAGTTAAGAAAAGGAAATAACCATTTCCTACATATATAAAGGAGCTTGCTCCGGGAAACGAAAAACTGGATCCCCATGATTAACTGTCAGAAAGATATCACATCCAAGCGTCGCTACAGGAACAGGAGTCATATCCTCATTAATAAGGCCTGACAAGCGCCACTACAAAACCCAAGAAAAAAGGAAAAATACCCACTCTTAGCTGCCAACTGACGTCATCGAACGTCAAGGTATGATTACAATTTCCCTTAAAAATTCTTAACAAAATTAAATATTCTCATAGAAGATTCTTTATTTTTCGCGCCCAAAAGCATTTCCCTCTTATAAGTCCAGTGCTCCACTTACTTGCATAAGTACAACACTAGACTGGGGGGACTTGAAGGGGTAAGGTCCCAAAAACCTCATAATAAGTACTTGGGACCATACCAAAACCTTGCTTTTTAACCTTTTAACCTTGCGTGGCCGCGCACTGGTTTTACAAAGGGAAGAAACAGACAGCAGTCTATAGTCGCGCACCCAAAGGAAATCATAAATCCTTGCGCCTTCTCCCATTAGCAAAGGATGAAAATCCTGAGATAAACATTCCCGCCTAAATATCCAGACCTGGATATTAGTTACTCAGACTTAGGGATTTATTTATTCAGTGGTCTCCACACAATAAGGTGCCACACCAGATTACAGCAGTAATCTTCTAGAAGAAATACCATCGTGCACCACCAAGACGGTTGTAACCGTCTGGACACGTGTCATCATCTCAGGCATCCCTGAATTCATAACGGAAGCATGTAATTAGAGAATAATCTCCACTTGATCACTTTACACGTGGCAAATCCCCAGCCTTCGATCTAAACCACGATCCGTGTGCTCTCACGTCGGATCAAAGAACTTAACGGAAGGAAATGTAACCGCTTACGGGGTTAGCATCTTCCGTCAACTTTTCACTAACGGGTTTTCCCGCCTAAAATGACTCCCGGCTATAAATATGAGAAAAAACCCAGGTATGAATTCAAGTTACACACACTTCTCAAATACTTCTTCTTCTTCTTCATTACCCATACTTATTCTCACACCGGAGTCGGGTCAAGGAGAGAACCCTCTTCTCCCCTTGGCGAGGCTAACGGTGCTCTTTTTTGCAGAATTCTCGGAGAAGAAGATCTGTTGCACCTGAATCAATCGAGAGGAAACTAACCTTTTTATGCGGATTCAAACCCCCTAGATATCTGGGTTCCGACCATTTATCTAGTGTTTCTTCAACTTCCTAGAGCTCAAATTACACTAGAACAACAATCACTTTCTAATGTTTAACATGTTCTTACAAAACCCACTTATCACCTTCAATGGTGATTATGAATTCACAAGATTTATGTATAATTTCAACAAGTAAATGACTAGGGTTTTACTCCTAGACATAATATCATCCCTATCTCATCAAAACAACATTCATGCAACATGAATTTCGAATTTCTTAGGTTTATCCAGAAATTCAACTAGAGATTTTCTTATAAAATTCACATACCTTATGACCCCTTTTCAGAGGAGATCACTATTTCGTGCTCGGATTTTGATTTAGAACTGATTTTGACCTTCAATTTGTGGGATTTGTCAAGAACTAGGGTTTGTGGGGTTTCTCCTGGTCGCCCCCGTGCTTCAATCGACCCAGACACACACACTTGTGTGTGTGTGGGTTTTTAATTTTTGTTTATATATTTCATGTTTCAATTTTAACAAGTTTAGCCCCTCTACTATCATTAGTTTGTATTTTTAGTGTTTTTAACCCACTTATAAGTCACTACTAGACTTTAGTCTAACTAGGTTATTTTTAATTCTAGTTAGTTCACTTATTTATTTACCGACCTTTTATTTTAAATAAAGGATTTACATTTTCGGGGTGTTACACCTAGCTTGACAATTTCGTCCCCAAAATGTAGTTTATTGAACGAACAAGATAAAATCTTGAGTCGTCAATAAGGATCCACTAGAATATGAAATGGAAAATTCCCATCTAGATATGGATATCACTTCTGACTTGATGGTGATATTTCATGCAAAATAACATGTAAGGTGGATTGAAATTCGTCACCAAAGGCGGGAATCACCCTATTTTGATGAATTATTTCGATTGTGGAATATGAGTGTCTTCAAGTTATTTATTGCGTAAAATGTCTTAGAAAAGGCACATTGTATATTTAGACAAAACGAAGAGGTAGAAGCAAATAGGGAGAATTTCATATTAATCAAGAATCAGGAATGGTCAAGTTTTGGTACTTAGTGTAACAACCCGATTTTTAAAGTCAAAGTACAAGTCAAATTCAAAGTCAAAGGAAGAAAAGATTGCTAATCAGATCTGTCATTTCTGACTTAATTTTTGCTTGTACTCTCGAACCCGATAATCGATACTTTGGTTAACGTTATTTTAATTTACGATTTGTAATATGTGAAGTAACAATGCGATAACCATAACTAAACACTAATCTACTTAACGTTATCTCATCGCAACTCGAATCGCAATTATTGGTATTGTTCTATGTATCTGTGTTATTATGTGAATTACTTGTGCATGTTTATTATTGTTTGAGGTGTTATTCGCAAATGCAATCGCAACTCTATCGCAACGCAATCTAATCGCAAACGCTAAACGCAAATTCACATACATGTATGTCGTTATGTGTTAGTTATGTTATTTGTGTAACTATTGTTTAAACTATCGCATCGCTTGCATGCAACTCGATTAAACGAAACACAACACTCAACGTACGAAACGAAAGTCAGAAACTAACTCACACACGCCATCCGATCGAACGACCGTTCGATCGAATGGTCATCCGACCGGATGACCATCCGATCGGATGGCCATCCGATCGAAAGGCCATTCGGCCCGTTTCCTTTGCACTGCCTTTCTCACCCTCACACTATAAATACCCCATTGTCACATCAACTGTTCATTGATGTGACAGTTCCCTCCGACCCGTGCACTCCCAGCCTCTTTTATCTCGATACCTCGCGATTCTTGTAAGTTTTCTTTCTAAATCTTGTACTTCCATCTTCATTATCATATCTCAACCGATGGCGGAAACATTGGGGCGGGGTACTGAGCGAAACAGATTGTCCAGAAGAATCCATAACAACTAATATTACCAAAATTTAACGTCATGTCCCATACCATAACATATAAAGTAAAACAGTTATTACAGACATAGTTTCTCAAAGACAAATAATTGTTTCGACAACTCAGATTTTATTTAGTTCGTTTCTAGACTCCCCTAGCTCGATTCCATGACATCCAGCATATAAAAGCATCCTAAGCACCTGTCACATACGTTAAAATAGGTCAATACACATAGTGTAAAGGTAAGCATACAAGTTTAATAGCATATAGTATAGGGAAAGCGAGTTTACGCATAACCAACATGTAACACGTTGAAATGTGAAGCAAGTAAGTTATCGACAATGAAATATGCACAGACGAGACTGTGAGTTGTAGAATGCGCAACACATATCACCATTTTGACATGTGAAGAAAGACCCTTAACAACCCCTGTCCACGACAGGTGCTGGGTCCAGACTATAGTACTATCGTTGCTAAGGCGTCAGGCAACAATCATTGTGTAAACATAACATACAAGCATTCATCGAATAACACGTATAACATGCGAGAGCAGTTAGCGTATAAAAAGTGTTTGCCTTGTGTGATCAATGTGATTTGATATGAGTAACGCATGTAACACCCAAAAGTGCGTTAAGCAAAAAGGGATCGAGTATACTCACAGTTCGTATATAATAAATAACACACAAGCTTGGATTGAAGGGAGCACTCGAGGGTTAGCCTGATCACAGTACGACAGTATGAGCGATGAACAGTGCGTCGAGGTGTGGAGTGAGCGGACAGTGATCCGATCGGACGACCGTCCAGACGGATGACCATTCGGTCGGAGGGTCGTTCATTTGGGAGGGATGTGTTTGTGAATTGTTTGAACTTTGAAGTTTTCGTTGCAGCATTTTAAAAGATGTGAAGTGTTTCTACTTATCAGGTCGTCCGGTCGGACGGTCATCAGGACGGATGGCCGTTCGCTTGGATGGTGATCCGTTTGGAACTGATATACTTGAAGTTTTGAAAATTGTTTAAGTATTGAAATTACCAACGCCTGGTCGAATAGTCGTTCGATCGGATGGCTATTTGTCACACCCTGGCTTTTGCGGAAGCGTGGGTTTATTTGGTGTGACTTCTTAATACCATAGCAACAATCATAACAATGCTATATGAATAAAATACGAGATGTTCATCCATTAATATAGTTTAGAGAATACCATAACATGCTTGTCCTGTAACATCAACCCAAAATAAGTTACAACCTTTACTTGTTTAAAATGAGTTCACAAGGACTCAATAAAAGACTTTAAATAAAACGAGGTTTGGAGACGTGTGACCCGTCCAGGAAAGGGTTACACTTCCCAAACCCTATAAACCTAGATGCCATCTTTATTTAGTACGCAGCTTGACACATATGCAGACACTTGCCAGATCCGATCAATTCCCTGAAATACATGTAGTTTGAAAAATCAACAAAAGTTGAGCGAGTTCATGTGTATGTGAGTATGTATAAACCCTTGACATATGTCTGTATGTATGAAAGTCCCTGGTATGTAGCAATAAGGAAAAAGAGATCACCAATGGTTTGCAAGGCCATTGATATGTGTGAAGTGATGCAGGAAGACTCAAACCTAGCGGAGTTGCACCGGGCTTCCGGCTGTAAGACACAGTCACCACTATGGGCCGCCCCGGCCTCATGGGTGTGGGCTCGCTACACCCAAATAGATCTATCACTCATGTCCCTCGGTCCTACAACGAGGATTAATGGCCTTAAGTATCCGCCTACCCACTCACATGATCTAGGTAGTATGCCCTTCTTAAGCTAACCATACCATGTATAAAAATGTCCGTAATAATTGTAACATGTATTTCACCTCCGGAGTTATAAAACTGAAAACAGTTAAGAGAAAAAGGGGATATGAACTCACAGTAGTGCGTCTCCTGTGCTCGTACTCAAACCTTGTCAGCTACACGATAACCTACACCGTACTAATGTCTATTAGACAAAAGGGCCGTGCCTTGCTTTTGTATTTACGGTTTGAGTTACGCTACTTTGATATTATTCCAAGTTATAACTTATTGTTAAAATAATAATAATTATTTTAACTTACATTATATTTTTAGGTCTTGAAATAATAGTTAGACAACTATTTCGTATTCATACTTCTCAAGTATTTTATGTGCGTATTTCCTTCCCAAGGATGGGGGTATTTTATACATGTAATTTTGTAGTTCCGAAAATAATATATTTTTAAGTCTGACTTAGAAACATAAATATAACTCCTTGTCAAAATAACATATTCCAAAATATATAT
Organism: Helianthus tuberosus; assembly: GCA_030545235.1. Taxonomy (NCBI): domain Eukaryota; kingdom Viridiplantae; phylum Streptophyta; class Magnoliopsida; order Asterales; family Asteraceae; genus Helianthus; species Helianthus tuberosus. The sequence goes on along the minus strand of CM060429.1, from coordinate 132,747,986 downwards.
ATATATTTTTCCCAAAAATAATATATTTTCACTTCTTAGTTTCCGAAATAATATTTTACCAAAAATAATATATTTTCACGCTTGAAGTGCCCGATGTCTCCGCATTTAAAACATCCCGGTCCTCAACCGTTACCATCTCCATTACCGCCTTGATTGTTGTTTTGATTGCGGTTACCATTTCCTGCTTGATTCCCAAAGTTACCGCGATTACCATTTCCGCCGTTGCGGTTCCCATTCCCGTTACCTCCCCGGTTGTTGTTGCTAAATCCCCTTTGGCCACCACGGCCAGTACCAACCCAACAAGTGTCTTTTAAGTGACCCATCTTTCCACAGGATTCACATTTGCTAACTCTGCACCGGCCATCATGATGATACTGGCATAATTCACATTTGGGCAGAGCGCCCATGTATGCTTTCCCTTTGACTTCCGCACCACACTTAGTTTCAGCTGGTCGGTTCACATCCTTCCTCTTGTTGGCACTGTCGATAGTCTTTTTAAAGTTGGAGTATTTCCTCTTGTTCTCCCCTGACGATTCAACATGAGTTTCTTTCTTTTTCGGTTCAGAAATTGAAAACTTGTTCAATCTGATGGCTTCTTCTGTAAGTGCCACGCTGAGATCAATGGCTTCGGTAATCGTTGGAGGCTTGGAAGTTGTTACCATACTCATGATCTGGGGTGCCAATCCCCAGATGAAACACTCAATGCGTTTAAATTCGGGATCAACCATATATGGCACAACGCGTGACAAGTCGTGGAACCTTTGGACATATTCAGCAATTTTTGGGCCATCCATTTTTAGGTTCCAGAATTCCGTCTCCAGCTTCTGTATCTCTGCCCGTGAACAATATTTCTTCCTCATGAGCTCCTTCAGCTTAGCCCATGTCAGTGCATACGCCGCCGCCTCTCCCATGGTTTGAACTTGTAGGTTCCACCAGGATAAAGCACCATCAAGAAAGAGTCTTGAGACGTAAGTAACTTGGTTTTCAGGAGCACACTTGCTCATCCTTATTACCGAATCCGTCTTTTCCGTCCATCTGACGAAAGCAACAGCACCTCCAGTGCCGTCGTAGTTCAAGGGATTACAATCCAGGAATTGTTTGTAAGTACAGCCTGTACAGGCAATATCATTTACAGAAAACATTAGCGGATGAGCAAAGAATATCCGAACGTAATGTAGTGTGTCTCAATCAACTTGAATTTTACCATTGGGTGGGTTGTTGTTGTTGTTTGAGGTATTCCTGCTTGTTTCGGGACGCGAGGCCTCATAATCAGCTATTTCTTTTGAAATACGTTCCTGTAATTCTGCCTCAGTAGTAGGCAAGCGTGTGTCTCGTCGCGGAGGCATCTTCTAAAAGAAGATCATATGGGTCAGGTCATAGTAAGTATGGTAAGTAAGTAATATGCGTATGTAATAGCATCCATCAACCTCTTAACACACAACATCCGATGTTATAATATAAAAACAAATAATTCAACAATGCATGTAGTGAGAACGTTGCCATTGAGCTTTCATTTAATCATGACCACAATATAGTTTTACATGTTTCATAGTACATCATACATCAAAATAAGATCATAGGGTTACATCACCCCAAAATACAAGTCATATACAAAAACGTGGTCTTCTAAAAGTCATCATGTGTTGGCTCAATTGCGACTCTCTCACCAAAAAAATCTACCTGCACCAAACCAAAAATATAGCTACGCCGATGGCGGAGGAGGAGGAGGAGGAGGGAAAAGCAAACGGCGCATAAGCACCCAATCCTCCTCAAGTGCGTGGACAACGCGCGGCAGGTAAGCAATCTGCTGCTCTGGAGTAAGGAAGCGGACATCAGAATCCGGGTGTAGTGGAAGAGGAGCTGGTGGTGTAGCAAAAGGAGACTGACAATGACAAGGGAGAGGACGCGGAATCCTCTCCAGCTCCTGGACTTGTCGGCTCAACGCATCCTGCTGTAACTGCAGGGATATAAGTATGTCATCCGTGGTATATCCAACATGGCAAGGGTGATATGGGTCTGACAAAGGCATGACATTGGGCGAAGACCACATAAGTGGCTCGCCTGAGGGTGCAAAAGGTGATGTAGTGCGAGGAAACTGAGACATGAATGGTACAACTGACGACACAGGCGGGACAAAACCAGGCTGCTGCCTCGACGAACCCTCCTCAGGACGAGGTGGAGGAATGTCCTGGAGAAAAGTGATAGGAAGGTCGGTGCGATGGATATCTGACACATGGGGAAAATGAGGGGTAACATCAATCGGTGCGGAAATGGGTGCATGAGGGGGAGTGACGGGTCTAACATATGGGGGATAATCCTCATCATCGATCCACTTGTTGTGGGTGTCAGCAAATCTAGGATCGATGTGGGCGGCAAACGGAGAATGGTCATCAAACATAAGGACTGGATCAGGTAATATTGGTGCAATATCAGGTATCTCAGCAAAGATAGAGTCACGATCTGGCAATGGGACAGGGTCAGCTGGGGCTAGATCTAGATCAGTGGGTACAATAGGGGGCTGATCGATAGGAGCAACAGGAGCCTCTAGGGGCTGATCCTCGTGCTCAAGCCCAATCTCGTGATCTGGGTCGAGATCGTGAGGAGAAACAGGGGCCTCGAATGGATGCTCATCAGGAGCATAGTCTATCTCATGCTCGGCGTCATCAGCAAGGTCAAACTCAAGATCGGGGTCATCAGCGAGGTCAAAATCATGATCGGGGTCATCAGCGAGGTCAAAATCATGATCGGGGTCATCAGCAAGGTCAAAATCATGATCGGGGTCATCAGCAAGGTCAACATCAGGGTCCTGATCGGATGCGGCTGACATGGCCATATCGGAATCTGAGTCAGTGGGGTATCGCTGTAACCCCAGCGCATGGAGAGTAGAAGATGCTACTGACTCAAAAGAGTCTGGACCAGAAGAATCAGAAGGAACCTCCATAACCGGAACCTCAATGATAGGAACAACGACATCATCATCAAGTGGCAGATCCTCAACAGGAACAGAAGCAAGGGGAACAGGAGCAGGGATCTCAACAAGAGGTAGATCCACGACTAGAATACCATCAGCGAGCTGAACATCGTCTCCGACATCCGGCAAAGCAAAAGGCTGGAAGTCGTCATCATCACTGCTGTCAGTATCAGAGGTATAAATCTCGGGATCTGTGGGCATAGGATCATCTGAATCTACTGCTATGGGGTCTAGTGCTCCAGAAACTCCACTCGAAGAAGACATGACGTCTGTAACAAAACAATCACGACAATTGCACATATATCAACATATAATCAAATAAGCATGTAAGTCACAATAATGTAAGCAGGTAATCATCCTAGTCTTCCCCAGACTATCCCACCCAGCCTCTTAGACTAAACTCCCTGGTCTCTAAGACCAACTCCCTGGTCTCTAAGACCAACTTTCCTAGTCTCTAAGACTAAACCTCCCTCAGTCTCTAAGACAGATCCTCCCTCAGTCTCTAAGACTGATCCTCCCTCAGTCTCTAAGACTGATCCTCCCCCAGTCTCTAAGACTGAACTTCCCCAGCCTCTAAGGCTAAACTCCCTCAGTCTCTAAGACTGAAATATAAATTTTGAAATATGTATTTGTGCCTTTTGTTTGTAAAAACGTCTGTACCCTGGATGTTGGACCGTTGTACGACCTCTAAAAGTCAGTTAAGGCGTTCATCTTTGAATACAAAGGCGGAATCAATGTATACAAAGTCATAACAGCTTTGTTCTTCTTAATTTTTCTTCTATTAATGCCTTCTGAGTCTTTACAATGATTTTCTGACAAAAATTCAGCAGCACCTTGACTCACATACAATGACAACTGATCACGCTTCAAATGACCTAACCACCTATATATAGAGTGTATGATTTCGCTTGAGACTTGTTCAAGCGAAATCTCTTGTGCTGATTTCGCTTCAAGCAAACACAAACCCACTCAAGCGAAATCTTGTGTTTAACACATAAAAACCCTAACTTAAACCTATTGTGTGATCATTCAAACAATCCTAGACACAATACTTGATGATGACGTAATCAACAGACATTTAGTGCACCAACAGACTCCCCCTTGGATGTTGATGAAGTCTTTGGCTTCAAGTCTTTGTCTTTAACAATCTTCAAACATTGTAAAAACTCTCATCAATCTTTATCTTCAATCTTTAAACTTTAAACTTCAATCTTCCCTTTGACTGTTGATCCAGACTCCCCCTTTCACAGACTCCCCCTCTCAATATGCTAAAATATGAGAAATCTGGTTCAAGCTTTGTCAATTAGCTTCCGTTGGGAATAATAAAGTCCAATCCTGTTACTCAACCAACAAACATAACCATTCTATCTTTTCAACAATAAAACACAAACTCAATCAGTTATAACAATCCACTTAAGTATTCAGGTCCAAGTTAATGACCCTGATTACTCAATTAATCTACCAAGTCCAAATTAATGACCTTGGTTGATCTTTTGACGAATCAATACTGATTTTAAAATAACAATTTCAAACATTTTCTGAAAATAACAAGTATCAAGTTAATGAACTTGTTTTTATCATTCCAAACAATTCAAACTTCTTCAAAGTAAGCTCTCCTCATTCTTTAGTCCAGAATCTCCTGCATCTGCTTCAAATATCCGAGAATTCAACAATCAACTCTCCACATTGGTTTGTCAAAAATAAAGCAGAAATAAAATCTTTTTGGATTTTATCAAAGTGATCTAAACTAAGAAATGAAATACAGAAAACTTAAATTGCAGAAAGTAAACAAAATAAACTATTTACAAACATATTTTTGATGAGCGTGTCAGGGAATCATATCAGCTTTTCAGACAAATCACAAGTACCGTTAAGCTACATTACATACTCAGATTTAAACAATTTACCTCGATTGTCGATATACTGATCCATCTTAAATTCTCACACAAATTTCAATTTACTCAGGATACGATTTAGATGAATTAAGAACTTAGATCATTCATGTGTCCCACCTCTTGAATATACTCCCGTATCCAGAATCTCAATAATCAGTCTTACAGGTGAGAATACTACAATGATATCTGTATATAATTTAGGTATGCGAGGGCCGAGGGATCTCAGATCGATACTTCCGTATACACAGAGAGATATCAGCTTCGACTTTTCGGTGTGTCCCCTTTAGAGGATCTTTTTGCTTACAACAGCAGCATTTATCAATTTTATTGTTTCAGCATGCTGAGGGTTTAATGCTGTGTTTCAAGCATTGCAGCAAGTATTAGCCAGGGACTAGGTCAGAACTACCGTTCAGCAGAAGTCCCGGAATAATACCCCAGACATCATAGAGTATAAAGACCTAGTATATCAGATTAAGAGACCTTTCAAACGAGATTTCAGGGGTTACCTATATATTCAAGTAGTGTTCCCCACGAATTCACAAGTTTGAATTTTAAGTTTATATCCCGAATAAATCTACTAAATGTACGAAAACCTATCGACACATCATCAGTAAGATTGTTTAACTCTTTGATACTTTTCAAATCTTTAGCATACTGTAATCGTCTAGCTGATGTACTATCATTTTCCCATATACACAAGCTCTTTTTCAGATTTTATCATGTTTTTGTATTTTTACATTTTTACTGTTTTTGTATTTTCTGAAAAAAATAACTATGTACAAACATCTACTCCCCCTAAATACCAAAACAAGTAAAAATTCGACAAACCATTGCAGATTGTATCTCGTCTTCATCCGCAACAGTACTTTCATCAACGCCAATTATGCCATCCGACACCGACAGAAGCTTCATACCGTTCAGTTTTAACAAATATTTAAACCGATTTTTATCAAAAGCTTTGGTATGTAAATCAGCTTTCTGTTCGTCAGTGTGGATTTTCTCAATTCGTATCAACTTTTTTCTCAAAGCAATCACGAATAAAGTGATGACGAATTTCTATGTGTTTAGTTTTAGCGTGATGTACTGGATTCTTTGTTATATTTATAGCGGCCTCATTATCAACAAAAAGAGGTGTGTTAAGAAACTGCAAACCGTAGTCGCGCATCTGTTGCTGTATCCACAAGATCTGAGAGCAGCAACTGCTAGCAGATACGTACTCCGCTTCACAAGTAGATAACGCCACAGACGTTTGTTTCTTACACTGCCAGGTAACCAATCTAGGACCAAAGAACTGGCATCCTGCAGTTGTTGATTTAGAATTAACTTTGCAGCATCCGAAATCCGAATCGGAATACCCTTCGAGCGTAAAGTCGCCTTTCCTAGGATACCACAACCCCAATGAAGGAGTTCCTTTCAGGTAGCGCAATATCCTCTTCACAATAATCATGTGCGATGCTCTCGGGTTAGACTGAAATCTTGCTACGAGGCACGTTGGGTACATGATATCAGGACGTGAAGCAGTTAGGTACATTAAAGAACCTATCATGGAACGGTAAAACGTTTCATCAGCCCTGTCTCCGGTGAGATCTGGGTGAATCCCATGATTTGTTGCAAGTGGGGTAGCAGCTGGAGTAGAACTTGACATCCCAAACTTTTCTAGAATATCATGAACGTACTTTGACTGGTGAATGAAAATTCCTTCAGGAAGTTGTTCAACTTGTAATCCCAGAAAGAATTTCATCTCCCCCATTGATGACATTTCAAACTTCTGCTTCATCACTGATTCAAAATCTTTGCATAGATTTTCATTTGTCGACCCAAAGATTATATCGTCCACATAAATCTGAACTATCAGAAGATGACCATCGACTTCTTTAGTGAAGAGAGTGGCATCCACTTTTCCACGAATGAACTTGTTGGCTAGTAGGTGTTGAGACAAAGTCTCGTACCAAGCTCTCGGGGCCTGGTGTAAACCATACAGCGCTTTGTCCAATAGGTAGACCTTGTTTTTGTGGATAGGATCGGTGAAGCCCGGCGGCTGACCGACATAAACCTCCTCTTTAACCTTCCCGTAAAGAAACGCCGATTTAACATCCAACTGATAAACTTTGAAGTTTTTCCAAGACGCAAATGCTAGGAAAATTCTGATCGCCTCTAACCGTGCTACAGGAGCATAGACTTCGGTAAAATCAATCCCCTCCTGTTGACTAAATCCCTGAACAACGAGTCGAGCTTTGTTCCTTACGACAACTCCTCTATCGTCCCTCTTGCACTTAAACACCCACTTAGTGTTAATTTTCCTATGACCATCCGGCAAATCAACTAACTTCCACACTCCCAATTTCTCGAATTGACTAAGTTCCTCCTGCATAGCATTGACCTAAGAGTCTTCAGTAAGCGCCTCTTTGTAAGTTCTTGGTTCAATCTGCGAGATAAAACAACTTAATGAGAATTCAGTTTGCAAAGGAGCAACTTTTGTATAAAAACATGTAAGCCCTTTATCAATCTGATTTCGAGTGCGAACTCCAGCTTGCAATTCTCCTATGATCAACTCCTCTGGATGATATGAAAAAGTTCGCGGCATCACTTCACTTTGAACATCTACATTTCCCTCCAGATTAGTAACATTCTGCTCTGCATCTTGTTCACCAACTTGGTTTGTTTGACTTGAAATCTGAATTTGCTCCCCCTCAGAATCTGAATCTGAATCACCATGATCAAATACTGGCATGTTTTCAGCTTCTAAATTATCATTCTGAACCGACTGATTATCCTGAGCAACTTCATTCTGTTGGACATCATCATGTTCACCAGCATTACTTGGACCTGCTTCATCGTCATTTGAAGTTTCCCGTGGTCTCCACGAATACTCAGCTGGAAATCTTAGCTGCGACTCATATTCACGCAAAATATCCAACTCATCAAAGAAATCTTCTTCATCCTCTGATTCTTCTCTCATGTCAAACGAATCCCAAAGTTTGTCATAATGATAACGCCATGAATCACCAGGATTCTGTGGCGGCATAGTATAACCTTGACATTCAACATTTGCAGCTTCAATAATCCGCTTCTCACTTGGAACGAAGACACGTCGCAATGGATTTGAATAACCAACAAATATACCCTCAATGCACTTCGGACCAAACTTTCCAAAAGGTTCTATAACCGTACAGGGTGACCCGAACGGTTCTAGATACTTCAAATTCGGTTTGCGATTATTGATTAGCTCAAAGCATGTTTTGTTGAACTTCTTGACTGTGAGAACCCTGTTGAGCGTATAGCATGCGGCGGAAACAGCTTCAGCCCAAAAATTAATCGGTAACTTTGAATCTGCGAGCATAGTTCTTGCCGTCTCGATTAGTGTCCGGTTTTTGCGTTCTGCGACTCCATTCTGCTGCGGAGTGTACGGAGCACTAAACTCATGCAAAATACCTCTTTCATTACAGAATTCTTCCATCTTGCTGTTCTTGAATTCAGTACCATTATCACTTCGAATTCTTTTGATACGCCTTTGGTACAAATTCTCAATCTTTCTGAACAGCCCCATCAAACTATCAAATGTTTCATCTTTTGTTTTCAAGAAAGAAACCCACGAAAATCTGGAATAATCATCAGTAACGACCAAACAATAGTAATCTCCTGTAATACTTTTGACATTCACCGGACCAAACAAATCCATGTGAAGTCTTTCCAGAGGTCTCGAAACTGAATTGACTTGCTTTGTAGGGTGTGACTTTTTCTTCTGCTTGCCTTTAATACAGCTAATGCACTCCCCTTCCAGATGAAAACCTTTGATATTAACTCCCAATACCAAATCATTGTGCACCAAATGATTCATTTTTCTAAGATGTATATGCCCCATCTTTCGGTGCCACAATCTTGATTCTTTCTCAGTTGCTCTAGACACGAAACAATGTGCTTGACCAGTAGTTGTAGTTGCTACAGACATATCTAACACATATAAATCGTTCACTCTAGGTGCCCTCATAATAATCCATTCTTCAGGAACAACAAAACCAGGTTTCAAAATCAAACACTCTTTATCAGTGAAGTGAGTAGTGTACTGATTGTCACAAATCTGCGAGATACTAAGCAGATTGTTCTCCAGCTCAGTGATGTAGTTAACTCTCTCAAACGTCACAATCCCATTGGATAACGTTCCTTCACCAACAATTCTACCACCTTCATGACCAGCAAATCCAACATAACCACCATTGATATTCCTTACATCATACAGTAATGCAGTTTTTCCTGTCATATGTCGAGATGCGCCACTATCCATGATCCATCTTGAAATGGCTCTTGGAAGATCCTGCATATACCACAAATTGATTTTAAAACATTTCAATAAAGATGCCGATTCATGCTTCGCGATCCAGGAAGCTCCGGCAATTCAAATTGCTTATTCGAACATGGTGTCCACCCAGGCCTCATCAGCCTTAGGTGTAACCTTGACTCTAGCAACTTGAATTTTGAAATTTTCAGCCTTCAAAGGTGGAAAATTTGCATTATAATCAACCGTAATTGATTCTTCAGCCTTTTTCACTTCAGAAGTTGAAATTTTCATTTCAGTTTTTGGTTTCCAAATTTGTTCAGTTAATGCAACCCGTTTATAAAACTTGTCATTTTGAGTTACCAACTTCTTTACAGGTTCATTTTTTGCTTTTACATTGTTGATTTTAACGTTTCGCTTCTCAACCACTTTCTTCTCAACATACATTGGTGCTTTACCCTTCACATCAACCTTCTTTTGTTGAACCTTTACAGCTTCAGTCCTAGGCTTCACATATGCACACTTTCGTGCAATATGACCAACTTGTTCACATCTAAAACAAGTACGAGTATCAACTACTCGACTCGTGTCTTCAGACTGATACTGTGAAGCTCTTTTCTCAAAGAACTCTTCATTCGTTTTTGAAAAGATTTCATTTTTCTCATCAGAAAGTGAACTTGAACCATTCACAAACACCTTCTTTTCTGTAAACCTCTTGTTTTGAAAACTCTTTTTCTGATAACTATTACCACCTCGATAACCACCCAACCAATTGTTTCGATTGTTATTGTAAAAACGTGGTGAATAAACAGTTTTCTTGTTATAAACCCTGTCTTTCTTTCGACTCAGATTATTCACAGCTGACAACTCAACTTCAACAAGTTTGAAAACATTTGTCAATTTGTTCATGTTAACATTCTCTATTGGAAACTCTGAATCCGAAAACAACTTATCCGAACCCATCATCTTGTACATGACAAGGTTTGATTCTTCATCTAAGTTGTTCTTGGACTTTTGTTTCAGAATGTATCTGTCTAGAAAACACCCATCCTCCTCAGAAGTGTCACAGTCCGGTTTAAGCACTTTGTCTACCACACTTTTCACCACATCACTTTGGACACCCTCGTCATTGGAAGATGTGAACGTGACATCAATGTTTTCAGGAAGTTTAACTTCACTTTCTTCCTCAATTTCCACCAAACTAGACTGCTTTTTCGTGTAGTTGTCTAAAATTGGCGGTGGAACTTTGTGAAAACCTACACCCGTTCCATCAGAAAACACATCCTCGCCATCTTTGTTTTTCCCTATAGGTTTAGGAACAATATGCTGCAAAACAAAGCTTGCTGATTTATAGCTATTAAGCTTCAACTGGATTCGTTCATTTTCAATTTCAGCTTCTTGAACTTTAAGTTTCAGTTTAGCAATTTGATCCAGTTGTTCATTAATCGATTCTTCTTTTAACCTCAAAACAACTCTTAGATGTTCATTTTCTTTAAATGTTTTGCCATTACGATCATCACTATCTTTAACAATGTTTTTCAATTTCTCAAACTTTTCAGAAATCTGACGGTTTTCAAGAATTAACTTTTCATTTTCAGATTTTATTTTCTCACGTTCAGTTTTATCATTTTCAATTTGAACTGTTAATTCTTTGATCCGTTCAGTTGAAGCTCTTACACTTTTGTCACGATCGAGAATCTGATTTTCAACATTTCTAACCTTTGTTGTCAGATTCTGGATTTTCTCATTGTTAAGATACGTGACAGTGCTACAAAAATTGCATTGTTTGGTGCAATTTTTGCAGTCAGCATTCCCTTCAAACTTATTACCTGACGCATTTATTGACACACTTTGACTGACTGATCCCTTTGACTTAGTAACAGAATTAGGATCTACCTCAAGTGCTTTTGCAGCTAGCACTTTGTCAGCCATCACTCCCAGGTTTTCAGCTGTCAACTCTTGCGTAGTATCAATTATGCCTGTATCAACCTGCTTTTCTTTCTTCTCTTTCTCCTCTTTCTCTTTTCTCTCTTTCTCTTTCTCTTCTTCAATCATTTTCGAAGTTGGTGTTCCCCACCACTTGTGTTGCCAATACTCATCATCTTCTTTGTACTCCTTGATAATAGCTTCAATATCCAACGTTTTGTCATCAATCGCAATGTTGCCATACCTATCAAGATAGCACTCTCTATCTGGATCCCATCTGTTTGCTCTTCTAGCTTCCAGAAAGACACCAGAAAGTCTGATAATCTTGTTTTCAGCAATCATCTTCCGATATTGATATTTCTGTTCTTCAGTACGATCATCTTTCCATGGCTTAGGTTCATCATTGCTTGCCATGAATGCGTAACCCACCGCATCTTCTTCCGGTAGAACTTCCTTGCTCCAATCATACCCTTCATCATCATAAATCACAGCAAGAGCCCTTGATTTGTCTCTGTTATCTTCAGACTGCTTCAATCTAGGCGGCTCGGATCTATTCTGATGGTAGATTGCCTTTTTGTAATAATCATCTCGAAATGGATTCTCCGATTCATCAACATAAGCGTTTCGGCATTCTCTCTTAAAATGACCCTTCTGCTTACACTTGAAGCAAGTCACCTTCGATTTGTCAAACCCCAACTTAGTAGAAGCACCACCAATTGTTTTTCTGCCAGTAATTTCCATGAATCTTTGTGCACGACGAACAGCACTTGCCATAGCCCAACGAATATCGATCAGTTCCATTTCCTCCGGATCAATCTGATCGTAATCTTCTTTCGTCAGATTTGTATTGCCAATCTTCCCAGCTACCAATCCTTCATACGATTCCAACACTGATGCTAGAAAGATCATCTGCTGCTTGGCCGATTCCTCATCAAAATTCTGAGCATTCTTCAAGTCTATTGCGATGTTGCATTGAAAACGATTCTTTGCATCAGCATTTCCAGAAGATGAAGATCCACTGTGAAAACCACTGTGACTTCCACTGCTTTGACCACTTTGACTTTCTTTGCTGGCTGTCGACACATTTTCAGCAGAAAATGCAGTCTTTGGAGAAATAGCTTTCGGCATCATGCTCTTTGGATAGTATAAATCCAGATTCTGTTGATAAGATGAATGATTAATTTTGTACGTCTTCTTCAACTCTAGCTCATGACTCTCGAGTTTTTCAATCAGCAAATCTAATGTCAGCTTTTCTGGTTCTTTGATGGTATTCTTCAGCATCAGCGCATAATATCTCCAATCCATTTCGTCAGGCAATGAATCGAACAATTTGTCGATAAGATCTTCTTCAGGAATGTCAATCTCATGTCTTACTAATTCCAGCTTCAGATGACCGAACCTTTCTATCATTTTACATACTGACTCGTTCTTTAAACATCCAAACAAATCAAATTCTTTTCTAAGAAGTTTCTTTTTGTTTTTCTTAATCTCTTGACTACCGACACATTTCTTTTCTAACTTTGCCCATAAGTCTTTAGAATTTGAGTAATCTATCAGTGAAATAATGTCTTCACGCACCGACTGAAACAATAATGCTACACATTTTTGCTCGGCCACAAAACTATCAATCTCTTCAACTGATCTTAATGCTTCACCATTCTTCTTTCCTTGAGCATAACCACTCTTCATACTCTTCCAGCAAGGAAAAGCAAATGCCATCAACCAATCTTCGAACTTTGTTGCCCACCTGCTATAATCTTCTATAGCCATCAGCTTAGGAGGTTTGTTAAACGTTCCAAATGCACTTTCGGACTCCCAAGCTTCCTTCTTTCTTTCTTTCGGTGGACTTTTGTTTACATCATTTGAAGAAGTATCGTCTCCTGAGTTTCCTGCGAATGCGTACATATCGCTAAATGGGTTCAAGAAAATATCATCCATCGTGATCGTACCTGAAAAATCAGTCAAACACTTAGAAAAATTTTTAGGTTTTGAAAAATTAACAAGTTCAAGCGAAATACTTGAAGTAATCAGCTTCAAGCGAAAACAGCTCAATAAAACACTGTTCAAGCGAAATCTGATATTAAGTGTTTTCAAGCGAAAACAACTATTTCGCTTCAAATGATTGTAACCTTCAAGCGAAATTCCAAATGATCTATTTCGCTTCAACTAATCAGACCTTCAAGCGAAATCTGAAATAACAGCTTCGCTTCAACTGTTCAAGCGAACACCACAATTTCGCTTCAGGAAGTCTCAAGCGAAATCCAAGATCACAACACTATTTCGCTTCAGAGTTTCAAGCGAAATAGTCCAAACAGTCTGTTTTGAAGCGAAATCAACCTATAACCTTCGAATACTTTCAAGCGAAAACCTGTTTTAGGTCAATTTTAACAAGTTTTAGTCTGAATTTAAGTCCGAAACTTTGTAGGCTTTGTTAAAACTCAGTTTTACACGTTATACTCGAAAATCAGACCATTTCGACCGTTGGAACTTATTCAGATCTGAAAAATGTAAAAAGAAATGAGTAGAAAGAAGAGAATCCGCTGCTATGGTATGAACTCCTCGTCCTGAGCTCTGATACCACTTGTTGGACCGTTGTACGACCTCTAAAAGTCAGTTAAGGCGTTCATCTTTGAATACAAAGGCGGAATCAATGTATACAAAGTCATAACAGCTTTGTTCTTCTTAATTTTTCTTCTATTAATGCCTTCTGAGTCTTTACAATGATTTTCTGACAAAAATTCAGCAGCACCTTGACTCACATACAATGACAACTGATCACGCTTCAAATGACCTAACCACCTATATATAGAGTGTATGATTTCGCTTGAGACTTGTTCAAGCGAAATCTCTTGTGCTGATTTCGCTTCAAGCAAACACAAACCCACTCAAGCGAAATCTTGTGTTTAACACATAAAAACCCTAACTTAAACCTATTGTGTGATCATTCAAACAATCCTAGACACAATACTTGATGATGACGTAATCAACAGACATTTAGTGCACCAACACTGGATCTGGACGCTTAGTGTATGCAATGTAGAAACGTTTGAAAACATTTTCGTGAGAGCCCTAGTGATCATAGTCTAGACTCGAGAATGATTCCTAGTTCGCTATGATCGAGGCTCTGATACCAAGCTGTCACACCCTGGCTTTTGCGGAAGCATGGGTTTATTTGGTGTGACTTCTTAATACCATAGCAACAATCATAACAATGCTATATGAATAAAATACGAGATGTTCATCCATTATTATAGTTTAGAGAATACCATAACATGCTTGTCCTGTAACATCAACCCAAAATAAGTTACAACCTTGACTTGTTTAAAATGAGTTCACAAGGACTCAACAAAAGACTTTAAATAAAACGAGGTTTGGAGATGTGTGACCCGTCCAGGAAAGGGTTACACTTCCCAAACCCTATAACCCTGGATGACATCTTTATTTAGTACGCAGCTTGACACATATGCAGACACTTGCCAGATCCGATCAATTCCCTGAAATACATGTAGTTTGAAAAATCAACAAAAGTTGAGCGAGTTCATGTGTATGTGAGTATGTATAAACCCTTGACATATGTCTGTATGTATGAAAGTCCCTGGTATGTAGCAATAAGGAAAAAGAGATCACCAATGGTTTGTAAGGCCATTGATATGTGTGAAGTGATGCAGGAAGACTCAAACCTAGCGGAGTTGCACCGGGCTTCCGGCTGTAAGACACAGTCACCACTATGGGCCGCCCCGGCCTCATGGGTGTGGGCTCGCTACACCCAAATAGATCTATCACTCATGTCCCTCGGTCCTACAACGAGGATCAATGGCCTTAAGTATCCGCCTACCCACTCACATGATCTAGGTAGTATGCCCTCCTTAAGCTAACCATACCATGTATAAAAATGTCCGTAATAATTGTAACATGTATTTCACCCCCAGAGTTGTAAAACTGAAAACAGTTAAGAGAAAAGGGGGACATGAACTCACAGTAGTGCGTCTCCTGTGCTCGTACTGAAACCTTGTCAGCTACACGATAACCTACACCGTACTAATGTCTATTAGACGAATGGGCCGTGCCTTGCTTTTGTATTTACGGTTTGAGTTACGT
Organism: Helianthus tuberosus; assembly: GCA_030545235.1. Taxonomy (NCBI): domain Eukaryota; kingdom Viridiplantae; phylum Streptophyta; class Magnoliopsida; order Asterales; family Asteraceae; genus Helianthus; species Helianthus tuberosus. The sequence goes on along the minus strand of CM060429.1, from coordinate 132,732,823 downwards.
TAGTTTGATATTATTCCAAGTTATAACTTATTGTTAAAATAATAATAATTATTTTAACTTACATTATATTTTTAGGTCTTGAAATAATAGTTAGACAACTATTTCGTATTCATACATCTCAAGTATTTTATGTGCATATTTCCTTCCCAAGGATGGGGGTATTTTATACATGTAATTTGGTAGTTCCGAAAATAATATATTTTTAAGTCTGACTTAGAAACATAAATATAACTCCTTGTCAAAATAACGTATTCCAAAATATATATATATTTTTTCCAAAAATAATATATTTTCACTTCTTAGTTTCCGAAATAATATTTTACCAAAAATATGTGTGGAAGAGTATTTTCTGGAATATTTCGTAAGTTACGTTTTCTCGTTCGGTTTCACAATACCAAGTATGTAACTTAAATATTCATCCCTTGTAATTTTTGGTATTATTCCGAAGTTATAAATGTGATGGTTTTTTGATAAGTTACATTATTTTGCCCTAAATAATATAACTAGTTCACAAATCAAACAAATATTCACACAAGCGTTCTAGTATAAAATATATATTCTAAATATATATTTATCGGCTTTTATTTACTAAAACCCACCTCCGACACTTTGTATTTTTGTAACAAAACTTATGGCGAAGTTTATTTTGAAAGACAATGTTTAAAACATATTTGCAAACATTCGTTAGAAAATAATTTCTAAGTGTTGGAATTTTTAGGAAATTTCGCCAGAGTTTCCTTTGTAAATGGAGGCGTCCATGGTAATAAGCATATCATTTTCTTTCCAAAACAATCACAATAATCATCAACAATTATCCTTTAAACAACTTTACATCACCGTGAGCAAAAACTATATGCGTTACATATTAATCATGAACTTGATATATCCCGAAAACGCGTAGTAACTTGGCAAACCGTTTAGTGGACTTAGTTACCTTCCAAAGTGTATTCATTTCTTTAAAAATCATTTTCTTAAAAGAGTTAAGTGTTTACAACTTGTAAACAATTTTTACAAAAAATAATCTTTTGAACTCCTCTTGTAAATAAAAGGTTTCTACACTTATTTTACCACTAAAAATGGTGTAAGTGCAAGTAAAGGTCATAATCTTTTTAAAATCGATTCTTGAACTCGGTTTATTTAGAAAAGTCTTTTGTAAAAACCCGGATCTACATGATCACCAACTTACTTTGTTTACTTATATTTCAAGAGAATCATTTTTATCAAGTTCATATTTAACTAGAAGATGATTATTTCATGTATCAATAATCACCTTCCTAGTCTTGTTAAATCATGTTTCTAAACATCATTTAACAAGCTCCATATGGTGATTAACATCACATAACCAAGAATTAACATGCAATCAACAACATATTCATAACAACACCCTACTAACACCATTTCATCCTCATGTTCTTTTAGTTCATGTTCTTAGTGTTCTTGATATTCATCATACTTCATCTTTTTACTACGAAAAAAATAGAAATAAACAAGAGTAATCCAAGAACTTACTACTAGCTTAAAGCTAGGGAAGATCTCTAGTGAAAAAGATGGTGCAAATGGATGATGAAAGCAAGAAATGAAGCTCCTTGATGATCCACGAGTTACAAGCTCCCTTAAATCACCTCCTAGTCTTGAATGAAGCTTAAAAAATGGAAGAATATGGTTGAGTTATGGTGGTGATGGTGGCGGTTATGGTGAGGCCGAGAGGGAGAGAGGAGAGTGAGTGAGAGAGTGGGGTGAATCTTGTGAAGTGTAAGATGAAAGATATGAGTGATCTTTGCCATACTTATAAGGATTTTGCACAATATTATGTTCACACAATCAAGTAAAGTCCATTAAAATATTAGAATGAAATCTTAGAAAGTATGGTGCAAGGAGTGGGGGTGTTGGCCGATTAGGTGTAGGGGGGGGGGTTAATTGTAATATTTCATGGTAGTTGGTAAATATTAGTTCATATCCAAGTATATGATTTCTTATGTTAGTTACTAGAGAATTTAGTGGGTGTTATGGTGTACGGGGACCATAACTAGCCAAGAAATAATAAAACAATGTGTTTGACAAAAATTTGGTGTCCCGGGTAATGTCCGGCTATTTGATTAGATACCGTTCCGTTAAAGTGCTTAATTATTCCGTATAATGCCTTTTATATATCTTTTTGTGTCACATTTAATTCCCGACACTTAGGAAAGCATACGGGACCATTCTACCAAAATTTTGCACATTACTAGCATGTTAAATGTTGAATTTCTGATAAACAATGCAGAATTCTGCATTATTAGTGGGTTTTAGGCACTTCCCGGCACTTTAACTATCACCCAGTGACGCAGTTTTATGGTCCTCACTTCCCTACACTCTATACTAGTGTAGTACCCTTTCTCTGGCTCATACTGGCCTCAAAAACATTGTCTGTCTATGTGCTGGCATTGTCAGCATGTTTCCGAATTATCCGTTCAGTGTGCTAACTGTGCTTTGTGCATCAAGTATGTCACTAAAGTTTGTGTATAATAAATGGAGTGATTGTATGAAATATGATGCATATGTATGCATGATACAAAAAAAAATCGTAAAGCAGTTTAAATTGTCAGTTGTAATCAAGCACAGTCATTAAGCACATAATTAAAATTAATTAATTGTACGGTACCTGTAATTGTGAGGGTTGTCACACTATTCGTTTGAGTGACCGTTTCATTTGAAAACTTGTAAAATCTGTTAAGTTTAAAAAGTTGTGGTCTGACAGAGACAGTGTGACAACGTGCTAAACAACGGAAATCCCGTCAAGTCCAACCCGTCCGAACGGATGGGAATCACCCCGTTCGATCCGAACCAACTGTTCTTGAAGGTGTTTCATGTTCAACTCGTGAATCGGTCATCTATTTGGTAGAATTCCGTGCTCAGATCGGTTCTTTACTATGGAATGAGTAGAGAACCCGAATGAGTCCAGATTCTAACGGTTTTGAGTAAAAAGTGAAAGATTGTTGAAGAAAAGTTTGAGACTATTGTTAAATGTTTAGATTTAGCCGAAATTGGTGTAAAAACGTGTAGAAATCCATCAGATCCGAACCGTTCTTGATGAGATGAGGTCACACTTCAGTGTTCATAAGAACTCCATGATGACGTCACTCTAGAACAACCCAAATCAGATGATTTCATGGTGAAAAGTTGTGATTTGATGGAGAAGATGATGAGGAAGTGTGTAAAGATTAAGGAAGTACAAGATTTGAGATGAAAACTTACAAGAATTGCGAGGAATCGAGAGACAAGTGGTTGAGAGTGCACTGGGTCGGAAGGAGCTGTCACATCAATGAATAGTGATGTGACGGGTGAGGTATTTATAATGTGAGTGTGAGAAAGGCGGTGCGAAGTGAGACGGGTCAGATGGCCCTTCGATCGGACGGCTATCCGATCGGATGGTCATCCGGTCGGATGACCATTCGATCGAACGGTCGTTCGATCGGATGTCTCGAGTGAGTTAGCTTCCGACTTCCATTTCGTACGTTGAGCATTGCGTTGCGTTTAACCGAGTTGCGAATAAGCGATGCGATAGTATTACACATTAGCTACACAAATAACATAACTCCTAAGAATCCTAAAAAGTAAACTTGCCTTTCCAGTTTGCGATGAGATTGCTTTGCGATAGAGTGGCGGTTGTGTTTGAGAATAATCACCTCAAAACAATTATAAACATGCACAAGTAACACATAATAGCACACACACCTATAGAACAAACAAATAACTGCGATTCAAGTTTCGATGCGATAGCGATGAGATTAACATTAACTAGATTAGCGTTTGTTACTTCACATATAACAAATCGTAAATTAAAATAGCGTTAACCAAAGTATCGATTATCGGGTTCGAGGGTACAAGCAATAATTAAGTCAGAAATGACAGATCTGATTAGCAATCTTTTCTTCCTTTGACTTTGACTTGTACTCTGACTTTTAAAAGTCGGGTTGTTACAGCCTCCCCTACTTTAGGGAATTTCGTCCTGAAATTAAGGCGCAGGCGTAACGAATAGCTGTGGGTACTTAGCCTTCATATCACTCTCGAGTTCCCAGGTGAACTCGGCGCCACGTTTTCCTTCCCAGCGAACCTTCACTATAGGAATGCGTGAGCGTCGAAGTTTCTTGGTCTCTCGGTCCATGATCTCGACTGGCTTTTCCACGAAGTGTAATTTTTCGTCCACTTGTAGATCCTCAAGTGGTACATGTAAATTCTGCTCAGCTAGACACTTTTTGAGGTTCGAAACATGGAAAGTTGGGTGGACGTTGCTGAGTTCCTCCGGTAATTTGAGTCTGTAGGACACTTTGCCAATTCTTTCCAGAATCTTAAAGGGTCCAACATATCGAGGAGTGAGCTTTCCTTTCTTCTCGAATCGGATCACCCCCTTCCAAGGTGAAACCTTTAGGTGTACGTGATTACCAACGTCAAATTCAAGGGGCTTGCGACGTTTATCGGCATAACTCTTTTGATGACTCCGAGCTTTCAATAGATTGTCTCGTATCTGGAGGATCATGTCAGTCGTTTCTTGTAGTAACTCAGGACCGGTAATTTGCGCATCTCCAATATCTTGCCATACAATAGGCGATCGACATTTTCTTCCATATAATGCCTCAAATGGTGCCATTTGAATGCTAGAGTGATAACTGTTGTTGTACGAGAATTCGACTAAAGGTAAATGTGAATCCCAATTACCACCGAAATCTATAACACACGAGCGAATCATATATTCAAGGGTGCGAATCGGGCGTTCAGTCTGCCCGTCGGTTTGGGGATGGAAAGCGGTACTTAGATTAAGAGTAGTACCGAGAGCGGATTGAAACGTTTCCCAAATGATATCACGAGGTGTCCCATGTCGACAAATGACTTCGTCGGTATAGATCTGTGCTAATCATTCTACCTTAAAGTTTTCTCGTATCGGCAGAAAATGAGCAGATTTAGTAAGACGATCAACGATAACCCAAATGCTATCGTGACCTGATGGCGTGCGTGAAAGTTTCGTAATGAAGTCCATAGCTATACTCTCCCATTTCCACATAGGAATCTCGGGTTGCACAAGTAAGCTAGAGGGTCGTTGTTGTTCAGCCTTGACTTTGGAACAAGTCAGGCACTTCGAACATAGGTAGCGATATCCTTCTTCATTCCAGGCCACCAATACCTGAGACGAAGGTCATGGTACATCTTGTCGGCACCAGGATGAATGGAATATCGGGATTTGTGGGCTTCAGTCAACAATATCTCCCGAAGGTTATTGCGACTTGGAATCCAGATGCGATCGAGATAGTAATAGATACCTTCTGATTTGGTGACAAGTTGGGTTTCAGCACCACACTTCTTCATTTCCTCTTGCATGGTGTTCTCAATGAAGCAGGCGTGCTGAGCGTCACGGATTAGAGCTTCGAGGATGTGCTGGGCTTGACCATTTCGAACTCTATGTAAATAGCTTCGTCGGCTTAGAGCGTCGGCAACGACATTTGCTTTGCCAGGGTGGTAAGGAATCTCACAGTCGTAATTGTTGAGAAATTCAACCCATCGGCATTGGCGCATATTCAGTTCCTTCTGGTTCAAGATGAGTTGTAGGCTCTTATGGTCGGTGAAGACCATACACTTGGTACCGTAAAGGTAGTGTCGCCAAATCTTTAACGCAAAAACAACTGCACCTAGCTCGAGATCGTGGGTTGTATAGTTCTTCTCGTGGATCTTGAGCTGACGAGAGGCGTACGCGATAACCTTGTCCCATTGCATAAGAACACAACCAAGACCGATGTTAGAGGCATCGCAATAGACTACGAAGTCGTCATTTCCATCAGGTAATGTGAGCACGGGAGCGTTGCAAATCATGAGCTTGAGAGTTTGAAAGGCTTGCTCTTGTTCGGTTCCTCAAACAAAAGGTTTGTCTTTGTGCGTGAGGGAGGTAAGCGGCACGACGATTTTAGAGAAATCAGCGATGAATCGGCGGTAATAAACCGCCAATCTGAGGAACGAACGAACTTTGGATGGGGATTTTGGTGTAATCCAACTCTTAACAGCTTTGATCTTCGCGGGGTCGACGTGTATACCTTGACTATTGACAATGTGACCGAGGAATTGAACCTCCTAAAGCCAAAATTCACACTTGGAGAACTTGGCGTAGAGGCGATTCCCTTGGAGTAATTCGAGAACCAAACGTAGACGTTGCGCATGTTCGACTTTTGATTTTGAATAGATAAGGATATCGTCGATAAACACGATGATGAAGCGGTCGAGATGTAACGCCCAGCGTCCCTAAACTTTAGGCTCTTGGCAGAATTAGTCCATGAACTTCTATTAATTGTCAGTTTTAGTCCCTGTTGTTATGTGATATTAATGCTTTGATACTTTTGGCATGAATCTTATTGATACTGATGCTTGATACTATGATGCTTGATTCTTTATTCTAGACGCTTGATTCTTGACACTTAAACTACGAGACTTGATACTTGATCTAGATACTTGACTCTTGATACTTAATGATTAAACTAGATACTCGATTCTTGATACTATGGGAGCTAGATTCTTTGTGATTCTTGATACTTGATACGTGGACTCTTGATTCTTGATGCTTGAGAAACTAAGATTCTTGACTCTTGAGACTTATTTGGTGCTTGACTCCTTAGACTCGTGAAACTTGATTCTTGGTTGAACGGGAGACTGGAGCCTTGTCACTGGCGGAATCTATGAGACTTGGAAACTTTTGGTTTATAATGTAATCTAGATACTTCACCCAAACTATACGCAACACTTAATCTAACTCGCGAAACGAATCGAAGACTGGAACACGGGAAGAATAGATTGGCCAGAGTGGCCATCCGATCGGATTGCCACCCGATCGGATGACCACTCGATCGGGTAACCACTCGATTGATCGGCCACCCTATCCACCTTGTACCGCCTCCACTTCACTCCCACACTATAAATAGACCTGTCACATCACCATTTTCAGTGATGTGACAGCCCTGGTCGACTCAGAAGCACAAGCACCTTTCTCCTCCACTTTCTTGCTGATTTCGGTACATTTTAGGCTAGATTCTTGTACTTTCTTGATCTACACATCATTCTCTATGTGATTCTCACTTGAAATCACACTTTTCACCGTGAAATCTCTCGGATCTGAGTTCTTGAGGGTGATGTCATCATGGAGGTTTGTACAAACTGCCATGTGATGTCATTCTGAGCAAGATCTAGCTCAGATCTAAGATGTTTCATGAGTTTTCACACTAAATCTAAGCTAAATCTAGACTTTTCCTATAAAACTTGAGTACCTCCATCTTCTTCTCAAACTTTCCCCATTAATCGGTGGAACCCGGGTCCAAACAGGCTGTGGACTGGATGAATAGTCTAAAGCCCCCTCTAAATTTTACAAAGTGGCAAACAAGAACAAGGATCGCCCGATCGAGCGGCAATCCGATCGGATAGCCGTTCGATCGGACAACCACCCGATCAAGTGACCCTTGTCTTATCACCTTGAAACTTGGAAACCTTGGAAGTCTTGATCGAGTGGCAACCCGATCAGACAGCCATCCAATCGAGCGACCATCCGATCAAGATGATTAGTACACTAAGAAACTTCTGACAGTTAGATCAAGTGACCACCCGATCGAACAGCAATCCGATCGGGCAGTCACCCTATTGCCTTCACTAGTACTCAAGTGGCAACCCGACCGGATGGCTATCCGATCAGGCAACCATATGTCCTTACAGCACATCTAAGACACTCGACCGACTAGTAATCCGATCGGAGAGCCATCCGATCGGACAGCCATCCGATCCAGTGACCAACTTGACACTTTGAGCAATCTCGTTATTCTGCCCGCTTCTTACCCTTTTGTAATCTAATCAGGCTAATTCTAAAAGAGCTCCCTTTGATCCAATAGCAGTTTATACTGTTAAGCAATCACTGTGAGTATACTCGATCCCCTTTTTACTTTAAACTTTTGGGGTATAACATGTAATCTATGAAACTTAAACTTGAATCTTTGAAACTTATACTCTATCCTATGTGAACATGAAACTTGGGATTCTTGATTCTTGACTCTTTGTGCTATGTGACTTTAATCCAGAGCGTGTAGTTTCGCCTTAACAACAGTAGCGCTATAGGAGATGTACCTCTCCCATTATTCTCGGGGGGTATTGTTAGGAGGATCTAGTTTACCTTGAGTCTTGGGTAAACACTAAAGCATCGGGGTACTTGGGCTATCACTGTGTGGACTGCGACACTAGCGCTGTGAGGACCTTCAAAAAAGTCCCAAAACAACCCGTAAGTAAAAACCCGGACCTCTGAAACCCTAATCCATATTAAAAATCAAGAAAAATCACATTTTGGTCTTCTCGCGGGCCGCGTAAAGAGTAAGCAGACCCTTACGCGGGCCGCGTCAACTTAAGATTTGACCTGATAAGCATCCGGGCCACATGTTGTCCACCTGGCACACCTACTCATGACCCAGCAAGCCTACACGTAGACTAGGAAGCCCTCGCGGGCCGCGTAAGATTTAGAGGGGGCTTACGCGGGCCGCGTAAACCCCAAATTTCAGCTATAAATTGCTTGTTGCATGGCCTGTTCATCTGTGTCGAAACCAATTCTCAAAAACGAAGTTATACTGCTCGAAATCATAATTTGCATTAGGAAGGCACTGCTACGATACAGGGTATTAACTTGATCGCTGCTACGATTCAATGTCCGATCGATTGAAACTATCCAATGGATGTTTAAGTGCTGCCCACATTAGGGCCATACTTTGTCATTCGTTGTGAATTCAATGGATGTTTAAATATTGCATTTTGTCATTCGTTGTGAGGGTTTTTATCTCGTGAGTTATCGTAAATGCTGTATTAGTTACTGACCTAGTTCGTGTGCATTGTTATTTAAATTAGGTTACAAGGCTAATCAGTAGGCTAAACTCTGCCCGTTTAAATCTGCAATGTGAGTCATTCTCTTTTATCAATCATATTTTACAATACTCCAATTATTTTCAAAGGTTATAATTACAGGGATTAAGTCGTGGTTATCTTAAATCACTGGCTAGTGGGGTATTGTGCACATTACTAATTTCTCACGGTTAGGCTAATAAATCCTAACAGTGATAATCATCACTACTTGGGTGAAAGGACCCAATAGTGGTATGACCATCGTCACCAGGAGGTGACACGGTGCCAGATAAAAATAAGATAGAAGCCATTGTAATCGCTCTTATGCTGTAATTTATAACTATGTGTCGTTTTATCAAATCTGAGTGACTCGCCAGTATTTCCCCGCTGATAAAATATTTTTAAAACATGTTTCAGGTGACTACTGTGAACCAAGGAAAAGTGCTACAGAGCACTAACAAAGCTTGAAGTAGTGGCTCAATTAAACAAATAAACATGTTTTGTAAATCAGGGAATTTCCTTGTAAAATTCCTCTATTGTAAATTACGGGGTTTATCCCGAATTATGAAATAAAATAATCGGGCATTTCAAGTTTTAAAAGATCCTGTTAAATCTTCCGCTGTCAACTCAATTAATAAATACCACGGGCTTCGGTCCCGCGGCTCCTGGACCGGGTAACACCGGGGCGGGGGCCGTGACAGGAAAAAGGTGGTATCAGAGCCACTGATTTAAGCCAATTAAGTATTTAGAAATACTTAATTTTACGGATTGCCATCTTGTGATTATGTGTTTTGTTAAACTGACTACTTGTTAGTTACAGTATGGGTAAGCAAAGACTTTCGGACATCTATCATCAATTAGATAGTTCACCAAAAGATAAGGGAACTTCATCTCAATCAAAGTCCTCAAAATACTCAGCAGATACTGAGGAAGGAATATTTGTTCGTAAGGCACAGTTTGAGAAACCACTTACTATTAAGAAAAGAAGTTGGATTATTAGAAAAAGTCAAGAGAAAATAAAGAAGTAACAACCAAAAGGAATGGTGATTAATAAGGAAACTCAGGAATTAGGCAATAAACCACCAGGGAAAAATGAAGTAGATGAACAATGGGCAAATCTCTATATGTTAGCCACTACAGCAGTAAATGTTAACTTTTAATTAAGTTAAACTGCCAACACCCTGACCTAGTACTAGCACCCATATCATCCATAAGCCAGAAACTTTAAAGAAACTTGCCTATTAAATAAACAACTTAGTAAGAAAAGATAGACTAAAATAAATTATGAATGCACAATCTCTAGTATATTTTACATTCCAGTTGTAATTTGTAATAAATATATAAAATTCGCAATATTTTATTTTAATCAATCTGTTTGTATAAATACTTAATTTTTCGGATTGCCTTTCTGTGATTATGTGAAAATTCAATCTACCAAATTTTAACCTAGAATTTTGTGTGTTTCTTCATATCTGCTAAACAACATGAATGAGTTGTCTGAAGCTCTTCAGAATCTCAATCTCTATTATGTTAATGTGGAAGTTTCCAGAGACTTTACCGGTTATTGTGCTGACGTGGAGGAACCTATGGAATTTCAAGCTCAGCCTCCGGAGAAACCCAAGCCAAAGAAGAGGAGAAGAATTGTGGGCTGAAGACGTGTGCGCAGGAGGAAACCAGTGACACGAAAAGTTATAAAGACGGAGGATCCAATAGATAAAGGAAAAGGAATAGAGATTGGAGAAAGTTCCAGGCGAGCCGAGGAAATGCTGTTGCAGGAAGAGCTAGATTGCATACTGGCAAGTAGTGATATTCTTAAGCCTGTTAATGAAAACCTTTTCACTTATCCTGCCGAAACCCAGCTTCCAGTAAACTTGGAACCAACCATCCTAGATCCCCTTGTCAACACCCGACCTCTAGGAGAAATGGAAGAATGGTGGACCAACGACTGGCAGTTTCAGAACCTCCTCAATAACCCTTACACCTTTTTCCCTCAGTTCGACCCAGAGCCTGCACCAAACCCACCAATGAGCAATGAGAATTTGGCTGAACTCCACCATTTTGGCGAGGAGCTGGTGGATGCAGGGAATAGAATTCGGGAGGTGGGAGAACAGATCTCCTGGAAGTACGACGAGAGGGAACGTCGCTTCTGAGATGCCAGCTGACGGGGATGGTGTGACGGCATGGTTGTGGTTGTTTAATAATAATAGTAGTAAAATATAATCCTGTAAAATAACCTAAAAATAAAACTTTTGTAAGATAACAAGTGTGTACGGACGCATAATATAATATATAAAAATGGAAGTTGAGAAATCGACAATTTTGGCTATACATGCGTTGTAATTATGTGCGAATGTTTTATTTGATTGTTAATTATTTTATGCTAATCACTTATATATATATATATATATATATATATATATATATATATATATTAATTACCAGATGGAACACGCTGGTAATGAACCCGTTAATGAAGTTAACCAATCTGAACAAAATCATGAAGATCAATTTCTGAATAGGCAAGATATCGAGAATATCGTTGCTCAGGGAATAGCCAATGCTATTCCAGCAATCCTTGCTGCTGCCCGAAATCCAGTTGAACCTCAACAAATTATTCCTAGCAAACGTACACATGGCGATAATTTCAGTAATAGTGTAAACGGAGGCGGCAACCATACTAATAACGACAACGATGGGATGCAAGCTCCACTCCTTAAGAAAATGAAAGCTGCAACGCCTGGTTGCACTTACAAGGAGTTTCTTGCCTGTAAACCAGCTGAATTTGCAGGCAACGAAGGGGCGACTACTGCACTGCGTTGGTTAGAGAAAACCGAGGCGGTGATCAAAATAAGTAAATGTGCCAAGGAAGACAAGGTAATGTACGCGTCACATCTTTTTAAAGAAGGGGCGCTAGAATGGTGGAATACGGTACTTCAAGCTAAGGGAAGCAATGTGGCCTATGCCATGAGTTGGGAAGAATTTAAGCGGCTAGGGGAGAGAAAATTCTGTCCTGAGTATGAAAAAGAACAAATGGCGAATAAAATCTTGAACCACCGAATGGTGGATGTAGACTGTCGAGGGTATACTTCGACATTCTTCGAGTACGCTAGAGTTGTACCAACCCTGGCTTCGCCAGAGCCGGTACTTATTTCCCGCTACATCTGGGGTTTAATTGGCGAAATCTGTGATATCGTTAAGGCTGCGAGACCTCGCACTATTGACGATGCTGTGGAATTATCCAACACTTTGACGGACGGACTGGTGCGTACGCGAGAAGAAAATCGGAAAAAGGAAGTGGCCCAAAAGATTACCCAAGGATTCCGTATGAGTAACCGTAGCAATTTCAAGAAAAAAGGACCTGGGCAATCTTCCACTGTTCCATTTTGCAATGCCTGTAAAAGAAAGCATTTTGGAAGATGCAAAGGATATTGCAATTTCTGCAAAATTTCGGGGCATCAAGAGGAAGATTGCAGGAAGAAGAAAGCAACAATCTGCTACAACTGCGGAGAAGCTGGACATTTTAGGCCAGATTGCCCGAAATTGGTCAAACCAGCTGATAACAAAGCCAAACCTGCCGAAGGAACTACCAAGAGAAACGTAAGAGCCTTCCAGTTGACTACTCAGGAAGTAAAGCTAATCCCTGACGTGATAGCTGGTACGTTCCTAGTTCACGACGTTTATGCAAAAGTATTATTTGACTCTGGTGCAAACCAAAGTTTTATAAATACTTCATTCTGCCAAGCTCTTAACTTACCCTTAACCAACCTTAGGCAGATTTTTACAGTCGAAACGGCAGATGGGAATTCGGTTAACATAGATAAGGTTTTGCGAGAAGGAAAGATAGAACTATTAGGCCATAAATTTTCTGCAAACCTGTTACCTATGAATTTAGCTGGATTTGATGTTGTGTTAGGAATGGATTGGTTAGTAGCCAACCATGCTCGAATTCTTTGTGATAAAAATTCCATAGAAATTCATACACCCACAGGAGAATTAGTGGTGATTACAGGAGATAAGCCACAAAAGCCACTGAAATTCATTTCAGTAATGAAATTGGCCATTTATTAAAGAAAACAAGAAGTGGTGTATATGATTTCAGTAACCAGTCACACGAAAGGTAAGGAACTTAAAGAAATTCCTGTAGTAGTAGAATACCCAGATGTATTCCTAGAAGAACTACCGGGATTACCACCCAATAGGGAAGTCGAATTTAGAATTCATCTAATTCCTGGAACTACACCGATAGCCAAGGCACCTTATCGGTTAGCACCCACCGAAATGCTAGAATTGAAAAAGCAGTTAGATGAATTATTAAGCAAAGGATTCATACAACCTAGTTCATCCCCGTGGGGAGCTCCAGTGTTGTTTGTGAAAAAGAAAGATGGGTCAATGAGAATGTGTATCGATTATAGGGAATTAAATAAGGTTACAATTAAGAATCGATATCCATTACCTAGGATTGATGATCTTTTTGATCAATTGCAAGGAGCTAGATACTTTTCTAAGATAGATTTCCGCTCAGGATACCATCAGTTGAAAGTACAAGAAGAAGACATACCTAAAACTGCTTTCAGAACTAGGTATGGTCATTACGAGTTTACAGTCATGCCCTTCGGATTAACAAATGCTCCTGCAACATTTATGGACATGATGAATAGGATCTGTAAACCGTACTTGGATAAATTTTTAATTGTCTTCATCGACGATATACTCATTTATTCCAAAGGCCAGGACGAGCACTGTCAGCACCTGCATGCACTCTTAACTTTGTTAAGAAGGGAGAAGCTTTACGCTAAATTCTCGAAGTGTGAATTTTGGCTACAAGAGGTGCAATTGTTAGGACACATGGTGAATCACGAAGGCATTCACGTAGATCCCTCTAAAATAGAAGCGATCACCAAATGGAAAGTCCCGCAATCAGCTATGGAAATTAGAAGCTTTCTAGGGTTAACTGGTTACTATAGACGATTTATTAAGGATTTTTCCAAAATAGTTGTGCCATTAACTAAGTTAACCTGTAAAGCAGTTAAGTTTGAATGGGGACCTAGGCAAGAAGAGGCTTTTAGGGTTTTAAAGCAAAAGCTAACAAACGCCCCAATTCTAGCTTTGCCAGAAGGAACAGAGGATTTTGAAGTTTACTGCGATGCCTCTAAGCTTGGATTAGGATGTGTGCTAATGCAACGCAAGAAGGTAATTGCGTATGCCTCAAGACAATTGAAAAAGCACGAGGAAAACTATACGACTCATGACTTAGAATTAGGAGCCATAATTTTTGCCCTTAAGATTTGGAGACACTACTTGTATGGAAGTAAGTTTACTGTCTATACAGACCATAAAAGCTTAAGATACATATTTGGGCAAAAAGAATTTAACATGAGGCAAAGGAGATGGATGGAGATCCTAAGTGACTACGAATGTGATATTCAATATCACGAAGGAAAAGCAAACGTAGTTGCTGATGCTTTAAGTCGTAAGTATCATGAGAAACAACGACGAGTTCGTGCTCTTAGATTAAGTTTACAATTAGACTTAATGGAACAAATGAAAAATATTCAGGAAGCAACAATCAAGGATGATGCTGAAGGTATGAAAGGAAGAATAAAGGAATTAGAGCAAGGATCTGATGGAATTTGGAGATTCCATGAAAGAAGAATTTAGGTACCTAAGCAGGGAGAATTAAGAAATAAGATTTTAGAAGTAGCCCATAAATCTAGGTATACCATGCATCCTGGTAACAACAAAATGTACCAAGATTTAAGGAAAAACTTCTGGTGGATAGGAATGAAAAAGGACATAGCTAGATATGTTTCTAAATGTCTTACTTGTTCACAAGTTAAGGCAGAACACCAGAAACCCTCAGGTCTACTACAATAATTAGAAATGCCTGTATGGAAATGGGAACTTATAACTATAGACTTTGTTACTAAGTTGCCCAAAACCAGAAAGGGTAATGATATGATTTGGGTAATTGTGGATCGATTAACCAAATCAGCTCATTTTCTCCCCATGAAAGAAACCTTTAGTATGGAAAGGTTGGCCAAGTTGTATGTATATGAAGTAGTATCCTTACATGGAGTTCCACTCTCCATTGTATCAGATAGGGATAGTCGTTTCACTTCCCACTTCTGGACAAGTTTCCAGGAAGCAATGGGAACCCGACTAAACCTAAGCACTGCATATCATCCTCAAACAGACGGACAGAGTGAAAGGACGATCCAAACCCTGGAGGACATGCTTAGGGCATGTGTGATAGATTTTGGTGGAAATTGGGATAACCACCTACCTTTAATTGAATTCTCCTATAACAATAGTTATCATGCAAGCATAGAAGCTGCCCCATTCGACGCACTATATGGACGAAAGTGCAGAACTCCAGTCTGCTAGGCAGAGATCGGAGAAAGTCAACAATCAGGTCCTGAAATCGTACAAGAGACCACCGACAAGATCACTTAAATCAAGGAAAGACTGAAAATGGCTCGAGATCGCCAGAAGAGTTATGCCGATAATCAAAGCAAGCCACTAGAGTTTCAAGTTGGAGACAAGGTACTCTTAAAAGTTTCTCCTTGGAAAGGAGTAGTTCGGTTCGGTAAGAAAGGAAAGCTAAGTCCAAGGTACGTAGGACCATTCCCAGTAATACAACGAATAGGGCCAGTTGCTTATCGCTTACAACTACCAGAGGAGCTAGCAGGAGTACATGACGTATTTCATGTATCCAACCTCAAGAAATGTCTATCTGACGAATCCCTGGTAGTACCTCTTCAAGATATAGAGGTAAATAAAAAGCTAAAGTTTGTTGAGAAGCCACTACAAATAGAAGACAAAAAGATCAAGTTTCTCAAGCACAAGCGACTAGTGCTGGTCAAAGTCAGGTGGGATTCAAAGAGAGGACCTGAATACACTTGGGAACTGGAATCGGAGATGAAGCGAAAATATCCTCACTTATTTCAGTAAATCTCGAGGACGAGATTCTAAATAAGGTGGGGAGAACGTAAGGACCTTCAAAAATGTCCCAAAACAACCCGTAAGTAAAAACTCGGACCTCTGAAACCCTAATCCATATTAAGAATCAAGAAAAATCACATTTTGGTCTTCTCGCGGGCCGCGTAAAGAGTAAGCAGACCCTTACGCGGGCCGCGTCAACTTAAGATTTGACCGGATAAGCATCCGGGCCACGTGTTGTCCACCTGGCACACCTACTCGTGACCCAGCAAACCTACACGTAGACTAGGAAGCCCTCGCGGGCCGCGTAAGATTTAGAGGGGGCTTACGCGGGCCGCGTAAACCCCAAATTTCAGCTATAAATTGCTTGTTGCATGGCCTGTTCATCTGTGTCGAAACCAATTCTCAAAAACGAAGTTATACTGCTCGAAATCATAATTTGCATTAGGAAGGCACTCCTACGATACAGGGTATTAACTCGATCGCTGCTACGATTCAATGTCCGATCGATTGAAACTATCCAATGGATGTTTAAGTGTTGCCCACATTAGGGCCATACTTTGTCATTCGTTGTGAATTCAATGGATGTTTAAGTATTGTACTTTGTCATTCGTTGTGAGGGTTTTTATCTCGTGAGTTATCGTAAATGCTGTATTAGTTACTGACCTAGTTCGTGTGCATTGTTATTTAAATTAGGTTACAAGGCTAATCAGTAGGCTAAACTCTGGCCGTTTAAATCTGCAATGTGAGTCATTCTCTTTTATCAATCATATTTTACAATACTCCAATTATTTTCAAAGGTTATAATTACAGGGATTAAGTCGTGGTTATCTTAAATCACTGGCTAGTGGGGTATTGTGCACATTACTAATTTCTCACGGTTAGGCTAATAAATCCTAACAGTGATAATCATCACTACTTGGGTGAAAGGACCCAATAGTGGTATGACCATCATCACCAGGAGGTGATACGGCGCCAGATAAAAATAAGATAGAAGCCATTGTAATCACTCTTATGCTGTAATTTATAACTATGTGTCGTTTTATCAAATCTGAGTGACTCGCCAGTATTTCCCCACTGATAAAATATTTTTAAAACATGTTTCAGGTGACTACTGTGAACCAAGGAAAAGTGCTACAGAGCACTAACAAAGTTTGAAGTAGTGGCTCAATTAAACAAATAAACATGTTTTGTAAATCAGGGAATTTCCTTGTGAAATTCCTCTATTGTAAATTACGGGGTTTATCCCGAATTATGAAATAAAATAATCGGGCATTTCAAGTTTTAAAAGATCCTGTTAAATCTTCCGCTGTCAACTCAATTAATAAATACCACGGGTTTCTGTCCCGCGGCTCCTGGACCGGGTAACACCGGGGCGGGGGCCGTGACAAGCGCGGCTGAAACTATTTTTTTGTTTACACTGTGGATATGAGTTGTTTTAAGCTATTATTCTATTATCAAACTTGTATACTCGCCAATACTTTTTTATTGATATTTTAATACATGTTGCAGGCTGATAGGATGCTTGGAATGCATGGAATTTAGCTAGGAGATGCTTAGAAACGTCGCCTAGTTAATATTAGTCTTTTGAACAATTTGAACAATTTATGATTTGGTTTGTAATGTGATACTTGTGATGACGTTGATAGACATTTGCATGAAATCAATTAATCTTTATTAAAACAATAGTGTTATGGAATTCTCATGAGCAATCTAAACGCTTAGTGCTCGCACCCCGATGTTTCCGCCATCGGTTGGGGTGTGACAGATTGGTATCAGAGCCATAACTATAGGGAATTAGGATAAGTAGGGATACTTGCCCTAGTCTATAGTTCTAGGAATCTTGACTCTTATTTGTTGTTTAAGACTTATGTATTCTATCGTATCTGCTTCCTAGCAGCACTTGTTTCTGTTAAACTTACATGCCTTTCCTAAGGCTAACACAATATACACTTGAGGCTTTGAAAACACTGTTCATCGGTGTTTGTATTTTGCACAAGATTTGCCTTCAAGACAGGAGTGACATCCGAACCTTGATGGAAAATCCCCATATCATTCTAGTAGGTCTTATCTACGGACGAGCACCAACGCTAATAAGGTACGATGTTTTCAAGCTAGAGGTGAAACTCAGATCTCGATAACTAGTCCCACTCCTTGATTTCCATGTCTCGCCAAGGTCTCGTAACTTCCAATCAATTGGGTACGTGAAATGACCAAAAGGTCGAATATCATAGGCCTAACATCGATGACGTATTTGTCTAAGTAAGTCAAGACCCGCTACCTCAATTCGAAAAGGGTTCGAATCACTTTGGTTAGTCGCCGTTCCTCTACCTGGAACAATCATATGTTTTATAAGCCTATCTTGCTTTTATGTTATCTCAATTTTATGCATGTGGTTTTAAACCCGATTCTTCGATCATTTGATATGCTTTTACACGAATCACATGTTTCCCACAATCAAAAACATAAATTCTAATCTCAGATCGAACTAAATTTATGAAGCTTTATTCTATGTGCAATCTATGTGATAATGTGATTGAAGGACGCTAGAAGTAACATGGCTTGGAATACGAAGGGAAAGTGACGTGTCTGAAACATGGTGGATACGCCGCTAGTACTTCCTATATATAAGTGTTTCTGGCATGTTACCCACTTTCGTACCAGGTGCCATGCGAAATTTAGTGTCTGATACGGGAATCTAAAGCTAAGAAAGGTCTATTTTGTGTATTCTATGAGAAACTTATGTGAAATCTATCGTGTACTCTAGTGAAACCTACGTGTAAGCTACGTATGTGTGTGATGGAGAAACAAAATACGAAATGTAACCTAACGCCAAAGACAAGGGGGAAAGTGGCATGTCCGAAGCGTGGTGGATACGCCGATGGTACTTCCTATATATAAGCATTTCTGGCATGCTACCAAACCTTTATACCAAGCGCTAAGTGAAATTCGTAGCTTTGAGTGATTGAATCTACCTTGTTAATCTATGTGGTTGAATCTATCTGGTTAATCTATGTTTGAGAAGTTGTGGAATCGAAAGCGGTGGTTAACGAGGCATGACACCGACGACGAGACGGACGTGGCATGATTGAAGCATGGTGGATACGCCGCTGGTACTTCCTATATATAAGTGCTTCTGTCATGTTGCCGAACTTTCGTAACACGTGCCATGCGGGATTTCGTTGTTTGTGGATTGTTAGCACGAGACTATGTGAAACTATGTGAATCTATTTGGAGTCTTTTGAATCTATTGGAGTCTATTTGAAATCTATGTGAATCTATTTAGATCTATTGTGAACTATGTGAATCTATGATGATGATGATGATGATGATGAGGGTGTTCTACGACACGTAACATGACACCGAGTACGCGGTGGAAGCGATCTGCCCGAAGCGTGGTGGATACGCCGCTGGTACTTCCTATATATAAGCGTTTCTGACATGTTGTCAAACTTCGTACAACGTGCCATGCGAAGATCGTGGGTTTTTGGGGTATTGGAAATCTATGTGAAACTTGAATCTTGATCTCGTGAATCTCATTGAGTTTTAGTCTATTGTGTGTGAATCAATATCGTGAGGCTTCGTGAATTTAGACTTATACGATCCTCTTATTGGATCTTTAGGATGTCTTCTCGAAAGCTATCCGACACCCTCAGGAAATCCAGGGAGAAGTCTCAGAAAAAGATGATGTCATTCATGGCCGACCAGATTGCTCGAGTCATGCCAAAGATCGTCACTGAGTTCCAAGGATCAAACACCCCTCCATCCTCTGTGGACTCCAAGGCTGAGAAGCAAAGGCCTACTAAGTTCAGCTATAAGCATTTCATATCTTGCAACCCTAAGTCTTTCACAGGCAGTGATGGGGTGACTACTATGCTCGAGTGGTTCGATAGCATCGAGGTTACCTTCATTAACAGCGAGTGCCCAGACCATCTCAAGACTAGGAGTGCAATTGGAATGTTCCAAGGCAGAGCATTGGAGTGGTGGTCGAATGAGAGAAACATTCGTTCTAATGAAGAAGCCTATGCTCTTCCATGGGCTGAGGTGCGAGAACTAATGATGCTTGAGTTCTACCCTCCTCATGAACAACTGAAGCTTGAAGAAGAGTTTTGGCATTTAAAGCAGGTTGGTGATGATTGCCAGGCTTATACTACCTGTTTTAAGCAGCTGAGTCTCATCGTTCCTCACTTGGTTTCGACTCCTAAGTGAATGATAACCAAGTACATCAATGGTCTACCTCCGGCTATGCGTGATTCCATCGAAGCAGCTCAACAGGAAACTATTGAAGAAGTCTATCGTTTGGCTGCAAGTTTGAACAACAACAGCGTGCGTGATAAGCAGTTTGCTACTCCTGCTCCCTCCAAGTCTGCGAATCAAGTTACCCAGCAACCAGGCGGTAGCAAGAATAAGAAAAGGAAATCTCAGGGTTCCGGATGTAATGCTATTACTCCCGCTGCAAAACCTGCTGCTAAACCCGCTCCTGCTACTGCTGCTGCTAACCCTGCTGCCCCAGAAGCTAAGAAACAATACAATGGGCCTCATCCCAGGTGTGCAACTTGCAACTATCATCACCCTGCTGCTTCTGCATGTCATCTGGGCACCAACTGTAATTGCTATGGTCACACGACTCCTTACTGTCGTCAAGCTAACCCGGCCCCGCAAGCTCCACAAGCCCCAGCTCAGGCAGCTTTACCAGCACCTCCAGCTCCTCTACAGAACACAAGGCCAGTCAATGCGGTTCGTGCATGCTACAAGTGTGGAGATACTACCCACCTCCGTAACCCGTGTCCTCAGCTGAACCAGGACCAGCAGCCAGCAGCTCGTGGACGAGCGTTCAACCTTAATGTGAATCAGGCTCATAATGACAATGACGTTGTCAATGGTATGTTCCTTATTAATAACCTTTATGCTTCGATTCTATTTGATACTGGTGCTGATAAAAGTTTTGTGTCCGTGGAATTTGAGTCTTTGATAAACTGTACACGTTCCAAGTTACCTGTGTCGTTCTCTGTTGAGGTCGCTAATGGTAAGTCGATTCTTGTGAATTCTATCGTGCGTGATTGTTCCTTGATTCTTAACGATCACGTCTTCTCTATTGATCTTATACCCATGCGGTTGGGTAGCTTTGATGTCATCATCGGCATGGATTGGTTGCGTAAGAACCATGCCGAATTTGTGTGTCATGAAAAACTTGTCCGTCTCCCTCTTCCCTATGGTGATACTTTAATCATCTATGGATACCGACCTTCAAAAGGACTGAGGTTGATGTCATGCACACAAGCGAGCAGAAGCTTACATAAATAGAACCCTGCCTTTTTGGCCCACGTGGTGGAACAAAAAGGCAAGGGGAAGAACATAAGCGATGTGCCAATGGTGTGTGATTTCACTGATGTCTTTCCTGAAGACCTTCCTGGTCTTCCTCCTCCTAGATCCGTTGACTTTCGTATTGATCTCATACCTGGTGTGACTCCTGTCGCCAGGGCTCCCTATCGTCTTGCACCTTCCGAGATGCGAGAGTTATCTAGTCAGCTGCAGGAATTACTTGATAAGGGATTTATTCGTCCAAGTACCTCCCCGTGGGGTGCTCCCATTTTATTCGTCAAGAAGAAGGATGGTTCCTTCCGTATGTGTATCGACTATCGTGAACTTAATAAGCTTACCCTGAAGAATCGTTATCCGCTCCCTCGTATTGATGATCTATTTGATCAACTACAAGGCGCGTCGTGTTTTTCGAAGATTGACTTACGTTCTGGATATCATCAACTACGTGTCCTCGAAGATGATATTCCTAAGACGGCGTTTCGTACTCGATATGGGCACTACGAGTTCGTAGTCATGCTTTTTGGCTTGACCAATGCACCTGCAGTGTTCATGGACCTTATGAACCGTGTTTGTAAACCCTATTTGGATCGTTTTGTGATAGTCTTTATTGATGATATTCTTATTTATTCTAAGACTAAAGCTGATCATGCTCGCCATCTACGCCTTATGCTTGAACTCTTACGTGGTGAACGTCTGTATGCTAAATTTTCTAAGTGTGAGTTTTGGATTGATGAAGTGCAATTTCTTGGTCATATTGTTAGTAGTCAGGGTATTCATGTTGACCCTTCTAAGATTGAGGCAGTGAATAATTGGTGTACGCCTAAATCCGTGTCCAAAATTCGTTCTTTTCTAGGATTGGCGAGTTATTACCGCCGATTCATCGCGGATTTTTCTAAAATCGTTGTTCCTCTTACTACGCAATCCCAAAAGGAAAAACCTTTTGTTTGGGGTCCTGAACAAGAGGAATCCTTTCGAACTCCTAAGAACCTTTTGTGTAATGCTCCTGTGTTAACCCTACCTGATGGCAATGACAATTTTGTGGTATACTGTGATGCCTCGAACCGTGGATTGGGTTGTGTGCTCATGCAGCGAGACAAGGTCATTGCTTATGCCTCTCTTCAGCTCAAGGTACATGAGAAAAACTATACTACTCACGATCTGGAGCTTGGTGCGGTTATTTTTACGTTAAAGATCTGGAGACACTACCTTTATGGTACTAAGTGTGTGGTCTTCACTGACCATAGGAGCCTTCAACATATCTTTGACCAAAAAGAGCTGAACATGCGACAGAGACGTTGGGTGGAATTGCTTAACGACTACGACTACGAAATTCGCTATCACCCTGGCAAGGAGAATGTAGTAGCCGATGCCCTTAGTCGTAAAACCCATTTCAAGGATATTCATATCTCAAGTGATCTGCATGCTTGTATTCGTGACGCCCAATATTCATCAGCAAATGAAGGAAGTCTAGAAGAAGAAATCCTCGGCGCTAGGATTGACCAGCTTGAAACAAAACCTAACGGACTGCAGTATTATCTGAATCGTATCTGGGTGCCAGATCATGACAATCTCCGTGAGCTCATTATGACAGAGGCTCACAAATCCCGTTACTCTATCCATCCAGGCGCTGATAAGATGTACTAGGATCTGCGTACGACTTATTGGTGGCCTGGCATGAAGAGGGACATTGCTGCATATGTGTCTAAGTGCCTTACTTGCTCGAAGGTAAAGGCTGAACACCAGCGTCCTTCTGGACTCTTAGAACAACCCAAAATCCCTGTTTGGAAATGGGATAGCATTGCTATGGACTTTATTACCAAACTACCCCGTACCTCTAAAGGTCACGATAGTATCTGGGTGATTATAGATCGTTTGACCAAATCAGCCCACTTTCTTCCTATTCGTGAAGATTACAGAGTGGAGAAACTTGCTCGAGTCTATACTAATGAGATTATATGCCATCATGGCGTACCTCTTGACATAATCTCGGACCGTGATGGTCGTTTTACTTCGCGTCTTTGGCAAACTTTTCAGTCCGTTATGGGTTCGCACTTGAATCTCAGCACGGCCTTTCATCCTCAGACGGATGGACAGACCGAGCACACTATTCAAACCCTAGAGGATATGCTCCGTTCTTGTGTCATCGACTTTGGTGGTAACTGGGATGTACATTTACCATTGATTGAGTTCTCGTACAAAAACAACTATCATTCCAGTATTCAGATGGCTCATTTCGAAGCTTTGTATGGCCGCAAATGTCGATCTCCTCTCAGCTGGCATGAGATTGGTGACAAGCAGTTTACTGGCCCTGAAATCATTCCAGAGACAACAGATAAGATTCTTCAGATCCGTGATAACTTGATCAAGGCTAGGAGCAGACAAAAGAGCTATGCTGATAATAGGCGGAAGCCTTTGGAATTTGCTATTGGTGACCGAGTTTTACTCAAGGTATCTCCCTGGAAGGGAGTAGTTCGTTTTGGAAAGAAGGGAAAGCTCTCTCCTCGCTATGTGGGTCCTTTCGTGATACTTGAAAGGATTGGCAAGGTGGCGTACAGACTCGACTTTCCACAAGAGCTAAACAACGTGCATCCAGTATTCCACGTATTGAATCTACGTAAATGCCTAGTCGACGAGGGACTGCAGGTTCCCCTCGAAGACTTACAAATAAATGAAGCTGTTCATGTAAGGACTCTCAAAATTGTCCTAAAAATAACCATAAATATAAACCCAGACCCCTGAAACCCTAAACCATGTTAAAAATCAAGAAAAATAAAAATCTGGGTCTCAGGCGGGCCCCGTAAGAGACAAGCTTGTCTTACGTGGGCCGCGTCAAACATGTGTTGACCGGATAAGTGTTCCGAATCCACGTAGTGACCACCTGGCTAACCTACTCGTGACTGGTCAAGCCTACTCGTAGACTGGGCGGCCACGCGGGCCGCGTAAGTGTTAACCTTAGGTTTACGCGGGCCGCGTGAACCCTCAAAATCAGCTATAAATAGCTTGTTGCATGCACAGTCTGATGGTGTCGAAACAAACTTTCAAAAACGAATTCATATCACTCTGAAGTCGAAATTTCATATATAATTAGCTAGGTGCTGCTCCGATACCGGGTATTAACTTGATCGCTGCTACGATTCAATGTCCGATCGATTAAACTATCCAATGGATGTTTAAGTGCTGCCCACATTAGGGTTTATGCTTTGTCATTCGTTGTTAATTCAATGGATGTTTAAGTATCGCACTTTGTCATTTGTTGTGAAGGTTTTAATCTCGTGAGTTATCGTAAATGCTGTATTAGTTACTAACCGAGTTCGTGTGCATGTTATTAAATTTAGGTTAAAAGGCTAATCAGTAGGCTAAGCTCTGCTTATATAAATCAGCAATGTGAGTCATTCTCTTTTTATCAAAGTGCTTTATAAATTCTTAAATATTTTCAAAGTTATAATTACAGGGATTAAGTCTTTGTAATCACCAAATTACAGCCGGTATGTGGGGTTTTGTATACATTACTTGATAATCTTCACCATTGGACAAACGGGTGGCCAATGTGTGATATGACCATAGTCACAGATCCGGTCGAGTGACAAATACTGTGGGTAGTTGGTTGATATATGGAAACAATGTAATCACCCTTAATACTGTAAATTATAACAAACGTGTAATTTTAGTAAAAAGAATGATTCACCAGTATTTCCCGCTGACAAAACCTTTTTAAAAACATGTTTCAGGTAATCTGTTGTGATCCAGGAAAAGTGTCGCGAAGCACTACAAGCTTAAGGAACATGTTTTAGTAAAATAAAGATTTCTCCGTGAAATCATATGATTGTAAATTACCGGGGTTTTATCCCGAGTTGTGAAATAAAATAATCAGGAAAATTGCAGTTTTAAAAAGATCCTGATGAAGACTTCCGCTGTTAAATAAATACCACGGGATTTTCTGTCCCGCGGCTCCTGAAACGGGTCAAACCGGGTCGGGGGCCGTGACAGAAAAAGGTGGTATCAGAGCCACTGATTTAAGCCAATTAAGTATTTAGAAAATACTTAATTTTACTAATTGCCATTTTGTGATTATGTGTTTTATTATTTGAATATTTGTATACAGTATGGGTAAGCAAAAGCTTTCAAACATCTATCTTAAATTAGATAGGTCATCAAACGAGAAGGGAAGTTCATCTCAAACAAATTCCTCAAAATTCTATGCAATTCCTGAAGAAGGAATATTTGTCCGAAAGGCACAATATGAGGAACTACTTTCTCCTAATAAAAGAAGTTTAATTATTAGGAAAAGTCAGGAGATTTGTGGGATGGAGGCGTGTGCGTAGGAGGAAACCCACCACAAGAAAGATTTCCAAAATAGAAAATCCCTTAGGCAAAGGGAAGGGGATTAAAGTCGGGGAAGATTCTAGGCAAATGGAAATACAGTTTGGGGAATATTCTAGGCAAATGGAAATGGAGTATGGAGAAGGTTCTAGACAAACCAAGAGGGAAATTGGAGAAAGCTCTAAGCAAACCCAGGAAATGACATTGCAGGAGGAGCTAGATTTTATATTGGCAAGCTGTGATACTATTAATCCTGTCAATAAAATTTTTGTTTACTCATCCTATTGAAACTCAACTTCCAATGAATTTGGAACCAGCAATTCCAGAACCTATAATCCACACCCAACCTCTAGGAATGGACGAGTGGTGGACAAATGATTGGCAGTTCCAAAACCTGCTCAACAGTCCTTATTCCTTTCTCCCTCAATTCGACCCAGAACCTATACCTAACCCACCGATGAGCAATGAGAATTTAGCTGAACTCCGCCACTTTGGCGAGGAGTTAGTGGATGCAGGAAATAGGATCAGGGAAGTAGGAGAACAGATCTCCTGGAAATACGACGAGAGGGAACGTCGTTACTAAAATACCAACTGATGAAGGATAGTGGGTTTGTTAAAACTGTGGTTGTATAATAAAATACTAAAATATAATCTTGTGAAATAACTACAAATAAAACTTTGTAAGATATGGTGTGTAGTGACGCATATTATAATATATACAATGGGAATCGAGAAATCGATAGTTTTGGCTATATGTGTTATGAAATTTGTATGATTGTTTTGTGTATAATTGTTATTTATTCGCTACTAATATATTATATATATATATATTAATTATCAGATGGAAAATGCTAATAACGAACCAGTTAATGAGGTTAATCAATCTGAGCAACATCCGGAGGATCAATTTCTAAATAGGCAAGATATCGAAAATATCGTTGCTCAAGGAATAGCCAATGCTATTCCAGCAATAGTTGCTGTTGTTAGAAATCCAATTGAACCTCAACAAATCATTCCTAGCAAACGTATTTCTGAAGATAACTTCAGTAATAGCGTAAACGGAGGCGGTAATCATACTAATCACAATAATAATCCACGGCAGAATCCGCTCCCTAAGAAAATGAAAGCTGCAACACCTGGTTGCACTTACAAAGAATTTCTTGCTTGTAAACCATCTGAGTTTGCAGGAAATGAAGGAGCGACTGCGATACTGCGTTGGTTAGAGAAAACCGATGCAGTAATTACAATAAGTAAATGTGCCAAGGACGATCAAGTCATGTACGCGTCAAATCTTTTTAAAGAAGGGGCGCTAGAATGGTGGAACACGGTGTTACAAGCAAAAGGAAGGATGATGGCGTACGCTATAAACTGGGAAGAATTTAAGAGTCTTGTAGAAAGAAAATTCTGTCCCGAATATGAAAAAGATCAAATGACGAATTAGTTCCTAAATCATCGAATGACGGATGTAGATTGTCGTGGCTATACTTCGACATTCTTTGAATATGCTAGAGTGGTACCAACACTGGCTTTGCCAGAACCAGTACTCATTTCTCGTTATATTTGGGGATTGATTGGTGAAATTCGCAATATCGTTAAAGCTCCGAGACCTCGTACTATTGACGATGCAGTGGAATTAGCCAACACCCTAACTGATGAACTGGTGTGCACAAGAGATGATAACAGGAAAAAGGAACTGGCTCAGAAAATTACCCAAGGATTTCGTACGGGTAATAATAACAGCTTCAAGAGAAGAGGAACAGGGCAATCCTCAAATCCACGGTTCAATAAAAAATTGCAGAAAGAAACATTATGGAAGATGTAACCTGCAACTTTTGCAAAGCCATAGGACATCGTGAAGAAGACTGCAGAAGGAAAACAAGGATCTGCTATAACTGTGGAGAAGCTGGGCATTTCAAAACAGAGTGTCCTAAAGTGGTTAAACCAGCAGACAATAAAGCCAAGCCAGCCGACGGAGCTACTAAGAAAAATGTTCAAGCTTTTCAGTTAACTACTCAGGAAGCCAAACTTATTCCAGATGTGATAGCTAGTACGTTCTTAGTTCACAATGTATATGCAAAAGTATTATTTGACTCTGGTGCAAACCAAAGCTTTATCAATACTTCATTCTGCCAAGCTCTTAAATTACCCTTAACCAACCTTAGGCAGATTTTTACAGTCGAAACGGCAGACGGAAATTCTGTTAGCATAGATAAAGTTTTGAAAAAGGAAAATATAGAACTCTCAGGTCATAAATTCTTTGCAAACCTGTTACCTATGAAATTAGCCGAATTTGATGTTATGTTAGGAATTGATTGGTTAGTAGCCAACCATGCTCGAATCCTTTGTGACCAAAACTCCATAGAAATTCGTGCACCTACCGGAGAAGTAATCATGATTACAGGAGATAAACCACGTAAACCCATGAAGTTCATATCAGTAATGAAAGTTGCTAATTATGAACGAAAGCAAGGAATAGTGTATATGATTTTAGTAATCATTAGCACTAAGAATAAGGAACTTAAGGATATTCCTGTAGTCTCAGAATACCCAGATGTATTTCCAGAAGAGTTACCAGGATTACCACCAGATAGGGAGGTAGAATTTAGAATTCATCTAATTCCTGGAACTATACCGATAGCCAAGGCACCTTATTGGTTAGCACCCACAGAACTGTTAGAACTGAAAAAGAAATTAGATGAATTACTAAGTAAAGGTTTCATACAACCTAGTTCATCCCCGTGGGGAGCACCAGTGTTGTTTGTAAAGAAAAAGGATGGTTCAATGAGAATGTGTATCGATTATAGAGAATTGAATAAGGTTACAATTAAGAATCGATACCCATTACCTAGGATTGATGATCTATTCGATCAACTTCAAGGAGCTAGATATTTTTCTAAGATTGACTTACGCTCCGGATACCATCAATTGAAGGTACAAGAAGAAGACATACCTAAAACTGCTTTTAGAACTAGGTATGGTCATTATGAGTTTACAGTCATGCCCTTCGGACTAACAAATGCACCTGCTGCATTTATGGACATGATGAATAGAATCTGTAAACCGCACTTGGATAAATTTCTAATTGTCTTCATAGACGATATACTTATTTATTCCAAAAATCAGGGCGAACATTGTCAGCACCTGCATGCACTCTTAACTTTGTTAAGAAAAGAAAAGCTTTATGCCAAATTCTCGAAGTGTGAATTTTGGTTGCAAGAAGTGCAATTCTTAGGTCACATGGTGAATCACGAAGGCATTCATGTAGATCCTGCTAAGATAGATGCAATTACTAAATGGAAGGTTCCGCAATCCGCAATGGAAATTAGAAGTTTTATAGGTTTAGCTGGATACTATAAACGGTTTATTAAGGATTTTTCCAAGATAGCTGTACCACTAACTAAGCTAACCTGTAAAGCAGTTAAGTTTGAATGGGGACCTAAACAAGAATAAGCTTTTAGGATTCTAAAGCAAAAGTTAACAAATGCTCCAATTCTAGCCTTACCAGAAGGGACTGAATATTTTGAAGTTTACTGTGATGCTTCAAAACTAGGATTTGGATGTGTGTTGATGCAACGCAAGAAGGTAATTGTGTATGCTTCAAGACAATTGAAAAAGCACGAGGAGAACTATACAACTCATGATTTAGAATTAGGAGCTGTAATTTTTGCCCTTAAGATCTGGAGACATTATTTATACGGAAGTAAATTTACTGTCTATACGGATCACAAAAGTTTAAGGTACATATTTGGGCAAAAAGAGTTAAACATGAGACAACGGAGATGGATGGAAATCCTAAGTGACTACGACTGTGATATTCAGTATCACGAAGGAAAGGCAAATGTAGTTGCAGATGCCTTAAGTCGTAAATATCATGAAAAGCAAAAGCGAGTTCGTGCTCTTAGATTAAATCTACAATTAGATTTAATGGAACAATTGAAGAATGTTCAAGAAACAGCAATCAAGAATGATGCTGAAGGAATGAAGGGACGAATAAAATGTAGGATCGTGTCTCGACCTGAACGAGTCGTTCAGAAGAGCTCTCGTACGTTTCAGAGGCGGAAACTAAGAAACGTATGTGAAAACAGCTTGAAATACACTTTAAATCTCTTGTATATTCAAGTAACAATGTTTACAATCAGAGAATAAATCGGCAGCACCTCGGTATCAAATCTGGAATCGTTACAAATGATGAAAGTTTGAAGGGTATTTATAGGAGAAGGACCCTCCTGTTTGAAAATGACATACCACCTTTCAAACAGTCACGACACTTTCAAACTAGACCCTGACACTTTCAAACTAGACCCTGACACTTTTAAACTAGACACTGACACTTTCAAACTTTTGTCTTCAAACTTTCAGGCACTCTTCAAACTTTCAGTCTGAGACTCGATATAAGACGAAGACGACAGATGTATGCACCAACAGACTCCCCCTCAGATGTTGACGAGTCTTAAGTGTCGAGTCTACTTATCTTCAGTCTTTATCAGTCCTCTTGATCTCTTTGAAGTATTTGACGTTGTAAGTATCTTCAAATCTCTCTCTTTCTCTTTTATTCTTCAGGATCAGCAGCTGGCTCTAGCAACTTTAAACTCTTTTTCTCTAACAGACTCCCCCTCAAGATGTGCTGGGATCTTAGTCTGGCTTTCACAGGTTCAGGTATCGCAACCTGATTTACCTGCATATTCTCTACCTAAAAGTAAGTTTCATAAAAAATAAGATATAACAAATTTAGAAACTTTGCTAATCACTTGAAGACACAACGCTGAATTCATCATTTTCAGTATCAAACAAAATGATTTATCATGTCAATTTCTGATGACCCACTTGAATGAATATCATTTTCATTTCAAACATCTTCAAACAAACTTTCCCAAACCTGTTCGTCATGTATAGCTCTCGGAATTTTGAAAATCAGCTTTTCAACATCAGTCGTCTAAAATCTTTTTGAATTTTTCAAAATTTATGCTAAAACACACCGAAAATCTTTTTGGATTTTTAATATAATAGAAACGAAATGCAGTAAAGAAATATTTACATACAATATATTTGTGAGTTTGCATAAGAGGATCATATCAGTTTTTGAGACAAATCACCAACACCGTTAAGCTTGATTTCATTTTAAGTTCTAAACGATTCACCTAGATTGTCAGTATACTGGTCCACTTAAATTTTCACACAAAGTTCAACTGTTTCGAGATACAAGATTAATGTCTTAAGAACTTAAACTTATTCGCGTGTCCCACCTCAGAATATACTCCTGTATTCAGATCCCAATATTCAGTCTTACAGGTAATTATAACACCAATGATATCTGTAAGGGGTTAATAATTTATGAAGAATCATGAGAGCTCAGGTCAGAACTACCGTTCAGCAGAGAGATCATGACTCAACTTTTAGGTGTGTCCCCTTTAGAGGATCTTTTTTACAACAGCATTGCTAAGCAATTTTATTGTCTTATCATATATGCTGAGGGTGATGCTATGTTTCAAGCATTGCGGAAAGTATTATTCGAGGACTAGGTCAGAACTTCCATTCAGCAGAAGTCCAGGAATAATACCCCAGATATCACTGAGTATAAAGACCTAGTATATCAGAAAAAGGAATCTTTCAAACGAGATTTCGGGGGTTACCCATATATCCGAGAGATGTTACCCACGAATTAAGCAAGTTTGAATTTTAGGTTTATATCTCGTCACAATCTACTAAATGTGCAAAAACCTACTCACACATCCACAGTGAGATCGTTTATCACTTTTGACTTTCCAATTCTTTAGCATGTTGTGATAGTCCACTGATGTACTATCATTTCCTCTTTTATACACCAAACTCATTTTTCATTTTTTACTGTTTTTGTCTTTTTGCCAGTAGGTTTTATCATGTTTTTGTCTTTTTCAAATTTTCAAATGTTTTTGGATTTTCTGAAAATTTTTACTCCCCCTAAAATGCAAACATATTTTAGGAAATTTGAAAACAAACTATACAAGAAACTAACAACTGCTGTGAATTGCTTCAATTCGCCATCAACTTGGCATAAACAATCAGAACTCCCCCTTACAACAAACTATTTTCCCATTGTGATTTCAAAACACTTAAGTTTGTTTTAATCAAATGGTTTTTCCAGAAAATTAGTTTTGTTGATTTTACCACTTGTAAAGTTAGGGGTTCATCATGTTGTTTTTCCAAATAATCATTTGTAAGTATGGTCCAATCAAGTTCAACTTAATGACCTTGATTAACCATTTGTCAATGAAACCTCTTTCAATCACTTACAGATTCATTTCACCAACCATAACCACTTGTAAATAAAAATATAACAATTTAAATATACCACCTGTAGATTTACCAACTGTACCACATGTAGAATCATTTGCTAAGAAAGATGCTGATTCCTGCTCCACTCTTACCAACGTGGGAGCTCCGGCAAGTCAGGAATTTATGGTGAAAAAGCTGTCACCCAAGCCTGACCAGCCTTGGGTGATTTTGGTGGCAAACATCTGTCCCACCAACATTTTGATTTGTAAAAATCTTTTGCAGTTTTAACCTTCCCATCAACCATCTTCCCGAAAATATGTTTGACTTTTCCATTGAAAGCCTTCTCAACATCAAATTCTCCCTTATCAGCGAAGAATTGATTTGAGATCTCTACCTTTCCCACTTTCTTCATCAAATTTTCCTTTGACAATGGAGGAAAATTCTCATCGTTCAACTCAGGAACGGAATTCACAATCTTTTTCTCAACAGACGACTCCTCTGATTTTATGGAATCAGATTCATTGTCAGAATTACCCTCAGATTTAACCACCCACTTTTGTTTACTCAAATCACCTCTTCTTTTGTAAAAACGTTTTGAACTTTCTCCTTCCTCAGAAGTAGAATTTTCAAACTTTTTAACATGTTTTACAGGTTGTTCTTTCTTATCAACACAAGTCTTTCTCAAAACAGATTTAGAAGAAACTCCCTGTTTTTGGTAGTTGGTCTTGGGGCAATTCCAAGCTATGTGTCCAACTTCCTGGCATTTGAAACAGGTTCTTCTGTCAACTCTTTCAGCAAACCTTCTCACATTCTTCTTCACTTCAGCAAGAAACTCTTTATTCGACTGCTTCCAGAACGGTTTCTTCTGTTCATCCTCTGAACTTCCTCCTGAAACAAATTTTGTTTTTGGTTTATAAGTTTTCTGATTTTTATAATTTTCTGGAGAAATAAAACCCAGACCTTGTTTTTTGAAATTACGGTTGTGGTTTGGTTTCTTTTGATAACGTGAACCATAACCGTAACCCTTTTTCTTGTTCAATCTCTGTTGAACTCTTGAAGTGTATTTTTTAGGTTTTTCAGCAAGATTTAAATCTTTTATTTCAGAAATATTAATTTCTGTTAGTTTGAAAACCTGTTTGATCCTTTCAGTTTTGACACTTCTTATTGGAAATTCCTCATCAGAATATAATTTGTCTGAATCAAACAAAGTATAAGCCACTTTGATTGACCCATCATTCAAATTAGATTTTGATAACAGGAATTCTCTATTGTAAACCCTGTTAACCGGTGAACTCGGACTCTTTTCTGACGAACTCGGACTCTTTTCTGATGAACTTGAACTCTCAGTTTTAGACTCCGACTTTGTCTCTTCATCCGTATCCAACACCTGATCGACAACTTTCTTTATTAACTCAGACTCAAGATCAGTGTCAGACGCTGTGAATGTAACATCAATATTGTCTGGTAATTCATCAATGATTTCAGACTTTAACTTGATGTTGACTGCCTTTTTAGACGCTCCTCGTTAGGATTCCTTGGAGAATAAGTTTCATGGATCGGGGGCGGACATCTGTTATACTTGACACTGGGTTTCTTACCAGTATCAGTATCTTCAATCTTTTTATCCATGAATGCTTCCAGACCTGCAACAGTAGGATAAACACGATCAATCAAATAATCACAAGTAGTGTAACTCAACAGTAATCGTTTAATCCTTTCACTTTCAATCTTCTCAAGCTCTAACTCCTTCTTTAGCTGAGCACAATCTTCAATATAATCATTGATTACACTCTGCTTCGTCATTAATGTTGCACTCATCTTTTCCATTGCTTTTTCAATCTCTATATTCGTCCTTTTCTGACGATCAACTGTATTGTTCAACACATCATAAGACTCCTTGACATACTTCACATCACACAGTAAATCTTCTTTTATCTTCTCTAAATCAGCAATCTTCTCATCTTTCTCCTCACAAACTTTGCAAGATTCTGAACATTTTGAACACGGTTTTTCAACTTCAACCAATTTTTCAACTATCTTTTCAACCTCGACAATCTTTTCAACTTCAACGACTTTTTCAACTTCCACAACCTTTTCTACTTTAACTTCTGCTTTCTCCATTTCTACTTTTGCTTCCAACTCATGTTCTTCAATTTTCTTAATAAACTGTGCCAGATTCATATTCTCAGATTTCCTCATATGTTTTACAATCAACAGATAAGTTCCCCATTTCTGCTGTGGTAAT
Source organism: Helianthus tuberosus (assembly GCA_030545235.1). Lineage (NCBI taxonomy): Eukaryota > Viridiplantae > Streptophyta > Magnoliopsida > Asterales > Asteraceae > Helianthus > Helianthus tuberosus. Next base: position 132,698,862 of record CM060429.1, on the reverse strand, counting down.
GCATCAGCAAGTTTATCAATCCATTCATCATTATCTTTCTTAATTTTCAATCTTTCCATTTCCACGACTAAATGACAATATCTATCAATGGTCATTTTTGTTGTTTCATGGTCAAAAGCTACAAACTTGTCAAAAGACTTCTTCAGTAACTCCTTTTCCATGTTTCGATTTCCCAAAATTCACAAACTAGGACTTTCAAATGAACTGGAATCAAATCTCAAGTGAACTGGTAATTGATTGAACCAAGACTTTTTAGAACAAAAACAACTATCCAATTGAATCAGGTGATTGGGTTGATCAATATTTGCGAATTGATATGATTGGGCCGAGAACTTTTGCTTTAAATGTTGATTTGGGCCGGTGACATGTAGTGGGCTGCTATCTTTAATCACATGTGTCTGACGACAATTATCACAAAAACCAAACAATTATAGAATAGACAAAAACTCGTGGGCTTTTAATGACTGGGCTGACAACACACTAAATGATATTACCAAACTTGTGTGAATTAGAATCACTTAGTGCGAACTGAGATCTATAAACTTCACATGCATACTGACAAAATTCACATGTACCATCAATTGAAATGGTCGACAAACTTTTAACTTCTAAATTCTGATTGGACCGTAAACATTTACAAATATCCGACAAACATCACAATATCAATTGTCTCGATTGCCACACTTAAATCGAATATTGAAAACACAATTAATTCAATCACATGTAGATTTTAATGAACCGATATATTTCACATGCTCACAAAAACTGATATATTCACATGTATCCTGACAACCTCGTTTTACGTATCACACATCACGAAGAAATTCACATGACCCGATGCACCTTTCAAACGGTGTTCATGTTTCAAACGGTCACGTCACCTACAAACAAACATATGCAATTTCAAACGGGAAGGGTCAGATTCAAACTGTCACGTCCAGTTTCAAACGGTAATGGTCAATTTCAAACGGCCAGTTACAAATTTCAAACAGGAAGGGTCAGATTCAAACAGGAATGACCTATGACATTAGCAATTTATCGAACACTTTCAAACGGTCAGGCAGTTTTCTATCAGTTTTAGATCGAATTTCAGTCTGAAACTTTTAAGGCTTTGTTAATTGTCAAATCCGAACACAGTGTGAAAATTTGAGCCGATTTTAACCGTAAAATTTTTAACTTTTTGAAAAAGAATGGTGTAGAAACAGAATTTCAAGCTGAAAATGGCAAGAACTCTTCCTCCTGAGCTCTGATACCACTTGTAGGATCGTGTCTCGACCTGAACGAGTCGTTCAGAAGAGCTCTCGTACGTTTCAGAGGCGGAAACTAAGAAACGTATGTGAAAACAGCTTGAAATACACTTTAAATCTCTTGTATATTCAATTAACAATGTTTACAATCAGAGAATAAACCGGCAGCACCTCGGTATCAAATCTGGAATCGTTACAAATGATGAAAGTTTGAAGGGTATTTATAGGAGAAGGACCCTCCTGTTTGAAAATGACATACCACCTTTCAAACAGTCACGACACTTTCAAACTAGACCCTGACACTTTCAAACTAGACACTGACACTTTCAAACTTTTGTCTTCAAACTTTCAGGCACTCTTCAAACTTTCAGACAGATGTATGCACCAACATAAAAGAATTAGAGCAAGGAACTGATGGAATTTGGAGATTCCACCAAAGAAGAATGTGGGTACCTAAGCAGGGAGAATTAAGAAATAAGATTTTAGAAGAAGCCCATAAATCCAGGTATACCATGCACCCTGGAAACAATAAAATGTACCAAGATTTACGAAATAACTTTTGGTGGATAGGAATGAAAAAGGACATAGCTCGATATGTTTCTAAGTGTCTTACTTGTTCACAAGTTAAGGCAGAACACCAGAAACCTTCAGGTCTACTACAACAATTAGAAATGCCTGTATGGAAATGGGAACTTATAACAATGGATTTTGTTACTAAGTTACCCAAAACCAGAAAAGGTAATGATGCGATTTGGGTAATTGTGGATCGATTAACCAAATCAGCTCACTTTCTACCTATGAAAGAAACCTTTAGCATGGAAAGATTGGCAAAGTTGTAAGTAGATGAAATAGTATCCTTACATGGAGTTCCACTCTCCATTGTATCAGATAGAGATAGTCGTTTCACTTCCCATTTTTGGACAATGGGAGCTCGACTAAATCTGAGTACTGCATATCATCCACAAACAGGCGGGCAAAGTGAAAGGACGATACAAACTCTAGAAGACATGCTCAGAGCATGTGTGATAGATTTTGGTGGAAATTGGGACGACCATTTACCTTTAATTGAATTCTCCTATAATAATAGTTATCATTCAAGTATTGAAACTGCCCCATTCGAGGCACTGTATGGAAGAAAGTGCAGAACTCCAGTTTGTTGGGCATAAATAGGAGAAAATCAATTGTCAGGTCCTGAAATAGTGCAAGAAACGACTGGCAAGATTACTCAAATCAAGGAAAGATTGAAGACGGCTCGAGATCGCCAGAAAATTTATGCGGATAATAGACGAAAGCCGTTGGAATTTCAAGTCGGAGATAAAGTACTTTTGAAAGTTTCTCCTTGGAAAGGAGTAGTTCGATTCGGTAAGAAAGGAAAGCTAAGTCCACAATACGTAGGACCATTTTCAGTGATCCAACGTATAGGACCAGTTGCTTATCGTTTACAACTACCAGAAGAATTAGCTGGAGTACATGATGTATTTCATGTATCCAATCTCAAGAAATGTCTGTCAGACGAATCTTTGGTAGTACCTCTCCAAGATATAGAGGTAAACGAAAAATTAAAGTTTATTGAGAAACCTCTTCAAATAGAAGACAGAAAGGTGAAATTTCTCAAACACAAACGGTTATTACTTGTCAAGGTCAAGTGGAATTCAAGGAGAGGACCTGAATACACTTGGGAGCTGGAATCAGAGATGAAGCGAAAGTATCCTCACTTATTCCAATGAATCTCGAGGACGAGATTCTAAATAAGGTGGGGAGAATGTAAGGACTCTCAAAATTGTCCTAAAAATAACCATAAATATAAACCCGGACCCCTGAAACCCTAAACCATGTTAAAAATCAAGAAAAATAAAAATTTGGGTCTCAGGCGGGCCGCGTAAGAGACAAGCTTGTCTTACGCGGGCCGCGTCAAACATGTGTTGACCGGATAAGTGTTCCGGATCCACGTAGTGACAACCTGGCTAACCTACTCGTGACTGGTCAAGCCTACTCGTAGACTGGGCGGCCACGCGGGCCGCGTAAGTGTTAACCTTAGGTTTACGCGGGCCGCGTGAACTGTAACACCCATTTTTTTTACATAAATAAATGTAAATATACGATATATATAAATACTACAACCCATTTATACCATAACTTCCAAAAGTAAGGTTTTAAAGTAACCACATTAGTCATCTACCAACTATTTTAAACGTCCATAAGTGGTCTAGCAATCAAGTTACATCATAACATTGTTTAAACTGAGTTAATTTATGCGGAAGCTTCAAAAGTTCGTGTTCGATTCTTCAAAAGTTTGCTTGATCGTCATCCGTAATTCTTGAATACCTAAACTGAAATGTTTACATAAAACATTAGTATTAGAATACTTAGATATAACACTTAATCGAAACTACAATCAAAGTGGATTCGATTAGTTATATTTATACAAAATTTAATAAAAAACAATTCAGGCTCTACCGTAACTTACGGTTCCTACCGTAAGTTACGGTAGTCACTTTAATACACTGGTCCACCGTAACTCAGAAGAATGTCACCGTAAGACTTTGGCCTCTACCGTAAGTTACGGTGGTACCGTAACTTACGGTAGTCTCTGCAATTGCAAGTTTTGACTGTTTTGTTTGTTTTGCCTACACCAATTTCTCAAATCTTTTATTTAACAAATCAACATACTAAATTCTAATGTTTTAATATGTTAATTATCGTTTGATAACAAAATACCAATCAATCATATTACGAAGCAATATCCATGCTTTATTTGATTATTCGACCCGTCCTAACTTTACTCATTTCACTATCATATAACTAGGAAGCTTATGGCACTTCATACCCAACATCCGGGGCTTGTCATCACCCGCATTTCTTTACCAATCTCATGGCTTAATGCTCTTGTGATTGTTATCGCCTTTTCAACTCTCCAAAACACTAGTACAATAATTTACACCATAAATCAACCCGTTTGGTTTGTCGAGTGAATTCCATTAATTCTTAGACTTACCAAAGGTTTTCAATTTCACTATTTCGACATCACACCTATTTCAACTATTTCTTTTGACCCGTTTGATTTGTCGAGTGAATTCCATCACTTCTTAGACTTACCAAACGCAACTATTTTCGCTATAACAACATTAGACATAATTACGACTAGGCTTATCTACGTAAGTGTAACGAGACGACAAGTCGCGTACCTTTAGAGCACACCCTTCAAACGCGTATCCGCTCCGGCTTGTCCGCTTGACGATCCGGATTCTTTGCCTAAAGAGTTCAATTCACAATCAACTTAGAACTCTTTTCATAATCATTAACGTATAATTCTCTATAATAATCAAATCTGCGTTTTCATCTGATTTTTAACATTTTAATCCCCACTTAGGCATTTTAACAAACACCTAGCGAGTCAGATTTTTACATCATAAAAACCAAGTTCATGACTTGTAATAATCATCTAAATCAACTTCAATTAGTCACATTTACACATGTTTTAACTTCCAAATTTCAAAAAGTACCTCATAAAACTCAGATTACACTAGAATAAGAATCATGATCTTAGTGTTTACCAAGTTTCTACAACTTATTAATCACCTACAATGGTGATTATGAACCCTACAAGTATCATGCAAGATTTTGACAAGAAATCATCTAGGGTTTATCCCTAAACATCATACTTTTTCTGAAATCACTTTCTATGATCAAATTACACTAGAATAATCATTCTAAACCCTAGTGTTCATCATTATCTTGTAAAACCCATAACCCACCTTCAATGTGTTCATGGAATTTCCTGAATTTGGACATGATTTCACATGTAGTTGTCTAGGTTTTACTTCTAGACACCATCTCATCACTAAGCTAACCAAATCACAAACATCATCTAATTTCAGATTTCCCAATTTCATGAGAATTTCAAACAGAGAATTAACACCAAATTTTACATACCTTGTAACCCCCTTGTGATGAGGATCACTAATCTATGTTCGGATTTTGATTTGGACTGAGTTTGATCCTTCAATTTAGAGATTTTATGCTGAACTAGGGTTTTGATGAACTTGGTCGCCCCCTGCTCTTGTCTGGTCGATCTCACACACGTATGTGTGTTTGAGATTTTTATTTTTTTCATGTTTTATTAAACTAAACTTTAGTTTAATCACTTTTGGTCCCTCTAATTTCCTTTAGTCCCCTTTTTGTCCTTTAACTACTCACTAGTCATTATCTAACTAGGTTAGTGTCACCCCTAGTTAATTTATTTTACTAATTTATTTACAATTAAATTGTAAATTTTATGAACTTATATTTTCGGGATGTTACAAGTCCATCCCCCTTAAAAGGGTTTCGTCCCCGAAACCGAAGTACGTACCAAATAATGTAGGGTAGAGACGTCGCATCTCTTCTTCAGACTCCCACGTAGAGTCTGAACCTTTCCTATGTTCCTACATGATCTTGACTTGATCAATTTGTTTGTTTCTCAATTGCTTCTAGCATTCTATCACCACATTTCTTATCCTACAATCTCCCACCACAACTGTATTTACGGTGGGTTTAATGTGGTGATCTATATAAACCAAATTTTACCTCTCGAATCATTATTTTACGGCAAAAAACTCAAATAGTGCCATTTGACTAATATAATACCTCTTTCAGCTTCTATACTTATTCTAAGTATTTACCTATCATAAAACTCGTTTCCAAACAACCATTGAAGGTTGTTTGTTCGAATTAGCTAACAAGGGCGTTTTGGTCCTTTTTAGTCTTTCAATTACGACAAGGTCTTTTGAGAGCATGTTTGACCCATAATTCTTCTTTTGTGTTATGATCTTGTTCGAAAAGTCATTATGCTTTTCGAAACGCCACAACCCTCTTTTAAAACATTCGGTTTACCCATTTAAGTAACCCATTGTCTATCTAAGACTTCATTTAATACTCATTGAACCTTACGTTCTAAATGTATAATTACTCTATTACACATACCTGGCTCGGGTCAATGTATTGACCTGTTTTAATACCTTGCTATAATATTCGCTAAATAATAGCGATGCAAATATCATTTCTACATTTATTCCTGAAATCATATAACTCGACAAGAATCATTAGTCGCTATTATCAAAAGGTGGTATCTTCACCCTTTGACCCGTTTGGTCTAAATGACCGATTATATTGGCGAGATGACATGTGTTTTCATCTCGACTATATGACTCGCTCCGATTTACATTGTGCGGTCGCTTTACTTATAATTCATTTCTTAACGCTTTTCGGCCTATTAAGGCTTACTTCATAAGTGTCTTTTAAAACCAATAGTTATGGTCGACACATGACCAATTTACCGTTTTACCCTTATTGTTTGTTTTGGTTTACCCTATAAGGTAACCATTCAAAAGTTCATTTTCCATTTGTCATAAAATGATCGAATTGCCGATTTAACTCTTTTTAAACCATCGACATGGTTTCTTGTCATGCTCGACTATCTTGTTCCGTACGTTTACACGCCGGAACATCATATCTCAATTATGTATTTATCTTATTCGTAACTAATACGATAAGAGAATATTCTAAAATATAATACTAGTGTAAGCTATACTTACTTGACGCTAGTTTTATATTAACAAGCGCTCTACCTAGGTCACAGTGTTATTTAGGCTACAACTCATTTTATTGCCTAAACTAATTGGTCACCATTTTATCTCATACCTCGTCATTCGGGTATGCAATATTGCCATCATCAGCCCTTTTGCGTGTTTATACTTCCATATCTAGTCATTTACACTATAACGTGATTACATTCATTATTACTTTTGTGTCCGTGATCACATCACGCCATGTTTAGTTTTTACCTTGACCTTAGTCTAAGGCTACACTCATTTTCTTTCGGATTATCTTTCCGACTCTATGACTTCTTATGTGTCCTTCGTGTCGGTTTATTTTACTCATGCCGTTATTTGGTTTATGCCTCTATTTCCTTTCAATCCGTTACCCGGGTTCTTGATCTTGATGTTTTTAACACTCCGTTTTCATTGGTTTGCATTTTCCCTTTCATACTCTTTTATGACCTATCCCATAGATTCAATAATATTTCATGCTTTCACTATCCAGGTTGCGCTTACTTGGGATATCAACCACTATACTTTATTCAACCCGCCCAACATTAAAGTAGTTGAACATAAATATCGAATTTTCTGTTTTTGCAAAATTTTATCGTTTTCTCAGTCATAACTCTTAATCCGAGTCTCTTAACTTTTAATTCGCGTTCTCGACTGTTGGTTATGCATTTATCTGAAAACATACCAATTAATTGAGTATTTTATCGATATTATTTTCATAGCAACCCTTCCGGCATTCCTTAAGACTTTGTTTCTCGATTTATTTGGTCGTATCAGCAAAATCCACCGCTTTTACCCAACCAAGTCTTTTATTCTTTCGCTCGTCTGGTTTGACTTGTTCGCGTGAGTTCCATCGCCTATGACAGTCAACTTTATCCTTATGCCTTGACATTCTAAATTGTCAATTCATATTTTTGTTTACTTGATTCTTATCCTTTCCCTTGGGCTCATTATCTTAATGTAATATACTCCCATTATCAGGCTTCTATTTACTTTTATTATCAAGCACTTTACTTAATTAATCCGTGCACCACCTTTCTTTTGTCAACGACCCTTAGGTCTGTTTCTTTTACAAATGTCCCGAAGGCCCATGTCTCAAGTCTTATTTGGTAAACTACTGTTATTGTTATTTAGCCTTTGGGGTTTACTCGTTCTTATTCTAACGCTTTCATAATGTTTGTCTTACTAATTCTTTTACATGTTCACCCTCATCAAGGTGATTATCGTTCTTCCTCAGGAGGAGTTTATTAGTAACATGTTACTTGGGTATCTACCCATACCCGAGCTTTTAAATCCAAATTTATTGGTATTTCATTATTTACAGCAACAAATATTACATATCATCCATTTAGTTTCTTTTTCGAGAATATTCTTATCTAAATCTTAATCTCTTAATTTCTGACTTTAACCCATTGTTACAATAACAAAATCAATTCATTTCATATTATTGTTTCATATTGTTGTATGGAATTTATCCACATCGTTTATTGACATAAACGATGTTTCTATATGTTTCATTTAGTTTTGGCTTAGTCTATAACCATGTCCTTGTCATCTTTACTATTGTAAACTCCCAGGGTTTGGGTGTTATTACACCCTTCCTATTATGACGCTTATCTTTCATTACGTTCTCGGGTTCGAGTGTGCGAGCACCCCTTCCCAAGGCAATATTTATCATGATTATTTTTACCTCGATGCTTAACGCACAGTTTCAGCACCTTTTATAAGCAATAGAACTTTTATTATTACCTCTTTCTATTTTTCATGGCCTTGGTAATTTCGTTAACACTAATGTAGAATGTCAAATAAATCGTTATAGAACAACGATTTGTTTGCACTCGTAATAATTAAAAATTCATGCTGAAATTTAATTTACAAGAGTATACCTGAAACGACATCAGGTTCAGCTTTAGCCTCCGTGGCTATTATATAAAACAACTTTGTCCTTGATTTCTGGGCATCAGACTTTGTGTCGGTTGTGCCCTTGGTTCCAAGCCTCTCTGGACATTTAGACTTTTTATGTCTTGGCTTACCACATGTGCCCTTGTGAATTTTTCCACAAAATCTACACTGATGTAACACACTTTTTGTAACTCCCTTCTTGGGAGCTTTATTAGATTTGGACTTCTTTACGGATCTTGGATTCATATCCAACCCCCTCCTTTCTTCTATTTCTTGTAGTATGTTGTCTTTCAATTCAGCCATCATATCATTCACCACCGGCACGATTGTGGTTTGTAATCTATCAATATACTGTGATAGACTATTTTCTAGAGCTTTTCCGACCTCCTCTGAAATCTTAGCTTTCATATGTTTAGTCAATTGAGATGTCGAATCATCTCCGGTTACTCCGGACATTTCTTTAACTGAAACATCCATCACGATTTATCAATAATTATTTAATTCATTTCCATCTTATTATACGGAAATTTATATCACTCTTACTCAATCATAATTAATGTATTATTCTTTTTCGGTTTGGTCAAGTATATATCTTGCCTTACCTTTCTTACTTAGTGTATTTTTCCCAGGTTCGAGCGTATTCATACACTCCTCCCTTCTTTCCGTCATCTTGAAATTGAAATGTTTACATCGATTATTAAACATCTCATTTATAACATAGCTTTGTTTGTTTCGGTTTAGCCAAGTTCGTAACTTGCTTTGACCGTTCTCTTTTAGTGCACTTTCCTGGTTTGAGTGTATTAACACGCTCTTCCCGTGCACATTTATTTCCATTTCTTTCACTTACATAGAATAAGATCTACTGAAATAAATAATTAATCCTTACCGGACGATCGATCAAGCTTGAACCGAACACTTTGTTGACAACCTTAAGCTCTGATACCAACTTGTAACACCCATTTTGTTTTACATAAATAAATGTAAATATACGATATATATAAATACTACAACCCATTTATACCATAACTTCCAAAAGTAAGGTTTTAAAGTAACCACATTAGTCATCTACCAACTATTTTAAACGTCCATAAGTTGTCTAGCAATCAAGTTACATCATAACATTGTTTAAACTGAGTTAATTTATGCGGAAGCTTCAAAAGTTCGTGTTCGGTTCTTCAAAAGTTTGCTTGATCATCATCCGTAATTCTTGAATACCTAAACTAAAATGTTTACATAAAACATTAGTATTAGAATACTTAGATATGTTGGGATTGAACCCTATCAGAGGAACAGATAATTAAAGCCAAAACTGGATCAAAGCAGTGGATCCAGAATAAGCAGATGTTTACATACAAGTCTCTCCCCTTGAAAGTGATTTCAACATCTGCTGACCTCCTATCTGCTGATCTTGCAAACTGCTGACCTACAACTGCTGCTCAAGTAAAGAACTGATGAAAGACTAAAGCCCTGCTGATTCAATCTACTGCCTTGAGTCAAGCACTGCTGATCCGGACAAGTACTGCTGGGTTCACAGCAGTGGAAGGTTGCAGCAGCTGATCTATAGTCTGTTTTGTAATGTAATGTAATAGCAGTAGTTAACATAGCAGTGTTTGTATAGATCAGAGGTTAGAGTTTGTTAGGAGGTTAGATGTCACTTTCATGGTGACGTCAGCTAAGATACTCAGTGGTTTGCTAGTGCCTATAAATAGTTCAGTACTTTGTACTGTTCTATTAGCTCTTTTGCATCATCGTCTTCTTTGCACGAACAAACAACTGAGCTCTGACTGAGGGGGAGTTTGCATTCATTCATCAATCATTGTAATCGTTATTGAAATAAATTCAATCTTCCGATTCATTGTGAAAAGATGTTTGATCAAAGTATTACTCTCGTTTGATTGTATGCAAAGTTTGTTTTCATCATAATTCCGCTGCACACTCATCCATTTTCATTTTAATTACAAACACAAAATACAATCAGAATCAAACTCAGATCCAACAATTGGTGTCAGAGCTTGGACAGTCAAATTTGATTTAACAATCATTTTGACGTAAATAGTTCAGCTCATAACAGTTGATACTGATCATTTGTTCGTTTGTTGAAAAACAGAGCAAGGATTAATCACCATTAAAGTTGATTTCTCAGTGTCTGTAAAACAACAAGAATGACGTCACAATCTCAGGATGATAAAAACAACATCGGCTCGCTTTTTAAACCACCTATGCTAAAAAGAAATGAGTACAACATCTGGCAGAGGAGGATGGGTCACATCCTCGCTCAACAAAGCACAGGTTGTTGGAGGTCTGTCGTCTTTGGTCCCCATGTTCCCACAGTGCCAAGCGCTGAAGATGCTAAAAAGTTCGTTCCAAAACCAGTTGAAAATTATACCGAAACCGACTATCAAAAGTTCGAACAAGATGCTAAAGCGTTTAGCATCATAGCATCAGCTGTCACACCCCGACCACGTAGAACATACAAAACGTGGCGGAAACGTCGGGGAGTGTTGTAACAGAATTAATTGTTTCAAATCCATGGCAATTAAAGTTTTGTTTTATTAATCAAACACGAGAGTTACATTGTTTTAAACAAGAAACAAAGAGTATATAACAAAAATTAACTAGTTCTTGTCTCGTTTTAAGTCACTAAGGCACAGGTCCGCCTAAGTATGTCTTGATAGATCCAATGCATCATCTCCTGAAAACACATGTGAAAATAGGTACGTCAGCATAAAAATGCCTGTGAGATACATAGGTTTTGTGAAAACAGAATTCATGACTTATGTTTGGGAAAATGTTTAGTCATGAACCTTGTAATTTGCTTTGTCTTGTAAATCATTTGAAAAACGATGAGATCAGATGATATGTATAAATAAGAGAATAATGTATGGTTAAATGAATAACCATGTAAAATGAGTTTGTATAAGATAAGTTGTTTGTAAATCAATGTCTTGTGAAAAGTATGTTATTTGTATAAAATGTTATATGTCTCAAACTGAAATGATTCAAATAACGCTACGATATGTAATACCATACAAACACTTATATATAGGAAGTACCAGCGGCGTATCCACCATGCTTGTATCATATTACACACGCCTCGTTACTTAAATCACTAACTCAAACCAAACCATCAAGATGTAATGTTTAACAACTGTAGAAATGTTTATGTATGATCAAATACGGTTCACACGGTTCACAGATACAAACGGTTCACAGATACAAACGGTTCACAGATACAAACGGTTCACATAGTCAAATGATTACAACGGTTCACATAGTCAAATAGTTATAAACGGTTCAAAATGTAATATAATGTGTTCACATGCTGGGTGAGCATATGCAACAGAAATGCAATGTAAAACAATGTACTAAGCATGCACACAATGGACATACATAGCATAAGTGTAATGTAAAACAATGTACTAAGCATGCACAGAATGAACATACATAGCATAAGTGTAATGTAAAACAATGTACTAATTATGAACTAAAAGGACATACATAGCATAAAATGTAATGTAAAACGATGTACTAAGTACGCACACAATGGGCATACATAGCATGAACACAATGAAATCATGTACTATAATGTACTAACGAACATAGCAGGAATATGATGTGAAAACATGGAAAGCATGAAAGTAACAAGTAGGCACATGTGTTCCACCCCAAAACATTTGGAAAACAGTAAAAGAGGGGTCTATGTACTCACTTGAGATTGCTTAGTAGTCCTTGAGTAACAACCAAACAATGCTAGAGATCGCTGATATCAAACGGCACCTAATATAGGTAACTATGTTAATAACCGGACCTAAATCGGATGATTGGATAGAATGAGAGTTCGTAAACCAAACGAGTATAGAGACTCGTGTCATATGGTTTAACAAAACCTTCATGCTAAATGAAACCTAACCTAAGCGTTTGTGACCCATTACGACCCGTTTAGGTAGCTTATGCTACTTTAACGCGTCGTTCGCGTAAAACGCGTTCGGAACGCCTAACTAGTCCTATGACAAGTAAAATATGCCTTAACATGTCTAATATGGTTGTCAAATCAGTTTAGATGACAAAAGTTATGTTACATATGTTTAAAATGAATTTTGGCATCAAAGGGGTATTTTGGTAATTTACCTAAGGCATATAAACTACCTATCATACAACTACTTAAACGAAGCGACCATAAGGTATAACCTCGGAAGGTTATTCCCTATATACTATGGTCACCTAATGTGTTTGGTCGGATCCTAATGATCGACCAAATGGGTCGGGTTCGAAGGTATAAGAGATTTATTAGATCGCTTACCCTACGACCCTATACAACGTGGTAATCAGTAGGCATAGTCCCAAGGGACTATAACCAACGTGATTACACTCACGTTGCGAAGTTCAAACGAACTTCGCATTGACCATAAACTGGTCAACGCAGAAAGTCAAACAAAGTTTGACTTTCAGACTCGAAAAGACTCGAAAAGCAATAAAAGAACGAAGGAATACTTACGAAGGGTCCCCGCAAGATTCGAACCCGATTCACTCTCAGGTAGGAAGCATATACTTCCACTTAGAGAGTGTAGAATCAGATTCAAATGTGAGGGAAATGGGTAAAACAAGGTGGGTATTTATAGATTTCGGTTCACCGTTAGGATCGTTTCTTGGAGAAGAGGGAATGATCTAGCCCGTACACTTGTCGGAATGTTGTGGTAACTGATTTTGGCCACCACAAGAGTTTAACAAGTGGCACTTGACCTTTGGGGAATGTTTAGGGGCAGATAACAGCAGCCAAAATCGATTTGCTGCATCTGGACACTGCTTGCGCACCGTAACAAATAAACCCTTACGGTGCGCAAGGGCCAAGTTTGGCAGATTTACAATTTTGGTCCCTGTTGTGCTATAAGGTCATTTCCGACGCGTTTAAGGCCCGTTAACCCCATTTCAAAGCTCTAAAATGAAGTTAAAGTATAGGGAACTTAAAATGTGCTCAAAAATATCTCGGATGTTGGTTCGTTTAGCCGTACGATTGCGTTGTTCGGTTAATTACGACGGAATGCGCATAAGCGCGAAAAACGATCCAAATGGCGTGACGAATGGATTTTTCTTATGCCAAACACTAAAATAAAATATTTTAGTGCTTATATAAATTTTTGGATCTCCGGATGTATTCAGAACGTAAGTTATGCGTAAAAGTGCAAACTTGTGCACTTTTTGACACTTTTAGTCCCTGAATGACCCAAAAGTTTATTTTAGCACACCGAACCCCTCAAAGCCTATTTCTAAGCTATGTAAAGGATATTTAAGGTGTGTTTAACTTATGGTCATGTTCCGGAATGTTCGTTACAATTCAAATTTGCATACTTTCACAGTTTGTCAAGTTTAGTCCCTGTAAGCGAATAAACTAGATTTTGCCATACCAGAGCCTTCAAAAACTTATTTCTAAGTTATGTAGAGGTTATTTAAGGTATGTTAAGTCCATGTCACTATTCCAGAGTGTTTGTTGCATTAAACTGGTTATATTTACGCATTAGTGCGCGTATAACCTTCCAGAAAGCGATTTAGAGCTTGAAATCGAACAAGAGTTGATATGTGCAAAAGATACACATATTTATACAAGTCCAAAGTATGAAATACAATATTTCATTGGTTTGGCATTTGTTTGATGGTTGAAGTGACACAGGTGTCACAGTCTCCCCTACTTTAGGAAATTTCGTCCCGAAATTTATTCGTAGGAGTCTATTTGTGGCTTTGTGTCAAATAACCACCAGAGATATGAAAGGCATAATCCTGACATTTCCTTAACGGACATTCTTCAGAACTGAAAATGAATGAAATGAGTCATTTTCCACAACGAGTATTCTTCAGAAGCGGAAATGAAGGAATAAACAACGGGGATTCATTTCCTCAACGGGCAATCTTCAGAAACGTAAAATGAATTTACGGAGTCATTTTCAACGGGTGCGTCATCAGAAATGGAAATGAAAAGGAGAAACAAACGGATATTCATTTCCTCAACGGACAAATCTTCAGAAACGAAAATGAACAAACGGAGTCATTTTCAACGGGTGCTTCATCAGAAATGGAAATGAAAAGGAGAAACAAACGGATATTCATTTCCTCAACGGACAAATCTTCAGAAACGAAAATGAACAAACGGAGTCATTTTCAACGGGTGCTTCATCAGAAATGGAAATGAAAAGGAGAAACAAACGGATATTCATTTCCTCAACGGACAAATCTTCAGAAACGAAAATGAACAAACGGAGTCATTTTCAACGGGTGCTTCCTCAGAAATGGAAATGAAAAGGATAGACAAACGGATATTCATTTCCTCAACGGACAATCTTCAGAAACGAAAATGAACAAACGGAGTCATTTTCAACGGGTGCTTCCTCAGAAATGGAAATGAAAAGGATGGAAAAACGGATATTCATTTCCTCAACGGACAATCTTCAGAAATGAAAATAAACAAACGGAGTCATTTTCAACGGGTGCTTCCTCATAAATGGAAATGAATAGAGTTAACTTCTAGGCACATGACAAGGCTCGCCGTGGTTTCTGTGCACTAAATTCCATAATTATGTATGCATCCATAATTACGTAATTCCTTGCACAGTCCACACAGTTTGTCTTGTAATGTTCATAAGCACATAATCACATAGTTGTTTAACTTGGTTATTAATTTGTTATTAATTTGTTATCGATTGAGAACGGATATGGAAACCAGTCGATGGACTTCAATGTCCTCTGGGATCTATCTGAAGAGATAGGAAGATCTCCCAAAAATTCGATTTTGTTTTCAAAGAAGCGTAATAGTCGAATTATGGAACACAACAATTTTAGGATTCACGGAAATACCCTTAGGTACCCTATTAAGGATTTATAGTGGTACTTTGGGTATTCGTCCAGTGTTGTAACTTGCGCCTTGTACTTCGTTTCCTTAGAAGAAACGGGTACTTAGGAATTTCGTGGAAAATGCAAGAGATCATAAAGTGGAAGAAAGTTTGGGGGTAGTCTGTCCTTCAAGGAATACGGTTCCTTGATTGTCGGTATTGTAAGAGATATGTTGTTTATACATACAACCACATAAATACATTGTAATGTAAATAAAAGATTTATTCATAAACAATGATAACAACTGTTTCATGGACCTTGACAACAAAAGAAAATAATACATAAGGATTGATTATTTCTAAACAGCGTTGTCTTCCATTCGGTCAGATGCTCATCCCTGTGCTGGATTTGCATTAGCAAGTTTTGGGCAATTTCTTCGGAAATGACCCATCTCGCCACAGTTGAAGCAAGAACCTGGTAGAAAACGACCTTGAGCGGTATTGTTGCCAGCTTGGTTTGGTGCAGCTACAGCTGGGCAGACTCTTGCTGTATGGCCTATAAGCCCACAGGTTTGGCATTTGTGGCACTTTACATTGGCATGATGATGGAGGCTACATTGGTTGCACAAGGGTGCAGTTCCATTGTATGGCTTCCTAGCAGGGGGTTGAGTTGGTTGGTTGGGGACGGCTTGATCATTGTGAGTAACCATGGCGAAGTTCTGAGAAGCCTTTAGCTTCTTTGACTTTTTAGGGGATTCAATGTGTTCATCCATGGTCTTTGATTCCTCGATTGGGTTCGATTCCTCGACCGGTTTCTTGTCACCTTTTCGGAAAAGTTTACCTTTCCTGAGCTTTGATTCAGTCAAGGTTGCAGATAGCTCAATGGCCTGTCTAACTGTAGTAGGGTTGCTGCCAGTCACAATGTCTTGTATTGAGTCAGGGAGGCCATCAATGTACTTTTCTATTGCCTTATCCAAAGGCGTGACCATGTTTGGGCATAACAGACTCAATTCCTCATAACGGTCCGTGTAGGCTCGATGCTCACCGCTGTCTTGCTCAAGATTGTCGAATTCCCTTTCCAAGGCCCTGATCTCATGACGAGGACAGAATTCCTTCATCATAAGGGTCCTAAGTTCAGCCCATGTCTGTGCTAGAGCAACTTCTGCACCACGATCTCTCATAACCCCGTTCCACCACGTAAGGGCTCTCTTCTGGAACACACTCGAAGCAAACTCGACCTTGCGATTGTCAGGACACTGTACGTGGCGGAAAGTATTCTCAATGCTCTCGAACCATTGAAGAAGCCCAGTCGCTCCCTCAGAACCACTAAACTTGAGTGGTTTCGCTGAGTTAAAACTCTTGAAATTGCATGGACTATTGTTGTTGTTGTTGGCTTGATTCCATTGAGCAAAGAGGTTTGGGAATTGAGCAGCCATTTGTTGCGCAATGATTTCTGCCAATTCGGCAGTCGCTATCTGGCTTTCGCGTCGAGGAGGCATTCTAAAAGAGGAAACATGAAAGGAAACGAGTGAAAGAATTAGACGAAAAGAATGAGATGAAACAAATTTGATGAAAGCAAGGATAGTGGTCATTTGTTTGTTACCACCAGGTAAACAAACGACACACAGGGACTAATCAAAGTAAATGAGTCGAAAATAATGTATCGCGAAGACATGCTCGCCTATAAGTGAACACTCATCCCAAGAATTCCCAGGTAAGCACAATTGGTCTCGCGTCTGATGAGATGTATACGAAGTGCTTGCCTAGACAGAAAACCCAGAATACAGGCATTCACCCTTCCAGTTTGCACGTGTTCACATTATTTAAAACCCAGAACCTTGACGAGATTTTGAAAACTCAAAGGGGTTCAAAACCATATAACAGAGGGTTCAAAACCTTACAATAGAGGGTTCAAAACCTAGTAATCAATCATCCTAGAACAGATGATTAGTTTTCAAAGCGGTTTTGAAATTTATGTTCTTGTTGTGGTCGTCGCCTAAGGATAGGTGACGGTATTGTTTTATGACTAAACGCAAGTAAACTCGCGTTAGGGTCCTAAGAAGGTTATAGACTAGGTCAAAGCATTACTAATAACCTAATTCCCTATAACCATTGGCTCTGATACCATCTTTTCTGTCACACCCCGACCACGTAGAACATACAAAACGTGGCGGAAACGTCGGGGAGTGTTGTAACAGAATTAATTGTTTCAAATCCATGGCAATTAAAGTTTTGTTTTATTAATCAAACACGAGAGTTACATTGTTTTAAACAAGAAACAAAGAGTATATAACAAAAATTAACTAGTTCTTGTCTCGTTTTAAGTCACTAAGGCACAGGTCCGCCTAAGTATGTCTTGATAGATCCTATGCATCATCTCCTGAAAACACATGTGAAAATAGGTACGCCAACATAAAAATGCCTGTGAGATACATAGGTTTTGTGAAAACTGAATTCATGACTTATGTTTGGGAAAATGTTTTGTCATGAACCTTGTAATTTGCTTTGTCTTGTAAATCATTTGAAAAACGATGAGATCAGATGATATGTATAAATAAGAGAATAATGTATGGTTAAATGAATAACCATGTAAAATGAGTTTGTATAAGATAAGTTGTTTGTAAATCAATGTCTTGTGAAAAGTATGTTATTTGTATAAAATGTTATATGTCTCAAACTGAAATGATTCAAATAACGCTACGATATGTAATACCATACAAACACTTATATATAGGAAGTACTAGCGGCGTATCCACCATGCTTGTATCATATTACACACGCCTCGTTACTTAAATCACTAACTCAAACCAAACCATCAAGATGTAATGTTTAACAACTGTAGAAATGTTTATGTATGATCAAATACGGTTCACACGGTTCACAGATACAAACGGTTCACAGATACAAACGGTTCACATAGTCAAATGATTACAACGGTTCACATAGTCAAATAGTTATAAACGGTTCAAAATGTAATATAATGTGTTCACATGCTGGGTGAGCATATGCAACAGAAATGCAATGTAAAACAATGTACTAAGCATGCACACAATGGACATACATAGCATAAGTGTAATGTAAAACAATGTACTAAGCATGCACACAATGAACATACATAGCATAAGTGTAATGTAAAACAATGTACTAATTATGAACTAAAAGGACATACATAGCATAAAATGTAATGTAAAACGATGTACTAAGTACGCACACAATGGGCATACATAGCATGAACACAATGAAATCATGTACTATAATGTACTAACGAACATAGCAGGAATATGATGTGAAAACATGGAAAGCATGAAAGTAACAAGTAGGCACATGTGTTCCACTCCAAAACGTTTGGAAAACAGTAAAAGAGGGGTCTATGTACTCACTTGAGATTGCTTAGTAGTCCTTGAGTAACAACCAAACAATGCTAGAGATCGCGGATATCAAACGGCACCTAATATAGGTAACTATGTTAATAACCGGACCTAAATCGGATGATTGGATAGAATGAGGGTTCGTAAACCAAATGAGTATAGAGACTCGTGTCATATGGTTTAACAAAACCTTCATGCTAAATGAAACCTAACCTAAGCGTTTGTGACCCATTACGACCCGTTTAGGTAGCTTATGCTACTTTAACGCGTCGTTCGCGTAAAACGCGTTCGGAACGCCTAACTAGTCCTATGACAAGTAAAATATGCCTTAACATGTCTAATATGGTTGTCAAATCAGTTTAGATGACAAAAGTTATGTTACATATGTTTAAAACGAATTTTGGCATCAAAGGGGTATTTTGGTAATTTACCTAAGGCATATAAACTACCAATCATACAACTACTTAAACGAAGCGACCATAAGGTATAACCTCGGAAGGTTATTCCCGATATACTATGGTCACCTAATGTGTTTGGTCGGATCCTAATGATCGACCAAATGGGTCGGGTTCGAAGGTATAAGCGATTTATTAGATCGCTTACCCTACGACCCTATACAACGTGGTAATCAGTAGGCATAGTCCCATGGGACTATAACCAACGTGATTACACTCACGTTGCGAAGTTCAAACGAACTTCGCATTGACCATAAACTGGTCAACGCAGAAAGTCAAACAAAGTTTGACCTTCAGACTCGAAAAGCAATAAAAGAACGAAGGAATACTTACGAAGGGTCCCCGCAAGATTCGAACCCGATTCACTCTCAGGTAGGAAGCATATACTTCCACTTAGAGATTGTAGAATCAGATTCAAATGTGAGGGAAATGGGTAAAACAAGGTGGGTATTTATAGATTTCGGTTCACCGTTAGGATCGTTTCTTGGAGAAGAGGGAATGATCTAGCCCGTACACTTGTCGGAATGTTGTGGTAACTAATTTTGGCCACCACAAGAGTTTAACAAGTGGCACTTGACCTTTGGGGAATGTTTAGGGGCAGATAACAGCAGCCAAAATCGATTTGCTGCATCTGGACACTGCTTGCGCACCGTAACAAATAAACCCTTACGGTGCGCAAGGGCCAAGTTTGGCAGATTTACAATTTTGGTCCCTGTTGTGCTATAAGGTCATTTCCGACGCGTTTAAGGCCCGTTAACCCCATTTCAAAGCTCTAAAATGAGGTTAAAGTATAGGGAACTTAAAATGTGCTCAAAAAGATCTCGGATGTCGGTTCGTTTAGCCGTACGATTGCGTTGTTCGGTTAATTACGACGGAATGCGCATAAGCGCGAAAAACGATCCAAATGGCGTGACGAATGGATTTTTCTTATACCAAACACTAAAATAAAATATTTTAGTGCTTATATAAATTTTTGGATGTCCGGATGTATTCAGAACGTAAGTTATGCGTAAAAGTGCAAACTTGTGCACTTTTTGACACTTTTAGTCCCTGAATGACCCAAAAGTTTATTTTAGCACACCGAACCCCTCAAAGCCTATTTCTAAGCTATGTAAAGGATATTTAAGGTGTGTTTAACTTATGTTCATGTTCCGGAATGTTCGTTACGGTTCAAATTGGCATACTTTCGCAGTTTGTCAAGTTTAGTCCCTGTAAGCGAATAAACTAGATTTTGCCATACCAGAGCCTTCAAAAACTTATTTCTAAGTTATGTAGAGGTTATTTAAGGTATGTTAAGTCCATGTCACTATTCCGGAGTGTTTGTTGCATTAAACTGGTTATATTTACGCATTAGTTCGCGTATAACCTTCCAGAAAGCGATTTAGAGCTTGAAATCGAACAAGAGTTGATATGTGTAAAAGATACACATATTTATACAAGTCCAAAGTATGAAATACAATATTTCATTGGTTTGGCATTTGTTTGATGGTTGAAGTGACACAGGTGTCACATCAGCACTGCCCAATGAAATATATGCTGGACTGTTACACTGTAACAGTGCCAAAGAGTTATGGGACGCGCTTAAGGAACAGTTTGGGGGAACCGAAGAAGTCATAGAAAACAATAGGGAAATCCTGAACCAACAGTATGAAACATTTTGTCATGTTAGAGGTGAATCACTGACGCAACAATTTGAGCGTTTCAGTTGTCTCATCAGTGAACTGAGGCTTGTTAATACCACTTTTACAAACTCAACTCAAAATAGCAGGTTCCTCAGGTCACTGCCAGAAAAATGGGACACCATAGCTTTTGTCACCCGAAATTCACCTGAGTTCAAGGATATGACCTTGACCCAACTCCACGGTCGACTCCTGTCCTACGAAAGGGAGTTGAACCAGAAAAGGAAGTTACAAGAGTCAGGAAAAGTCGTTGATGATTATACATTCGGTAACACTGCTCTTCTGGGTCAAGAAGAATCTGGGAGCAGTGGTAAGGATCAGGGTTATGATCTCTTCATTGACATAACTGCTGGTGCAAATTTTAACAACCCTGATCCTCACTCTGCAAGTTATGCATTCACTGCAAACGAAAACCAGATGTCAGACAATCTAAGCTTTGAACTCAATGATCTATAGCATTTTGATCCCACTGACTTAGAGGAAATGGACATCCTGCACCAACTGGCTTTGCTAAGTGTTAGAACTAGCAAATTTTACAAAAGAACAGGGCGAAAATTCCCAGGTTTGCATGGGAATCTAAGGGTTGGGTTGGATAAATCGAAAATCAAGTGCTACAAGTGTAATAGGTTGGGACACTTCGCTAGGGAGTGTAGGAGTCAAACTACTGGTCCCATAATCACTCATCCTAGCTCAAATCCTAGACCTCAAAATCAAGGCACTGTGCACTATGCCCAATATGCCCCAGCAGCTCAAGTGAACACTGCTCACTTTGCTGCTGCCCCTGTGCCAGTGCACTATGTCCAAACTACTGTTCCACAGATCCAATATGTTCAAACCCCTGTCCCCCAGGCACAAGTGCAGCCTGCACCTCAAACCACTGCTCCAGCAGCAGTACAACCAGATCAACAAAGTTTTTTCACTCAAGGGTTTGTTGACTGGAGCAGTATGCCTGAAGACCTTAGTGATGAGAATTTTGCACTCTATGCTTCTAATGATTCTTCTCATAAAGAATTTTGTTTGATGGCATTAGAGTCAATACAGGAGGGGGTTGAAACTGAAGAGGAACAGCTGAGTATTGAAACAGTGGATGAGGTGACTGAAGCAGTGGTTACTGCTGTGGCTGGTGAACTATTGTTGGGAGAAAGTTCAGGTACCCTGATTGAACCACTGACAGACCCATGGTCCGAAGAGAACAAGGAAGAAAAGAAAGAAGAAAAAGCAGGTGAAAAAGAAGAAAGAGCTGAAGATGAAGAAAATCCTCAATGTGATTGTGCAATGATGGCTGCTGCCAAGGTATCACCTCAAGTTCTTGAAAAACTGTGTTCTGACAATTGCATTATTGCTTTTGCTAACATCAAAGAGGTGAACGAAAACCTTCGGGATAAAATCTTAACTGATGAAGTCAAATTTGAAAGATCTCTAAAAGAACTTAAAAACAAATTGGCTGAAAAAGAGAAAGAGATTAGCAGCATGAAAGAAGAGCAGAGCATAACCAAAACCCAACTCCAGACTATGGTAAAAAAATACCAAGTTTGCAAAAGGAGTTAGAGTCCACCCAGATCACATGTGAGAGATGGGTGGAATCATGCAAACGGTATGAGGTTATGCTTGAAAAACAGATAAAAAGCAATGTGAAATTTGGGGTTGATTATAGAAAACATGATGATGAAAACACTGCTTTTGGAAAATCTGTTCAAACCACTGATGTAATCACTGAGTTCATCCCCACAAACAAGAATGGCCAAGAAGTGAAAATCACTGACAAACTTGGTAACAAAATCACACTTGACAGACCAATGGGATCCTCTACTTTTGAGGAGCTTGAAGATTATCAGTTTAAACCAAAATGGTCTGATGAGTGTGATATTCTTGAAAATTTCAAGCCAATGGACTTTACATCAACTGATGGTGTTAAAGCTCCAAAAGCTAAAGTCATACCTCTCAAGGACATCCCAGCAGTGGTTAAAACCTCTGCTGCAAAGGAGTCTGAAAAGAGAAAGAAGAAAGAAAAAATTGATAACTTGTTTTGTGAATTTTGTGAGAAAAGGAATCATCTAACAAAAGACTGTTTCCACTTAAAAGCTTATGATTTAAACAGAACAAGTGTCATTGTTTCAGCTGAAAGTTGCATTGTTTGTGGTAAAACAAACCACAAAACTCAAGCATGTGTGTATCTCAAAAACTTTGATGTGAAAAAGAATGAGTACATTGCTAAAACATCCTTGAGTCCATCATCATCATCATCATCTGTCAAATTCACCAAGAAACAACCACTGTTTGTGCCAGTTCAAACAGCTGTCACAAAACAGCTGAACCAAACATCTGTCAAAAGAGATGTTCAGGTTACTGATGCACCCCCTGCCAATCAGTTCAGAAAAGGCAAAGAAAAACAGTGTTACCAAAGGATTCCACACGTTTATGAGGCCTACAAAAGGCCCTCTAAACCCAGAGTGAACAGGCATCCTTTTGGTTACCAGCAGGTGATTGGTCAGGACCCACAACAGTGGTTAGAGAAGAACTGTACTAAAACAGTTCAAACCCCTGACCTAACCACTGTCCATCATTCTGCATATATCCCAGACACTGTTGAGACCCCATCCAAAGCCCTGCTGGCTTTGGAGACCCTAATGAACTAATCCTTTTACTTCATGTGCAGGGAGCTTCTGCATGCTTTGATAGTCTTTGGTATGTAGATAGTGGAGGCTCTAGGAACATGACAGGATGTAAAGCCCTCCTCAAAGACTTTAAAATCTATGGAGGGGGTGATATATCCTTTGGGAATAATAGTAAAGGGAAAGTTCTGGGGTCTGGTACAGTGCAATCTGGAAATGTAAAATTTGAAAATGTCAATCTGATAGACAATCTAAAATTCAACCTTCTGAGTGTGTCCCAAATGAGTGACAAGGGATTTGGGTCATTCTTCACAAAAGACTGTTGTAGGATTGTTGGACCAGAAATGGTCAAAAAGATTGAAGCAATAATAAAAACTGGTCAAACAAAACTTGTTGCTCAAAGAAGTGGCAATGTTTATGTTGTTGATATGTCAAAAGAGTGTCCCAGAGCTGATGCTTGTCTGTTCTCAGCTGCCTCTAACAAAGAGACAGAACTTTGGCACAGAAGGCTGGGGCACACAAATCTTAAGACAATCACTGAAATTTCAAAAAATTGTTTGGTGAGAGGCCTACCACAAAAATTGTTTTCATGTCCTGAACATTGCATTTCCTGTTTAAAAGGAAAACCGCATAAAAGTTCTTATAAGTCCATTGAAGAGTCCAAAACAACCCAGTGTTTGCAGATGCTACACATGGATTTGTTTGGCCCAGTTCAAGTCATGAGCCTCAAGAAGAAAAGATATTGTTTGGTTATTGTTGATGACTTTTCTAGGTTTACATGGACTTTCTTTTTACACTCAAAAGATGAGACTGCAGGCATTTTGCAAGACTTTGTGACACAGGTTAAAAAGCAATTTGACCTTTCAGTGAAAAGCTTCAGGAGTGACAATGGCACAGAATTTAAAAATAAGGAGTTGGATGCCTTCTGTGTGAAGAAAGGGATTGTAAGGCAGTACAGCATCCCTAGAACACCAGAGCAAAATGGGGTTGTTGAAAGAAAGAACAGAACTTTGATTGAGGCTGCCAGAACTATGCTTGCAGATTCAGGTTTGCCATTAACTTTCTGGGCAGAGGCAGTAAACACTGCTTGCTATGTCCAGAACAGAGTTTTAATAAACCCCAGGCACAAAAAGACTGCTTATGAAATTCTGTATAAAATCAAACCATTGATCTCATATTTCAAGGTGTTTGGCTGCCCATGCTTTATTTTGAACTTAAAAGATTCCATTTCAAAATTTGCAGCCAAAATTGATTGTGGTTATCATCTGGGATACTCAACCACTGCCAAGGCCTACAAAGTGTTCAATACACGGACCAAGGAAGTGAAGGAGACTTTGAATGTTAAGTTCAATGAACTTTCATCAATGAAAATCCTAGCAAACCCTGCAGATCTGTTTGATCTTGAAAATTTTACTTTTGAAAATACTGCTGTCAAGACTAACAGTGCAGGTCCATCAGAGGATACAACACCAGACTATGGGTATGAAATCATCATCCCTCAAAGGTCTGCCACAAAGGGAAAAGCACCAGCTGTTCAAAACAGTTGTCAAAGCTCAACCACTGCTACCTCAACAGTTGTTGACCAAAGTAGCCCATCCACCACTGCTTCCACATCCTCAAACACTGCTGAAAAAAGTCCTCAAACAGTGGATAAAAGTCAGCAGTTGTCCACTTCATTACCTCCTATTCCACCACCTTTTGAAGCCACTGCTGGGTCATCAAAGTCATCAGCAGTGGTTAGCTCAGATGATACACATTTGCAGCCTTCACCAACAAATGCCATCATACCATACCAAGGAGATTTAATCTTCTTGAGATCTCATCCACCTGATCAAATCATTGGCAACATAAATGAAGGGGTGCTCATGAGAAGCCAAACCCTAAACATTTGTCTTTTTGCTGGTTTTCTATCACTCCATCAGCCAGTCAAGTACCAAGAGGCACTGAAAGACAACAGCTGGGTAGAAGCCATGCAAGAGGAGCTCCAACAGTTTAAAAGACAACAAGTATGGGAGCTTGTACCACTGCCAGAAGAGGTTAGTCCCATTGGCACAAAGTGGGTCTTTAAGAACAAAACTGATGAAAGGGGTATTGTTGTCAAGAATAAAGCCAGGCATGTGGTTCAAGGTTACAGACAGGAAGAGGGGATTGATTATGATGAAACATTTGCCCCTGTTGCAAGATTGGAAGCCATTAGACTGTTCCTGGCCTTTGTTGTCAACCACAATATGAAGGTGTTTCAAATGGATATCAAAAGTGCTTTCCTCTATGGTACAATTCAAGAAGAGGTGTATGTTTGTCAACCTCCAGGTTTTGAGGATCCATTTTATCCAGATCATGTCTACAGGCTGAACAAAGCCCTGTATGGCCTGAAACAAGCACCAAGGGCCTGGTATGAAACTCTTTCCAACTTCCTACTCTCAAATGGTTTCAAAAGAGGTACCATTGATAAAACACTGTTTCTAAAATGGAGAGGGAAGGATTTAATGATTGTCCAAATTTATGTGGATGACATTATTTTTGGAAGCACATGTAACACAATGTGTGAAGAGTTTAGAGAACTCGTGACAGCTGAGTTTGAAATGAGTGCAATGGGTGAGCTGCAATGCTTTCTTGGTCTCCAAGTACAGCAAATGCAAAATGGAACTTTCATTCATCAAAGCAAATATGCTAAAGAACTTTTGACCAAATTTGATATGAATGATTGTAAACCATGCAGCACACCCATGGCAACAAATAAGCTGGTCATGTCTGATGAAAAGGATGAGCTGATTGACCAAACACTTTATAGAAGCATGATTGGGTCTTTATTGTACCTAACTGCATCTAGACCAGACATCATGTTTGCAACATGTGTCTGTGCAAGAAGTCAATCAGCTCCCAGAAAATCAAATCTCATTGCTGTAAAAAGGATCTTCAGATACATAAAAGGTGCTCCCACACTTGGTATCTGGTATCCAGCTAATGGGAACATCAAGCTTTCAGGTTTTTCAGACAGTGACTTTGCTGGATGTCACACCACAAGGAAGTCCACATCAGGAGGGTGCCAGTTTCTAGGTGATTGCTTGGTTTCTTGGCAAAGCAAAAAAGCAAGCAGCAGTTTCAACATCCACTGCTGAAGCTGAATACATTGCTGCTGCAAGCTGTACAGCCCAACTCCTGTGGCTTCAAAATCAGTTACTGGATTTTGGTATCACTGCCTTAAAGACACCACTCATGTTGGACAGCCAGGCAGCAGAAAATATCATCAAAAATCTAGTTTCTCACTCTACCACCAAACACATCGACATCAGACATCACTTTGTGAGGGATTGCTATGAAAAAGGTTTGATTTCTCTGCATCATGTCCCAACTAAAGACCAGCTGGCAGATGTGCTCACAAAAGCACTTGATACAGCCACTTTTGAAAGCTTGGTCTCTAGGATTGGGATGCTGAACATGGAATAACAAGCAATATCTTGTTTTTCTATGAATAAAAGCAACAAAATGTTTTCAGAAAATCAAAAATTCATCCTTAAAAATAGCTAACAATGAAATTTTCATTAAAATCCTTAAAAGTCTGCCATAACCACTGATTGTTCAAAAGTCTGCTCTACTTCAAAAGTCTGTCCACTGCTGAAAGTCAACCCCTGTTCTCTCATTCCTTTGATAAACTCTGTTGTTCAAAAGCAGTGTCTTATCCACTGATATGCTATCCACTGATAGTGAAAATCATCCACTGCTTCCATACCACTGCCTTCATCAGTCACTTTCATAAAAGTACTGTCCTTCACTTTCACCAGGGGTTGTCACGTGGGCAGTACATAGTGGTCAGACCTTTTGTAACGGCTGCCACGTCAGCATTCACTTTCTTCCCTATAAAATCCCCCACTCACCACCAAAACAGGGTTTTACTGTCGAATTGAATTCTTAAAAAATTCTCTTCTCAAAGCAGTTTTTCATCTCATCTTTCACAACTTTCTTCGATCATTCTATTCAAAAATGACAAAATCGAAGCCATCTGCAAAACCCACATCCAAATCATCATCGAAAACAGCCTCTCAAAAGGCAATCTCCACTGAAATCCCATATAAACCATCTCACAATCTCCTGGGTCTTCTCACAAAACCAGGAACCACAAATGTTTTCGATTCTATCATCGCCAAAATGGCAAAATCAAAGTACAAAACTTTGTTAACCGCCGATGCACCAATCTATTTGGCGACCCAAAGAGAGTTCTGGAAGAATGCAACCCTTGAAAAACAAGGAGACACTGCAACCACCATACACTCTTCTATAAAGGGTAAAGCTGTCCACATCACGCCACAATCCATTTCAGAGGTCTTTCAACTCGGTGATCTGGAAGGTAAAACTTCTTTCACTAAAAACGAGTTACAAACTGACTTCATTGAAAGAGGGTATGAAGCCACAATGATGAAGAAACTTACCTTACAAAAAGGTTATTTTCCTTCTGCAACCAGATTTTTATTTCATACCCTCCTACTATGTGTTTCAAATAAAACCACTTCTTTCAATGAAATCCCTTTAAAGATTCAAAATCTGGGATATGCAATTCTTCAAGAAGAAAATTTTAACTATTCTCGGGAAATTTTTAAAGATTTGGTTAATAATGTTGAAACAAAATCATTCTTACTGTTTCCAAGGTTTTTAAGTTACTATTTTGAAAAGAAATTCAGTAAGAATGATTTAGCAGCAATAAACCAAGGTGATTCTACTCAAATAAACAGTTTAACAACTGAAACTTTTTCAAGAATGTTAACACCTTGCAAAACACAAGCAGAGGTGCCTGAGCAGAATTTAGCAGTTACAACTGCTCCTCAGGTATCTGCTGCTGAGCCCACTGCTCAAGGTGATCAAAGTGGCAGCACAACTGCTTTGAAACCCACACCTACAATCACCAAAAAGCCAAAAAGAAAAACTCAAAAACCCCCAAAACCCATCAAAAACGCAACTCTGGAGGATGAGATACCAGAGCTACTGCCTGTGACAACACAAATGTCACAAGAAACCACTGCTGCTACTTCCTCACAGCAGTTGGTACAAATATCTCAACCCATAACCGAAACTCCTCCTGCTTCTTCACAAAAAGATCAGGTTGTACACATTGGGACACCACATCATGATGCTCTGGAAACACTCGTTTCCATCATCCACAGCTCAATTCCCGGAGCAAATCCTCTTTCTTCACCAAATATCACATCCACAATTCCCCCACCAACTAAACTGCTGTTGGATGCAATTGATTTGAACCAGGCACTAACCAGTCCTTCTCAATCACCTATCAATGAGAATATACCTCAACAACTGACTGGGTCTGATGTATCAATATTTGCTAACCCACCAACATAACCTGAGGAGGTTAGACCCCTTGAGTTACAAGTAACTCTTGGTGGTAGTCCAAGTGAAGCAGCCACTACAACTGTTGAACCCACTGGTTTACAGTTGGACAGTGGTTACATCAATAAGACTTCCTTGGAGGCAATTCCTTACATAGCACCTCTGCCAACCACCAGTGGATTTATTTATTCTACTGGCAACATCAAAAGGTTGTCAAGTGTTGAAGGAAGAAGACCCCAGTACCAAGAAACAGGGGCATCAGTGGTTAGTGTTTGGAGTACACTCCCTACCTCAACCACTGATAAAACCACTGTTAGTGGGAAATCAGATGATCCCATTAAATTGGGTGATGATTTAAAATATCAGGATTTGACGGAACGAATTGAAAAGTTGGATACATCTGTTGCAGATCTTAAAAACATGCTACAGCAGGTGTTGAAAACTCAAAAGATGCAATCCACTGCTGTTCCACCTCAAGCACCTGCTCCACAACAGGCACCTGCTACAAATGAGCTCTGGAATCTATTTCAACCTTTTTCTCCATCAACAAGCACAAATAGCAGATCAGCAACATGAAAAACATGTTCAACAGCTGAGAAATGCAATGGAGTCAAGGTTCAAGAACACTCAGGCTGATCTAAAGGCTCTCAAAACTCAGATCCTGCACACCACTGGCACTGCTCCTCCAACAGTTCTTTTCATTGATCAACTTCCCCCAGATAATGCCAAAAAGGGGGAGAAAATTCAGGAGTGGAAAAAGAAGGGAATAGAGGATGGTCTCTACATTGAACCAGAAAATGCAAACATGACCAAACAGATCCCTTTGCCAGATGGAAGCAAGAAAATTGATGTGACCACAAATGCACTGGCAGAAGCAGTTGCAAGTGTAAAAAGGGATAGAGAGGCCAAAAGGAAAGCCAGGGTGGATTATCCGGATCAGGGTACTTCAGGGTCAAAAGATGATGAAAATCTTGTTGATGAAAAGAAGAAGCCTACAAGAAGAGTAAGGCTACCCAAATCCATTCCAACTAGACGTTCAAAGTTTGTTCCAAAACCACCACCTAAAACAGCTGTTGTAACTCCTGTTGTACCCACTACTGTTGGTACTTCAGTGGTTTCAACATCTGCTCCCACTTCAACACACACTACATCCACTGCCTTATCACCATCACCACCAATAACAAAATCACCTCCTGCCAAAAGGCAGAAGACAGCAGTTGTTACAACATCTGCTGTAAAGACAACAGTGGTTGGAACACCAGTTGTTTCAACAACTGTTAGTCAATCACAAATCAGTGCCACTACATCCACCACCACTGTTCCATCCAAAAAATCATCAGCCCCTCCTCAAACAAAGAGGAGAAGGCTAATTCTCAAAGATGATGACACTTCACCATCTCAAACATCTTCAAAATCTTTAGCTCTTGTCACAATACCAAAACCAGTTCCTCTCTCTTCAGTTCGAATGCACAAGCCCTTACCTCCTGCAGGTGTTCAATTTCCTCTTGAACTAGCAGCTGTTAGAGAAGAAATAAAATCTTTTTACTATGAGGATGACCCTGCCAAAAGGAGTTTGCCATCAATAAAAGGATATCCCTGGCCTAAAAATGTTGATGAATATTTGAAGATCAAGGCCAAGCAAGCAGAGGATATCTCAAAAAGAAACACACAAGGGAAATCTGACAAAGAAATTTCTAGAAACTATCAATATCTGCTCACACAAGTCAGATCCCTAGAACAATTTGCAAAAAATGTCAGTCAACAAATTTCAGAAAGAGCAGCTGAAACTTTGAAGAAAGACTACATTGAAAGCATCATGGCTCACAAGAAGTACAAAGGAGAGAGATACATGTACAAAGAGTGGACTGTTCCTGAGCTTGAAAATGAAGCAGCAAGAATTCAAGACATGATAAAAAGGAAAGTCACTCACACTCCTCCTGACTGGGCAAAGTTTAGAAAGAATGTGCCTGACAAACAGGTAGAACTGAAAAGAATGAAAGAAGAACTGGTTGCTGCTGAATATGGAAACAAAAGACAAATTGCTAGATGGAAAGAAGATGTGGTCAGGATCACCTACAAAAGGTTGGAGGAATTAAGAAAGAAAGATCCAAAAGTTCCTCAAAAGCCTGACTATCCTGAAGCAGAGGTTTCAAAAAGATCATCAAAGCTGCAAATCAGGAGAGCCACTGCTCCAACCGGTGCTGCCATCTATAAAAGAAGGACACACAAACAGTTGGGAGGTGAAACCATCCAAGAGATGATAAAAGGAGATGACCTTGTAAAAGAAGGCATAAAGAAAATGATCATAGAAACTCTTGGTTTGGATCAAACTGCAAATACTGCTCAGCCAGTTATGAATAGGCCAGCCTCACCAAATACCTCTGCAAATAAACATCTCCCAAGAAACCCACCAGGCTCTAAAATACAAAAGTGGGAAACTGACAAACAGACCTGCGTATTGACTTTGCTCAGGTCTGGTGGAGAAGTGGAGAAAATATCAAGGGAACAAGCTCTTGGCCTGAGTCTTGAAGATTTGCAGGATCTCCTTGATCTTCCACTTAGCAGGGATGATGAAGACACAGATGCCCTTGACTTTGAACTACAATTTAAAGGTCAGCTAAGGGAACTGTTGATGAGGCAATAAATGTCCACAATAATGAAGAGTTTTGGCATTATCTGTTCTAGGGGGAGATTGTTGGGATTGAACCCTATCAGAGGAACAGATAATTAAAGCCAAAACTGGATCAGAGCAGTGGATCCAGAATAAGCAGATGTTTACATACAAGTCTCTCCCCTTGAAAGTGATTTCAACATCTGCTAACCTCCTATCTGCTGATCTTGCAAACTGCTGACCTACAACTGCTGCTCAAGTAAAGAACTGATGAAAGACTAAAGCCCTGCTGATTCAATCTACTGCCTTGAGTCAAGCACTGCTGATCCGGACAAGTACTGCTGGGTTCACAGCAGTGGAAGGTTCCAGTAGCTGATCTATAGTCTGTTTTGTAATGTAATGTAATAGCAGTAGTTAACATAGCAGTGTTTGTATAGATCAGAGGTTAGAGTTTGTTAGGAGGTTAGATGTCACTTTCATGGTGACGTCAGCTAAGATGCTCAGTGGTTTGCTAATGCCTATAAATAGTTCAGTACTTTGTACTGTTCTATTAGCTCTTTTGCATCATCGTCTTCTTTGCACGAACAAACAACTGAGCTCTGGCTGAGGGGGAGTTTGCATTCATTCATCAATCATTGTAATCGTTATTGAAATAAATTCAATCTTCCGATTCATTGTGAAAAGATGTTTGATCAAAGTATTACTCTCGTTTGATTGTAAGCAAAGTTTGTTTTCATCATAATTCCGCTGCACACTCATCCATTTTCATTTTAATTACAAACACAAAATACAATCAGAATCAAACTCAGATCCAACAAGATATAACACTTAATCGAAACTACAATCAAAGTGGATTCGATTAGTTATAATTATACAAAATTTAATAAAAAAATTTTCAGGCTCTACCATAACTTACGGTTCCTACCGTAAGTTACGGTAGTCACTTTAATACACTGGTCCACCGTAACTCAGAAGAATGTCACCGTAAGACTTTGGCCTCTACCGTAAGTTACGGTGGTACCGTAACTTACGGTAGTCTCTGCAATTGCAAGTTTTGACTGTTTTGTTTGTTTTGCCCACACCAATTTCTCAAATCTTTTATTTAACAAATCAACATACTAAATTCTTGTGTTTTAATATGTCAATTATCGTTTGATAACAAAATACCAATCAATCATATTACGAAGCAATATCCATGCTTTATTTGATTATTCGACCCGTCCTAACTTTACTCATTTCACTATCATATAACTAGGAAGCTTATGGCACTTCATACCCAACATCCGGGGCTTGTCATCACCCGCATTTCTTTACCAATCTCATGGCTTAATGCTCTTATGATTGTTATCGCCTTTTCAACTCTCCAAAACACTAGTACAATAATTTACACCATAAATCAACCCGTTTAGTTTGTCGAGTGAATTCCATTAATTCTTAGACTTACCAAAGGTTTTCAATTTCACTATTTCGACATCACACCTATTTCAACTATTTCTTTTGACCCGTTTGATTTGTCAAGTGAATTCCATCACTTCTTAGACTTACCAAACGCAACTATTTTCGCTATAACAACATTAGACATAATTACGACTAGGCTTATCTACGTAAGTGTAACGAGACGACAAGTCGCGTACCTTTAGAGCACACCCTTCAAATGCGTATCCGCTCCGGCTTGTCCGCTTGACGATCCAGATTCTTTGCCTAAAGAGTTCAATTCACAATCAACTTAGAACTCTTTTCATAATCATTAACGCATAATTCTCTATAATAATCAAATCTGCGTTTTCATCTGATTTTTAACATTTTAATCCCCACTTAGGCATTTTAACAAACACCTAGCGGGTCAGATTTTTACATCATAAAAACCAAGTTCATGACTTGTAATAATCATCTAAATCAACTTCAATTAGTCACATTTACACATGTTTTAACTTCCAAATTTCAAAAAGTACCTCATAAAACTTAGATTACACTAGAATAAGAATCATGATCTTAGTGTTTACCAAGTTTCTACAACTTATTAATCACCTACAATGGTGATTATGAACCCTACAAGTATCATGCAAGATTTTGACAAGAAATCATCTAGGGTTTATCCCTAAACATCATACTTTTTCTGAAATCACTTTCTATGATCAAATTACACTAGAATAATCATTCTAAACCCTAGTGTTCATCATTATCTTG
Source organism: Helianthus tuberosus (assembly GCA_030545235.1). Classification (NCBI taxonomy): domain Eukaryota; kingdom Viridiplantae; phylum Streptophyta; class Magnoliopsida; order Asterales; family Asteraceae; genus Helianthus; species Helianthus tuberosus. Next base: position 132,665,058 of record CM060429.1, on the reverse strand, counting down.
TAAAACCCATAACCCACCTTCAATGTGTTCATGGAATTTCCTGAATTTGGACATGATTTCACATGTAGTTGTCTAGGTTTTACTTCTAGACACCATCTCATCACTAAGCTAACCAAATCACAAACATGCATCATCTAATTTCAGATTTCCCAATTTCATGAGAATTTCAAACAGAGAATTAACACCAAATTTTACATACCTTGTAACCCCCTTGTGATGAGGATCACTAATCTATGTTCGGATTTTGATTTGGACTGAGTTTGATCCTTCAATTTAGAGATTTTATGCTGAACTAGGGTTTTGATGAACTTGGTCGCCCCCTGCTCTTGTCTGGTCGATCTCACACACGTATGTGTGTTTGAGATTTTTATTTTTTTCATGTTTTATTAAACTAAACTTTAGTTTAATCACTTTTGGTCCCTCTAATTTCCTTTAGTCCCCTTTTTGTCCTTTAACTACTCACTAGTCATTATCTAACTAGGTTAGTGTCACCCCTAGTTAATTTATTTTACTAATTTATTTACAATTAAATTGTAAATTTTATGAACTTATATTTTCGGGATGTTACATGAACCCTCAAAATCGGCTATAAATAGCTTGTTGCATGCACAGTCTGATGGTGTCGAAACAAACTTTCAAAAACGAATTCATATAACTCTGAAGTCGAAATTTCATATATAATTAGCGAGGTGCTGCTCCGATACCGGGTATTAACTCGATCGCTGCTAGGATTCAATGTCCGATCGATTAAACTATCCAATGGATGTTTAAGTGCTGCCCACATTAGGGTTTATGCTTTGTCATTCGTTGTTAATTCAATGGATGTTTAAGTATCGCACTTTGTCATTTGTTGTGAAGGTTTTAATCTCGTGAGTTATCGTAAATGCTGTATTAGTTACTAACCGAGTTCGTGTGCATGTTATTAAATTTAGGTTAAAAGGCTAATCAGTAGGCTAAGCTCTGCTTATATAAATCTGCAATGTGGGTCATTCTCTTTTTATCAAAGTGCTTTATAAATTCTTAAATATTTTCAAAGTTATAATTACAGGGATTAAGTCTTTGTAATCACTAAATTACAGCCGGTATGTGGGGTTTTGTATACATTACTTGATAATCTTCACCATTGGACAAACGGGTGGCCAATGTGTGATATGACCATAGTCACAGATCCGGTCGAGTGACAAATACTGTGGGTAGTTGGTTGATATATGGAAACAATGTAATCACCCTTAATACTGTAAATTATAACAAACGTGTCATTTTAGTAAAAAGAATGATTCACCAGTATTTCCCGCTGACAAAACCTTTTTAAAAACATGTTTCAGGTAATCTGTTGTGATCCAGGAAAAGTGCTGCGAAGCACTACAAGCTTAAGGAAGTGGCTCAATATAAAATAAAGAAACATGTTTTAGTAAAATAAAGATTTCTCCGTGAAATCATATGATTGTAAATTACCGGGGTTTTATCCTGAGTTGTGAAATAAAATAATCAGGAAAATTGTAGTTTTAAAAAGATCCTGATGAAGACTTCCGCTGTTAAATAAATACCACAGGATTTTCTGTCCCGCGGCTCCTAAAACGGGTCAAACTGGGTCGAGGGCCGTGACAGTTCAGTTTGTGGAGAAACCAGTTGAAATCATGGATCAAACTGTCAAGCGTCTGAGGCGCAGCAAAATTCCCATTGTTAAGGTTCGATGGGAAGGAAAGCGTGGCGCCGAATTCACTTGGGAATTGAAAAGTGATATGAAGGCCAAGTATCCGCAGCTCTTCGACAGTCTTCATCTAAGATTTCGGGGACGAAATCTCCTAAAGGAGGGGAGACTGTAACGCCCAGCATCCCTAAACTTTAGGCTCTTGGCAGAATTAGTCCCTAACCTTCTATTAATTGTTAGTTTTAGTCCCTGTTATTATGTGATATTAATGCTTTGATACTTGTGGCATGAATCTTATTGATACTGATGCTTGATACTATGATGCTTGATTCTTTATTCTAGATGCTTGATTCTTGACACTTAAACTATGAGACTTGATACTTGATCTAGATACTTGACTCTTGATACTTAATGATTAAACTAGATACTCGATTCTTGATACTATGGGACCTAGATTCTTTATGATTCTTGATACTTGATACGTGGACTCTTGATTCTTGATGCTTGAGAAACTAAGATTCTTGACTCTTGAGACTTATTTGGTGCTTGACTCCTTAGACTCGTGAATCTTGATTCTTGGTTGAACGGGAGGCTGGAGCCTTGTCACTGGCGGAATCTATGAGACTTGGAAACTTTTGGTTTATAACGTAATCTAGATACTTTACCCAAACTATACGCAACGCTTAATCTAACTCGTGAAACGAATCGAAGACTGGAACACGGGAAGAATAGATTGGCCAGAGTGGCCATCCGATCGGATTGCCACCCGATCGGATGACCACCCGATCGGTTAACCACTCGATAGATCGGCCACCCAATCTACCTTGTACCGCCTCCACTTCACTCCCACACTATAAATAGACCTGTCACATCACCATTTTTAGTGATGTGACAGCCCTGGTCGACTTAGACGCACAAGCACCTTTCCCCTCCATTTTCTTGCTGATTTCGGTACGTTTTAGGCTAGATTCTTGTACTTTCTTGATCTACACATCATTCTCTACGTGATTCTCACTTGAAATCACACTTTTCACCGTGAAATCTCTCATATCTGAGTTCTTGAGGGTGATGTCATCATGGAGGTTTGTACAAACTGCCATGTGATGTCATTCTGAGCAAGATCTAGCTCAGATCTAAGATGTTTCAGGAGTTTTCACACTAAATCTAAGCTAAATCTAGACTTTTCCTATAAAACTTAAGTACCCCCATCTTCTTCTCAAACTTTCCCCATTAATCGGTGGAACCCGGGTCCAAACGGGCTGTGGACTGGATGAATAGTCTAAAGCCGGCTTAGATCTGAGTTAATACCCGCGAAGATGAGCACGGAACGGATTCTGACATTAACTCGTTACGGACAGACGCTTGAACGGGAAGGGGTGACTGTCACCTGATTAGAACGGCGGTGTGCTAATGAGGTTACTGTTGTCACAATGCGTACCGTACCGTCACCTTTAACTTAGAGACTTAGAAATTTTACAAAGTGGCAAACAAGAACAAGAATCGCCCAATCAAGCAGCAATCCGATTGGACAGCCGTTCGATCGGACAACCACCCGATCGAGTGACCCTTGTCTTATCACCTTGAAACTTGGAAACCTTGGAAGTGTTGATCGAGTGGCAACCCGATCGGACAACCGTCTGATCGAGCGACCATCCGATCAAGATGACTAGTACACTAAGCAACTTATGACACTTGGATCGAGTGACCACCCGATCGAACAACAATCCGGTTGGGCAGCCACCCTATTCCCTTCACTAGTACTCAAGTGGAAACCCGACCGGATGGCCATCTGATCGGGCAACCAGATGTCCTTACAGCACATCTAAGACACTCGACCGACTGGCAATCCGATCGGATATCCATCCGATCGGACAGCCATCCGATCCAGTGCTCAACTTGACACTTTGAGCAACCTCGTTATTCTGCCCGACTCTTACCCTTTTGTAATCTAATTAGGCTAATTCTGAAAGAGCTCCCTTTTATCCAATAGCAGTTTATACTGTTAAGCAATCACTGTGAGTATACTTGATCCCCTTTTTACTTTAAACTTTCGGGGTGTAACATGTATTCTATGAAACTTAAACTTGAATATTTGAAACTTATACTCTATCCTATGTGAACATGAAACTTGTGATTCTTGATTCTTGACTCTTTGTGCTATGTGACGTTTAATCCAGAGCGTGTAGTTCCGCCTTAACAATAGTAGCGCTATAGGAGATGCACCTATCCCATTATTCTCTGGGGGTATTTTTAGGAGGATTCTAGTTTACCTTGAGTCTTGGGTAAACACTAAAGCATCGGGATACTTGGGCTATCACTGCATGGACTGCGACACTAGCGCAGCTGAAACTATTTTTTTGTTTACACTGTGGATATGAGTTGTTTTAAGCTATTATTCTATTATCAAACTTGTATACTCGCCAATACTTTTGTATTGATATTTTACTACATGTTGCAGGCTGATAGGATGCTTGGAATGCATGGAATTCAGCTAGGAGATGCTTAGAAACGTCGCCTAGTTAATATTAGTCTTTTGAACAATTTGAACAATTTATAATTTGGTTTGTAATGTGATACTTGTGATGACGTTGATAGACATTTGCATGAAATAAATTAATCTTTATTAAAACAATAGTGTTATGGAATTCTCATGAGCAATCTGAACGCTTAGTGCTCGCACCCTGATGTTTCCGCCATCGGTTGGGGTGTGACACAAGAAAGGGCTTACACACGCGATTCATCAGATCCATGAAAACCGCCGGTGCGTTGGTAAGACCAAAGGGTATAACAACAAATTAATAGTGGCCGTAGCGAGTTCGAAAAGCAGTTTTAGGTATATCTTCCTCCTGGATTCATAACTGATGATAACCTGAGCGTAAATCGATCTTCGAGAAACACGTAGCACCTTGCAATTGATCAAACAAATCATCGATTCGAGGTAAGGGATAGCGATTCTTGATAGTAAGCTTATTGAGTTCCCTATAATCGATGCACATCCGGAACGATTCCTCCTTCTTTTTGACGAAAAGGACAGGTGCGCCCCAAGAAGAGGTGCTAGGGTGAATGAAGCCTTTATCAAGAAATTCCTGGAGTTGACCCGAGAGTTCACGCATTTCAGATGGAGCGAGGCGATAGGGAGCTTTAGCGACAGGATTGGCTCCAGGAATGAGGTCGATACGAAAATCAATATCACGACTCGGGGGTAGACCAGGTAGATCGTCAGGAAAGACATGAGGAAAATCACGAACCACATGCACCTTTTCCATTGTCTTCTCTTTCTTTTCCTTCTCCACTACTACAACGTGTGCTAAGAAAGCTTTGTATTCCTTTTGGAGATACTTGCTTTCTTGTATGCGCGACATGAGTTTGAGATCCTTCGAAGGAACTTCACCATAAACACAAAGTTGGTCACCATTCGCGAGAGAGAAACGAATCATTTTATCGAAACAAATGATTTCAGCACGATTTTCACGAAGAAAATCCATGCCTACTATGACATCAAAACTACCAAGCTGCATCGGGATAAGATCGATCGGGAAGACGTGATTGTTGAGTTCAAGCGTACAATCACGGAGAATAGAACTAACAGTGACGGTTCTTCCAGTGGCAATTTCTACGTCGAAAGTCGTTGGGAGGTTAGAGCATTTACGTTTTAGGAGTTTCTCGAATTCAAACGACACAAAACAGTTATCGGCTCCAGTATTAAATAAACACGATGCATAAATACCTTTGACAAGAAACGTACCATTGACAACATTGTTGTCAGCTTGAGCCTGGCGGATATTGTTGTTGAAAGTTCGGCCGCGGGCTGCTTGTTATGCTGGTTGTTGCTGCTGTTGCTGTTGTTGCTGCGCTGGTTGCTGCTGTGGCTCTTGCTTTACCACTCTGTTCGGGCAGACATTTGCAAAGTGGTTAGGATCACCACATGCATAGCAGGCTCTTGCGTGAACAGGAGCTGCTTGTTGACCCTGAGGAGCTGGAAGAGGAGCTCGCAGTGCTTGAGGAGCTTGAACTTGAGCTTGACGAGGACCAGTACGGCAGTTCATGGTAAAGTGTCCGTAGATGTTGCAGTGGACACAAAAGCGGCACGCGATCCCAACAGGATGATGGTAAGTACAAGTAGGGCACAGAGGGTGTGGACCGGTATACGCACGCTTTGCAGGCGATGCGTTGGTCACGGGTGCAACTACTTGGCGGTCTTGGTTCTGAGGTGGGGCAGGTACAACATTGAGAGGAGCGGTTGTGACAGCACATTTCTTATTGTTGTTGTTGTTGTTCTTGCACTTGCGGCGTGAAGATTTCGACCCTTGCGGTGCAGCGGTCTCAGGAGCGGTGGGAGAAGCGGTGACTTGGTGGAGACTTTTGGTGGTGTTCTTGAAGTAACCAGCCATAACTCACTTGTCATTGATTTCTGCAACGTGTAGATAAGTCTCTTCAATGGTGGTTGTCTTGGCGGCTTGCACAAAATCAGCAACACAATCAGGTAAAGCGCGGATATATTTCTTGATTGAGATATCGGGAGTTGAGACTTGGCAGGGACAAATGATGCTAAGCTGCTTAAAGCGAGCAGTAAGACCAGCATTGTCGCCACCTTCTTGCTTAATATTACAAAACTCGTCCTCCAGCTTCTGGAGCTCATGCGGAGGGCAAAATTCTTCCATCATGATTTCCTTCAATTCCTCCCAAGAAAGCCCATAGGCTGCGTCGTTACCTCGCCTGTTTCTTTCGGCAATCCACCAATCCAGAGCCCTGGACTGGAAAACGCCAGTTGCGTTGACAGTGCGGAGGTTATAAGGACATCCGCTTTGGCGAAGAGTGACTTCAATCGAGTCGAACCATTGAAACATGGCGCTGCGCCCGTCTTCTCCAGTGAAGTCTTTGGGGCCGCAGGCCTTAAACTGCTTGAAGCTAAAAGTAGCGCGTGGCGAGTCAGTCCTAGATTCCTCAGAGGACTTGCTACCGATTTCATTGATTTCACTGACAATTTACGGAATGACCTTAGCCATTTCCTTGGCAACTAGCGAGGCGATGCGTTTGTCAGAGTGGTTGCGGCGGGTAGCGCGAGCAGTGTGAGATCCAAATGACGACATTGTCTGCAACAGACATCGTCATAGGATTCAAACAAGATATCGATTAAATCTAGTATAGTCTAGCGTATCACCATGAGCTACTTTATGTAAAGCACAGGAACACATCAATCACTTAGGCACGTAATCACATAGGCACCTAAGCACATAGTCCACTTAAGCACGTAAGCACAGAAGCACAGAAGCACGTGGTTCACGTAAGCACGTATTTTGCACGTATTCACCTTCCTATTTTCACGTATTCACCTACATGTCTCGAACGTGTTCCCTATCTTTCAAAGCTGCGTAAAGCGATCGAGAGTTGCGAGTGCGAATAGCGAGTAGCGAGTAGTATAGCATGCGATTTGTTAGCATTTTGAGATAAGTGTATAGTGCGAGTTGTGTGTGTTTATGAAAGCGAGGAGTGAAAAGATAGTAAGTCTTCCAAAATCGAAACACATATAAACATTTAAAACCACATAAAACACATAAATTCACACATAAAAGCGATAATTTACAGAGTCAGCGGCTATGAATCCAGAATCGAAACGGAGTGTTTGGGTGTTGAGACATCAACTACCCAAAGTGATTCGACTATTCTCAAGGACTTCGACTACACGTTTTGGCCTAATAGACTGTGCTCTCTCACCAACATTCGGTGAACGGCACTCATCCTGTCGGTTAATACGTGGACTGAGTCGTTGGAATCCATCGAGACTTTGGTGAGAGTTTTTGTAAAACCAAAATATAGAGCGGAACAAGTCATTAAGATGCGGGTTTCACCCTAACTTAACAACTTTATTCCCGTTGATGAGAATAAGGTGGAGAATTTCGTCGAGATATGGATTTCACTCCTGACTCAACGCAAATTCTCGTGTTTTATAATAAAAATTGAGCGTAGATCGAACAATCTCATCAAGAGTTCTTGGTTTTCACACCTATTCTCGACAAGTTGCTTAATCATGTTATGCGAGTATCTTTTGAAAATCGTGCGCGTATTGTGAAACTCCGTTAAGAACAATTGGTTTAGATCAAACGGGGTGGTTCCCGTCCGAGCGGATGAGTTGGACTTGATGAGATTTCCGTTGTTTAACACGCTATCATAACGTCTCCTTCAAACCGCAAACTTTTCAACTTAAATGATTTCATAAAGTTTTCAAACGGAAGCTTACTCGATCGAATAGCCGTCCGATCGGACGACCATCCTATCGAACGACTGTTCGACCAAGTGACTTGTGATTTTCAACACTTAAACAATTTTCAAAACTTTGAAGAATATCAACTTCCACTCGGATCATCATCTGATCGAACGGCCATCCTTCCGGATGACCATCTGACAGGATGACTAGACATATAGAGATACTTCTCACTTTTTAAAATGCTACAACGAAAACTTCAAAGTTCAAACATTTCACAAACACACTATTTCCAACAAAGGACCCTCCGACCGAATGGTCATCCGACCGGATCACCATCCGTCCCTCATATCACTGACACGCTATTTTACGCACTGTTCAAATGCTTATACTATCGTACTATGATCAGGCTAATCCCTCAAGCGCTCCCTTCAATCCAAGACTGTGTTTAGTTACTAAACACGATCTGTGAGTATACTCGATCCCTTTTTGCTTAACGCGCTTTTGGGTGTTACATACGTTACCAATATTAAATCACATTGACACACAACGCAAACACTTTTAAACGCTAACCACTCTGCATGTTATACGTGTTATTCGATGAATGCTTGTATGTTATGTTATTGGGATTGAACCCTATAAAGGAACATATGATATGAAAAGACAAAACTGGTTCAGGACAGTGGATCATCATAAGCAGTGCTTGTACAAAGACTTTCCCCTTGACAGTGGTTATCTAACAACTGATCATTCTCTAAGTACTGATCTACCTAACAGCTGTTGTGTCAAAGAACTACTGTTGATATAAAGACTAAAGCCCTAACTACTGCTGCGACTCAAGGACTGATGAAGACAAAGCACTGCTGACTCAAAGGCCTGATCAACCTATGAAGAAAGCACTGATTCATAGCATCAGTGCTTAGGCAACAACAGTGGGAAGCTACAAACAATGTTTATATTACTAGTGTCTATGTAATAGTTTATTCATTGTATCAGTGTTTTGTATATCAGTGGTTAGAGGTTGTTAGGTTGTTAGATGTCACTTTCATGGTGACGTCACCAACGATGCTCAGTGGTTTGGGCTGTACTATAAATAGAACAGTACTCTGTACTGTTCCATTAGCTCTTTCCACCTAAGTCATTCTGTACGAACAATCACTGAGCTCAGGCTGAGGGGGAGTCTTGTGTATGCATGTATAATTGAGTCTTGTAACAAATACAATCATTCAATTAATGAAATCATGTCTGTTTAAAATTTTCTTCCATTGATTGTGTTATCAAAGTTTATTTCCATATTCCGCTGCAATTTATATCTCTGTTTCATCTTCATTTTAGTTAAACAACACAATCTAAGAAACTCAGATCCTAACAATTGGTATCAGAGCTTTGGACAGTTAAATTTGATCTAACAATCATTTTGACGTAAAAGTTTAGCTCGAATTCATTGATACTTTCAGTAGTTCGTATTCAGTTGAAAACAGAGTAAGGGATAATCACGTATAAAAGATGATTATTCAAGACCTGTAAAACAACCAGAATGGCATCACAATCAAATGACACTCACAACACCGGGACTCTCTTCAAACCACCGATGCTTGTCAGATCCGAGTACAATATCTAGCAACGTCGGATGGGTCATGTCCTTGCACAACAAAATACAGGATGTTGGAAGTCAGTCATCTATGAACCACATGTTCCACAGGTGCCTAGTGCTGAAGATCCCAAAGGCTTTGTGCCTAAAAGCCCTGAAAACTATTCAGAACAAGATTTTCAAAAAGTTGAACTAGATGCAAAGGCTTTTAGCATAGTAGCCTCAGCTCTTCCTAATGACATTTATGCTAGACTGTTACACTGTAACAGTGCCAAAGAGCTGTGGGATACCTTAAAGGAACAGTTCGGTGGTACAGAAGAAGTAATAGAAAATAACAGGGAAGTTCTGAATCAACAGTATGAAACATTTTGTCATGTGAAAGGAGAATCACGAACCAACAGTTTGAACGTTTTAGTTGTCTCATTAGTGAATTGAAACTTGTTAATATTGAATTTGCAAAATCAACTCTAAATAGTAGGTTTCTAAGGTCACTTCCTGAAAAATGGGACACAATTGCTTTTGTAACTAGAAATTCAGTTGGGTTCAAAGAGTTAACACTGACTCAACTTCATGGTAGACTCCTCTCTTATGAGAGAGAGTTGAACCAGAAAAAGAAGTTACAAGAGTCAGGGAAGGTTGCTGATGACTACACATTTGGTAGCACAGCACTTCTTGGTCAAGAGGAATCTGTCAGTAGTAAGGATCAGAGTTATGATCATTACATTGACATAACTGCTGGTGGAGCTTTTAACAACTCTGATTCTTACTCAACTAACTATGCTTTCACAACTAGTAGTGAAAACCAGGTTTCTGATAATCTCTCATTTGAACTCAATGATCTCCAACATTTTGATCCAACTGATCTGGAGGAAATGGATATTTTGCACCAACTTGCACTGCTGAGTGTTAGAATCAGCAAATTTTATAAGAGAACAGGGAGAAAATTTCCAGGGTTGCATGGGAACTTGAAAGTAGGGTTGGATAAATCAAAGATAAAATGCTACAAGTGTAATAGGCTAGGACATTTTGCTAGAGAGTGTAGGAGTCAAAATAATGGACCAATCATCACACATCCTAGCCCTAGACCTCAAAACAACCAAAACACTGTGCATTATTCCCAATATGCCCCTGCTGCTCATGTAAACACTACTCATTATGCATACCCTGTAACACCTGTTCCTGTGCACTATGTCCAAACCCCTATTCCACAGATACAGTATGTCCAGGCCCCAGCTCCTCAAGTTCAGGTGCAACAAGCTGCACCTCAACAAGCTACTCAAACATCTGCTCAAGCAGATCAACAAAGCTTCTTTACCCAAGGCTTTGTTGATTGGAGTAGCTTACCTGAAGATCTATCTGATGAAAACTTTGCTCTATATGCTAAGAATGATGTTTCTAGTGATGAATTCTGTTTTGCAGCATTAGAGTCTATCCCAGAAGGGCTGGAAACTGAAGAGGGGGAATCCAGTACTGAAACAGTGGATGCAATTGCTGAAGCAGTGGTTACTGCTGTTGTTGGTGAACAACTGTTGAAAGACAAACCTGAACCACTGATGGAACCACTGTCTGACCCATGGTCTGTTGAAGAAGAAGAGAAGAAGCCCAAGGAAAGTGAGAGTGTCTGTGACTGTGCCATGATGGCTACAGCTAAGGTATCACCTCAGGTCCTCAAAAACCCATGCTCAGACAAATGCATCATAGCATTTGCAAATGTTAAAGAGGTGAATGAAAACCTTAGAGACAAGATCTTAAAGGATGAAATACAATTTGAAAAGTTGTTAAAGAATTGAAAATCAAATTGTCAGAAAAAGATAATGAAATTAGAAGCCTCAAGCATGAGCATAGCATAACCAAGGACCAACTCCAGGCCATGATAGAAAAATATCAAACCTGTAAAAAGGAGTTGGAATCCACCCAAATCATATGTGAAAAATGGGTGGAATCCTGCAAAGGTTATGTAATTATGCTTGAAAAACAGATCAAAAGCAATGTAAAATTTGGCATAGGCTTCAAGAAAAATGACCAAGATAAAAACATTGCTACAAATGAATCTGTTTAAAACACTGTTGAGATAATACCAACAAACAAGGATGGTCAAGAAATAAAGATAACTGATAAAAATGGTAACAAAATTACTCTTGAAAAACCAAGGGGTCCTCAACCTTTGAGGAGATTGAGAAATACCAATTTAAACCCATTTGGTCAGATGAGTGTGACATCCTTGAAAATTTCAAACCAATGGATTTTTCCACAGTGTATGGTGTGAAAGCAACAAAGGCCAAGGTAATTCCTCTTAAGGATATCCCAACAGTGGTTCAAAACTCTGTTGCAAAGGAGTCTGAAAAGAGGAAAAAGAGAGAAAAGGTTAAAAATTTGTTTTGTGACTTTTGTGAAAAGAAAAATCATTTGACAAAAGATTGCTTTCCTTAAAAGCCTATGACATTAACAAAACAAGTACCATTGTGCCTTCAAAAAGCTGCACCATCTGTGGAAAATCAAACCATCTCACTCATGAGTGTGTATACCTTCAAACCTTTGAGGTTAAAAAGAAAGAATACACTGCAAAAACACCCATGAGTTCATCAAATCAACCTATCAAGAAACAACCATTTGTATCTGTCCAAATAGCTGTTACAAAACATCTGAACAAAAGCACTGTTCCAAGAGATATGCAAGTGACAGATGCACCACCTACCAACCAATTCCAAAGAGGAAAAGGTCAACCTCCATACCAAAGGGTCCCACATGTTTATGAGGTTTACAAAAAGCCTTCTAAACCAAAAGTGAACAGGCATCCCTTTGGATATCAACAGTTGATAGGAAATGGCTCCCAACAGTGGTTAGAGAGAAATGTGTCTAAAGCTGGTCAAACCCCTAAGCTAACCACTGTCCATGTTCCTGGACTTGACTCAGACACTTTTGTGACCCCATCCAAAGCCTTATTGGCTTTGGAGACCCTTCTGAACTAATTATTTACTTGATGTGCAGGGAGCCTTTGCATGCTTAGATAGTCTTTGGTATGTAGATAGTGGAGGCTCCAGGCACATGACTGGATGTAGAGCCCTACTCAAGGAATTCAAAACTCATGGAGGGGGTGATATATCTTTTGGTAATAATAGTAAGGGAAAGGTGTTGGGGTCTGGAACAGTTCAGTCTGGAAAAGTCAAGTTTGAAAATGTCAATCTCATTGACAATCTAAAATTCAACCTCCTTAGTGTCTCACAAATTAGTGATAAAGGTTATGGATCATTCTTTACAAAGGAGAGTTGCAAGATTGTTGGACCAGAAATGGTCAAAAATATTGAAGAAATAATAAAAACTAGAAAAGACTCAACTTGTTGCTCAAAGGAGTGGCAATGTTTATGTAGATGATTTGTCAAAAGAGAACCCTATGACTGATGCCTGTCTGTTCTCAGCTGCCTTTAACAAAGAGACAGAACTATGGCACAGAAGATTGGGGCACACAAATCTCAAGACAATCACTGCTTTGTCAAAACAAGGCCTTGTAAGTGGTCTTCCACAAAAATTGTTCACATGTCCTGAGCATTGTGGTTCCTGTTTAAAAGGCAAACAACATAAAAGCTCATTTAAGTCCATTAAAGAGTCCAAAAATCATGAGCCTTAAAAAGAAAAGATATTGTTTTGTAATAGTGGATGATTTTTCTAGGTTTACATGGACTTATTTCTTACCTTCTAAAGATGAGACTGCATGCATTTTGCAAGACTTTGTCAAACAGGTTGAAAAGCAATTTGACTTGCCAGTAAAAGTCTTTAGGAGTGACAATGGCACAGAATTCAGAAATAGGGAGTTGGATGAGTTTTGTGTGTCAAAAGGAATTGTAAGGCAGTACAGTATCCCAAGGACACCAGAACAAAATGGGGTTGTTGAAAGAAAGAACAGAACATTGATTGAAGCAGCCAGAACCATGCTTGCAGATTCAGGTTTGCCATTAACTTTTTGGGCAGAGGCTGTAAACACTGCCTGATATGTCCAGAACAAAGTTTTGATCAACCCCAGGCATCAAAAGACTGCCTATGAAATTCTGTATAAAATCAAACCACTGATCTCATACTTTAAAGTATTTGGCTGCCCATGTTTCATTTTAAAATTAAAAGACTCAATTTCAAAATTTGCAGCCAAAGTAGATTGTGGTTATCATCTGGGATACTCAACCACTGCTAAGGCCTACAAAGTGTTTAACACTAGGACTAAGTGTGTGGAAGAGACCTTGAATGTAAAGTTCAATGAACTTTCTTCAATGAAAATCCCAGCAAACCCTGCTGAGTTATTTGATCTTGATAAATTCACTTTTGAAAATGTTTCTGTCAAGACTAACAGTGCAGGTCCATCTCAACCTCCTCCACCAGACAATGGATATGAAGTGATAATTCTACAACAGAAATTCTCATCCATTGCCAGAGCAGCAGATGTTCAAAACAGCTGTCAAAGCTCAACCACTGTTGCATCAACAGTTGTTGACCAAAGTAGCCCTTCAACCTCTGTTTCCACATCCTCAACCACTGTTGATAAAGATCTGCCAACAGTGGATAAAAATCAACATGGTACCACACAAATTCCTCCTATCCCTCCACCTCCATTTCAAGACATTGTTGGATCATCAAAGTCACCAACAGTTGTTAGCTCAGATGATTCACATCTGCAGCCCTCACACTTAATTGCCATTGTTCCATACAAAGGAGATTTAATCTTCTTAAAGTCTCATCCACCAGATCAAATCATTGGCAACATCAGTGAAGGGGTTCTCACCAGAAGTCAATCCCAAAACATCTGCCTTTTTGCTGGCTTTCTATCACTCCATCAACCTATCAAGTACCAAGAGGCACTAAAAGACAACAGTTGGGTAGAAGCTATGCAAGAAGAGCTCCAACAGTTTAAAAGACAACAAGTATGGGAACTTGTACCACTGCCAAAGGGTGTGAGTCCTATTGGCACAAAGTGGGTCTTCAAAAATAAAACTGATGAAAAGGGCATTGTTATCAAAAATAAAGCTAGGCTTGTGGTTCAAGGTTTCAGACAGGAAGAGGGCATTGATTATGATGAAACTTTTGCCCCTGTAGCAAGATTGGAAGCTATCAGACTGTTCCTGGCCTTTGCTATCAACCACAACATAAAGGTGTTTCAAATGGATATCAAATGTGCATTCCTCTATGGTAAGATTCATGAAGAGGTATATGTTTGTCAACCTCCTGGTTTTGAGGATCCATTTAATCCAGATCATGTCTACAAGCTAAACAAAGCTTTGTATGGCTTGAAACAAGCACCTAGAGCCTGGCATGAAACTCTTTCCGCCATTCTACTTTCCATTGGTTTCACAAGAGGCAAAATTGACAAAACACTGTTCTTAAAATGGAGAGGGAAAGATCTGATGATTGTCCATATTTATGTGGATGACATCATTTTTGGAAGCACATGTAACAAAACACTGTTCTACAAAGGAACAGATGATATGAAAAGTCAAAACTGGTTCAGGACAGTGAATCATCATAAGCAGTGCTTGTACAAAGACTTTCCCCTTGATAGTGGTTATCTAACAGCTTATCATTCTCTAAGTACTGATCTACCTAACAACTGTTGTGTCAAAGAACTGCTGTTGATATAAAGACTAAATCCCTAACTACTGCTGCTACTCAAGCACTGATGAAGACAACGCACTGCTGACTCAAAGGCCTGATCAACCTATGAAGAAAGCACTGATTCACAACATCAGTGCTTAGGCAACAACAGTGGGAAGCTGCAAACAGTGTTTATATTATCAGTGTCTATGTAATAGTTTATTCATTGTATCAGTGTTTTGTATATCTGTGGTTAGAGGTTGTTAGGTTGTTAGATGTCACTTTCATGGTGACGTCAGCAAAGATGCTCAGTGGTTTGGTCTATACTATAAATAGAACAGTACTATGTACAATTCCATTAGCTCTTTCCACCTAAGTCATTCTGTATGAACAATCACTGAGCTCAGGCTGAGGGGGAGTCTTGTGCATGCATGCATAATTGAGTCTTGTAACAAATACAATCATTCAATTAATGAAATCATGCCTGCTTAAACTTTTCTTCCATTGATTGTGTTATCAAAGTTTATTTCCATATTCCGCTGCAATTCATATCTCTATTTCATCTTCATTTTAATTAAACAACACAATCTAAGAAACTCAAATCCTAACATATGTTTACACAGTGATTGTTGCCTGACACCTTAGCAACGATAGTACTTTGATTTGGACTCAGCACCTGTCGTGGACCGGGGTTGTTAAGGGTATTTCTTCACACGTCACAGTGGTGATATGGGGTGCGCATTCTACAACTCGCAGTCACGTCTGTGCATATTTCATTATCCAAAGCTTACTCGCTTCACATTTCTACGTGTTACATGCTGGTTATGCGTAAACCGCTTTCACTACTATATGCTATTAAACTTGTATGCTCACCTTTACACAATGTGTATTGACTTTATTTTAACGTATGTGACAGGTGTTTAGGATGCTTTTATTTGCTGGATGTCTTGGAATCAAGTTTAGGTGGTCTAGAAACCCACGAATAATTTATGAGTTGTCGGAACAGTTTGCTTGTTTTTTAGACAATTATCTGTAATAACTATTTTTACTTTTATTTGTTAGTAGTATGGGATATTAACGTTAAGGATTTGGTAATTTAATAGTTGTTGTGGATTCTCCTGAACAATCTGTTTCGCTTAGTGCCACACCCCGATGATTCCGCCATCGGTTGGGGTGTGACAGATTGGTATCAGAGTCATAACTATAGGGAATTAGGCAAGACTCGACCTAGTCCGGGTTGATGTCTTAGAAACGACCTAGTCTATAGTCTAAGAACCAACAGACCAACTTGTGCAAACCCAGTAGGGGTTTTGTATGAGCTTTTTCTTGATACTCTCGCTCAAACTCGCTGGAAACTACACAGCTTTTCCTAAAGCTGACATGACACACTACACGCTTTTCAAAAACACTCGCATAACACAACTGAGCAACTTGTCGAGAATAGGTGTGAAATCCAAGAACTCTCGATGAGATTGTTCGATCTACGCCCATTTTCACTATAAAACACGAGAATTTGCGTTGAGTCAGGAGTGAAATCCATATCTCGACAAAATTCTGCACCTTAACCTCATCATCGGGAACAAAGTTGTTAAGTTATGGGTGAAACCCGCATCTTAATGACTCATTCCGCCCTATATTCTGGTTTTACAAACTCTCACCAAAGTCTCGACGGACTCCAATGACACGAGTCACACAGTAACTGGAAGGATGTGTGTCGTTCGCCCAGATCAAGGTGAGAGCACAGTCCAGAAGGACAAAGTGTGCACTCGAGGTCTTTGTGAATAGTCGAATCACTTTTGGGTAGTCAACGTCTCACACACAGACGATCTGTTTCAATTCTGAGCTCGCAGCCGCTGATTCTTCGATTTTATGTGTTTTATGTGGTTTTAAATGTTTATATGTGTTTCGATTTTGGAGATTTATTCATTTTTCACTTATCGCTTTGATAAACACGCACAACTCGCACTGCACTTATATCTCAATACGCTAACAAATCGCACGCTATACTACTCGCTATGTTACCCATAATCATTAACGTTATTCGCACTCGCTACTCTCAATCGCTTTAAGCAGCTGTGAAAGATAGGTGAATACATGCAAAATATGTAGGTGAATACATGCAAAATAGAGTGGGTATGTGTTTACATGGACTACGTGCTTCTGTGCTTACGTGCTTATGTGCTTATGTGTCTATGTGAATTATGTGCCTATTTGATTATGTGCCTATGTGTTAGATGTGTTCCTGTGCTTTATATATAAAGTAGCGCTGGGTGATACAATAGACTATAATCGGTTTAATCGAGATCTCGTCTGAATCCTATGACGATGTCTGTTGCAGACAATGTCATCATTTGGATCTCATACTGCTCGCGCTACCCACCACAACCACGCTGACAAACGCATCGCCTCGCTAGTTTCAAAGGAAATGGCCAAGTTCATTCCACAAATCATCAGAGAAATCAATGAAATAGGTAGCAAGTCTTCTGAGGAATCCAGAACTGACTCGCCTCGAGCTACTTTTAGCTTCAAGCAGTTTAAGGCTTGCGGCCCCAAAGACTTCACTGGTGAAGACGGGCCCAGTGCCATGTTTCAATGGTTCGACTTGATTGAAGTCACTCTTCACCAAAGCGGATGTCCAGACAACCTCCGCACTGTCAACGCAACTGACGTTTTCCAGTCCAGGGCTCTGGATTGGTGGACTACCGAAAGAAACAGGCGAGGTAACGATGCGGCCTATAGGCTTTCTTGCGAGGAATTGAAGGAAATCATGATGAAAGAATTATACCCCCCACATGAGCTCCAGAAGCTGGAGGACGAGTTTTGGAATATCAAGCAAGAAGGTGGCGACAATGCTGGTCTTACTGCTAGCTTTAAGCAGCTTAGCATCATTTGTCCTGGCCAAGTCTCAACTCCCAACATCACAATCAAGAAGTATATATGCGCCTTACCCGATTGTGTTGCTGATTTCGTGCAAGCCACCAAGACGACTACCATCGAAGAGACTTATCTACTCGCTGCAGAAATCAATGACAAGCGAGTTAAGGCTGGTTACTTCAAGAACACCACCAAAAGTCTACATCAAGTCACCGCTACCCCCGCTTCTGAACCCGCTGCATCTCAAGGATCGAAATCTTCACGCCGCAAGCGCAAAAGCAACAACAACAACAAGAACTGTGCAGTCACCGTCGGACCTCTCAATGTCATTCCTGTCCAATCCCATAACCAGAACCACCAAATAGCTGAACCAGTGACCAACGCACCGCCTGCCAAGCTTGCGTATACCAGTCCTCACCCACTGTGCCCTACTTATACTTACCATCATCCAGTTGGGATCACTTGCCGCTTCTGTGCCCATTGCAATATATACGGACACTTTACTACTAACTGCCATACGGATCCTCGTCAAGCTCGAGTTCAAGCTCCTCTCACACTGCCAGCTCATCTTCCCGATCCTCAGGATCAACAAGCAGCTCCTGCTCCCGCTGCTCACGCAAGAGCCTGCTTCGCAAATGGTGATCCTAACCACTTCGCGAACGTCTTCCCAAACAGAGTGGTGAAGCAAGAGCCACTGCAGCAGCCAGCACAGTAACAACATCAACAGCAGCAGCAGCCAGCACAACAAGCAGCCCACAGCCGAACATCCAACATCAATGTCCGCCAGGCTCAAGCTGACAACAATGTTGTCAATGGTATGTTTCTTGTCAATGGTATATATGCTTCGTGTTTATTTGATACTGGAGCCGATAACTGTTTTGTGTCATTTGAATTCGAAAAGCTCCTAAAACGTAAACGCGCTAATCTCCCAATGACGTTCGACGTAGAAGTTGCCACTGGAAGAACCATCACTGTTCGTTCTGTTCTACTTGATTGTACTCTTGAGCTCAACAATCATGTCTTCCCTATCGATCTTATTCTGATGTAGCTTGGTAGTTTTGATATCATAGTAGGCTTGGATTTTCTTCGCAAAAATCATGTCGAAGTCGTTTGTTTTGAAAAGATGATTCGTTTCTCTCTCGCTAATGGTTATTAACTCTGTGTCTATAGCGAAGTAGCTTCGAAGGATCTCAAACTCATGTCGTACATACAAGCGAGTAAGTATCTCCGAATGGAATACCAAGCTTTCTTGGCGCACATCGTAGTAGCGGAGGAAAAGGAAAAGAAGGCAATGGATAAGGTGCCTGTGGTTCGTGATTTTCCTGTTATCTTTCCTGACGATTTACCTGGTTTACCGCCGAGTCATGATATTGATTTTCGTATCGACCTAATTCCTGGAGAAAATCTTGTTGCTAAAGCTCCCTATTGCCTCGCTCTGTCTGAAATGCGCGAACTCTCGAGTCAATTACAGGAATTGCTTGATAAAGGCTTCATCCATCCTAGCACCTCTCCTTGGGGCGCTCCTGTCCTTTTCGTCAAAAAGAAGGATGGATCGTTCCGGATGTGCATCGATTATAGGGAACTCAATAAGCTGACTATCAAGAATCGCTATCCCTTACCTCGAATCGACGATTTGTTTGATTAGATGCAAGGTGCTACGTGTTTCTCGAAGATCGATTTGCGCTCAGGTTACCATCAGTTACGAATTCAGGAGGAAGATATCCCTAAAACCGCTTTTCGCACACGCTACGGTCACTATGAATTTTTCATTATGCCCTTTGGACTGACTAACGCACCCGCGGTTTTCATGGATTTGATGAATCGCGTGTGTAAACCCTTTGTCGACCGCTTCGTCATCGTGATTATTGATGATATCCTTATCTATTCAAAATCGAAATCCGAACATGCACAACATCTACGTTTGGTTCTCGAGTTACTCCAAGGGAATCGACTCTATGTCAAGTTCTCCAAGTGTGAATTTTGGCTTGAGGAGGTTCAATTCCTCGGTCACATTGTCAATAGTCAAGGTATTCACGTCGATCCCGCAAAGATTGAAGCTGTTAAGAGTTGGATTACACCGAAATCCCTGTCTGAAGTTCGTTCGTTCCTCAGATTGGCGGGGTATTACCGTCGATTCATTGCTGATTTCTCTAAAATCACCGTTCCGCTTAACTCTCTGACGCATAAAGATAAGCCATTTGTTTGGGGAATCGAACAAGAGCAAGCCTTTCAAACTCTCAAGCTTATGCTCTGCAATGCTCCTATCCTTGCTTTACCCGACGGAAACGATGACTTCATAGTCTATTGTGATGCCTCTAACCTCGGTCTCGGTTCTGTTCTCATGCAACGGGACAAGGTTATCGCATACGCCTCTCGTCAGCTCAAGATCCACGAGAAAAACTACACAACCAACGATCTCGAGCTTGGCGCAGTTGTTTTTGCGTTAAAGATTTGGCAACACTACCTTTATGGTACAAAGTGTACGGTCTTTACAGACCATAAGAGCCTACAACACATCTTGAACCAGAAGGAACTGAATACGCGCCAATGCAAATGGGTCGAACTTCTCAACGATTATGACTATGAGATTCATTACCACCCAGGCAAAGCAAATATCGTTGCCGACGCTCTCAGCAGACGAAGCTATTTGCATAGCGTTCGTAATGTTCAAGCCCAGCATGAACTCGAAGCCCTCATTCGTGAAGCTCAGCAATCCTACTTCATTGAGAACACCTTGCAAGAGGAAATGAAGAAGTGTGGTGCTGAAACCCAATTTGTCACCAAATCGAACGGTATTTATTACTATCTCGATCGCATCTGGATTCCAAGTCGCAATAACCTTCGGGGGATATTGTTGACTGAAGCCCACAAATCCCGATATTCCATTCATCCTGGTGCCGACAAGATGTACCATGACCTTCGTATTCGGTATTGGTGGCCTGCAATGAAGAAGGATATCACCGTCTATGTTTCGAAATGCATGACTTGTTTGAAAGTCAAGGCTGAACAGCAAAGGCCCTCTGGCTTACTCGTGCAACCCGAGATCCCTATGTGGAAATGGGAGAGTATAGCTATGGACTTCATAACGAAACTTCCCCGCACGCCATCAGGTCACGATAGCATTTGGGTTATCGTTGATCGTCTTACCAACTCTGCTCACTTTCTACAGATACGAGAAGACTTTAAGGTAGAACGATTAGCACGGATCTATACCGACGAAGTCATTTGTCGACATGGGACACCTCGTGACATCATCTCTGACCGCGATGGTCGATTCACCACGCGTCTTTGGAAAACGTTTCAATCCACTCTCGGTACTACTCTTAATCTAAGTACCGCTTTCCATCCCTAAACTGACGGTCAGACTGAACGCACGATTCGCACCCTTGAAGACATGCTTCGTTCGTGTGTTATAGATTTTGGTGGTAATTGGGATTCGCATTTACCTTTAGTCGAATTCTCTTACAACAACAGTTATCATTCTAGCATTCAAATGTCACCATTTGAGGCATTATATGGGAGAAAATGTCGATCACCTATTGTATGGCACGAGATCGAAGATGCGCAAATTACCGGTCCTTAGTTATTACAAGAAACGACTGACAAGATCCTCCAAATACGAGACAATCTCCTGAAAGCTTGGGGTCGACAAAAGAGTTACGCCGATAAATGCCGCAAGCCCCTTAAATTTGACGTTAGTGATCACGTACTCCTAAAGGTTTCACCTTGGAAGGGAGTGATCTGATTCGGCAAGAAAGGAAAGCTCGCGCCTCGATACATTGGACCCTTTAAAAGTGGCCTACAGAGTCGAATTACCGGAGGAACTCAGCAACGTTCATCCGACTTTTCACGTCTCGAACCTCAAAAAGTGTCGAGCCGAGCAGAATTTACATGTACCTCTTGAGGATCTACAAGTGGACGAAACATTACACTTCGTGGAAAAGCCAGTCGAGATCATGGATCGAGAGACCAAGAAGCTTTGACGCTCACGCATTCCTATAGTGAAGGTTCGCTGGGAAGGCAAACTCAGCGCCGAGTTTACCTGGGAACTCGAAAGTGATATGAAGGCTAAGTATCCACAGCTTTTCGTTACGCCTGCGCCTTAATTTCGGGACGGAATTCCCTAAAGTAGGGGAGGTGGTAACAACCCGATTTTTAAAGTCAAAGTACAAGTCAAACTAGAAGTCAAAGGAAGAAAAGATTGCAAATCAGATCTGCCATTTCTGACTTAATTATTGCTTGTACTCTCCAACCCGATAATCGATACTTTGGTTAACGCTATATTAATTTACGATTTGTAATATGTGAAGTAAAAATGCGATAAACATAACTAAATGCTAATCTACTTAACGCTATCGCATCGCAACTCGAATCGCAGTTATTGGTATTGTTCTATGTGTGTGTGTGTGTGTTATTATGTCAATTACTTGTGCATGTTTATTATTGTTTGAGGTGTTATTCGCAAACGCAATAGCAACTCTATCGTAATGCAATCTAATCGCAAACGCTAAACGCAAATTCACGTACATGTATGTCGTTATGTGTTAGTTATGTTATTTGTGTAACTATTGTTTAAATTATCACATCGCTGGCACGCAACTCGATTAAACAAAACACAAAGCTCAACGCACGAAATGAAAGTCAGAAACTAACTCGCACGTGCCATCCGATCAAACGACTGTTCGATTTAATGGTCATCCGACCGTATGACCATCCATCCGATCGAAAGGCCGTCCGACCCGTTTCCTTTGCTCCGCCTTTCTCACCCCCACCCTATAAATACCCCACAATCACATCGACTGTTCATTAATGTGACATCTCCCTCCGACCCGTGCACTCTCAGCCTCTTTTCTCTCGATTCCTCACGATTCTTGTAAGTTTTCTTCCTAAATTTTGTACTTCCATCTTCATCACACACTTTCTCATCATCTTCTCCACCAAATCTCATAATTTCACCATGAGATCACCTGGTTTTGAGCTGTTCTAGGATGACGTCACCATGGTTTCTCTTGAACACTAAAGTGTGACCTCATCTCGTTAAGAATGGTTTGGATCTAACAGATTTCTACATGTTTTTACAATGATTTCAACTAAATCTAAACATCGTCCAACTATTTCAAACTTTTCTTCAACATTCTTAACTATTCAACTCAAAACCGTTAGAATCTGAGCTCATTCGGGCTCTCTACTCATCCTCTAGTGGATAATCGGTCTGAGAACGGATTTCTACCGAAGAGACGACTGATTTCCGGGTTGAATATGAAACTCCATCAAGAACAGTTGGTTCGGATCGAAAGGGGTGGTTCCCGTCCGAGTAGATGAGTTGGACATGATGAGATTTCCGTTGTTTAACACGCCGTCATAACGTCTCCGTCAAACCGCAAACTTTTCAACTTAACTGATTTCATAAAGTTTTCAAACGGAAGGTTACTCGATCGAATAGCCGTCCGATTGGACGACCATCCGATCGAACGACTGTTCGACCAAGTGACTTGTGATTTTCAACACTTAAACAATTTTCAAAACTTTGAAGAATATCAACTTCCACTTGGATCATCATCCGATCGAACGGCCATCCGTCCGGATGACCATCCGACTGGATAACTAGACATATAGAGATACTTCTCACTTTTTAAAATGCTACAACGAAAACTTCAAAGTTCAAACATTTCACAAACACACTCTTTCCAACGAAGGACCCCCGACCGAATGGTCATCCGTCCGGACGGTCATCCGATCGGATCACCATCCGTCCCTCATCTCAACGATACGTTGTTTTACGCACTGTTCAAACTCTTATACTATCGTACTGTGATCAGGCTAATCCCTCAAGCGCTCCCTTCAATCCAAGACTGTGTTTAGTTACTAAACACGATCTGTGAGTATACTCGATCCCTTTTTGCTTAACGCACTTTTGGGTGTTACATACGTTACCAATATTAAATCACATCGACACACAACGCAAACACTTTCAAACGCTAACTGCTCTACATTTTATACATGTTATTCGATGAATGCTTGTATGTTATGTTTATACAGTGATTGTTGCCTGACACCTTAGCAACGATAGTACTTTGATTTGGACTCAGCACCTGTCGTGGACCGGGGTTGTTAAGGGTATTTATTCACACGTCACAGTGGTGATATGTGTTGCGCATTCTATAACTCGCAGTCACGTCTGTGCATATTTCATTGTCGATAGCTTACTCGCATCACATTTCTACGTGTTACATGCTGGTTATGCGTAAACCGCTTTCGCTACTATATGCTATTAAACTTGTATGCTCACATTTACACAATGTGTATTGACTTTATTTTAACGTATGTGACAGGTGTTTAGGAAGCTTTTATTTGCTGGATGTCTTGGAATCAAGTTTAGGTGGTCTATAAACCCACGAATAATTTATGAGTTGTCGGAACAGTTTGCTTGTTTTTGAGATAATTATCTGTAATAACTATTTTTTCTTTATATGTTAGTAGTATGGGATATTAACGGTAAGGATTTGGTAATTTTCCAACTCTTTTTCACTCAATGCCTTCAAACCGATAGAAACGGAACCTGTGCCGGCTTACAAATCACTCTGGTGGTTGCATGGCTCAAGATCCGGATTCTATCCACGAGGTTAACTGATTTCGGGTTAAACGATAAACTCCGTTCCGAACAGTTCACCAGCCGGATTTGGGTGATTCCTGTCCGACCTGGGGAGCCAAGTAAGGACGAGGGATCTATGGTTCGACTCGTTGTCAAAATACCTCAATAAAACGACAAACAAACAGAACAACCAAGTGTTAGACGAATTGGCTGATCAGGTCAGGATGCTGACCGATCGGACTGCTGTCCGAACGAACAGCCAGCCGATCGGACAGTCAGCTGATCGACTGGCCAGCCGATGTAACACATGGTCCCACACAATTAATTTATTTTGAAGACTAGTATTGAACGAATTACCGTTCGATCGGACTACTGTCCGGTCGGATTACTCTTCAGATCATGAGATACTATACTTCAACACTTAATCGATTTTTCAACATGTTCGATGCACTAGGAGTGCCACCCGATCGAACAGCCGTCCGATCAGGTGACACCCTGCTGAGAACTCGTCATGGTTGTTCATGCATGTTGTCCGATCGAACAGCATTAGTGTTCGATCGATTAGCTAACCAATCCACTGCACCATACTTTGAATTTCATTTAAAGTTGTTGACTATTGTTGACTTGCCAACCGATCGGTCAGCAAGCCGTATTATTGCGTCGCTTTACAATTTATTAAGTTTTTGACTTGTTGACCTGTCCGATCGAACACCTGTGCGATCGAACACCCGTCTGATCGAACACCTATCCGATCCAAGGCAGATCACTACAATTCATTAAAAATACCTAACCGATCGGGTTGCCGGCCGATCGAACAGCCGTCCGATCGACCGACCTGAAGGGTAAAGGTACTTCAATGTTTTCAAATGCTACAACGAAAACTTCAAAAGTCAAACCATCATACACAAACACATCCTTCTCAAAAGAAGAAACAATCCACTCGAACAGCCATTCGATCGGCCAACCGACCGACCGGACAGCGGTCCGAGCGGACTGTCAACCGAACGGTCAGCCGTCCGATCGACCAGCTGTCCGACCCTCCAACACTTGCTTTTCGTTTTGCGCATCACTTATCATTATACTATCAATCCATTCAGGCTAACTTTACTCGATAAGCGCTCCCTTCAATCCATCAACCACTGTGAGTATACTCGATCCCTTTTTGCTTTAAGCACTTTTGGGTGTTACATACGTTACAACTATTCAAATCACATCAAACACACTACTCAATACTATTTGAACGCTAACCATTAATGCGTGTTATACGTGGCTTATAGATGCTTGTTTGTTATGTTTACACATGGAATGCTGTCTACCTGCCTTAGCAACGATAGTACTATAGTTTGGACTCAGCACCCGTTCACACGGGGGTTGTTAAGGACAATTACTTGCATGGATTACGGTGGTAATCATGTATTGCGAACTGCATTTGGCAGTCAACCCGCAGTCATTGGTATCGATGGTTCTATGTCGATAACTAACGTGCTTCATTTCACTATGTGTACGTGCTGGTTATGCGTAAACGAATTCGAACTCTATATGCTATTATCAAACTTGTATGCTCACCTTTACATTTTATGTATTGACTTTATTTTAACGTATGTGACAGGTGCTTAGGTTGTTTGTATGCCTAGTCCGTAGTGAAATTGAGGCTAGGAAAGGTCTAGGATGCTCTCTGCGCAGTGATGAAATCGAAGCTAGGAAAAGGGGTCCTAGAAACCAATAAATAAACTATCTATGTATAAATCTGAGTTCTCGGAGCAGAATTATTTGCCTAGATTTATCTGTAATAATTTGTTTACTGTTTGAGACATGGTATGGGACATGTTATTATAAATTGAATGGTAATGATAATTGTTATGGAAACTTCTGGACAATCTGTTTCGCTCAGTGCCATGCCCCGATGTTTCCGCCATCGATTGGGGTGTGACAGATTGGTATCAGAGCCATAACTATAGGGAATTAGGCAAGACACGACCTAGTCCGGGTCGATGTCTTAGATACCTAGTCTATAGTTAGGAACCAACAGACCGACTTGTGCATATCCGTTAGGGATCATGTATGAGCTTACCGCTATTTCTCGCTATTCTCGCTTATGCTACACTATCACTGCACTCGAATTTTCAATTATGGATAGGCAATAAAGTCGAGATTAGGTGTGAAAACCGCAAACTCTCGACTAAAGTTGCTTAATCGACCCGCATTTTATCTACAAACGAGGAGAATTATGCCAAATCAGGAGTGAAATCCGTATTTTGATGAATAATCTCCTCTATTTTATTAAAAACAGGAACGAAGTTGTTAAGCTAGGGGTGAAACCCTAACCTTGACGACTTGTTCCGCTTTTATACAAAACTCTCACCAAAGTCTCGACGGACTCCAACGACCTGAAGTCACAATATGACTAACGGGATGTGTGCCAAACGCCCAAGAGTCGAGGCGAAGGCACTGCCCTGTAAGTCAAGCGTGCACGACAAGTCCATGTGAATAGTCGAACCACTTTGGTTAGTCAATGTCTAATAGCCGCAGACAATCCATTTCTCGATTTCTATGTGTTTCGATTTTAAGCCCGCAACTGCCGACTCTGATGATTCGTTGATTTTATGTGCTATGTATGTGTTACCTGTTTATGTGTTTAAATTTTGGAAATTTACTCGACTATTGCTTTCACTTCGATCGACACGCACGACTCGCACTGCAATCCTATCTGAAAATGCTAACAAATCGCTAAATTGGGGACGACCGTATGCTATACTATACGCTTATACTATACACTTCGATATGCTATACGCGACCACTATATTCGAACACTCGCGAACTTTGACTGCTAGGTTTTTGTATTCTGAGGCAGTTGGAATACTCTACGTGTTTCTATATGCTCCCATATGTCTCTTGTGACTACACGATTGGGTGCTTCTGTGACTCTGTGATCTATATGCCTACGTGTTCTGTGGACTATGTGCTTATGTGTTTATGTGATTATGTGTTCTACGTGGTTATACGCCTATGTGTTATGTGATTATGCGTGTTACTGAGCTTTAGTAAGTAGTAGACGTGTGAGGTGAGATTCGAATACAATGTGTTGAGTCCTGTGACGATGTCTGTTGCAGACAATGTCATCTGGATCCCATCATCCCTTACTTTCTCGTCAAGAAAAGAGAGACAAACGCCTTGCTGCCATCATCGCTAAAAGTGTGGCAAAGGCCGTGAGTGATGTTTACGAGAATGCCAGCAAATCATCCGAGGAATCGAGGACCGAAGCTCCTAAAGCTACCGCTAAGGCCTTCAATTTCAAGCAATTCAAGTCGTGTGGGCCAAAAGAATTCACCGGCGAGGGAGGTCCTACTGCACTATTCCAATGGTTTGATTCCATTGAGGTTACTCTACGACAAAGTGGTTGCCCCGATGACCTCCGAACTCTGAATGCTACCGGCGTTTTCCAGTCCCGTGCACTAGACTGGTGGACGGCCGAGAGGAACAAGCGAGGGAACGACGCAGCCTACGGTCTGTCGTGGGATGAGCTCAAGGAACTCATGCTGGAAGAATTTTGCCCTCCTCATGAACGTCAGAAGCTAGAGGATGAATTTTGGCACATACAGCAAAAGGATGGTGAAAATGCTGCGCTCACTGCTCGCTTCAAACAGCTCAGCATCATTTGTCCCGATCAGGTCAAGACTCCAGACATGGCAATCAAGAAGTATATCTGAGCCCTGCCTGACTGCGTTGCTGATTTCGTGCAAACGGCTAAGACTACAACGATCGAAGAGACTTATCTACTGGCCGCTAAAATCAACGACAAGCGGGTCAAGGCCGGTGTCTGGGATAAAACTGCGAAGCATCTGTATCAAGCTACCACCACCGCACCAACTGCTGAAACCACCACCTCATCAAGCAACAAGAGAAAGAACAGCTCCAGCAACAAGAACTGTGCGATCACTACTGCACCAATTCAAGCTGTACCAGCCCAACAGCGTCAAGTAGCGGCGCATGTGGCAAATGCACCGCCTGCAAAGCGTGCATACACTGGGCCACACCCGCTCTGCCCTACTTGTACCTACCACCACCCGACTACCATTGCTTGCTGTTTTTGTGCTCATTGCAATATGTACGGCCATTTTACTACCAACTGCCGTGTTCGACAAGCTCCTGCTCATCAAGCTCTACTCACCGCCCCTCAGGGTCAACAAGCTCCTCCGGCACCCACGGTCAAAGCCAGAGCCTGCTTCGCGTGTGGCGATTCTAATCATTTCGCCAACATGTGCCCAAACAGGGTTGTGAAGCAAGATCCCCAGCAGCAGCAGCCTCAGCAGCAACAACAGCAGCAGCAGCAACAACAAGCAGCACGCGCACGAACCTTCAACATCAACGTGCGCCAAGCCCAAGCCGACAACAACGTGGTCATTGGTACGTTCCTTGTGAATGCTATTTATGCTTCGTATTTATTTGATACTGGAGCCGATAATTGCTTTGTGTCGTTCGAATTCGAGAAACACCTTAGTCGTAAACGCTCCCAACTCTCCTCGACGTTCGATGTTAAAGTCGCTACCGGAAGAACTGTCGCCGTTAATTCAGTGCTTCGTGATTGTACTCTTGAGCTCAATAATCACATCTTCCCAATCGACCTTATTCCGATGCAACTCGGAAGTTTTGACGTCATAGTAGGCATGGACTTTCTTTGCGAAAACCATGCTGAAGTTGTGTGCTTCGACAAGATGATTCGATTCTCGCTCGCAAATGGTGACTTATTGTGTGTTTAAGGTGATACTACTTCGAAAGGTCTCAAGCTCATGTCATGTGTCCAAGCTAGCAAGTATCTCCGCAAAGAATACAGAGCTTTCTTGGCTAACATTATAGTAGCGGAGAAGGAAAAGAAGGAGAAGAAGGAAGTGAAGGATGTTCCAGTGGTTCGAGAATTTCCTAATGTTTTTCCAGAGGATCTTCCCGGACTACCGCCAAGTCGTGATATCGACTTTCGTATCGACCTCATTCCTGGAGCCAACCCTATTGCCAAAGCTCCCTACCGACTCGCGCCATCCGAAATGCGTGAACTCTCAAACCAACTCCAGGAATTACTTGAGAAAGGCTTCATTCGCCCGAGCACCTCTCCTTGGGGCGCGCCAGTCCTTTTCGTCAAAAAGAAGGATGGGGCGTTCAGGATGTGCATCGACTATCGGGAATTGAATAAGTTAACTATCAAGAACCGCTATCCCCTACCCCGCATCGACGATTTGTTTGATCAACTACAAGGTGCTACGTGTTTCTCGAAGATCGATCTACGCTCAGGCTATCACCAGCTACGTATTCAAGAGGAGGATATACCCAAAACCGCGTTTCGCACTCGATACGGCCACTACAAATTCGTTGTTATGCCTTTTGGTTTAACCAATGCACCCGCGATTTTCATGGATCTGATGAATCGCGTGTGTAAACCATATCTCGACCGTTTCGTCATCGTATTCATCGACGATGTCTTGATCTATTCCAAATCAAAAACCGAACACGCGCAACATCTACGTTTGGTTCTCGAGCTACTCCAGGGGAACCAAATCTATGCCAAGTTCTCCAAGTGTGAATTCTGGTTGGAGGAAGTTCAGTTTCTGGGTCACATCGTAAATAATCAAGGTATTCACATCGATCCTGCGAAGATTGAAGCTATTAAGAGCTGGATTACGCCTAAGAACCCGTCTGAAGTCCGATCTTTTCTCAGACTAGCGGGCTATTATCGACGATTTATCGAAGGATTCTCAAAGATCGCAGTGCCGCTTACCGCTCTCACGCACAAAGACAAGCCTTTTGTTTGGAGAACTGAACAAGAGTCTGCCTTTCAAACCCTCAAGCATAAGCTCTGCAATGCTCCTGTTCTCGCATTACCCGACGAAAACAACGATTTCATTGTCTACTGTGATGCTTCCAACCTTGGTCTAGGTTGTGTCCTTATACAACGGGACAAGGTTATAGCTTACGCATCTCGTCAGCTCAAAATCCACGAGAAGAACTACACAACCCATGATCTCGAGCTAGGCGCAGTTGTTTTTGCGTTAAAGATTTGGCGACACTACCTGTATGGTACCAAGTGTACGATCTTCACCGATCATAGGAGCCTACAACATATCTTTAATCAGAAGGAACTTAATATGTTTCAACGCCGATGGGTAGAACTTCTCAACGATTACGACTGTGAGATTCGTTATCACCCAGGCAAGGCAAATGTTGTTGCCGACGCACTTAGCAGACGGAGCTATCTTCTTAGCACCCGTAATGTCTAAACCCAATACGATCTCGAAACCCTCATCCGCGAAGCTCAGCATGCGTGTTTTAATGAACGCATACTGAAGAAGGAAAGAATCTACCACGATGGAGCCCAACGTGTGAGCAAATCGAATGGGATATTCCACTTTCTGAACCGAATTTGGATTCCCAAACGAACCAATTTGCGACAGATCTTGATGGACGAAGCCCACAAATCCCGGTATTATATTCATCCCGGTGCCGACAAAATGTACCAGGATCTTCGCTATAAGTACTGGTGGCCGGGCATGAAGAGGGATATTGCTCTCTACGTTGGAAAATGCCTAACTTGAGCAAGAGTCAAGGCTGAACATCAAAGACCCTCTGGCTTACTCGAAAAACCACTGATCCCCATGTGGAAGTGGGAGAGTATAGCTATGGACTTCATAACAAAGCTACCACACACGTCATCAGGTCATGACAGCATTTGGGTTGTGGTTGACCGATTGACCAAATCAGCTCACTTTCTGCCAATACGGGAAGACTACAAGGTAGAACGATTAGCCCGAATCTACACCGAAGAGATCATTTGTAATCATGGGACGCCTCGTGACATCATCTCTAATCGTGATGCTCGGTTTACCTCGTGACTATGGGAAACATTTCAAATGGCCCTTGGTACATCGCTAAATCTAAGTACCGCTTTCCACCCTCAAACCGACGGTCAGACTGAAAGAACGATTCGTACTCTTGAAGACATGCTCCGTTCGTGTGTCATAGACTTGGGTGGTAATTGGGATAAATACCTGCCGTTAGTCAAATTCTCGTATAACAACAGCTATCATTCCAGCATTCAAATGGCACCATTCGAGGCTTTATACGGAAGAAGATGTCGATCGCCTATTGTGTGGCACGAGATCGGTCATTCGCAATTAACCGGTCCTGAGCGATTACAAGAAATGACAGACAGAATTTTCCAAATTCGAGACAACCTGGTTAAAGCTCGGAATCGACAGAAAAGTTATGCCGATAGACGACGCAAGCCCCTCGAATTTGACGTTGGTGACTACGTACTCCTAAAGGTATCACCTTGGAAGGGTGTGGTCCCGATTCGGAAAGAAAGGAAAGCTCGCGCCTCGATATGTTGGACCTTTTAAGATTCTGGAAAGGATCGGAAAAGTCGCCTACAGACTCGAACTACCGGAGGAACTTAGTAACGTCCACCCGACTTTCCACGTGTCAAACCTCCGAAAGTGCATAGCCGACCACGACTTACACGTTCCACTCGATGACCTGCAAGTGAACGAAACATTACACTTCGTGGAAAAGCCTGTCGAAATCATGGATCGCCAAACCAAGCAGCTCAGACGCTCTCGCATTCCTATTGTGAAAGTCCGATGGGAAGGCAAACGAGGCGCAGAGTTCACTTGGGAACTCGAAAGCGACATGAAGGCGAAGTACCCGCAGTTATTTAAGGAGAAAGTCTAGAAAGAGAAAGTTCTCAAACGTGATTCACGGTGTTGTACAACTTCCAGCTTAATTTCAGGACGAAATTCCCTAAACAAGGGGAGGCTGTAACACCCCGTTTTTTCAGGGAAGTCAAAGTCAACGACCGATTTCGCGCAACTTAACTGTAGTGAATTTCTTTTATATGTTTAATTTAGCTGTATTATGTGGAGTAAGTGTTAATAATTACAATAATCGACGTATTTCAATCGCCATCTAATCGACTTACGACTGTGAACTGTAGGAAGTAACAATGCGATAAAGTTAACTAAACGATAATCAAACTATGCTAATCAAATCGACATCGACTACAAATCGCAACTCGAGCTACGTATTTTAATTATTGTTATACGTGTGTGTGTATGTGTGCCTTATGTGTTACTTGTGCATTGATGTGTGCAAAATGCAACATATAAATTACATCAAACAAGGCATAAAACTAACCCTTTTTAAGTACTAATATTGGAAAAAGAGTGTTTTTGTCTTCCTTTTGTATTTTCAGGATTAAATGAGCTCAAAAACACAAAAGAAGCAAAAAGACAGCTAAATCCAACATAAATACAAGGAAAGGAACATTAGTGGACTGCCCGACCCCTCAACGGCACCTTCCAAAGCAAATTAGAGAAGACAGAAGACTGAACACGCCCCGTGCTCAGCCAGCACGGGGCCGTGCCCATGAAGCAGCAGAAAAGACAAATCTATAGAAGCTTCTATTGCCCACCACGGGCCGTGCTCAGCGGACACGGGGGCGTGTCGAAAGTACAGCAGGCGCATTTATTGTAATTGCGAATTACAATTAATGAGGAGAGAGAGTGTCAGACAGGCACGGGGCCGTGTCCAGCGGACACGGGGCCGTGCCCAGCTCTCTGTTCAGCCTATAAATAGGAGTGCTTGGATTCATTTCATCTCATCCCTTGGCACACCACCTCTCTCACACTTCATCCACCACCCACCACCATCACAACACCATCATCCACCACCATCATCCATTGTCCATCGTAGAGTGTGTGAGTCGTCTCGGGATCCAAGATTGATCGTAAGAGTTCTTGACAATCAAGGCCATGTTTGCCTAAGTCTCTTACATCACTTGGTGAAGACAAAGTGTCTAGTATAATACTTTTTATTTCAAATCTTTTGCACTTTTTATTTGGTTTTGTATTAATGACTTTAATAACTAGTTGCTTATGTTGAAGGTGATCTTTCCTTATCGTTTGTCCGTGGTGTCTTGGCATTATTTTAATGTCTATATAAAATAAAAGATTTTCACCATTCATATCTCCACGGTCTATATGGAGGTATGTTGGCTACCTGGTCGGGGGTTAAGGGAACGGTTTGGTAAAGGTCTTGCCATTGTTCAGCGTTTAGAGGTCCTGCAATGGACCTGGGTCAAATTTAGTAGGACCTCCTTCAATGCTTCACGGTATTGGATGGCGGGGGTCCAAACTCTTTGATCCCCTCATAAGTTAACTACTATTAATACTATAACCCGGCTATTTAGGACTGTATCCCTGCTGACTCAGACTACTTAGCCGAGGGTAACGTCACCGCCAAAAGTGGGGCCTACCACAATACTGCATTAATAACTTAATTCATTATCTTCCAATAATCCACCCTTTTAGGATTGTATCCTTACTGACTCAAACTACTGGGGTGAGGGTAACGTCACCTTCAAAAGAGGGGCCTACTACAATAACTAAGATAATCTCTTAATTATGTGCAAAAGTGCGGAAATAATCAAAGGTTATACTAGATACGAGTCGGAACCAAGTGATTCATCTTGTCTATCTGTTTTTTATTTTATTTTATATTTCAGCATTTTAGTTAGTTTTTATTTTTCTTAGTTTAAAAACCTTTTTCTAAACTTTTTATTTTGATTAGACGTTGAGGATAAACCGGTACTAAAAGCTCTTGTGTCCTTGGACGACCTCGGTATCTTACCAACACTATACTACGCTCAACGATGGGTGCACTTGCCCATATGTGTGTTTAGTGTTAGTGAAATATCGTGTTTTATAAATTTAAAACTTGGCTAAAATAAGTGTTAAAAAGGGCTTAAAATATACACCTAATATATATAACACTTCACACGCATCAAGTTTTTGGCGCCGTTGCCGGGGACACAAGGATTTTAGGAAAGCTTAAAATCGACGGCCTAATCAGTTTTTCAAAACCTTTTCAAAACGGGCCCACATTTTTCTGCATTTTAGTTTAGTTTTGCATTTACAGTAGGTTGAACACGGGCCGTGCTTGATGAACACGGGGCCGTGCTGCATATTTTTCATAAAACACCCAGTAACAGTAGGTTGAACACGGGCCGTGCTCACTGAACACGCCCCGTGCTCAACGAAATCAGTAAATTTAATTAAAACGCCCAGATACAGATCCTGAACACGGGGCCGTGTCCACTGAACACGGGGCCGTGTCCAGCCTCTGTTTCCGTTTTTATTTTTGTTTTCTGATCTCGAGACTCGGTTGTGGTCTGCTGAGTGATTCTTATGGATCAATACTCAGGAGGTTACAACTACACCTATGAGGAGGATGATTATAGGGGTAATTATTGCACTAATTGTCGTAACGCACGATCGGTTCAAAATAATCGCTCATGTCAACCATCCAATTCATACACCTACTATGAGGAGCCCAGGTACGAGCCATCAACTTTATACACATCCTATGAAGACCAAAGGTATGAACCTCCTCCCTCATACTCATATTTTGATGAACCAAGGTATGAGCCTTCATACTCATACTTTGAGGAACCAAGATATGAGCCCCCACCTTTATATGCTTATTATGAGGAACCATGGCGTGAACAACCCACCTCATATGAGTATTATGAAGAACAAAATTATGAACCTTATCCATCATATGCTTACAATGAAGAACAATGGTGTGAACCATCTACTTCATATGGGTATTATGAGGAACAAAGGATCGAACAACCGGATTCAAGCTTTGAAAATCCCGATTCTTTTTCTATAACCGAAGTGACCGATAGGATATTAGAACACATTAGAGTTATCGATCGCTGTATAAGAGAATCTCGCGCAAGGGAAGTGGAGTCCCGCGCAAGAGAAGAATTAAAAAAGGAAGAGATAACCGAAAGTGTAAAAATGGAAGAACAAATAAGTGAAAAACCGACACATGAGTTAAACAACGAAAAAGGTGAGTCCGACAACGTTAAAATTCAAGAAGAGTCTAATTTTGAAGAAATTAATCTCTTGTCACCTTCTTTTGAAAATCATTGTTTAGTACCCACTCATGCTAAGTTTTTAAAAGAATTAAACACTAACACTAAAATTGACGAAACGGTAAGTGTTAAGTTAACTAATGATCAAACCTCGCTAATAAAAGAAGACCCATTTGAAATTAACATTACACCGGTTCCATGTTTCTTTCAAAATTCGTTTATTAGTAACGTTACAATCGATAAAGATCTTTGTGTTAACATAATGCCTAACTACGTTTTCGAAAAATTAAGTATTAGTGATTTTTCTCCACTTCAAATACCCATTTTTCTATCCAATCGGAAAGTAATAAAATCAATCGGTATAGTTGAGGATGTATTGGTTCAAACAAATCAGATGGTAATCCCGACCGACTTTGTCATACTCGATGACGCTCCTCTAGTGTTGGGACGACCATTTGTAAAAACTCACGAAGCTTTGAAAAACCGGAAGTACAACAATCTACCTCTTCAATTAGGGGCATTCAAAAAAAGTGTCGACCTTGAGCGATCAATGAAATATCCATTCGGCAATGATGACCCCCTAATTGAAGATGAGCCAAAACCACCTGATAAGGTGGGTCTAGCCAAGGACCCTTATAAACGTGGCGCACCATGGAGGCATTCCGCGGAACTATCCGTAGTTTAGTTTAGATTAACCTTTATGTTTTCTAGTTAGTTTTAATTTTCAGGAATAAAACACACTCATGGTGGTAAATGATGAAAAGGGGAACGAGAAAAATGAACTCATGCACAAGAACAAGGCAACCCGACAATTCTCTCCATTTCAGAAGGTTCAACACGGGCCGTGCCCAACCAACACGGCCCCGTGCTGAACTACCTGCAGAAAAACGCCCAGTTCAAGTACCTGGACACGGGCCGTGTTCACCCAACACGCCCCCGTGTCCAGACTTCTGTCTCTCTTATTTTAATTTTGTTACTGGCACTTGAACACGGGGTCGTGCCCGGATAACACGGGGCCGTGTTCAGTGCCCAGTAACACAATTTTTTGCTTTTTAAACACTATTTTACACATCCAATCAACCTAAAATTTTATTTTTGGGACACATTGAGGACAATGTGTAATTTAAGTATGGGGGGGATGCTAAAACCTTGAATTTTGCAAGTCCTAAATACAAGCCTTACACAAAACTCTATTGGAACCGCTAATCACCCCAAATTTTTTTTAAAAAAAAAATTCATTTTTTTTACTTGTCTAGGTTTAACTCGGGAAATTCAAGTTCTCAAAAAGGGTATATTTTTAAGAATTTACAACCGATAGCGTAGTGATAAAAAGAACCAACATAAGAAAATTATGAAAAGGCATGGCAAACTTAGTTAAAATTTGATTATATATACTTGATCACATAAAAACCCATTCCCACAAAAGTGAGTTTTGAGCCTTTATTGAGCATACAAATTTACATCTTTAGACTAAATGCTCACTTTTCATTTCTTGTGTGAATAGCCGCTTGGTTCTTAAGACTCTAGAACTTGCCATGACGATACATTCCCGGTCCTTATCAACTTAAACCCGAGTAAGTAAATGATGGAGGCATTAGGACTAACCATTTTTATTTCTACACCATTATTTTTCTTTTTCTTTTACCACCTACCCAAAAATCACCCTAGTTAACCCCTTTGAGCCTAAACCTTTTCATTTCATCACCCAAACCAAAAACCCTTTTACCCACCAAAACCTTTTTCATTTTTAACCATTTGTTTTAGTAACAAGTTCGGTTTTTCGTATGATCAAAAAAAAATAATAATAATAATAATAATAAAAAAAATAAAAAAATTTTGTGTTGATGATGAAGCAAAAAGAAAATAAACAAACAAGTTTATCAAAAATAACCTTGTTTGAATAAAAGCTTCATCAAAATAAAAAGTTGCAAAAATAGAAAATCTTACGAAAACCGACACTTGTTACGCCTTTTCTCCCTTTTGCTACTAACCACTAACCACTTTCCCAACCACCTACCTTTAACCCAAGCCTAACCCTTAACCCACAAAGTCCTTTTGATATTTACAACGGTATAAAAGTTAAAAAGGAGGAGGATTGATTGCTTGGCAAGCCTATGGTAGGAATAAGTCCCATGCCGCTCTCGAGTGATTCACTAAAAATACACCTTCGGCCGAGTGTGAGTGATTTCTCCCGTGAGGTATGTGAACTTGTATATAAGTGGAATTTTAAAAAGGCATGTTATGCCCAAATAAGTAATTTCTCCTATGAAAAGTTCTAAATAAATCATTACGAATAGGATTGTAAATAAATAAAAATAAAACCCAAAAAGATCTTGGACATCCCGACACTCTACGACAAGCCCAAAACCTTCTCTTCTACCTATTCCATTTGGGAGTGAAAGCCACATATTAAAGAGTTTTGCTTGAGGACAAGCAAAAGTTCAAGTGTGGGGGTATTTGATGTGTGCAAAATGCAACATATAAATTACATCAAACAAGGCATAAAACTAACCCTTTTTAAGTACTAATATTGGAAAAAGAGTGTTTTTGTCTTCCTTTTGTATTTTCAGGATTAAATGAGCTCAAAAACACAAAAGAAGCAAAAAGACAGCTAAATCCAACATAAATACAAGGAAAGGAACATTAGTGGACTGCCCGACCCCTCAACGGCACCTTCCAAAGCAAATTAGAGAAGACAGAAGACTGAACACGCCCCGTGCTCAGCCAGCACGGGGCCGTGCCCATGAAGCAGCAGAAAAGACAAATCTATAGAAGCTTCTATTGCCCACCACGGGCCGTGCTCAGCGGACACGGGGGCGTGTCGAAAGTACAGCAGGCGCATTTATTGTAATTGCGAATTACAATTAATGAGGAGAGAGAGTGTCAGACAGGCACGGGGCCGTGTCCAGCGGACACGGGGCCGTGCCCAGCTCTCTGTTCAGCCTATAAATAGGAGTGCTTGGATTCATTTCATCTCATCCCTTGGCACACCACCTCTCTCACACTTCATCCACCACCCACCACCATCACAACACCATCATCCACCACCATCATCCATTGTCCATCGTAGAGTGTGTGAGTCGTCTCGGGATCCAAGATTGATCGTAAGAGTTCTTGACAATCAAGGCCATGTTTGCCTAAGTCTCTTACATCACTTGGTGAAGACAAAGTGTCTAGTATAATACTTTTTATTTCAAATCTTTTGCACTTTTTATTTGGTTTTGTATTAATGACTTTAATAACTAGTTGCTTATGTTGAAGGTGATCTTTCCTTATCGTTTGTCCGTGGTGTCTTGGCATTATTTTAATGTCTATATAAAATAAAAGATTTTCACCATTCATATCTCCACGGTCTATATGGAGGTATGTTGGCTACCTGGTCGGGGGTTAAGGGAACGGTTTGGTAAAGGTCTTGCCATTGTTCAGCGTTTAGAGGTCCTGCAATGGACCTGGGTCAAATTTAGTAGGACCTCCTTCAATGCTTCACGGTATTGGATGGCGGGGGTCCAAACTCTTTGATCCCCTCATAAGTTAACTACTATTAATACTATAACCCGGCTATTTAGGACTGTATCCCTGCTGACTCAGACTACTTAGCCGAGGGTAACGTCACCGCCAAAAGTGGGGCCTACCACAATACTGCATTAATAACTTAATTCATTATCTTCCAATAATCCACCCTTTTAGGATTGTATCCTTGCTGACTCAAACTACTGGGGTGAGGGTAACGTCACCTTCAAAAGAGGGGCCTGCTACAATAACTAAGATAATCTCTTAATTATGTGCAAAAGTGCGGAAATAATCAAAGGTTATACTAGATACGAGTCGGAACCAAGTGATTCATCTTGTCTATCTGTTTTTTATTTTATTTTATTTTTCAGCATTTTAGTTAGTTTTTATTTTTCTTAGTTTAAAAACCTTTTTCTAACCTTTTTATTTTGATTAGACGTTGAGGATAAACCGGTACTAAAAGCTCTTGTGTCCTTGGACGACCTCGGTATCTTACCAACACTATACTACGCTCAACGTTGGGTGCACTTGCCCATATGTGTGTTTAGTGTTAGTGAAATATCGTGTTTTATAAATTTAAAACTTGGCTAAAATAAGTGTTAAAAAGGGCTTAAAATATACACCTAATATATATAACACTTCACACGCATCATGCATGTTTATTTATGTTATGTGTGGAATCAATCGAAACTCGAAATGCAATCGAACTCAATCGACATCGAACTCGAATCACAATCAAACTATGATAATTGGTGGAGAAAGGATAGTGCGAGATATGAGTGGTTGGGATTAAAAGTAATTTGACTAGGAAACCCTATCGTATCGAACCGCTCGCAACCGAAACCGAAATATCAAAAATTGTCGCACCGAACACTCGAAATGTGCAACTGATCGATCAGGCTACCAGCCGATCGAACAGCCAGCCGAACGGACTGCTGTCCGATCGGACAGGCTGTCAGATCGAGCTGCCTGGCCGATCGGCCAGCACTTTCCTCTTTTGTCATCCTATAAATACCCTTGTCATTGTCATCCTTTCCACTTTTGGAAACCTCTGTTCGACCAGCAAGCTTAGTTCATCCTTTTCTCAGATTCCTCTTGATTCCGGTAAGATTTCGTCCTAAACCTTGTACTTTCTTGATCTACACGCACTCCTACACCTTTCTATCTTTCAAATCTTAACTTTTAACCGTGAAATCATCAAGATTCAAGTGTTCTAGGATGATGTCATCATGGGTTCTTGAAGAACTTCATGTTTTGGCCCCAATCCACCAAGAATAACTTGGATCTAGCCGATTTCCACATAAACAAACAAAGATCTTTCATAGATCTAAACATATACCCGGTGAAAAGGATTGAAAGATGGATTTTCCAACTTTCTTTCAACTCTTTTTCACTCAATGCCTTCAAACCGATAGAAACGGAGCCTGTGCCGGCTTACAAATCACTCCGGTGGTTAAAGAACTTCTATCCACTAGGTTAACCGATTTCGGGTTAAACGATAAACTCCGTTCTGAACAGTTCACCAGCCAGATTTGGGTGATTCCTGTCCGACCCGGGAGCCATCTATGGTTTGACTCGTTGTCAAAATACCTCAATAAAACGAGAAACAAACAGAACAACCAAGTGTTAGACGAATTGGCTGATCAGGTCAGGATGCTGGCCGATCGGACTGCTGTCCAAACGGACAGCCAGCCGATCGGACAGTCAGCCGATCGACTGGCCAGCCGATCGGCTAACACATGGTCCCACACAATTAATTTATTTTGAAGACTAGTATTGAACGAATTGCCGTTCGATCGGACTACTGTCCGATCGGATTACTCTTCGGATCATGAGATACTATACTTCAACACTTAATCGATTTTTCAACATGTTCGATGCACTAGGAGTGCCACCCGATCGAACAGCCGTCCGATCAGGTGACACCCTGCTGAGAACTCGTCATGGTTGTTCATGCATGTTGTCCGATCGAACAGCATTAGTGTTCGATCGATCAGCTAACCGATCCACTGCACCATACTTTGCATTTCATTTAAAGTTGTTGACTATTGTTGACTTGCCAACCGATTGGTCAGCAAGCCGTATTATTGCGTCACTTTACAATTTATTAAGTTTTTGACTTGTTTACATGTCCGATCGAACACCCGTCCGATCGAACACCTGTCCGATCCAAGGCAGATCACTACAATTCATTAAAAATACCTAACCGATCGGGTTGCCGGCCGATCGAACAGTCGTCCAATCGACCGACCTGAAGGGTAAAGGTACTTCAATGTTTTCAAATGCTACAACGAAAACTTCAAAAGTCAAACCATCATACACAAACACATCCTTCTCAAAGGAAGAAACAATCCACTCGAACAGCCATCCGATCGGCCTACCGACCGACTAGACAGCGGTCCGAGCGGACTGTCAACTGAACGGTCAGCCGTCCGATCGAACTACCATCCGATCGACCAGCTGTCCGACCCTCCAACACTTGCTTTTCGTTTTGCGCGTCACTTATCGTTATGCTATGAATCCATTCAGGCTAACTTTACTCGCTAAGCGCTCCCTTCAATCCATCAACCGCTGTGAGTATACTCGATCCCTTTTTGCTTTAAGCACTTTTGGGTGTTACATACGTTACAACTATTCAAATCACATCAAACACACTACTCAATACTATTTGAACGCTAACCGTTAATGCATGTTATACGTGGCTTATGGATGCTTGTTTGTTATGTTTACACATGGAATGTTGTCTACCTGCCTTAGCAACGATAGTACTATAGTTTGGACTCAGCACCCGTTCACACGGGGGTTGTTAAGGACAATTACTTGCATGGATTACGGTGGTAATCATGTATTGCGAACTGCATTTGGTAGTCAACCCGCAGTCATTGGTATCGATGGTTCTATGTCGATAACTAACGTGCTTCATTTCACTATGTGTACGTGCTGGTTATGCGTAAACGAATTCGAACTCTATATGCTATTATCAAACTTGTATGCTCACCTTCACATTTTATGCATTGACTTTATTTTAACGTATGTGACAGGTGCTTAGGTTGTTTGTATGCCTAGTCCGCATTGAAATTGAGGCTAGGAAAGGTCTAGGATGCTCTCTGCGCAGTGATGAAATCGAAGCTAGGAAAAGGGGTCCTAGAAACCAATAAATAAACTATCTATGTATAAATCTGAGTTGTCGGAACAGAATTATTTGCCTAGATTTATCTGTAATAATTTGTTTACTGTTTGAGACATGGTATGGGACATGTTATTATAAATTGAATGGTAATGATAATTGTTATGGAAACTTCTGGACAATCTGTTTCGCTCAGTGCCATGCCCCGATGTTTCCGCCATCGGTTGGGGTGGGACATAGTGATCCAATCGATATAATAAACGATGAAGATCTTGCAATGTTTTATAATTTTGCTATGGAAAATATTTTTGAAATTTATAAATTATATGTCGTTGAAGGGTTTTGTGCTGGGTCATCTAGAGTTTCACCTCCAAAAAAATTTAAAGTTCCTGATTTGAATTTATGTACTGATGAAGTAAATTATGATGTTTTAAACGACTACCAGCCAAATCCTGATAATTCATTTGAAAATTGTTTGCCATCTTCATCAATTACTTTTGAACAAGGGCACGTATTTAATAACAAAGAAGACATGAAACTTGAGTTGGGAAAAAAATGTTTGTTAGAACACTTTGAGTTTAAAGTAGATAGATCTTCTAAAACTCGGTACGAAGTGTCATGTTTGGTGGACGGTTGCGTTTGGCGTTTTCGTGCATACAGTTTTGGGGATAGTGGGGTGTTTTTTGTTAAGAGTTTTAACGATAAACACACGTGCTCGAAGACGCTAACGTACCCACATCTTCGTCAGGCAAACCCAAAGGTTGATGCTCACTATTTAAAAGAACCTATAAAAGACAGTGGTAGAATATATCGTTGTAATGAAATAGTGAAAGATTTTAGACAAAGATTCCAAGTTGAGATAACCACTAGTCAAGCTTGGCGTGGAAAAAGTCTGGCATTAGAGGTTTTACAAGGAACAAGCAGAAATTCGTTTGCAGAACTACCATTTTACTGTTACAATCTAGAGCGGGCAAATCCAGGTTTTGTCACTCATATCAAGACTGATGACGAGCGTCGGTTTGAAATGGTCTTTGTCGCGATTGGTGCTGCGGTAAGTTACAACAGTCTCTGTTTTTTTCGTCAAAGTACATCTTGTTGACGTTTTTTAAATAATTTTGTTTCAGATTCGTACCGTTATCTGTAATCTAAGACCGGTGGTAATCATTGATGCTACACACCTGAAGGGTGAATTTAAAGGGACGTTATTTTTAGCAGTTGGGATGGATGGAAACAACCAAATTTTACCAATTTCCTATGGAATAGGAAAATCAGATGATGGTGAATCTTGGACATGGTTTCTGTCAAAGCTTAAAGAATGTATCGGTGAAATACCTGACATGGCGATAATATCGGATAGAGCGAATTCTATACACCTAGTTGTTAGAAACGTCTTTCCACATGCTTATCACGGGTTATGCTGTCGTCATTTAATGATGAACCTACGTTTACCCTCTGATAAAAAAAAATGGGAAGCTGTGGTGGAAGGCGGTTGAGATTCTTTATTTATTTATTTATTTTTTTCCGTTAACTTGTTAAGTTTATTTTTGTAGTGAACGGCCCAAACACATAAACAGCCCAAAACAGAATTAAAATTATTTAAAATGAACGGCGCAAACACAAAAACAGCCCAAACAGCCAAAACAGATTTAAAATTATTTAAAATGGACGGCCCAAACACATAAACAGCCCAAACAACCAAAAAAGATTTAAAATTATTTAAAATGAACGGCCCAAACACATAAACATCCCAAACAAATTTAAAATTATTTAAAATGAACGGCCCAAACACATAAACAACCCAAACAGATTTTAAATTATTTGCATGGTAATTTACTGCACTATTATATATCGAATGAAAACAAGTAACTTTTATTATTATTTAATACAGATTACATAACAGATATAACATGTAAAAATAGAAACATAACTTCGCCAAACCGCTGAAACGGCTAGTAGAGAAAAAAGCTCGGTCTCCAAGCAAGCAGTCTTCAGATAACAACATAACTTTGCCAAACCGCAGCTTAGGACTCCGTTGATAACCGAGAGCAAATTGAAAGTTAGGAGTGAATCAAATATCTTCTTCTGAAATTCGAGTCAAAACGCTTGTAGCAATGATAAAGATGCGTCTTGAACTCGAAAGTCAATCCACATTCACTGGGTAAGTAGAGGTGGAATTTCTGAAGAGAAGGACACTCCAATATGAGAAACGATATCAAAAACTAATTTGAAAATTAAAGCCCAGGAACACGTCTTTTACACTAACAGATACGTGAGGTTTCATAAATATTTCTTGTCTTTGATACACGAAAACATCTATGACAATCAAATAAAGAAAGCTAGATAACATTTTCTATGAGATTTAAGTGTGGTAGAGGGATTCGTTTAACAAGAACACAAAAAAAAACAAGTGGGTAGATATATAGGGGAACAGACGGTCAAACGGCTCGAACAACACATTCACCCGGCTCGAAGTATAGGTTGAAACGGCATTAGACAGTTGTACCGGCTCGGAGCCAGCTGAAACGGCTCGGAGCAGTTGAGACGGCACAAACAATGGGGCGAACCGGCTCGGAGCCAGCTGAAACGGCTTGGCTTGCAGAAGTGGGGTCCACGTGTGTACGGTAACGGCTCGGCTACAACCTAAGCACACGGCTTGGCTCATTGAAGGAACTCGGCTAAGATCTTTCAACAGGAGCCGATTGTAACGGCTTGGCTAAGATCTTTCAACATTGGTCGGACACGTGGCGTGGACTGCAACATCCTCAAGCCGTTACAGGCTTTGTCGGACACGTGGCACTCAACGGTTGGCTGGCCGTTTAAAGAAA
This sequence comes from Helianthus tuberosus, assembly GCA_030545235.1. NCBI lineage: Eukaryota > Viridiplantae > Streptophyta > Magnoliopsida > Asterales > Asteraceae > Helianthus > Helianthus tuberosus. The sequence continues at coordinate 132,620,188 of CM060429.1, read as the reverse complement.
ATCTTGTGCCGTTTCAGCATGCTGAAACGGCTCGGTGAGGGGTGTCCATTGGCCAAAATTGAAAAAACGGCGTTGATTTGGCTATTTTCGTGATTTTCCCTAAATTTAAGAAGTTTCATGAGTTTCACAATTCTTCTTAAGTATTAAAGGATTTAAAATAAAAGTAAAAATGGTTTTTAATACAGTATAGAAATAAGTCCGACCTAACTTATATTTTAACATGTGTCAAAAAGCCTTCATGTGAAAGCTTTTTTCAACAAAAATTCAATACACCCACCACCCTCTGGTCCTGCTTTTCCTCACCTCTTCTGGCAAAATGGGTCACTCAGTCTCGTGACGGTTAAAAATGGGTTCAGGTTAAAATGGGTTTGTACCCACACAGGTTCAGTTGGGGTTACGTACTTACGTTTCAACGGGTTATAACATAACGAGTTTGGGTCGAAGTGAGTCCGTTTTAGATAAAAACAGAAAAAACTGACATTCCAAACAGAAAAAAAAATCAGTTTACTTAAGTAATTAAGTCTATTAAACTGACATTCCAAACAGAAAAAAACAGTTTGCTTAAGTAATTAAGTTTATTGAGAAGAAAAAAAGGTTTTACTGCATTACTAGAACACAAAAGTAAAGAAGCTTCTCATACACAAGCAAATACGTCTGTACATCTCAGTTCTAGAATTGAAGAAAATCAAGATTCATGAATAATATGTATCCCATTCAAACTTTGGTTCAGATAAAACCTCATAATCCACAGGCCCATCTACAACATTCTCAACACTTTGTATGCTCTGCAATAATGCTGGTTGAAACCCATCATTCTCACAAGGCAAAAGCTTATAAACTACTAAAACCGCAACCGTCAATATCGCTTGCAGCTTCGTGGAATCCCCTCTCACCGAAAAGAAAAGAATCATTGCGACCAAGAACAAATCAACACATATCCTCATAATCAACAACACCGTATCCATTAACCGCCCATCGTTTCCAGCTGGAAACCCCCGCACTCTGTACACGAATAAAAAATTGTACTTGTCAACCACATACCTATACCCGAAATAGATTGCACCCACAGGGACGATAAGTGGAGAGAAGGACGAATAAATCAAAGTCAACGCAAATATTGTCAGATTGAACGCGTAATATTGTGCAAAGTCAAAAGCTTGTTTGGGCACGGGTGAGGTCCAACTAATGGGGTATTCAGAAAGATCTTGTTCATGTAAATCAGAGTTATCTGCAGAGATTAGTGGTCTCTCGAGGCCTTCGGTTTCTTGATTCTCTTCAAGAGCATACTCTTCTCGTTCGGGTACAAGTTGCAGCATATCGTTTTTTCTAAACTTCTTAAGCTTTTTCTTGATCCATGGTATCGGAGCCAATAAATCGAAAGAAATCCCTAAAAACGTGCTTGTGATGAGAAACGCCACAGATGAAAGGCATGATCTTGACAAGAAAGAAGCACTCATGTATTGCTCGATTCTTTTACAATCTTCACCGTCCAAATAACACCTACCCATTTTCAAGATTGCACTTTCAAGCGATGATTCAACCATGCCCCTTAAAAGAATTAAGTTTACCAGAAAGAAGCATACCATCTTCAAAAGCGCAGCCCTTTGCTCACCGGAAACCGTCAAGTGTCGTTCGAACTTTGAAAGATATGAAAGAGCCGAAGGAACGATTATATACATGCTTACAAAAATAAGAACATTGGGGAGAAACTGGAATATGATAGTTGCTAACCAGCTTGAGCTTTGTAGCCACGTTAACCATGATTGAGCGTTATCCATCGCTTCTGCGTTAATTATCCTCCCCGCACTCTGGAGAGCACTAATTACAGCAAGCGGAGAACTACAAAACAGAAGCAGTAACAACAGGCATGTGTTCACAAACACTCTTCTAAGCTTCAACGATAATTTTGTTGATCCTACATGGTTCCAATAAATATCAGTTGCTAACGGTGCCCTTTCAACTTTCCAATGGTTCCTCTGAAGCTGCAACTCCATTACCGAGAAGAACTTCCCTGTCCGTTTCTTCTTCTCGTTACGAAAATCTTGAAGCGCTTTATTCGCAGTGTAAACATCTTTAAACACCACAAACGCAACTCCAGCACCCTTCGCTCTTCCGTCCTTATAAGCCGCCATTTCCATTTCCAAATCAGCTCTACGCTCTTGCAACCGTCTCAACTTTTCATCATCCGAAAACCCTAACTCATCCTTAACTCGCCTCCACAAATCCTTCAACCCCTGCCATAACGCAAGCAACTTTCCGTGAACCCCTTCATGAAAATCAACCAAAATCCCATAATTCATATCCTCATAAACCAACGCACGCGATTCCATCTTCTTAACCAGCTTCGTAACATCCTCCCTAACCTTAACCAAATCCGTAACCAAATCATCCAACGCACATAAATCCATCGGAATAACAACCTTATAAACCTTTCCCGGATACTTATCCCGGATATACTCCACTAACGCATCCCGTTCGGGCCCTATACTTTTCGGAATCCCTTGTATCATTAAACTAAACACAGCCGAGGAATTCGCACTACTCGGATCACTAGGGTTCCCATACCCATCTCTAAACCTGGTTATCCTCAACCTCCCTTCAATCTCATTAATCCCATAATGCACCAACACAACCACAAACACAACAAACACAAAATGAATCCAAAGCAGCTTCGAACCTTTACCGATATGACTAATAGTAGTCATGGAAAACTGATCCACCATAGCCACACTTCCACCATACAAATTCAACGGTAACAAAACAGTAACAGAAATAACCGCAATCAAAACAACAAGTACAAAACTACCTCCTTCAATTAGAAGAAATTGAGCAGCATCTGCGCCGCAGTGGCGGGCGATCTCGCGGCCGGTGGCGTGCCAGACGGCGAGAAGCTTGGAAACGATGGCGGTGGGGCCGGGCATGCGGCGGTGGTCGCTGCGGAGCTTGACGAAGAGGAAGATGAGGAGGCAGGTGATGGTGCCGATGGCGGAGATGTTGAGGAGGTACTGGATGTTGCCGTACCATGTTTGTTCGGTGATTTCGTCGCCGGAGGAGGAGGGCGGAGGGGAGAAGGTGTGATCGGTGATGGTGAAGGGTGATTGAGGTGAAAGGTTGTTGTTCATGGTGTGGGGGTCATGAAGCTGGTAGATGGTGGAGAGTTAGGGTTTGATGAAGCGAATTGGTTGGAGATTGGATCTAGGGCTAGGGTTAGGGTTTACAGTAGAAAATGAAGTTGGATATCTTGGTCGGGAGAGGTAACTTGGAGATGGAGGAATCAGGAATATTGTTTGTTATCGTGGAAGAGAGGAGTAGGAAAATTTATTTTTGTATTATAATTTTTTTAAGAGACTCTGAGCGGAGCAACCTGAGTCTACCACCAATTTTAGGGAAATTCGGTAACCTATCCGTCTATAGGTACGACGATAAAATTACCGTTAAAAACCGTTTGGCTCAAGGATCGAACTCAAATTTCTCTGGGTCTCCTATTATTGCCACCAATGTCTCACTCTGCACCAAGTGGGAGTCGAACATGCATCTCCGAAAAAAAATGCAAGTCTTCCACCACTTGATCTAAAGATTATTTTTTTAATGTTTACTTTATAGGAGGTGTGAAGGTAAACTCTAGGGTTCCTTCCCGGGTTGGTCCGAAGTTCAAATCCGGACCATTGGGTAACTCCTAGTATGCAATTGCCTTTTTTGGACCAGTCACATATCAAACTGAGTTTGTGTATGTTGACTGGTGTCTTCGGAACCAGTTGTTCAAGCCGTAAAAAAAAAAGCAAAAAGCCATACAATAATATTTTAATACATATTAGAAATTACACCATTGCTTTGAATCTATACTTTTTATACACTCGACCTGTTTTTCAAGTGGCAGATTTATAGATGCCATAAATATACATAGGTTCACCGTCACTCCTCGCACTAAATTTGTAGTTTCTTTTCCTCTTATATTAGCCCAAGTGCTAATAGGCATTTATGTTTGAAGGCCCAAGTGCACATACGACATTTATTTTTTAAATCCCTAAGTGCCCAATTGCAACAAAAATGAACAGCCTCATTGCTCCATTGTGAATGAAACTTGAAAGCAACAACTCTACGATTGAGAAGCATCAAAGGTTGTTACATCAGCTGAGTTAGTGTGATTCATATGATTTTGATGATGAAGAAAACATTATGATTAGGCATCAACTTGCCTTGATCATCATAGTGTTTTAAATGACACAAATTTTGCTAACTTGAATGATACTGTCGACTTTAATAAAGTGACGGTGGAGACAAGGAAAGATCTATCTTATTATTTGGTCTATCGACTATAAAGCTAGTATTGGTTTTGCCTGTTGCAACCACATCTATGAAGAGATGTTTTTCAGTGATGAAACATGTAAAGTCATGTTTGCGCAATTGTATTGGTCATGAGTTATTGAACACTTGTGTAATTTGTGTTGTAGAAGGAGATGAACTTCTCATTGTTACTAATGAAGATGTAATCGAGTATTTCAAAAGATGAAAACACATAGAGGACAACTGTAATCGAGATATTTTTACATTATACTTAATGAACTATGTTATTTTATCATTTTTTTGTCTGACCCATTCTTAGTCGACTCGTATTATGACCCCATGCAAAAAAGAATTATGTATTCGCTAGTGTTTTTACCCAAAGGAAGCATGTCGTCTTTATGTCTTCTATCAACTTTGCAATGATATAGTCTTATCGTTTCGGGCTTTCCATAAACACTAGTATGCAATGAGAATAACCCCTTGGAACATCTTTTGATTACCCTTCTCACAAGAATAGTCTTGTAGAGGTCCATTAAGTCTCTATACCTTGACCACACAGTGAGCAGTCAGCCATATAAAATGACCGAATTGTCTTTCTCGTTAACAGAAATAATAGATGAAGTTAACCCAGTGGACTAAAATGGCAACGGTGAAACATTTTTGGACCCACATGCGAAAAATGAAACCTTCAAACTAAACAGACAAAATAGCCAAACCATGGGGACTAAAATGACAGTTAACTCTTTTTTAAATTTATAATTTAGCAATAAGTAACTTTGAAATATTTGAATAGATGATTTGTACTACTATATAACTTTCTTTTTTTAGTTTGAAACGTTTCTTTGTATTGTTAAAGCTAAAGTTATGTTTTTGTGAGTTTGTTACCCGTTAAACAAAGTTATGTTCATATATATAGCATTTTGAATACCCATAGAAAGACAATTTATATATATAGCATTTTGAATTCCCATAGAAAGACAATTTAGAAATTGGTTCGAATGAATTATTATGTTAAAACTTTAAGAAAAGTACGGTAACTGCTTTCAAGATACCCTAAATGGTTGGAGGGCATCGTTAAATACAATCATGACCATGGAGATTGTGGAGTGGAGTCTGCATCAACCATACGGGCTGCCTTTTGTGACCATAATTGAAATATCTTTGTTTAAAATATATATATATATATATATATATATATATATATATATATATATATATATATATAGGAAATAATAACTCTTTAGGTTAACTTTCAAAGTCAAACTGAAACAACAGTTGAACAAATCGTTATATACAAAATAGAAAGATACATAAATTAATTAATACATACTATTTAGATAGAGTTAATTATTGTTTTCGTCCCTGTGGTTTGTCAAAAATCATTATTTCAGCCCATTAGTTTAAAAATTACGATTTCAGTCCCTGTGCTTTCACTTTCGTAACCATTTCAGTCCACCTCGTAAACATTTCAGTCCCTGTACTTATAGAATAAATGAATTGAAATGGTTACGAAAGTAAACCCACATGGACTGAAATTGTTACGAAAGTGAAACCACAGGGACTGAAATCGTAATTTTTAAACTAATGGACTGAAATAGTGATTTTTGACAAACCACATGGATGAAAACAGTAATTAACTCATTTAGATAATAAGCTGCCAAAAAAAAATTCTTCATTCATACCTAGTTTTCTGCAGTTGTTGCCCTCATGGTTTCCAGCCACCACTTTTCTTTGAACCATATAATTTGAAGTCAAAATCGAAAGTGAATAGCTGCCAAAAAAAAAATACAGGTTATACCACTTTAACATTTGGAGTTTATTAAAATCAAGATTTAATCTAAATTTTACTAAAAGTGTTCTGGTCCTAATTCTGCTGGTTAATCAGTTGAATGTTGGGGAGCAAATGGGTCAAAAGACATTACTAAATAAGCAAACTGGTCAAAAAGATTTCAGTAAACGAATAAACAGGTCAGACCTTGTTGCATTTTTCTCTACTCGTGTCCATTCTGAGTCAGCGTTTTTGTTTACTAATTAAATTTATAATTTCTGATGGGTTCACTTTGTTTAGTCTACTGGTCCAGTATTCCAAGTCACTCAAGATATGAATATGAAGTCCCCGTTTGGAAGTATCAAGTTACAGTTCAGTTGCAAAGCCCCTTAATGGTTTTGAAATGGTCCTTGGTTAGTTTTGTTAACTTATAAAAAGAATGTCAGCTATATTGAGCTCGTGAGTTTGCTAAATTTATATAATCTTAAAGAAGAAGGTCGGTGGCTGTCACATTCGATTGGTTGTGACAACTTTGAACCAAAGGTCAGAGGTTGTGACAAATTTGAACCAAAGGTCAGAGGTTCGACCCCCATTTCACCCCTTTTTTCTTTTACTTTTCTTTTCTTATTTTACTATTGTTACTACGAATCTTTTAACTTACCCAAAATAATTAAATAACTTTGTAATTGATGAATAAAATGTCCCTTGATATGAAGAAACATCAAATAATAAAAGCTAACGAACTGAACACGTGTTGATTCGGTTGCTGTAGCGATTGGTGGTACTGTACCGGTACCTTATCAGTCCCGTAACAAACCGAGTCAATATCGATTAAGTTCTCATTGTGTCCTCCGTCGCAATGTGCGGGTTAAATAACTGGTATAAACTTAAAAACCATTGTTGGTGAACCATGGTCTTAAGTTTTCTTTTTTGATCCTCAAGTTTATAGACATTACATATTCACCCCAATCTTTTGGTAAGTGACACATTGACCCATGATTTATTTCTACTTAATAACTTCACACCTCAACTTCTCCAACACTTCAATTCTTTTGTTTAAATTAGTCTTATGACTTTACACCACAATGTGCGAGACATTATACTCTTTTTATCTATGTCTAACCACGTTAATCCCACTAACTTAATGTTTATAACAAAGTTAAAAACATGTCAAGTCACGCGTGGGCACCGCACGTTAATGTCATCATCGTATCGCATGTAACGAAGTCACAAACTGATGTTGCCGCCGCAACGCGTGGCACAGGTAAAAACCTAGTTGTTTTCCTAAGAACCAACCACAATGACAATGAATTATATTATAATGAAAGTAGTAATATTATTACCAAATGTACTTTTAGGGGTAAAAAAACAGGGGGGAAGATTCCTTTCTTGGTGTAATTTGTTTTCATTAATTTCCCTATGTAATTTTACCCTTCAGTTACTAGTTTATTGTTGGGAACATCCTCGTCTAAGTTTTCCCAACATCAGCTAGACCAACTGATAACCATACTGAATTACCGGATTCAAATGCGGATCATGCAAATCACAATTTCAAGCTGTTTTATGTGAAATTTATAATAGTTAAGTCACTGTCCAAAGTTATTGCCCTGTGTAATCTTGAAATGCAGAAACAAATGAAGCCAAATTTGCATTTCATTAAACCTATGTTTTACTCACTAAACATATACGTCAAATCAGATACACATATGTTTTGCTACACACCAATGAACGACATATAAACCAACTCTTCACTATTTTGTTGGAATACGATATCACATAGACAGATTAAAAGTCATGGAAACCAAAGGTCATAAAGACTGAAAATAGTCCGATAGCCTTGTGAAAAAGGTTCTCAACATGCTCTTACTAAATAATATCACATCTCGCATCCATTCCGGTGCTACTCTCTCAAACGTTCCCAAAGTTGACACGCGGTAGATCATCATCATTTCTTCTTCTCCTGGCCGGTTGTTCTTCACCCATCCCAGACTAAACGTGTACCCTGGCCCATCACATCATAAATCATTTTCATTTTTGACATATATACGGCATACCAATGATAAGTTTTGCTTTAATCTTCTTAAGTTTTAACAAGAGAATTACCACTTGATTCATGCACTGCAGTTATTTGTATAGTATCATCACTCGAGGTTCCAACAGAAAACTTGAGATCGACTAGGCATTCAACAAGCTCTTGAAACATGCAGCAGTTGCTAGAAGAATCAGAGGCAGCATCTCCTACAACATATTAATATTAGTCGGTATAAACGACTATCATGCACCTAAAAATATATTTAGCTATAATACATAAAAATATACCTATGCCGCCAAGCCTTGGACGACAGCATTTAGCCTACACATATTCATTACTATGGTCAGTGTATAATAAACAGTTACAAGCAGAGGTGGCATTTAATTGTGAATGGGCAGCTAAACTATAAAAGCTAGTTTAAAAAAGAAAGGAAAATGGGTACCCAAATGCATAAAACCTTCGATGGTATATCCTTATTAAAGAAATATAATTTCTTTAATCATATTAGCTAATAATACCACCTCTACTAAAATAACAGAATGAGATACGCGACAAAGATGTACCTGGGTAGCATCATTATGAAAAACACCAGAGATGAGGTTATCTTTATCAACAACTTCAACTTCATTTTCATTTTCATGAATCGTGATTCGCTTTCTCTTTGTTGAGTTGCTGTTTGAAAGTGGAGATCGTGGTGATTGTATATCACTGGAATCAAGTTCTTTTCTTTGCAGCCTCTCTATTTCTTCTGAGAGTTGTTTGTCTGCAAAAAGTGATTATGATTATCTTAATATAATCAAGATGGCATATGTTTCTAATAAATTAATTCACAACAGGATGCCTTACTTTTCTCGTTCTCTTCTAATAGCATCTTTTCATACTTTTGTTGCTCTTCATCTTTGGCAGATCTGCGAATAAGTGAATTAGTTAATTTATTGACAAGAGATTAAGTGTTACGGTGTTAGTACCATGGATAACAACTAATTGTGCAATTAGTCCTTGCCTGATCGAGGCAATTTCCTGTCTCAGTTCACCTAATTGTGCGTGTAGAGTGTCCTTTTCGTTTGTTAAATAACCAATTAGTTCATCTGCGGCTGCATCAGATTGGATAAAAACGTTGCACTCACGTTAAACACTAACAAGAATAGATTCAAAGAAAATCTGGAAATGTCTTTTTACAGTTACTTATGTTCCTTTATATGTTTCAAATAAACAAAATGAAATGCAATAAAATAGTTAAAGATGAAAAGGATACAAGTCAATATAGAAAGGCAGGAATGAGACGAGTGTATGATCAAATGACTAATGCACTGCTTTGACTATGTAGTGGCATCTGGGACATGAATGATCACAGCAAAACTAGGGGTGTAAACAAGCCCAGAGGCTCGAGAGCTACTCGTGATCGGCTCGGTTAAAAGCTCGAACGAGCCGAGCCTTAACGAGCCCGAGCCTGAAATAGAGCTCATTTTGTTATCGAGCCCGAGCTCGAGCCTGAAATACAAAGCTTGTTTAGGCTCGCGAGCCTAAACGAGCCCATACAAAATTTTAATTTTTTATATATTATATATTAATAATGATGATAACATTGATGAGCCGAGCTAGAGCCGAGCTTTGGCTCGTTTAAGCGATGTTGAAGTGAGCTCGAGCCGAGCTTTTAGCTCGTTTAAGGTTGTTCTCAAAATAGTTCGAGCCAAGTCGAGCCGAGCTCGAGCTTTGGGTTTTACTCTCGAGCCGAGCTCTCAAAGAAGTAGGCTAGAACCGAGCCGAGCTCGAGCTCGAGCTTCATAAAAACCTAACGAGCCGAGCTCGAGCTCGGCCAGGCTCGTTTACACCCCTAAGCAAAACGCTCATAAATTGACCCTTCTTATAAGTTGATCAAATTTGCAAACATTTTTTTTCTCATGAAGGTTAATGAGTAGTGTGATGTCATTTTCCTTCAAGTCGCTGTTGATGAACAGTCAACATGAGAGTTTTATTTCTTTATGATAGTGCTATTAGTAACCCAACGTCCCAAATGTGTTCTTATGTCATCTTCACCATTGAAGCAAGTTCAATAGCTTACATCTAGGAAACAGTTAAAAGAATTACACAGTTATAAATTATTGTGAGGCACGCTTCGAGGCGAGGGTCTGCGCTTTTTGCTAAATAAGGCGCAAGTTGTACATGAGTCTGTGAATCGTCTGTATATACCAGCATAGTCAAATAAGTCAGTTATTTGATCTTCTTTGTTCAATGCCAACAAACAATGAAACAAATGAATAACTCAACTGAACTGAAAACAGACTCTTATACAAAGCAAAGCAAAGCAAAGCAAAGCAAAGCAAAGCAAAGCAAAGCAAAGCAAAGCAAAGCAAAGCAAAACAAAACAAAACAAAAAAACAACAACAGGCTCAAAAAATTACAACTTCAAAACTGCTGTAACTCTGACCTAAATAAAAGATTTATATATATTCTACTTCATAACAATTAATAAATAATAAAATTAATAAAAATGTTGGTGGTAAATTAAAACCCTAAACCATATTAAATGTGTATATAATGTATACCATGTTAGACATCAAAAATCAAAGTTTAACATCCAAAAAACAATTATTTAAAAAATGAAGCACGTACATACCAGAGACATAGGTCTTAAACTTTTCTTCTTGATCCAAACTTAGCTGCTCTGTTTCAGAAGCTTTCTTTACCTGTGTACAGTAATCAAACACGAAACCAAAATTAGTCAATCAACACAATCATACGTACATCATAGATGACAAGTATAGAAAGGGGAAAGAGAGACCTTGAGTTTGGTGTACTTATCATACAGCTTGGAGTAGAGAGCCTCCATTTGAACTGAAAAACCGAACAGAAATAGGTCAATTGATCGAGCATAGGGCAGATAAAAGGTATAATCGAGTAAGAGACGAAGATTTGAGGTATAGAAACCCTAGATCCCACCTGTATCTGAACTGCAACAACGGTAGAAGTGAAAGTGTTGACCGTAAAAACCCTAGGAGAGAGAGAAGTGGTTTGGAAGGGCGGGATATTGAGAAATTTGGGGATTCAAAAGATTGTTGTTGTGTTCCGCAAGGTTTTGGTAAGGGTCATGCTATTCTCACACGCAGAAAATTATTTTCACACCTCGAAGCGCCGCGCTATGGCCATAGCGGGGCGCTTCGGTCGACAAAAGGTGATTTGATCGTTTGACTGACATAAGTTACAGAGACATAAAGGTGTACGAGGTTGCAGGTGACCCGTGAACCCTAAGCGCCGCGCTATGGCCAAAGCGCGGCGCTTCGACCCCAAATTTTCACTTTAAAAACCTTCTCAGACACAACATTCAGCATTCGAGTGTTTTGTTCTTTGTCGATTTTCTTTGCTCTATTACGCGTGAAAAAAAACGATGTCGTGGTTAAACAACTATATTTTCGGTCAATATTCTGACGAGTCAGTTGTTCCTGATTCTTACGAGGGGACCGCTATTTCTGACTCGTATGAGAAACCGGTCTCGTCCAACTTGAGGGAGGCAGAGGTTGTATCTGGCATTCGTTATCGTGATAACACGGTGACGCTTGATTTGAATACCCCTGTGGAGGACCCTTACGCACAACAAGGTTATTCGAATTTCGGTTACGGTGGCGAGTACAACTTTGTACAGCAGGAGTGTGGTCCAAACGACAGTTACGGTTGTCAACAGAGCTTACAAGGTTATTCGAATTTCGGTTACGGTGGCGAGCACAACTTTGTACAGCCGGAGTGTTATCCAAACCACAGTTACGGTTGTCAACCGAGCTTTGAACATCAAGTATATTCGGACCTCGGTGACGATGGTGAGCCGGGGGATGTGTCTGTTGACGAGGAAGGCTGTTACCCGGTTACGTTTTCGTTTGATACAACGCAGACCTTTTCGTCACGTAAAGAGTTGGTGCGTTGGGTACAAGACACGGCAAAAGACAACGGTTACCTCATTGTGACTAAGAGGTCGAATAAAAGAGGAGAGAATTATAAGATTTGGTTTCAATGTACTTTTGGTGGGGAGCATAAGAGTATAGCTACACAGAGGAAAACGGGTAGCAAGAAAATAGGCTGCCCGTTCGAGATGATCGGGTTTTCGGAATCATCCGGAAGTGTTTGGAGGATCGAGGTGACGAAGGCGAAGCATAACCACACTCCTATTGAACACTTAGAGGGTCACGCGTATGCGAGAATGCTTTCTTCAGAGGATAAAAAACTGGTTAAGGAGCTGGCAGAGCAAGACATTCCCAACCAAAGTATCTGGCGAACGCTGACAAAAAACAATCCGGCTAGAAAGCTTATTCCGAAAGATATACACAACGCTGTTCAGAAGATCAACGCCGAAAAAAATGTCGGTAAGTCTCCGATGCAAAAACTTGAAAACATTCTTCTCGAAAAAAATTACACTTATTACATGCGCACGAATGAGATATCGAACGAAGTTGAAGATGTCTTCTTTGTTCACGAAAGATCATTCACTATGTGGTGTGCCTTCCCGCATGTGCTAATGATTGACGCCACCTACAAAACGAACATGTACAACCTGCCATTTGTTCAGGTCGTAGGCATGACGTCGACAAACAAATCGTTTACGGCTGCTTATGCGGTAATTTCCGCTGAGAAGTCAGAGAACTACCTATGGGTGTTGCAGAGGATCAAGTCTATGCTGGTAGGATGTATGGAACCGCGTGTGATTTTAACAGACAGGGATTTTGCGCTAATGAACGCGTGTGAACAAGTTTTTCCAAAAGCGCATAAGTATCTTTGTCGGTTCCATATTCAACAAAATATTAATAAGAACAACAAGAATAAATTCTCTGACAATGAGTGGAAAGAATTCGCACGTAGATTTTGGTTATTGTGCGAGTCTACGATCGAGGAAATATACAGGTATAACTTGGAAAACCTTGAAGCACAGCTGAAAGAAGATGACCGTGAACGTGGGTGTTTCTTACATAATTATGTTCAAATTTTATATAATAACAAAAACTGACTATTTACGTTTTTTTAATTTTAGAGGTTTTTGATTATTTGAAGAAATCCTGGTTGGATCCGTACCGTGAAAAGTTTGTATCTTGCTGGATTAACAAAACTATCAACTTTCACCAAACTACGACCAACATGGTTGAGGGCATGCATGCAACACTAAAAAGTCACTTTCCAAGTCATCGCAACACACTGGATAAACTTGTACTGTATGTTGATCATGTTGTTGATAGACAATACGCCGAGATTAGTGGTAGCTTTGAAACAAGCCTCCGAAAAGTGATGACGCACCACAAGAATCAGCCCATGCTTGCATATATTCTCAGAAAGGTTTCAATATATGCGATTGAGCTTTTGAGTAGGGAACTAAAACGTAAGGAAGACGGGTTGAGAGCCTACGGTGCAAGCTGTGGTTGCCAACTTTTTACCAGCTGTGGTTTGCCATGTGCCTGTCGTTTGGAAAAGTTGGAAAATCATGGTAATTAATATATTTGACCTTTCTCGTTATGATTTTGCCACCTAATTTGTTTTCGTCCACAGGTCAGCAAATCCGTATCACACACATAGACGTGTTCTGGAAGAAGCTTAACTTCAAGCCTGCAAAGACTAAGATAGAGGATATCGATGTAGACGCGGAATTTGAAAAATTGAAACAACAGATCGATCCAACACCCCCTCAAGTGAAAAGGAGCTTCTTTGAAAAGTTTCAGCAAATCCTCAATCCAGGGAACAATAACAAAAAACCTCCTGCTGTTCTGAAGAAAACTCGTGGTCGCCCAACATTGAAAACGCAGGAAGAAAAAAAGGTTGAAGCCGCTAGAAAAAGCTCGTACATTCCGTCGGAAGAAACTTGGGTCGAGGCCTCAGACGATCATCCCCGTCACAGCTCGTACATATCACCCGAAGATTCTAGAAGACAAAAGAATACCAAACCGATCAACCTACACCCTGATTTCCCGATGATCAAGCTCGGTCCTAAGACGGATATAGCGATCCGCAACTACGCATCTCAGATTCCCGAAGTGATCCATCCATACATCGTTAGAATAAAGGACGTGAAACCAGATGGTCATTGTGGGTTTCGATCGGTGGCTGTTGGGTTAGGAGTGAAACAAAATTCATATTTGATGATCCGGAAACAACTTATAAAGGAGTTACGTACGAACGAATCGCTTTGGAGGCAGGTTTTCGATCCGGAAAACGTAGGACATTATGATGCGCTGGTTAGACGGGTCGATTTCAAGGGGGTGGGACGAGCAGATATCGAAAATTACATGACGATGCCTGACACGGGGTTTCTTATTGCCCAACGATACGGTGTGATTGTTCACACCTTCGACATGCGTGGGAGCGATACAATTTTCCCTTTGCTGGGCGGGCCAAACGAAGTTGAGGAACCTCACCAGGTGGTTGCGGTTGTGTTCGTCGACCATGGGCATTTCATACATGTAGAGCTTGGAGGTTGTTATCCAATGCCTCCCCCAAACCCACTCTGGAGAGCGAACAGAACAGAGCGCGCAGCAGCCTGACAAAGTCAGTCCTTGTCTGTTGACCATGGCCAAAGCGCCCCGCTATGGCCAAAGCGGGGCGCTTTGAGTGTGCAAAAAGACAAAGGCCGTGTGCGAATAGACCAGGCCTTTGGTAACCGGTTACTCCTGTTTTCGAAATCCACAAAAAACCGGCCGGTTCGTGACTTTGGGCGGTTCGCCGGTGCGGCGATTCGGCCGGTTCAACCGGTAAGTCCAATAGAGGTGAGGATGGAGGTAGGTTTAACCGTTAGATGCAATCAATAACCAAATGGAGATGGAAACCGATGGTAAATTTGGAGCATAAGATACACTGTAAATGAAACTAAAGTAAAAGAAGTTAAAAAACTTAAGGGTACACGGTATGGTTTGGGGGAGTGGATTCAGTGACTCCTTTCACCGATCGGGGAACCACCCCCATTTGTTTGAGTCACCGATTGTTTGAATGTTTTCGGTATATAGTCACCAATCACAATTTTTTTTAATTCTTTACCATTCTCTTGTGCATGTTTGGCTTTCCTTTTGAAAATGACTTTTCAACTTATTTGAGAAGTAATAAGTCAGGATTTCCTGACTTGTTCACTCACACACAAAGGAATTTCAAACACTTTGAAAAGTCCTTTTTGCCTCAAATAAGTCAATAAGTTGAAATAGAAGGAACCCCAAACACCCCCTTGTTTGAATCATACCATTCAAACACCATACATTGATAAGTGAAAATAGAGGTGAGGAAGATTGGAAGAAGGTTTGTGAATTGTGACTAGACGTCTGACATTTTAGTTACTCGAGTGTTACTTTTGTTTTTTTTCTGAAACTTGAAATTTGAATATTCAATTGTATATTATCTCTAATCCGAACCCCTAGCACAATTGGTGCCATGTGGTGGGGTTGGGCCGGTTTCTCTTTGGAGGTCACCGGTTTGATCCACGGCTGCGGCGTTATGGGGGAGGACGTCCCAATGATGGATCGTTCCTACCGAGGCATGATGCGGTCTTGAGGTTAACCCGGTTTTACCCAGCTGTTACCCCAACGAGTCTCTCGTGTGGGGGCAGTATGGTTTCCGGGCGGAAGTCAGCTTGCGCAACGGCCGGGGCCCGATCGAACATCGCGTCCGGAAGAGCGGGGCTGACGGAGGAATGTCTTCGACATGAACCCGGTGACCAATAGGTCCTGTACATTGAAAGTCACCTTCCAAAAAAAATTGTATTATCTCTCATTTAACGATTTATTTGTTGTTTCAAATTTCAAATTTGTTATTTATGTTTTACTTTGTACTATTTATATATAATAGTATTAAGCCCCTGTGTTGTAGCGATTGTCATAAAACTGTATTAAGTAGTAGCAATATTATACCATTGTCAGTGACCACCAACACCGGAAAAGCTCGTAAAAACAAAATAAATAAAAACGAGAAAAAAATAACGCCGAGCGAAAAACAAACGTAAAATCTTTGAACCAAGCACGCTCGTTGCTGAGAAATTAAACCGAAACGTAAAACATAGAAAAAAAATAACTAAGTCCATCCAGGACCCGCGTGTTAGACGAACTTATCAAACGCAGAAAAATAGATGTGATGCAACGTGCCAGTTAAACAGGAAAAAAAATATACGAAAAAAATGTTGAACCCCGCACGCACGTTGCGATGCGTTAACTCACAAAATTTAGAACAAAACGAAAAGATTGAAAAAGATGAAGAGTATGTTGGAACAAAATTGAAAATAAAAAAGAGTATGGATTAAACTGCAAAAAATGAAAAATTTTGGGTTAAAAATAAAAAAAATAAATAAAGGGTCTAAATTGCAAAATTGAAGTTATTTATTAATTTTAGATAAAGATAAGGATAAAAATAAGTGATATCTATATATTTGTTATTAATTAATATTACTATTAAAAGAATTTTTTTAAATAAATATAAATTAAAAACAAATATAAATAAAATTTTGTGAGGTTGAAGGAGATAATGTCATGTGGCATTATTTCGAGTTTTTTTTATTATAAGTTAGATATAGTTATTACAAAATTAAAAATTATATATACACATGTGCATATATGTATTATATATGACATCAACCGATTTTTAAATCCGGTTCGACCGGTTGAAGCGGTTCGATCAGTGAACCAATAAATCGTCTGGTTCGATGTCCGGTTCAGTTTTTAAAACATTGGTGTTCCGATTGGGCAGATGACGATTTGCACCAAACAAAGTGAGGCCTCCCTAAGCAGGCGCCACCGTAGCAGTAGGACCACCCGTAGTGGTATCAAAAATGGGCATTTTTTTTGGAAATTAACGCCCCAAAACGCCATACATGTGGCCCCCTTGGGGCTTGGGCGTTGTTTTGGATAAAATGGTATAAGACGTTCTTATATCAACGCCTAAGATGAAAACATTTGGCCAATAACATGTTACTTGTTTTAAACATTAAAAAAAATAATTTGGTAATTATGGGAGTGTCACGTGTTGATCAACGCCCAATGGGGGGAGCATGTCCCACTACGCCCATTTCTTCAAAACGCCCCTTTGCTGAATAGGACGACACGTGGCGGACAACGCCCAAGGGTGAGGCATTATTCACCATAACCACTACGCATGGTCTAACCCCGCACCGTATGGTGTTATGTGAGAGGCGGGTAGATTGATTTTGAAATATTTTGAGTTTTCACCTCTCTCTTTCTCTTTCTCTCTCTCTCTCTCTCTTTGTTTTGCTGTTCTAGTTGCATTTCTGCCACGTGGACATTGGACCCTAGCATTTTTTTTACCAACCAGCCAACGGAATCAATCTCGAGCACTCTCGAGGCACCTACTTGACCAAATGGAGTACTCCGAGAGTAACCCGAGTCCACCACCAATTATGGGGAAACCCCGATAACCCACCCGTCCGTAGGCACGACGGTAAAATTACCGGTAAAACCCGTTTAACTCAAGGCACGGCGGTGAAATTACCGCGAAAACCCGTTTAACTCAAGGATCGAACTCAGGTTTCCCTGAGTCTCCTATCATTGCCCACCAGTGTCTCACTCTGCACCACCAAATGAGAGTTGAACCTGCATTTCCTAAGAGAAATGCAAGATTTCCATCATTTTATCTAGAGATTATTGGCATATCGGACCCTATTGTTACAACCCAAATGGTTGATCTCAGGGGCGGACCCACCCCCTTTGGCCAAGGTGGGCGGCCGCATCCCTTGAAAAAAAAAATTAGTGTATATTTTAGGAAAAAAAAAAACCGAATGCACTCATTGAAAATATGGTTGAACACCTCATCCGCACCCCCAACAAATATTTTCTGGGTTCGCCACTGGTTGAAGTGGTCCCAAAAGACTAGCTTAGTAGGAAATGGTGTCATTTGGGTTATAAAGTATAAACCCCACATTAGTTGCTCATACAACTTATGTGGGACAAGTCACATACCTTGCAATGAATTTAGTCCATAACACCTATTTAACCCGTCATTTAACAATTGTGTTGTGGCTTATCTAAAATTTAATTTTAAAAATATGATTGGTTGGTTTGAGGTGGACTCCAACTCATTTGTTCCTCAAAGGCGTTAATGACTTGGGCATGTTCACTTGGTACCTCCTTGGTGATCCTACACTCCTACTGACCTTGGCTTTAACTTGGGTTGCAATTTAGAAATCATATTAGGGATGTTAATTGTGGCCAGGCTTTTTTTTCTAGCTTTCGTTATTTCATTTCAGCATAGTATTATTTTTTTTTGTTTTAGCAAGTCGAGGTACTGAAATTGAATCTCTTTTTTCTTACAATTTGGTATTGACCATAAAGTCGTAACAAATTCAAATTAGACATCTCTTCAAAATTTTTAAAACCAAAACTCATTACAAATCATGCACTGATCCTAAATTTTAAAAACTGGAACAAACATAAATAATGCATTGATCCTAAATTTTAATAAGCATACCAAATTACAATTAGACACCAACTCTGAATTAAAAAAAAAAAAAAAAAACTATAGTAAAATTGTAGCAAAGATGAAGAAACAGCTACAATATATCAAAGATAAAATATTTTAGATTTTTTTTTTCATTTATGGTGTCTATATGGCATATCATAATATCATATCATTTGTGGGGTTCAAAACCATCACCTTTCACATATGGAGCTTACGGGGTTTCAAACCCTGAATTGATGATCATAGGTTGCAACAACTCATGGTCTCATACCCCTGGGGTGTCTTCAATCGTGGTGGCGTTTTTCTCCTCTTCCCATGATATCTAACCCCGGAAACATTATGCATCTATGATTTACCAAGTCACTAGTGTACGTTTCAGATAATGGAGTGGAATTTTGATGGAATTGGAATGTTGATTTCACCCTTTATTTTGTTGGTTTAAAAAAATAATGAATTGTAACTGAACAACATTATAAGGAAGGGAATCTATATTCTAATTACAACCAAATTTCATTCCATTTTGCAAAACAAACACACCTAAATTACAAATCAAATTTCAATTTATGCGCGAATTCCCATTCCAATTCCATGACAATCGATGAAACGAACACTATTAGTCATATTAATCACCAAATGAGCTGAATGGGTCTAATTAGTCATTCTTTTCAACATACCTTCTAGGTAGTTTCATTTAAACATTTAGATTGCTATCATAATAATGTTTTATTTTCCATTGGTCGAATTCATACTATATTATAATCACAAACTAAAAACACTAATATAACCACAAACGACTAAAAACACAACTTATATAATTAACAAAAACATTTTTTATACAATCTTGTATATCAATCGCGGGGTATACTCAAATATTCATCCATACTAAAGCTCAATTCCTCATCAACGGCTCTACCCTCGTCATCAACATGAAAAACAAGATTATCGGGTTCTAAACATCTCAAGCTCGCGCTCTGAAAAGAGAGACTATCAATGTCTACACGAAATCTTTGAAGCCCAACACCATCTAGACTTACCAAACTATCGTGATCCATCACGTGACCCTTTCGGAGTTCCGATGACCTACCACTGACGGACTCCGTTGAAGACCGCGGTGTCACTTGCCGCGGAACGTTGCTATTAGCTGACCAAAGAGCTGTCTCTAACTCTTTGTATACTTGTCTCATGGTGGGCCTTTGTTTGGGCTCTTTGACAACGCACCTTAGGCCCAATCGTCCCATTTTGAGCATGATATCCATGTTGCATGGCTCTAGCAATAGATTTGCATCCAAGATTTCTTCAACATTTCCTCGCTCCAAATGAGGCCTCGCCTGGAGAAAATATATATATTTATATTTTAACGTTTTTAATTCCTAAATTATTTACATAAATTTAATATAATATATTAACTACAAGCCAATTTAAAATCATCTAGGAGGGTCGGCGGTATCATTTGATTTTATGTGTCGCGTATTTGTATTATCTTATTGGAAGCTTGTATGGTACATTACCATGCGTTGTAATATGTTGTACAATGCAAGCCTATAACGCATACAAGACAAAAGCGAGACAGTAAAACTAAAATAGTAGATTTCAAATCGTGTCTAATTTTAGCCAAGTGTTGATAAGCTGTTAAAATGACCGAACCATCCAAACGGTTCAATCCAGGATGCAACTTAAAACCAGCTGTGTAAATCAAACTTTGCAGTTAAACGTAATTAGTAATTTTTTACTTGCATAATCATTTTAAAAGTGTAGTAACGTATATGTATTATTTTAATGAACTTTCTGTATTATTTTAAAAGTTCAAATACAAATTAATGATTTTAAAAATATAATAAAATAATCTGTCCAAAACTTTTTAAAAAACCAACTTAATCTTTTTGCACCCATATGTACTTTTTTTTTCTTTCAAAATGCAAACTTCAATCAAACCGGAATCTTTCTTACCCAATCGATAATATGATAATTGGAGCGACTCCTATTGGAGTCAACGGCTGGTCGAGCCGCAATGAGTTGTAATAAAATAACTCCAAAGCTATAAACATCACTAAACGGGCTCAAATGAAAGCTTGTACAATACGCTGGGTCAAGGTAACCCGGTGTCCCTTTGATTTGGCTACTAACATACGAGTTATCCCCAACTGGGCCCGATCTAACTAACCCAAAATCTGAAACTTTGGCTTCGAACCCATTTCCAATGAGAATATTGCTCGGTTTTATGTCTCGGTGGATTATACTTGGTTTAATCCCTTCGTGTAAATGGGAGATGCCTAAAAATGAGAAAAAAATATCACGATGAATGTAGAACCATTACAAATAAGTAACATATGGTTCGGTTCGGTTTGGTTCAGTTTTGTTGCTTGTAAAGATACATGCTTACCTTTAGTAGCTTGAATGGCTATATTTACTCTTTGCTTCCATGTTAAGGGCTTTCTGTCCCTACCTTTTAACAACATTTTTCTGTTAGGGCTAATCAAGACTTATATGTTCCAATAAATATCGTTAAATGGCTTTTTATTTTTATTTAAAACATACCCACAATATATGTTCCAATAAATATCGTTAAATGGCTTTTTATTTAAAACATACCCACAATATGTTCAAGCAATGATCCATTCGGGACGTATTCGTAAACCAATATTTGCACTCCCTTTCTTCCTGTATTCGGATTCAAAACAACGATGTATATCAATTAATGGTAGTATTATAGACTTAACGATAAAAGATAGGGTTTACGAACCGGTTTCTTCACAATAGCCTACTAGACCAACGAGGTTCGGATGCTTCACCTTCGAGATTAGCTTTACCTCTATTTTAAGTAACAAAAAATGATTAACTAATAAAAACTGAAGCGTGATAAAAGGTCGCAAAAAGTGATTAGCGATGACATTATTTTCACGACCAAAATTGTCGCATAATTCATCGCTATGCACCTTAGAGACGGTTTTGGTTGTCTAAATTTTAGTAGTGATAGGATTTACCATTTCGAAATTCTTGTATGCTTGTGTAGGAATCATCACGCGCCTTTTTGATGGCTAGGGTTACATCCCCTTCAAATGTTCCTTTGTACACGTTTCCAAATGCACCCGATCCCACCAAACACTCTTCAGCAAAATTATTTGTAGCGGTTTCAAGCTCTTCGACTTGAAATTTCGTCAACATCAACTCATCAGCATCTATCTTATCTACGTGCATAAAACCACAAAATCGGATTAATATTAAACACATAATTAAGGGATGCATGAATAATGATAAAAACTATTAACTCATTTTAACTAACCTTTCTTGGTCTCCCTTATTCGCTTGAATCGCGCTAAAACCTTTTTCTTATTACATAAACATAACACAATGGAAACAAAGAGGATGAAACAACAAACAACCAAAGTTACCCATAAATACTTGTTCGCAATGATTGAACTTGGAAGCTTTTCATGACTCGAAAATGGTGGTTCCGGCTGTGACGATGAAAAAACCGGCCGCTTATCCGCCATTTGTGACATGAAGTTGTTGTATTAATAAAAATCAAGATCTACATTCCCATAATTGCTCATATGTTCTTTTTCATTTGAGTTGTTTGTTCTTGTTCTTGTTCATGTACGCAAATAGATGTTCATTAGATGAGGTATTAGGGGCATTGTGGTTTTCTTTTTTAACATTAGCCGGCAATTTAAATTGTTACATGTTGATTCATATCTGTCGTATTGTGACATGGTTTATATTTTAATATGTGTAAGTTGTTTTCAGGCTAATTAATAAAGTTAACGGGAAAGTTACTTATTTATCAATTACTTTAGTATTATTGTTTTGGTAGTAATTACATTCAAATGATGAGTTGATATGATGTGTCGATTTAGTATTATTATTGAAAAAAATACTTGTTAGTATTTTTCAAATAGGGTATGATAATTACATAATACAAAATTATTGTGAGACCAAATTTATAAATGTTCACTTTTCATATATTATATTATAATTTGTATGCCTCTTATATACACATTCATATGAAATGATGAATGTACTTTGTTCATTTGGGTTTTAATTTGTATCGTGATCTACATGTGTAGGTTATGTTATCTCTGTATATAATTTACACATGAGTATGTTTATATAAATAAAAACGAAAAATTAACTAATATATCCACTTTTTATGTGGATGTAACGAAATTACTAAATTAGTGAGAAACAAAACAGTTACATCTATATTGTTTTTTTTTTTTTTTACTTTTTAAAGCTGAAAAAAAGATTGAAGGGGTAAGGTTCCAAAAACCTCATACCATACCACAACCTCGTCTTTTAACCCTCTTTAGACCTTGCGCGGCCGCACACTGGTCCTACAAAGAGAGTTTAGAAGAAAGACAACAAACAACACCTGCGCGCCAAAAGGGAAATTTATAAGTCCTTGCGCCGATTCTCCATAACAAAGGGATAAAAATCCCAGCAAACACTCCCGCTCAAATAATACCCAGACTTGGATATTATTTACTAAACTGATCCTACACGATAAGGAGTCACACCGGATTATGGCAATAATCTTCTAGAAGATCCAATCGTGCACCACCAGATGGTTATAACCGTCTGGGACACGTGTCATCATCCCAAGCCACCCTGAAATCACGATGATGGCATGGAATTGGAGAGAAACCTCCACTTGTCCACTTTCCACGTGGCAACACCCCAGCCGTTGATCTAAATGGCGATCCGTGTGCTTTCACGTCAGATCTAGAAGATTAACGGGAAAGGAAATAACCGCTTACGGAGTTAGTATCTTCCGTTAACATTTCAATAACATGTTTTCCCGCTCAAACTCCCGGCTATAAATATGAGAGTAATTCAGGTATGAACTTCAAGTTACATTCACTTCACTAATACTTCTTATTCATAAACACATACTTATTCTCACGCCGGAGTGTGGTCACGGAGAGAACCTCCCTTCTCCCCGTGACGAGACTAACGGTGTTCTGTTTTGCAGTTTTCATCGGAGAAGAAGGTCTGTCCCTTTGAATCAACGAGAGAGAACCAATCCTTTTTATGCAAAACCAATCCTTTTTATACATACTATCATTTTAAATTCCCCTAAAACCATAGGTATGAGGTTGATATCGAATTCTTCATCTTCTATAATGAATTTGCAATTTCTACAAATCTCGCGTAACACATAGTTCTTACTATCGGCTATTTCTACTTCTAAAGGTATCGGCATTCGTTCAATCCTAAATGAAGGATGTTGTACGATTTCATTTGAAATAAAAGATATCGTGGCTCCGGTATCGAACAAAACATAAACCGGTATGGAGTTTAATAGAAAGATACCCGAGACCACATTCGGATGTGACTTGGCTTCTTCGGATGTGATTTGAAACATCCTCCCTTTCGCCTTAGAGCGTTCTTCGTTCTTTCCCTCCTTCTTTGATCCTTGTTGGAGTTTAGAACACTCCGACTTAACATGCCCTTTCTGGAAACAATTGAAACATGTCTTCGGGTTGATAGGGCACTTGTAGGAAGTATGCCCTTCTTCACCGCATTTATAGCACCCCTTCTTACCCAGAAGGCATTCCCCAGTATGAAGCTTTCCACACGTCTTGCAAGGAGTAATACCACCCTTCGACTTATCTTTCCTTCCGTGGTCTTGAAATTTTGCCTTCTTGGAAGGACTCGAACTTGCCCCCTTTTCATTGGATTTCTTTTCACCTCGTTCTTCTTGCCTCTTAATCTCTATTTCTCTATCCTGTGCCAAATCGATAAGCTCGTCAAGGGTTTCACATTTTGAGGGAGTGATGAACTCCCTAAATTCTGCCTTCAGTATTCCATAAAAACGATTTATCTTCATCCTTTCAGTCTTCACAAAATCTCCACAAAACTTCATTTTATCCATGAAAGTGTTTGATATTTCATTTATCATCTCATTTTTCTGTCGGAGGCATAAGAAATCCTCCTGAATCTTATCAATAGCCGGCTGAGGACAATGATATCTCATGAAGGGCTCCTTAAATTCTTGCCAAGTCATCATTTGGAGTCTATCCTCACCTATTTCCTTGCTATGCGCATCCCACCAATCTTTCGCCTGAAGAGTGAGCTGACCAGTAGCGAACATCACCTGGTCTTCCTTATCACACCGACTTCGTATAAATATCGCTTCTATGTTTGAAATCCATCTTTGGCATGCGATCGGATCGATTTTACCATCATACGTTGCAGGATTGCACGCCATGAAGTCTTTATACGTGCACCGTCGTTCTTTGCCTTTACCTTTAGATCCCTCAATTAGTTCTTTCAGTTCTTCATTCTTGCTAGTCATCATGGCATCCACAACTCCCAACACCCGACTTTCTACTTCTTGAGTTAATCGTGGAAGATTAGCTTGCATAACCCCTTCTGCCACCTCTGTGACCTTACTGTTAAATGCTTCTTGACGAGCAGTATCATCATCATCATTAACGTTTCTTGCATCAGCCATCTACACATTGTCATGTTTACGTTTAGTACAAATCACAAGCTTTCAATACATCATAGTTCATTAGTACGTATTTACTTTTTTCGCATTCTTACATTTTAAACTTTACTCGCTTTCTAAACTTTCATCATTCACTCGTGTCATACGACACATTACTTTCGACTTTTACAATCTCTTTCCATCGTAACCACTAATGGTGGTTACATATATCTTATTAGGCCTTATATAGACCCTACATAAACATTTAATAGGCATTAAGACAATTCAGAAACTCAAAATACGAAAAACAAAACAAAACAAAACAACGGCTGTGTTTTATGCGTGGCATCGGCGACGGCCGGAACGTCCGTCGGCGACGGCTTCTAAATTATTGCGTCTGCTGAAAAGTCCCGTAGACAGCGTATTAAGCCGTCGGCCCATTTGAGGGCGTCGGCGACGCACAGTAGCAGCGTCGGTGACGGCTTGTCCGTTGTCGATTTGCTGCAGTTCGTTTTATGGTTGATTTGTTCCTTTCTCGGGTTCGTTTCCAGCCATACAGTTCCTGGAACTTCCTGTATCGACCCCATGTATACTTTTTCACGTACTTAACTTAAATTTTATATCTCAAGCGCATCACACATGCTAACATTTACCAAAAACTTAAATTTTTACCTCGTTGGCGATCTTGGAGCGAACACACTTTCAAATGAGCTGTCGGTTTGAGTTCAAGCATCACATTATACGCTCGAATCCCTCAAACCTAAGCTCTGTTACCAACTTGTAAGGTCCGCGTTCATATCTAATAAAAATGGTGACCAAAGACACTTAAAGTTTAAATTTTCAGAAGCGCCTAATCTTTTCACAATTCAAGGTAACGATACCAAAATCATTAATGCACAAATGTAACAAAATTTGGGCATGACCCGTCCATAAGACGAGTGTATCCCTGTTTTAACCATCATCAACATGATAAAGTCTACAACCCGTTCGACTAGACACGACTAAGAACCATAACATCAAGTGTTAAAAAGCGTAGCTACAGACAAGGTTATACAAAACAAACATTTTGACCCAAAACATTAATACGAAATAGCGGAAGCGCTTAATGGTCATAATGTGTGCGTGTGCTCGCTCCAAATTGCCAAGTCACCTAGCTCGAGGATTTACCTACATTCAACATAAACAAATAAGTTAGTATTTCATCACTAACACAAGTAATTTAATACACCGATTCGTTTCTAACATGGTTCTACATCATTCCATTACATTACTAACCGTTAGACGGTTCATTACTTGCTTGCCTCATAATAGAGGTTGAATATACCTTTCATAACATACCCGCTAATAATGGATACTTGTATCGTTAACATATCTTTCATTCGATTTGTTCATGACGAACAATTACATTCTTACACTTACATTCCAATCCGAGAAAACGGATCGAGTAAAATTTCATTCGTTACATACTTAACCTTCCATACCCGGTTCGACTAGAAAGAACCGGATATGATGCATTATCTTTCGTAACTTATGCATTCCTCATAATCCGTTTATGACGGATCTTACTTTTACTTTCAAACGACCATAGATTTCAATTCTTACAATTTTAACATAACGACACAATACAATTGGGATTATTATACATATGACAACATCATAAAAAAATAGAAGTATGGTGTACACTAGCGTACCTCGATCTTGTGAACCTTCCGATTTCCTAGTATTGGAACCTTCCTCCTTCACGCCTATAACCACACATTCATTCGTTTATTTAGTACATCAACATCTCATTCATTCATCTTTCAAATCATACACATTATTCTTTTAAGTATTTCATCAAACACTTGGCGTTCATCATAATTACAAACATTATTTACAAACATACAAGGCATGAATTTCCACTAGTTCATCTTATAGTTCATCCACAATCGATCCTTGTTCATATCTTTATTTTACCCTAGATAAATTTTCTATGATTCAAGCATTACAATATCACCATACTTCAAGATTTCACATATCTATAATCACTTTGATCATCCTATTCATATCACAATTTCATAAAATGGGTTTTTACTAAAATCTTTCAAATATCCTAGAATCAAACATGATTCTTGTTCTAGAAGGTAATCCTAACTCGGATTTCTCACATGCAAACACAAGAATTCAAGATTGGGTTGAACCCCTCATTCAACAAATTATAATTTCAGAAAATTTAACTTACCACTTCAGAAATTGGGGTTGGCTATTCGAATTTAAGGGCTCATGCACTGGATTATCCTATGAATTCAGATTCAATTCTTGATTTCTTGAAGTTAGGGTTTCACCCCTTTCCCTTCTCTCTTGTTCGATCGACCAGAACCCAGATATGGGTGTTTTCTTTCAATTTTTATTTATTAGTTAAAACCTTTTAATTTATTACTTACACATTGAACCCTCCCACTTAGAAAGAGTGATTAATTTAGGTTTTCCCATAAACTAACTACCATTTGTCATATTTCATTACCTATGTTAAATTCTTTGTTTATTTTGGCTTATTATTATACTAAACATTTTTGGGGTGTTACAAGTCTACCCCCTTAATTGAGGTTTCGTCACCGAAACCTGGACACATAACAATTTAATCGTTTACATACCGAAGAGAAAAGGGTAGTGCTTCCTCATTTCATCTTCCGCCTCCCATGTAAGTTCCGAACCCTTTCGGTGTTGCCATTGAACCAACACTTGTCTAAAGGCTTTGTTGCGAAGATTCTTCACCTTAACGTCTTTAATGGCTATTGGTCTTTCGACATAATTTAGCCTCTCGTCCAACTCGATGTCGTCAAGAGGCACTAATGCTGTTTCATCCGCAAGACACTTCCTCAACTGTGACACGTGGAAGGTATTGTGGATCTCGTCTAGTGAAGACGGTAATTCTAATCGATATGCAACCCTTCCAACTCGAGGCAAGATTTTAAACGGTCCGATATAACGAGGACCTAACTTACCCCGTTTGCGGAAGCAGATTATACCCTTCCATGGTGATACTTTCAATAGAACATAATCTCCAACTTGAAACTCGATAGGACGCCTTCTCTTGTCCGCATAAGCTTTTTGCCGATCCTGGGCTACTTTCAGTCGAGCTCTAATCAAATCAATATTTTCATTCGTTACTGCTATTAAGTCATTTGGCGCAAGTTCTCTCTGTCCAACTTCACCCCAACACACAGGAGTTCTGCACTTCCTCCCGTATAATAGTTCATAGGGAGCCATTTGAATACCACTATGATAGCTATTGTTATAAGAAAATTCTGCTAGTGGTAAATGGTCATCCCAACTCCCGCCAAAGTCTAAGGCACAAGCCCTTAACATATCAACAAGTGTTTGGATGGTTCGTTCTGATTGACCATCAGTCTGAGGGTGATAGGCTGTGCTTATGTGTAGCTTTGTGCCCATACTTTCATGAAACTTCTGCCAGTAACGAGAGGTAAATCTAGTATCCCGATCTGAAATGATTGACACGGGCACCCCGTGTCGTGATACGATCTCATTCTTATAAATTTCCGCCATCCTCTCCGAAGAGTAAGCTTCTCGAATTGGTAAAAAGTGGGCACTTTTTGTGAGTCGGTCTACAATTACCTATATTGCATCATGCCCCTTTTTCGTTCTAGGAAGTTTAGTTACCAGATCCATAGTTAACTCCTCCCATTTCCAGACTGGAATTTCCAAGGTTTGTAACTCCCCGTATGGTTTTTGATGTTCTGCTTTCACTTGGGAGCATGTTAAGCATTTCAAGACATACTTTACAATATCACGTTTCATACCCGGCCACCAATAATTGGTTTTCAAGTCCCGGTACATCTTGGTTGCCTCGGGATGGATTGAGTATCGTGACTTATGAGCCTCGTCGAGTAGAGCGGTCTTGACTTTGCAAAATCGTGGTATCCAAATTCGACCGAATCTTGTTTTGAGTCCGGTCGAATTTTCTTCTAATTTATCGGCTATACCTTTCATTCTTTCTTTCCTTGGGTCTTCTGCTCCAAGCGACTTTATCTGGGAATCTCGTATCATGTCAAGTAAACGTGGCGTAACTATCATCTTCATGGATTTTACTTGAATGGGAGGTGGATACTCTTTTCGCTTAACGCATCAGCTACCACGTTCGCCTTTCCCGGGTGATAAAGGATATCGCAATCGTAATCTTTGATAAGTTCTAACCAACTCCGTTGCCTCATATTTAAGTCTTTTTGCTCGAAGAAATACTTGAGGCTTTTGTGATCCGAGTAAATTGTACATTTTGTACCGTAGAGATAGTGCCTCCAGATCTTCAAGGCGAAAACTACTGCCGCCAACTCTAAGTCGTGAGTTGGGTAGTTTCCTTCATGCGGGTTTAAGTTGTCTCGATGCATACGCGATAACCTTCCCCCCTTGCATTAAAACACACCCTAAACCTTGATGTGAAGCGTCTGAATAGACTACCAAATCTTCCGTTCCATCTGGGAGTGTTAGGACCGGAGAACTAGACAACTTTTCTTTTAACGCGTGAAAGGCTTCTTCTTGATCTTTGCCCCACACAAACCTTTCCTTCTTCCTCGTCAGCTTCGTTAAGGGTAACGCTATTTTTGAAAAATCTTGTATAAACCTCCTATAATAGTCAGCAAGGCCTAGAAAGCTCCTTACTTCAGTTGGAGTTTTTGGGGAAACCCACTTCATTACTGCCTCAATCTTCGATGGATCAACCAAGACACCTTTCGAGTTTATTACGTGGCCGAGAAACTGCATCTCTCTGAGCCAAAAGGCGCATTTTGAGAATTTTGCGTAAAGTTTCTCCTTACGGAGAATTTCAAGTACTTTACGCAAGTGTCTCGCATGTTCAGTGTTGCTTCGCGAGTATACTAGAATATCATCTATGAACACGATCACATATTTATCTAACATGGGTCGGCATACCCGGTACATAAGATCCATAAACGCATCCGGTGCGTTCGTCAATCCAAAGGACATGACTAAAAATTCATAATGCCCATATCGGGTTCTGAACGCGGTCTTTGGAATATCTTCTTCCCGTATTCTAACTTGATGATACCCCGAACGCAGGTCTATTTTAGAGAACCAACTCGCCTCTTGTAATTGATCAAAAAGATCATCAATTCTAGGTAAAGGGTAGCGGTTCTTCACGGTCAGCTTATTTAATTCTCTGTAATCGATGTACATGCGCATCGATCCGTCTTTCTTCTTAACAAATAAGACAGGCGCTCCCCAAGGCGACACACTCGGGCGTATAAAGCCCTTATCTAGTAGATCTTGTAATTGTGCCATTAACTCCCGCCTCTCGGTGGGAGCCAGTCTATAAGGGGCCTTCGCAACCGGTTTCGCACCCGGATTCAGTTCGATACGAAACTCTATTTCTCGTTCGGGAGGGAGTCTCGGCAATTCCTCTGGAAATACATCCGGAAATTCGTTCACGACCTCAACATTTTCAAGCTTCGGGAGGCTTTGTCGAGCGTCTACTACATAAGCTAGGTATGCTCTACTCCCATTGAGTACGTATTTAACGGCTTGAACAAGGGTGCATAATTTTGTTTCCACATTTCTCTCCCCTTGAATACTCAATTGCCTTCCACTTGGAGATTGGACAAGCATTACCTTATTTTCACAATTAATCTCTAAACGGTGTCGTGCCATCCAATCCATACCTACTATCATTTTAAATTCCCCTAAAACCATAGGTATGAGGTCGATATCGAATTCTTTATCTTCTATAATGAATTTGCAATTTCTACAAATCTCGCGTAACACATTGTTCTTACTATCGGCTATTTCTACTTCTAAAGGTATCGGCATTCGTTCAATCCTAAATGAAGGATGTTGTACGATTACATTTGAAATAAAGGACATCGTGGCTCCGGTATCGAACAAAACATAAACCGGTATGGAGTTTAATAGAAAGATACCTGAGACCACATTCGGATGGGACTTGGCTTCTTCGGATGTGATTTGAAACATCCTCCCTTTCGCCTTAGAGCTTTCTTCGTTCTTTCCCTCCTTCTTTGATCCTTGTTGGAGTTTAGGACACTCCGACTTAACATGCCCTTTCTGGAAACAATTGAAACATGTCTTCGGGTTGCTAGGGCACTTGTAGGAAGTATGCCCTTCTTCACGTCATTTATAGCACCCCTTCTTACCCAGAAGGCATTCCCCAGTATGAAGCTTTCCACACGTCTTGCAAGGAGTAATACCACCCTTCGACTTATCTTTCCTTCCGTGGTCTTGAAATTTTGCCTTCTTGGAAGGACTCGAACTTGCCCCCTTTTCATTGGATCTCTTTTCACCTCGTTCTTCTTGCCTCTTAATCTCTATTTCTCTATCCCGTGCCAAATCGATAAGCTCGTCAAGGGTTTCACATTTTGAGGGAGTGATGAACTCCCTAAATTCTGCCTTTAGTATTCCATAAAAACGATTTATCTTCATCCTTTCAGTCTTCACAAAATCTCCACAAAACTTCATCTTATCCATGAAATGTTTGATATTTCATTTATCATCTCATTCTTCTGTCAGAGGCGTAAGAAATCCTCCTGAATCTTATCAATAGCCGACTAAGGACAATGATATCTCATGAAGGGCTCCTTAAATTCTTTCCAAGTCATCATTTGGAGTCTATCCTCACCTATTTCCTTGCTATGCGCATCCCATCAATCTTTCGCCGGAAGAATGAGCTGACCAGTAGCGAACATCACCTGGTTTTCCTTATCACACCGACTTCGTATAAATACCGCTTCTATGTTTGAAATCCATCTTTGGCATGCGATCGGATCGATTTTACCATCATACGTTGCAGGATTGCACGCCATGAAGTCTTTATACGTGCACCATCGTTCTTTGCCTTTACCTTTAGATCCCTCAATTAGTTATTTCAGTACTTCAATCTTGCTAGTCATCATGGCATCCATAACTCCCAACACCCGACTTTCTACTTCTTGAGCTAATCGTGGAAGATTAGCATGCATAACCCCTTCTGCCACCTCTGTGACCTTACTGTTAAATGCTTCTTGACGAGCCGTATCATCATCATCGTTAACGTTTCTTGCATCAACCATCTACACATTGTCATGTTTACATTTAGTACAAATCACAAGCTTTCAATACATCATAGTTCATTAGTCCGTATTTACTTTTTTCGCATTCTTACATTTTAAACTTTACTCCCTTTCTAAACTTTCATCATTCATTCGTGTCATACGACACATTACTTTCGACTTTTACAATCTCTTTCCATCGTAACCACTAATGGTGGTTACATATATCTTATTTGGCCTTATATAGACCCTACATAAACATTTAATAGGCATTCAGACAATTCAGAAACTCAAAA
Source organism: Helianthus tuberosus (assembly GCA_030545235.1). Taxonomy (NCBI): domain Eukaryota; kingdom Viridiplantae; phylum Streptophyta; class Magnoliopsida; order Asterales; family Asteraceae; genus Helianthus; species Helianthus tuberosus. The sequence goes on along the minus strand of CM060429.1, from coordinate 132,587,910 downwards.
TACGAAAAACAAAACAAAACAGCGACTGTGTTTTATGCGTGGCGTCGGCGACGGTCGGAACGTCCGTCGGCGACGGATTCTAAATTAGTGCGTCAGCTGAAAAGTCCCGTAGATAGCGTATTAAGCCGTCGGCCCATTTGAGGGCGTCAGCGACGCACAGTAGCAGTGTCGGCGACGGCTTGTCCGTTGTTGATTTGCTGCAGTTCGTTTTACGGGTGATTTGTTCCTTTCTCGGGTCCGTTTCCAGCCATACGGTTCTTGGAACTTCCCGTATCGACCCCATGTATACTTTTTCACGTACTTAACTTAAATTTTATATCTCAAGCGCATCACACATGCTAACATTTACCAAAAACTTAAATTTTTACCTCGTTGGCGATCTTGGAGCGAGCACACTTTCCATTACATTACTAACCGTTAGACGGTTCATTACTTGCTTGCCTCATAATAGAGGTTGAATATACCTTTCATAACATACCCGCTAATAACAGATACTTGTATCGTTAACATATCTTTCATTCGATTTGTTCATGACGAACAATTACATTCTTTACATTCTTACACTTACATTCCAATACGAGAAGACGGATCGAGTAAACTTTCATTCGTTACATACTTAACCTTCCATACCCGGTTCGACTAGAAAGAACCGGATATGATGCATTATCTTTCGTAACTTATTCATTCCTCATAATCCGTTTATGACAGATCTTACTTTTACTTTCAAACGACCATAGATTTCAATTCTTACAATTTTAACATAACGACATAATACAATTGGGATTATTATACATATGACAACATCATAAAAAAATAGAAGTATGGTGTACACTAGCGTACCTCGATCTTGTGAACCTTCCGATTTCCTAGTATTGGAACCTTCCTCCTTCACGCCTACAACCACACATTCATTCGTTTATTTAGTACATCAACATCTCATTCATTCATCTTTCAAATCATACACATTATTCTTTTAAGCATTTCATCAAACACTTGGCGTTCATCATAATTACAAACATTATTTACAAACATACAAGGCATGAATTTCCACTAGTTCATCTTATAGTTCATCCACAATCGATCCTTGTTCATATCTTTATTTTACCCTAGATAAAATTTCTATGATTCAAGCATTACAACATCACCATACTTCGAGATTTCACATATCTATAATCACTTTGATCATCCTATTCATATCACAATTTCATAAAATGGGTTTTTAATAAAATCTTTCAAATATCCTAGAATCAAACATGATTCTTGTTCTAGAAGGTAATCCTAACTCGGATTTCTCACATGCAAACACAAGAATTCAAGATTGGGTTGAACCCCTCATTCAACAAATCCTAATTTCAGAAAATTTAACTTACCACTTCAGAAATTGGGGTTGGCTATTCGAATTTAAGGGCTCATGCACTGGATTATCCTATGAATTCAGATTCAATTCTTGATTTCTTGAAGTTAGGGTTTCACCCCTTTCCCTTCTCTCTTGTTCGATAGATGTTGGGATTGAACCCTATCAGAGGAACAAATAATTAAAGCCAAAACTGGATCAGAGCAGTGGATCTAGAATAAGCAGACGATTACAGTTGGTTCATACAAATCTCTCCCCTTGAAAGTGGTTTCATATCTACTGACCTCCTATCTGCTGATCTTACTAAGTGCTGACATACAACTGCTGCCTTGCATCTTCTGCCCAATGTCAAAGACTGATGGAAGACCAAAGCTCTGCTGATTCAATCTACTGCCTTGAGTCAAGTACTGCTGATCCGGACAAGCACTGCTGGGTTCACAGCAGTGGAAGGATGCAGCAGCTGTTTAAGTGTCTTTTATGTAATGAATTGTAATAGCAGTAGTTAGTACATCAGTGTTTGTATAGATCAGAGGTTAGAGTTTGTTAGGAGGTTAGATGTCACTTTCATGGTGATGTCAGCTAAAGATGCTCAGTGGTTTGCTAGTGCCTATAAATAGTTCAGTACTTTGTACTGTTCTATTAGCTCTCGCAATACCGTCTTCTTTGCACGAACAAACGCTGAGCTCTGGCTGAGGGGGAGTTTGTATTCAAGCATTACTTGTAATCGTTATTGAAAGATAATTCAATCATTCGGTTCCTTGTTAAAAATGTCTTGATCAAAGCAATACTCTCGTTTGATTGTATGCAAAGTTTGTTTTCATATAAATTCCGCTGCACAACTCTTTCATTTCCATCTTAATCTCAAACGAAAATACAATCAAAAACAAACTCAGATCCAACAATTAGTATCAGAGCTTGGACAGTCAAATTTGATTTAACACTCATTTTGACGTAAATAGTTCAGCTCATAACAGTTGATACTGATCGTTTGTTCGTCCGTTGAAAAACAGAGCAAGGATTAATCACCAGTAAAGTTGATTTCTCAGTGTCTGTAAAACAACAAGAATGACGTCACAATCTCAGGATGATAAAAACAACATCGGCTCACTTTTTAAACCACCTATGCTAAAAAGAAATGAGTACAACATCTGGCAGAGAAGGATGGGTCACATCCTTGCTCAACAAAGCACAGGTTGTTGGAAGTCTGTCATTTATGGTCCCCATGTTCCTTCAGTGCCAAGCGCTGAAGATGCTAAAAAGTTCGTTCCAAAACCAGTTGAAAATTATACCGAAACCGACTTTCAAAAGATCGAACTAGATGCTAAAGCGTTTAGCATCGTAGCATCAGCGCTGCCCAATGAGATATATGCTGGACTGTTACACTGTAACAGTGCCAAAGAATTATGGGACGCACTTAAGGAACAGTTTGGGGGAACTGAAGAAGTCATAGAAAACAACAGGGAAATCTTGAACCAACAGTATGAAACATTTTGCTACGTTAAAGGTGAATCACTAACGCAACAATTTGAGCGTTTCAGTTGTCTCATCAGTGAACTGAGGCTTGTTAACACCACTTTTACAAACTCAACTCAAAATAGCAGGTTCCTCAGGTCACTGCCAGAAAAATGGGACACCATAGCTTTTGTCACCCGAAACTCACCTGAATTCAAGGATCTGACCTTGACCCAACTCCACGGTCGACTCCTGACCTACGAAAGGGAGTTGAACCAGAAAAGGAGGTTACAAGAGTCAAGAAAAGTTACCGATGATTACACTTTCGGTAATACTGCTCTTCTGGGTCAAGAAGAATCTGGGAGCAGTGGTAAGGATCAGGGTTATGATCACTTCGTTGACATAACTGCTGGTGCAAATTTTAACAACCCTGATCCTCACTCTGCTAGTTATGCATTCACTGCAAACGAAAACCAGATGTCAGACAATTTAAGCTTTGAACTAAATGATTTGCAACATTTTGATCCCACTGACTTAGAGGAAATGGACATCCTGCACCAACTGGCTTTGCTAAGTGTTAGAACTAGCAAGTTCTACAAAAGAACAGGGCGAAAATTCCCAGGTTTGCATGGGAATCTAAGGGTTGGGTTGGATAAATCGAAAATCAAGTGCTACAAGTGTAATAGGTTGGGACATTTCGCTAGGGAATGTAGGAGTCAAACTACTGGTCCCATAATTACTCATCCTAGCTCAAATCCTAGACCTCAAAACCAAAGCACCGTGCACTATGCCCAGTATACCCCAGCAGCTCAAGTGAACACTGCTCACTATGCTGCTGCCCCTGTGCCAGTACACTATGTCCAAACTACTGTTCCACAAATCCAATATGTTCAAACCCCTGCTCCACAGGTACAAGTGCAACCTGTTGCACCTCAAACCACTGCTCCAGCAGCAGCACAACCAGATCAACAAAGTTTCTTCACTCAAGGGTTTGTTGACTGGAGCAGTATGCCTGAAGACCTTAGTGATGAAAATTTTGCACTCTATGCTTCTAATGATTCTTCTCATGATGAGTTTTGTTTGATGGCATTAGAGTCAATACAGGAGGGGGTTGAAACTGAGGAGGAACAGCAGAGCTTTGAAACAGTGGAAGAGGTGACTGAAGCAGTGGTTACTGCTGTGGCTGGTGAACTACTGTTGGGAGAAAGTTCAGGTACCCTGATTGAACCAATGACAAATCCATGGTCCGTAGAGGACAAAGAAGAAGAGAAAGAAGAAAAGGCTGGTGAAAAGAAGGTGAAAGCTGATGATGAAGAAGATCATCAATGTGATTGTGCAATGATGGCAGCTGCCAAGGCATTTTGCAAGACTTTGTAACACAGGTTGAAAAGCAATTTGACCTTCCAGTGAAAAGCTTCAGGAGTGACAATGGCACAGAATTCAAAAATAGGGAGTTGGATGCCTTCTGTGTGAAGAAAGGGATTGTAAGGCAGTACAGCATCCCTAGAACACCAGAGCAGAATGGGGTAGTGGAAAGGAAGAACAGAACTCTGATTGAGGCTGCCAGAACCATGCTTGCAGATTCAGGTTTGCCATTAACTTTCTGGGCAGAGGCAGTAAACACTGCTTGCTATGTTCAGAACAGAGTGTTAATAAACCCCAGGCACAAAAAGACTGCCTATGAAATTCTGTATAAAATTAAACCACTGATTTCATACTTCGAAGTGTTTGGCTGTCCATGCTTCATTTTGAACTTAAAAGATTCCATTTCAAAATTTGCAGCCAAAATTGATTGTGGTTATCATCTGGGATACTCAACCACTGCCAAGGCCTACAAAGTGTTCAATACACGGACCAAGGCAGTGGAGGAGACTTTGAATGTTAAGTTCAATGAACTTTCATCAATGAAAATCCCAGCAAACCCTGCAGATCTGTTTGATCTTGAAAAATTTACTTTTGAAAATACCGCTGTCAAGACTAACAGCGCAGGTCCATCAGAGGATACAACACCAGACTATGGGTATGAAATCATCATCCCTCAAAGGTCTGCCACAAAGGGAAAAGCACCAGCTGTTCAAAACAGTTGTCAAAGCTCAACCACTGCTACCTCAACAGTTGTTGACCAAAGTAGCCCATCAACCACTGCTTCCACATCCTCAAACACTGCTGACAAAAGTCCTCAAACAGTGGATAAAAGTCAGCAGGTGTCCACTTCATTACCTCCTATTCCAACACCTTTTGAAGCCACTGCTGGATCATCAAAGTCCCCAGCAGTGGTTAGCTCAGATGATACACATTTGTAGCCTTCACCAACCAATGCCATCATACCATACCAAGGAGATTTAATCTTCTTGCGATCTCATCCACCTGATCAAATTATTGGCAACATAAATGAAGGGGTGCTCACAAGAAGCCAAACCCAAAACATTTGTCTTTTTGCTGGTTTTCTATCACTCCATCAGCCAGTCAAGTACCAAGAGGCACTGAAAGACAACAGCTGGGTAGAAGCCATGCAAGAGGAGCTCCAACAGTTTAAAAGACAACAAGTATAGGAGCTTGTACCACTGCCAGAAGAGGTTAGTCCCATTGGCACAAAGTGGGTCTTCAAGAACAAAACTGATGAAAGGGGTATTGTTGTCAAGAATAAAGCCAGGCTTGTGGTTCAAGGTTATAGATAGGAAGAGGGGATTGATTATGATGAAACATTTGCCCCTGTTGCAAGATTGGAAGCCATCAGACTGTTCCTGGCCTTTGCTGTCAACCACAATATGAAGGTGTTTCAAATGGATATCAAAAGTGCTTTCCTCTATGGTACAATTCAAGAAGAGGTGTATGTTTGTCAACCTCCAGGTTTTGAGGATCCATTTTATCCAGATCATGTCTACAGGCTAAACAAAGCCTTGTATGGCCTGAAACAAGCACCAAGGGCCTGGTATGAAACTCTTTCCAACTTCCTACTCTCAAATGGTTTCAAAAGAGGTACCATTGATAAAACATTGTTTTTAAAATGGAGAGGGAAGGATTTAATGATTGTCCAGATTTATGTGGATGACATTATTTTTGGAAGCACATGCAACTCAATGTGTGAAGAGTTTAGAGAACTCATGACAGCTGAGTTTGAAATGAGTGCAATGGGTGAGCTGCAATGCTTTCTTGGTCTCCAAGTACAGCAATTGCAAAATGGAACTTTCATTCATCAAAGCAAATATGCTAAAGAACTTTTAACCAAATTGATATGAATGATTGTAAACCATGCAGCACACCCATGGCAACAAATAAGCTGGTCATGTCTGATGAAAAGGATGAGCTGATTGACCAAAGACTTTATAGAAGCATGATTGGGTCTTTATTGTACCTAACTGCATCTAGACCAGACATCATGTTTGCAACATGTGTCTGTGCAAGAAGTCAATCAGCTCCCAGAAAATCAAATCTCATTGCTGTAAAAAGGATCTTCAGATACATAAAAGGTGCTCCCACACTTGGTATCTGGTATCCAGCTAATGGGAACATCAAGCTTTCAGGTTTCTCAGACAGTGACTTTGCTGGATGTCACACCACAAGGAAGTCCACATCAGGAGGGTGCCAGTTTCTAGGTGGTTGCTTAGTTTCCTGGCAAAGCAAAAAGCAAGCAGCTGTTTCAACATCCACTGCTGAAGCTGAATACATTGCTGCTGCAAGCTGTACAACCCAACTCCTGTGGCTTCAAAATCAGTTGCTGGATTTTGGTATCACTGCCTTAAAGACACCACTCATGTTGGACAGTCAGGCAGCAGAAAATATCATCAAAAATCCAGTTTCCCATTCAACCACCAAACACATCGACATCAGACATCACTTTGTGAGGGATTGCTATGAAAAAGGTTTGATTTCTCTGCATCATGTCCCAACTAAAGATCAGTTGGCAGATGTGCTCACAAAAGCACTTGATACTGCCACTTTTGAAAGCTTGGTCTCTAGAATTGGGATGCTGAACATGGAATAACAAGCAACATCTTGTTTTTCTATGAATAAAAGCAACAAAATGTTTTCAGAAAATCAAAACTCCATCCTTAAAAATAGCTAAAAATGATATTTTTCATTAAAATCCTTAAAAGTATGCCATTAACCACTGATTGTTCAAAAGTCTGCTTTACTTCAAAAGTCTGTCCACTGCTGAAAGTCAATCCCTGCTCTCTCATTCCTTTGATAAACTCTGTTGTTCGAAAGCAGTGTTCTATCCACTGATATGCTATCCACTGATAGTGAAAATCATCCACTGCTTTCATACCACTGCCTTCATCAGTCACTTTCACAAAAGTACTGTCCTTCACTTTCACCAGGGGTTGTCACGTGGGCAGTACATATTGGTCAGACCTTTTGTAACGGCTGCCACCTCAGTATTCACTTTCTTCCCTATAAAATCCCCCACTCACCACCAAAACAGGGTTTTATTGTCGAATTGAATTCTTAAAAATTCTCTTCTCAAAGCAGTTTTTCATCTCATCTTCCACCAATTTCTTCGATCATTCATCTTCAAAATGACAAAATCGAAGTCATCTTCAAAACCCTCATCCAAATCCTCATCGAAAACAGCCTCTCAAAAGGCAATCTCCACTGAAATTCCACATAAACCATCTCATAATCTCCTGGGTCTTCTCACAAAACCAGGAACCACCAAAGTTTTCGATTCCATCATTGACATCATGGCAAAATCAAAGTACAAAACTTTGTTCACCGCCGATGCACCAATCTATTTGGCGACCCAAAGGGAGTTCTGGAAGAATGCAACCCTTGAAAAACAAGGAGACACTGCAACCACCATAAACTCTTCTATAAAGGGTAAAGCTGTCCAAATCACGCCACAATCCATTTCAGAGGTCTTTCAACTCGGTGATCAGGAAGGTAAAATTTCTTTCACTAAAAACGAGTTACAAACTGACTTCATTGAGAGAGGGTATGAAGCAACAATGATGAAGAAAATTACATTAGAAAAAGGTTATTTTCCATCTGCAACCAGATTTTTATTTCATACCCTCCTACTATGTGTTTCAAACAAAACCACTTCTTTCAATGAAATCCCTTTAAAGATTCAAAATCTGGGATATGCAATTCTTCAAGAAGAAAATTTTAACTATTCTCGGGAAATTTTTAAAGATTTGGTTAATAATGTTGAAACAAAATCATTCTTACTGTTTCCAAGGTTTTTAAGTTACTATTTTGCAAAGAAATTCAGTAAGGATGATTTAGCAGTAATAAACCAAGGTGATTCTACTCAAATAAACAGTTTAACAACTGAAACTTTTTCAAGAATGTTAGCACCTTGCAAAACACAAGCAGAGGTGCCTGAGCAGATTTTAGCAGTTACAACTGCTCCTCAGGTATCTGCTGCTGAGCCCACTGCTCAAGGTGATCAAAGCAGCAGCACAACTGTTTTGAAACCCACACCTAAAATCACCAAAAAGCCAACAAAAAGAAAAACACAAAACCCCCCCAAAACCATCAAAAAGGCATCTCTGGAGGATGAGATACCAGAGCTCCTGCCAGTGACAACACAAAAGTCACAAGAAACCACTGCTGCTACTTCCTCACAGCAGTTGGTACAAATATCTCAACCCATAACCGAAACTCCTCCTGCTTCTTCACAAAAAGAACAGTTTGTACAAATAGGGTCTCCACATCATGATGCTCTGGAAACACTCGTTTCTATCATCCACAGCTCAATACCCGGGGCAAATCCATCTTCTACACCATCCTTCACATCCACAATTCCCCCACCAACTAAACTACTGTTGGATGCAATTGATTTGAACCAGGCATTAACCAGTCCTTCTCAATCACCTATCAATGAGAATATACCTCAACAACTGACTGGGTCTGATGTATCAATCTTTGCTAACCCACCAACACAACCTGAGGAGGTTAGACCCCTTGAGTTACAAGTAACTCTTGGTGGTAGTCCAAGTGAAGCAGCCACTACAACTGTTGAACCCACTGGTTTACAGTTGGACAGTGGTTACATTAATAAGACTTCCTTGGAGGCAATTCCTTTTATAGCACCTCTGCCAACCACCAGTGGATTTATTTATCCTACTGGCAACATCAAAAGGTTGTCAAGTGTTGAAGGAAGAAGACCCCAGTACCAAGAAAAAGGGGCATCAGTGGTTAATGTTTGGAGTATACTCCCTACATCTACCACTGATACAACCACTGCTAGTGGGAAATCAGATGATCTCATTCACTTGGGTGATGATTTAAAGTACCAAAAATTGACGGATCGCATTGAAAAACTTGATAACTCTGTTGCAGAACTCAAAGATATGCTACAACAGGTGTTACAAGTAAAAAAGATACAATCAACTGCTATTCCACCTCAAGCACCTGCTCCACAAAGGGCACCTGCTACAAATGAGCTCTGGAACTTGTTTCAACCTTTTCTCCATCAACAAGCACAATTAGCAGATCAGCAACATGAGAAACATGTCCAACAGATGAGAAATGCAATGGAGTCAAGGTTCAAGAACACTCAGGCTGATCTGAAGGCTCTCAAAACTCAGATCCTGCAAACCACTGGCACTGCTCCTCCAACAGTACTTTTCATTGATCAACTCCCAGACGATAATGCCAAAAAGGGGGAGAAAATTCAGGAGTGGAAGAAGAAAGGAATAGATGATGGACTTTACATTGAACCTGAAAAGGATGCCATGACCAGAAAAATTCCTGTGCCAGATGGTAGTAAGAAGGTTGATGCTACTCAAGAAGCACTTGATGAAGGAGTAGCAAGTGTAAAAAGAGATAGAATGGCAAAGGATGTTTCAAGGTGGAATGAGGAGAAAAGAGCTTTCATGGAACTGTATGAGCAAGGTTGTTCTGGATCAAAGGATTCCAAAAATCCTAAGACAAAAAGGAAACCTAAGTCCATCCCATCCAGATTTCCAAAGCCTCCAAAACCACCATCCAAAAGCCATCAACATCAACCTCCACTCAAACAGCTGTTGTAACTCCTGCTGTATCAACTACTGCTGATACTTCAGTGGTTTCAACATCTGTTCTCACTTCAACACACACCACCTCAACACACACCACTACTTCATCACCACCACTTTCACCTGCTGATAAACAGCAGAAGACAACAGATGTTATAACATCTGTTGTAATGACAACAGTGGTTGAAACACCAGTTGTTTCAACAACTGCTAGTCAATCACAAACCACTGTCGCTACATCCACCACCACTGTTCCATCCAAAACATCATCAGCCCCTCCTCAAACAAAGAGGAGAAGGCTAATTCTCAAAGATGATGACACTTCACCACCACCATCTTCAAAATCCCTGTCACTTGTCACTATTCCAAAACCCATACCTCTCTCTTCAGCCAAAATTACACAATCACTACCTCCTGCTGGTGTCTCATTTCCTCTAGAACTCATTGCAGTCAGGGAAGAAATCAAATCCTTTTATTATGAGGATGACCCAGCCAAAAGGAGTTTGCCATCAATTGCAGGATATCCCAGGCCTAACAATATTGAAGAATACTTGAAACTTAAGGCCAAACAAGCAGAGGATATTGCAATTAAAAACAGAAAAGGGAAATCTGATAGAGAATTTCAACAAAACTATCAGTTTTTACTCTCACAGGTCAATGCTATGGAGCGATTTGCAAAAAATGTATGTCAGAAAATTTCAGAAAGGGCAGATGAGTCCTTGAGAAAAGACTACATTGAGAACATCATGACCTACAAGAAATACAAGGGGGAGAAACACATGTACAAAAACTGGACCATTCCTGAGCTTGAAAAAGAAGCAGCCAGGATTCAAGGAATGATTAAAAATAAGGTCAAGCAGACTCCTCCTGAAAAGTTTAAACAATTTGAAGCTGAAAAGATGTTATAGTTGAAGAGAATGAAAGAGGAGCTGATTGCAGCTGATTATGGGCCAAAGAATTCAGTGACAAAGTGGGGAGAAGATAGAGTCAGGGCAACCTATAAAAGCTTAGAGGAACTTAGAAAGAAATATCCAAGAGTTCCACAAAAGCCTGACTACTCCAAAGCAGAGGTCTCAAAAAGACCACCAAAGCTACAAATCAAAAGAACCACTGCTCCAGCTGGTGCTGCCATCTACAAAAGAAGGAGCAAAAACTAGTTGAGTATGGAAACAATTCAAGATCTATTAGCTGGAGATGCCATTGTAAAAGCAGGCATGAAAGTAATGATAAAAGAAGATCTTGAATTGGAACAATCTGCAAGTGCTGCTCAGCCAGCTATGAATAGGCCAGCCTCACCAAATACTTCTGCAAATAAACATCTCCTAAGAAACCCACCAGACTCAAAAATACTAAAGTGGGAAACTGACAAACAGACCTGCGTATTGACTTTGCTCAGGTCTGGTGGAGTAGTGGAGAAAATATCAAGGGAACAAGCTCTTGGCCTGAGTCTTGAAGATTTGCAGGATCTCCTTGATCTTCCACTTAGCAGGGATGATGAAGATACAGATGCCCTAGACTTCGAATTACAATTTAAAGGTCAGATAAGGGAACTGCTGATGAGGCAATAAAGTCTTCCACAAATAATGAAGAGTTTTGGCATTATCTGTTCCAGGGGGAGATTGTTGGGATTGAACCCTATCAGAGGAACAGATAATTAAAGCCAAAACTGGATCAGAGCAGTGGATCTAGAATAAGCAGACGATTACAGTTGGTTCATACAAATCTCTCCCCTTGAAAGTGGTTTCATATCTACTGACCTCCTATCTGCTGATCTTACTAAGTGCTGACATACAACTGCTGCCTTGCATCTTCTGCCCAATGTCAAAGACTGATGGAAGACCAAAGCTCTGCTGATTCAATCTACTGCCTTGAGTCAAGTACTGCTGATCCGGACAAGCACTGCTGGGTTCACAGCAGTGGAAGGATGCAGCAGCTGTTTAAGTGTCTTTTATGTAATGAATTGTAATAGCAGTAGTTAGTACATCAGTGTTTGTATAGATCAGAGGTTAGAGTTTGTTAGGAGGTTAGATGTCACTTTCATGGTGATGTCAGCTAAAGATGCTCAGTGGTTTGCTAGTGCCTATAAATAGTTCAGTACTTTGTACTGTTCTATTAGCTCTCGCAATACCGTCTTCTTTGCACGAACAAACGCTGAGCTCTGGCTGAGGGGGAGTTTGTATTCAAGCATTACTTGTAATCGTTGTTGAAAGATAATTCAATCATTCGGTTCCTTGTTAAAAATGTCTTGATCAAAGCAATACTCTCGTTTGATTGTATGCAAAGTTTGTTTTCATATAAATTCCGCTGCACAACTCTTTCATTTCCATCTTAATCTCAAACGAAAATACAATAAAAAACAAACTCAGATCCAACAATAGACCAGAACCCATATATGGGTGTTTTCTTTCAATTTTTATTTATTAGTTAAAACATTTTAATTTATTACTTACACATTGAACCCTCCCACTTAGAAAGAGTGTTTAATTTAGGCTTTCCCATAAACTAACTACCATTTGTCATATTTCATTAACTATGTTTCTTTGTTTATTTTCGCTTATTATTATACTAAACATTTTTGGGGTGTTACACTCCCCTAACCAAAACTCCCGCAGAAGTTCTAAGTACAGAGGATTACCAGTTTAAGCCTCCACCACCCATGAAGAACAAACGTGGACAGGACCCAAGTCAGTATTGTGATTACCACAAGGACAATGGTCATACCACCAATAACTGCATCTCTTTGCGCACCGAGATAGAGAAGGCGCTTAAGAGTGGTGAGCTCACTCACCTACTACAAAACGTGCGCAAGGAGATAAAACAGATCACTCGAGGCGAAGAAGGCCCGAGTAAAAAAGCGAAAAATTAAGCAGCAACTCTATGATCTCCTTGCAGAACGAAACAGACTCTACAGTTTATCAAGTCTAAGCAGGAAATAGAGTGTATGTTAAGTCCAGTGTAATTATCTTTAATAGACTTTGTTACGGCCTCTGCGCCTTATCCTGGAATAAACAACAAAGTTTCTATTATTTTTGTGTTTTTCTTACAAAGTGCATGCAATTTCTTTTGGTAAGCGCAAAAACATTATGGTAAATATAATACAAGTCTCATGAACGGTCAGTGATTACATCACACTAGACCATACTTTCACACATGAGCTTTATACCACCTTCATTCGCCTTACCTAAACAAAGTAATTGTACCCATGCAAAATATTGTAAACAAAAAAACACATCATACTATTCCTGGCGCACCAATACGCCTTAAAAAACCATCAAACACGACAGTGTTTCAATACATGTTACTTGCGCGGCAGCACATTAACAAAAAGGGGATATACATCCCAACAAACTACAAGAAATTGTTCAATACAATCACAAAAGGAAACCTACGCTAAATTTTCGTCCTCATCGGGGAAAATTTCCTTCAGCTGCGCCACGTGATCTTCGGATTGCAACGCAGCATTTACAAGATCCATAACAGGAAGCTGCAAATTTTCGAACTCTGTTTTCATAGCTGCAAAGGCAACACCAATATCAACACCATGAGTAGCAGATTTACTAGTGTCCCAATCAACCTTCAAGGCATTGACAACATGATGCAAGCATTCTGCATAACCTCGAGCATACCCGTCATTGCGCGCAACGACCACCAATCGCGCAACTGTTTTATCTAGCTCTTCAGAATTCAACACTGATTCAGCAACCTATAAAAACACAAAAAAGGTGAATAAGGGAAAAAGCGCAAAACATTTCCATAAAGAAAACAGGCAAAAGACAACTTACACAGGCAATCCCACGCTCTTTCAACCATAACATATCGCTTTTCAAAGGTTCAAGCTCGCTCTCTGCTGTTGCCCGCGCCGTTTCCGAATTTTCTAGTGTTTTTTTCAGTTTCGGCTAGGCGGCGGGAGGCTTCAGTTTTCTCAGTATGCGCAAGCTCCAAGTCTTTCTTGAGGCGTTCCTGATCAGAAAGCAAAGCGGTAAGTTCTTCTATCTCTTTATCTCTAAGAGCAAGAGTGGCGCAGGCATGTACCTCTCGTTGTTCACTTCGTTCCCTGTGGGAAGGCGCCTCATCTCGCGCAGCTTCAGCGTCAGCTTTTTCCTTTTTCAACTTGTCGATCTCCGCATCTTGTTTCTTCAATTTCTCAACCTCAGCCTTAAGATTATTGATAACATTGCGGAGACCCATCTTTTCGGCATTATCCTTCTCACAAATTTTCTTCCAGTTCTTGCGCTCCTCGGAAAGAAGGGTAGCTTCGGCTTCCGCCTTTCTCTTCCAGCCCGCAACGGACCACTCTTCAGTTTTTCGATCAGCCTCAAACTTGACCTGATCAGCTTCCAGTTAGCCCTTAACTGGGCAACGCGGCTCTCATCATCAGCAACTTTCTTCTTGGATACCTTAAAAGCAGACCGCTCCTTATGCATGCTGTGCCACTCACGCACTATGCGATGCGTAGTGGATGTATAAGAAGCAACCTCCTCAAGGTAAGCATGATAAGTCTGATCATGAAGACGACCCTCTTGGAACTTAATTTCTCCAGGCGGAAAAGTCCCTTGAAGCCAGTCCCGGCATACGCGCCAATTTGAGAAGGTGTCACCCTTCTTTAGATTCCAAACAGGGACATGAATTTCAGAAGCATTCTTTTCCGAATAAGTTCTGTAGTAATGATCCCCCGGAGTTTCGTCTGGGCGGATTGGAGAATTTTTGTCAGCATCAGAGAACGAGCCTTGGTCTTCAACAGCGACTTTCTCAATATTCTCTAGCATAGAACCAGAAGCCTTGGAAGGAGAATTTGTAAAAGGGATCTCTTCAGCAGTCTTCCCTTTCGCTGAATTATGCGCAGCAAGTTCAGGATTACCAGCACCATCCACAACTTCTGGGCTAGTAATTTTTTCCGCCTCCACAGCAACACCAGCAGAATTAAGATTCTCACTCCCAGCAGCCTTCTCCACCTCGCGCTCAGGAACCTCAGTGTTCTCTAATTGGTCGGCAACAGAGGCACGTGGAGGGGAAGATGGGAGTTCTTCATTAACAGGTAATGATTCTGTGAGAACAGCAGACTGTGGTTTTTCTGCAAGAACAAAGAAATAAATAAAAAACTTGAGGCATAAAAATGAAAACAAAGGAGTAACACTTACCAGAAACAGGTTCTGCAATAAAGGCGTCAAGGTTACCCCTTCAGGTAATCTTCTTCCTCTGAATCTTTTTCGCAGGCTGACCTTCAGCATCAGCATCACTTTGTTTTCTTTTTCCTGCTCTCTTCCGAACCAAGCGCTCGGGACTTGATTCTAAATCAATGGGATCATCTGGGTTTGATGGAGGAATGTCCGCAGAATCTTTTGGCTCCGGCTTTGGCCTTCTTATAACTACAAGCGCAAGACCCTCCAAAGAATCAAATACCACCACATAATCACACCAGGAGTCAGAGGAACGGCGCATACCTTTCTTCTCCCACCACATAATGCGGAGATACCACAATTCTTCATCAGGTTTCTTTGGAAAGGTAGTCATTTTCCTACCTTCCCTCTCGAAAGCAACAACATATAAAGAAACAACTGCGCAACGGAAAAGCAAAGGTAAATTTAAAAAAAAAAAAAGAGAAGAGAAAAGGGAAAGTGAAGAAACAGGGCAAAACCCAAAATTTACCTTTGCCATCTTCCATGTAAACTGGTTTCTCTTCTCGATTCATTTTCCAGTTTAGACTCATACCGGCACCAACAAGGGCTTTCTCAGGCAGGGCAATGGACAGAACGTCTTTCAGATCCTGATACCAATTTTCGTCAACTGGAGTTTGAATGGTCTCAGTAGGAACATCTTCCTTTCCCCTAAATATCATCCTCATCGTGATAACTCCTGCCTTTATATAGAAGAATTTCTGCTTCCAGTCATGGAATGATTTTGGGGGATTTAACAAAATCTTCTTCGCCGACGCTCTTTGTACAAAGGAATAGAACCCTTGAGAGCAATGCATTTGATGTAAAACTCGAAAGCGAGGAATCGTCGGTTCAATATGCATCGTACGACACACGAATTCAAAATGCCGAACCCTAACCATACTGATTGGGTGCATCTCGGAAATATGGAACTGATAATACTCAAGAATTTCAAGAAAGAATTTCGTCACAGGCAGACGGAAGTTACCCACACAAAAGAAATCCCAAAATAAGGTCACATACCCGGCCGGAGTATCCGCCGCCGTCTGACCCTCTTCAGGATACAGGGCACCCCAGTTTTCCGGAAACCTGAGATTCCGAATCAAACCATCAAAGGTTGCCCTAGGCCACTTTAACGGTGGAAGTTCGGCATACATTTCTTCAGTAGAGTCTTCGTGATGATCTCCGGTTGACATAAGAGGAAGAAATTGCAAATTCTTTCTAAGAACGGATAAGGAAGACGAAGAGAGAAAGAAGGTTTCAAGAAAGTAATAATTAACAAAAATAGGCAACTCAAGCAAACTTATATACTCACCGCCATAAATAGCCTAGGTAACTGCAACAACACCTTTTTCGGAATAGCACAGTTACCCAAGCGGCAGGGCGAGTGGGGAATAACACAAACGCAACTTCACGCGCGCATGAAACACGGTCAGTAATATACATCTGACAGTGACAGCCTGTCACACAGTTATTACTGTACCTTTCATACCCAAAGTCAAAAATTTTCAAAAAATCAGCATAATGAGCAAAGTGTATCTTCTCATAGAAGATTCCCCACTTTCGCGCCCAAAAGCCTATAAGCATTTCTCTCATATAGTCCAGTGCTCCACTTATTTGCATAAGAGCAACACTAGACTGGGGGGACTTGAAGGGGTTAGGTCCCAAAAACCTCATACCATACCACAACCTCGTCTTTTAACCCTCTTTAGACCTTGCGCGGCCACGCACTGGTCCTACAAAGAGAGTTTAGAAGAAAGACAACAAACAACACTTGCGCGCCAAAAAGGAAATTTATAAGTCCTTGCGCCAATTCTCCATAACAAAGGGATAAAAATCCCAGTAAACACTCCCACTCAAATAATACCCAGACTTGGATATTATTTACTAAACTGACCCCACACGATAAGGAGTCACATCGGATTATGGCAATAATCTTCTAGAAGATCCAATCGTGCACCACCAGACGGTTATAACCTTCTGGGACACGTGTCATCATCCCAGGCCACCCTGAAATCACGATGATGGCATGGAATTGGAGAGAAACCTCCACTTGCCCACTTTCCACGTGGCAACACCCCAGCCGTTGATCTAAATGGCGATCCGTGTGCTTTCACGTCAGATCTAGAAGATTAACGGGAAAGGAAATAACCGCTTACGGAGTTAGTATCTTCCGTTAACATTTCAATAACAGGTTTTCCCGCCCAAACTCCCGGCTATAAATATGAGAGTAATTCAGGTATGAACTTCAAGTTACATTCACTTCACTAATACTTCTTATTCATAAACACATACTTATTCTCACGTCGGAGTGTGGTCACGGAGAGAACCTCCCTTCTCCCCGTGACGAGACTAACGGTGTTCTGTTTTGCAGTTTTCATCGGAGAAGAAGGTCTGTCCCTTTGAATCAACGAGAGAGAACCAATCCTTTTTATGCAGAACCTAACCCCTGGATAATTTGATTCCGGTCTTTTATCCAGTGTTTCTTCAAAGATCATTTTTTTTCTAAAAACAATTTGTGTTCCGGCCCTCTTTTAGAATTAGAGAAATTTTAAATAACAAAAAATATCAGAAATAAGACATCCGGTTCCTACTTTCTAGAAGGGGTGTGCATGGGTCGGTTTTGGCCAAAACCAAAACCATAGTCGCAATGTCGGTTAATGGATAACTATAACCATAACCGACTGGTTATGATGGTTATGGTTAATCGGTTTTGAAGGTTATAGCGGGTCGGTTATGGTGGTTAACCATGAATTTTGGCCTACCTAAAAATAACTCGGATATTTTTTAACGTGAAATAAATTGTTATTACATGTTTTTATGCATTAGTATATTGAATGGTATTAAAAATAGATATAATCTATGATATTAATACCAATTATTATAGAATATTCAAACAAAGTGATATGTTATAATCATATAGATTCAAATAAACATTCAACAAAAATGATATGAAATAAATAACCCCTAAATACTAAAATATCAAATATTAAAAAAATGGTGAAAAGTCCTAAATCTAACTAAGATTTTTCTTCTTGTCGGTTCGATTCGGTTATGGCGGGTATGATTTAGTTCGGTTCTTTCGGTTCGGTTTTATCGGTTAATTCGGTTATGTGTCAGTTAATTTGGTTTTTGGCACACCCCTAATTCCTAGAAATCCAAAGATTGATTGACTGTATGGTTTCTTAATTTCATTTCAAGAAGTTATCATTCAACAAGGTTTATAATTTGCATAGTTAAAACATTAATTGACCAAGTTTTAATTCAATGTTATATATCTATACTATATAATAAAAGAAACCAATAAATGGACACATGTCATTCATTGGAGCCATCTATTTTTAAGTTATATTTTAAAAAAATCTATTTTTTAGTTTTCTCATCTATATCTCCTACTTAATTATAATTAATATTAATTAAAAGATAACTATAAATGTTTTGGTTGCTATTACATTAATATATTAATTTTTTATATACTTTTCGCTAGATATAAAATTTAATCTTATAATCTTTTTGTTTTTCTTTTAATTTTTCCCTTTTGTAATATTTATAACATCTTTTTACGTTATCATTTTATTAATATATAATATAATACTTATCATATTAATATACATATTAGATTAGTGATCTACTATATATTTGTTATCTTTTAATATAAAATTTTGTAAACTGTTTAATAAATATAATTTAATTGTATATTATAAATAATCTAGAGTTAATTACATAGTTAGTCCATGTGGTTTGCCCAAAATAACATACTTAGGTACTAATAGTTAAAATCACCTTCTAGGGTATTAACTTTTCATTTCGTAACGTTTGGATGTATTAACTTTTAGGGTATTAACATAATTAATCCATGTGGTTTGTATAAAATAGCATACTAAGGTACTAATAGAATGTGATTTTAAAACTACAAATAACGTTAATACCTCCA
Organism: Helianthus tuberosus; assembly: GCA_030545235.1. NCBI lineage: Eukaryota > Viridiplantae > Streptophyta > Magnoliopsida > Asterales > Asteraceae > Helianthus > Helianthus tuberosus. The sequence continues at coordinate 132,569,052 of CM060429.1, read as the reverse complement.
AACGTTACAAAATGATAAGTTAATACCCTATAATGTGATTTTAAACTATTAGTATCTAAGTATGTTACTTTGTGCAAACCACAGGGACTAACTATGTAATTAACTCAATAATCTATATCTATACTATATAATAAAAAAAACTAATGGGTGTACACTAAATATAAATTAATATAATGTAAAGAGTTAAATGTTATTTTAGTCCCTGTGGTTTGGGTCATTTTGTCAGTTTAGTCCAAAGGTTTTATAATACACATGGTTTTTAAAGATATAACAAGATATAACTTTTTAGTAATTGGTATATAAAATTAGATGTGCTCAACCCATATAATACATGAGGTTCTTCAAAAATGTAACTTTTTTCATTATTTAATATATAAATTTAAATTTGCTCAACCCATACAATACACAATATACGAGGTTTTTAAAAATATAACTTTTTTTATTATTTAATGTATAAAATTACATTTATTCAACCCATGTAATAAACGAGATTTTTAAAGATATATTGTTTTATTATTTGGTATATAAAATTACATTTATTCAACCAGTGTAATAAACAAGGGTTTTAAATATATATTTTTTATTATTTGACATATAAAATTACATTTATTCAACCCGTGTATTACACGGGGTTCTAACCTAGTATATATATATATTTAATATAAAGATGTTTAATAAATCTTTCTTTGATTCATTTACTTTTATATTTTAATAGAAGTATATAAACTCTTGATTAGTATTGAAATTTGCTGACCAAGTCCCTTGACTCCCTTCTCCTTAGGACGGCACATAAAACCAAAGCATGAACCATTTATTTTACTATAACATGCATTATTTTGTTGCAATAATATCACATACTTTCTTTAAGATATATACAACTAATGATGTTTTAATTAGCTTATGATCATGCTTTAGTTACTATAATATCATATTTACCCGACATTTACGTCCATTTTTAAACAACAATCTATTTACTTCAAATCTACACCATCACCTACCGCCGAACTCAAACCCTCGATATCATGGGAAGAGATACCATTTTGCACACCTTAATACTTAGCATCGCTAGACAAAAATATTAAGCATATAATAAGAAAAATAATTATAAAAATAATAACATTAACTAAAGTTTTGGAGAATAAAGTTTTGTTAAGGGATAACATTAACTAAAATTTTGGAGAATAAAGCTTTGTTGATATCCCTCTTTTGCGTAGATGTTTAAGAACCTAAATAAACTTTCAATTATTTATTTAGATAACACGGTGTGGACGTGTAAATTTAGTGTGGAGGCCAGTCCACGCTCATCAAACCCCCAGTGCTTGACGTTTTCCACGGTGTTGTGTGTGGGCAGGGGATTCTTCACCGGTGTGAGGGCAATTTGGTTGGTGATGTGACACGAGTTGATTGGTGGTTTGTGATAGAAGGTTTGTGATTGATTAGTTTTTTCTTAAACACTAGATGAGGCCCTTTCCACATCCAACACAACCCCATGCTTTTTTTACCACGTCACCTTGCTTACGTGGATGCCACATGACGTTTAACGCCCTATCTCCGAGCCTCTTCACACCGTATAGTCTTAGTGATATAACATTATATATAAGTAAGTTATTGATGATAACGTCTAATGAAATTTGATTGGTAAAGGAAAGTTTCAAAAAAGTTAACAAGTTTATTATTATTATTTGAATTGTTGGAGCTTTGAATAGACCCTTGACAATAACCTTGATGTCCTAATGGAGGGTCAAAATGGGTTTGACTGATTAATACGTTGTCCATGAGTTGTCAATTGCTGCACAACAATACAACATATAGAAAATGACTTTCATTGGAATGTTACGGAAATAGGTTGTTAACTCCGAAACATATAGCCCAACTAACAAAGATGCTGCTAGAGAGGACACGAGACATATAGCCAATCAATCACCAAACGTATATTTACATCGAATTTTTGCCAACTATCTAACGTAATCGACCTCCATTTCGTTTTGGTCATGTAGCCAATGTTGGGGAATTTCAGTTTACCGGACGATCAGAGAGGCGTGTAATCACTCTCAGATCAAATTATTTCGGTGGTTCACCCGAATAATTCAATCGGATACAACTCTGATTTCGAGAAATTGAACAAGTGTATGTTAGTGTGTGTGTATTTTCGAACCAGAAAAAAAAACATATGATCAAAAACTCTGATTTCGAGAAATTGAACAGCTCGACCCCAGCCAGGGGCTGCCGCCCCTTGGACCCTGCTCCCAGGGGCGCTGCCCCCGGACCCCCGCCAAGGGGGCGCTGCCCCCTTGGAACCCCCGTAGAGTACGGGCTCCGCCCGTACACTTCGAATAATAATAACTCAAACAAGCGTGCACTCCCGCACCTCCTAACTTGCTTGATGTGTATTATTATTCGCTTTGATCACCAAGTCAATCACCGATTACACTAAAATATCTAACATTCCTCCCCCATTTTAGCGTAATCCTTGATTAACTTAAACAAATTCACAACAAATCAAACTTATGCATAAATGAAATATCACGACGATTGAATTTCACATTAGTATATTACACATTCCAAATATTCGAATATAGGGGTGTCGCTAAGGATTGAACCCTTTCTATTAAGTGAATACATGAAGATAATATACACACAAGTTTACATACTCTAATGTTCTTTCTTGACACTATTTTTACTAGCCTGTGTCCCATCCTTCAATGAACATATCAAAGCCAAGTCCTAGCTTCTTGAAGCGGCTAAACTTCATGCTCATATAGGTAGTTCTTTATTCTTGCACCTGCATATGCAATTTTTCAAAGAACTATTAAGAAGAAAACCTTCAACCTCCTTTAACTTGCAGGTCTGAACACATACCTTGGGATGATGCTACTAATGTGTTCCAATTTCTAGATGTTAAGCTTTCCACATTGAATTCAGCACCTAACGTCATATTAGGTGGGAATTGGGTATCTTAACACTAGAAATCTCAGGTGGACTTTAATCCCATCCCTACAGCCGCCTTGTGCACAAGATCTCTACATAACTCTTTGGTTAAGTGGTCGGCTAAATTCTGTCGAGTTCTCACAAACTCCACCGATATCACCCCTTGCGTGATGAGCTCACGAATCATGCTGTGTCTAACACCTAAGTGTCTAGACTTCCCATTATACACTTGGCTATATGCCTTAGCCAAGGTAGCAGCACTATCACATCTAATAGATATAGGTGATATAGGTTTAGGCCACAATGGAATTTCATAAATCAAGTTTCTTAGCCACTCAGCTTCTTTGCCAGCTGCGGCTAATGCTACAAACTCAGACTCCATTGTTGAATCAGTTATGCAAGTCTGTTTCTTAGATGCCCAAGATATGGCACCTCCTCCGAGCAGAAAAGTCCATCCACTCGTGGAAGAATGATCTTCCTTGTTTTTAATCCAGCTTGCATCCGAATAACCTTCTAAAACCGAAGGAAATCCAGTATACGTCAAACCATATTTCATGGTTCCTTTCAAGTACCTAAATACTCGATTCATTGCTTGCCAATGACTTGCACCTGGATTGCTAGTATACCTACTAAGCTTTCCAACAGCATAAGCTATATCCGGTCTAGTGCTAATCATGGCGTACATGAGAGATCCAATGGCCCTTGAATATTCAAGTTGGCTTACAGCTACACCTTCATTAGGTGAGAGCTTAAAAGCAGGATCCATTGGAGTGCTAACCGGAGAACTATCATGAAAATTAAACTTTTTCAATATCTTCTCAATATAATGAGATTGAGAGATAGATATGCCATTGTTCTCCCTTTTGATCCTTATACCAAGGATCACTTCCGCCTCCCCCAAGTCTTTCATATCAAAGCAAGATGACAAAAATTTATTTGTTTTATCAACTTGATCCTGGTCAGTACCGAAGATCAACATGTCATCTACATATAGACAAATTATGACTCCTTTCCTAGAATCATCAAATTTGCTATATACACACTTGTCTGCTTGGTTTAATACAAAACCATTAGACAATACCACTTCATCAAACTTTTGATGCCACTGTTTTGGTGCTTGCTTTAAGCCATATAATGACTTAACTAGCTTACACACCTTATGCTCATTACCAGGCATAACAAAACCCTCTGGTTGTTTCATATATATCTCCTCTTCCAAATCACCATTAAGGAAAGCAGTTTTCACATCCATTTGGTGAATTACAAGATTGTGTATTGCAGCCAAGGCAACCAACAATCTAATAGTGGATATTCTTGCTACAGGAGCATATGTATCAAAGTAGTCAATTCCTTCTTTTTGTCTAAAGCCTTGGATAACCAATCGGGCTTTAAACTTTTCAATTGAACCATCTACTTTCATCTTCTTCTTGAAGATCCATTTACAACCAAGTGGTTTACACCCAGGGGGTAGATCAGACAGTTTCCAAGTATTATTCTGCATAATAGAGTCCATCTCATCATTTATAGTTTCTTTCCAGAAAGCTACATCTCGAGATGCCATGGCTTCACTATAGGTTTTAGGATCTTCCTCAATATTGAAGCAATATTGATATTGAATTTTAATTTCATCTCTAGATCCTTCAACCAAATATAGCTGAAAATCATCACCAAATGATTTAGCTTTTCTTGCTCTACCACTCCTCCTAAGTTCCGGAGGAGTATCAATTGCTTGATCAGCCACGTGAGAGTTACTAGAGCTTGGAACCATGTCTCTAGGCCTAGGCATTGAAGAGAATCTATTCTCATCATACTCTGCAGTTCTTGCCTCAATAACCGTATGCACTGACACGTAGTCATTTGGTTCTATAACATAGAACCTGTGAGCAAATGAATGCTCCGCATACCCAATGAAAATGCAGTCTATACCTCTTTCCCCTATGTTCCTTATTTTAGGATCAGTGAGCCTCACCACGGCTCTACAACCCCAAACTCTCAGCTTATGCAGCTCAGGTGGTTTTTTATACCAAAGCTCAAAAGGGGTGGTCTTGTTCCTTTTATTTGAAACCCTATTTAGCAAATAGCTGGCTTTCAACATAGCCTCACCCCAAAAGCCCTCACTTAGGCCCGAATAGGACAACATGGTATTGACCATTTCCTTTAAAGTCCTATTTTTCCTTTCCGCCACACCATTTTGTTCCGGTGTGTAAGGAGCTGTGGTATGGTGTATTATTCCAGTAGATTGGAAATACACCGGATCAAAATACTCACCACCTCTGTCCGTATGTAGGGTTTTGATCAACCCACTCCGATGAAGCTCTACTTCTTGTTTATAAATCTTAAACTTTTCAAGAGCTTCATCCTTAGCATGCAACAAATAAATGTAACAAAATCTAGTAGCATCATCTATAAATGTTACTACATATTTTTTATTACCTAGAGATGGTGTAGCATGAAAATCACATAGATCGCTATGTATCAAATCTAACACTTTAGTTTCCCTATGAACATGTTGCATGAAAGGCTTTTTGGTTATCTTATTCAACTTGCAAACATGGCATTTATCATTGTTTATGTTAATAGGCGGAATTAAGCTCATTTTAGACATTTCTTTAACTCTTTTATAATGTACATGTCCTAGTCTAGCATGCCATAATTCCGATTCAGTCAAGTTGTTACTACTACTAGTTGAAGCTATGCAATTTGCATTACTAGTTGAAGCAACACAAACAGATTCATTCATAAACGAGACATCAACATTCAACATAAACATACCATTACATAGATAACCAAAACCAACAAAGGTACCATGTCTTGACAAGATATACTTGTCACTTTCCAATACTTGTTTGTACCCACAATTATTCAACACAATGCCACTTAATAGATTCTTTCGAATTCCGGGCACATACAACACATTGTTCAAAAGTAAACATTTTCCAGAAGTAAAAACAAGATTCACAGTTCCTATTCCCTTGATTGGTTCAGTTGCAACGTTCCCCATCTTGATGATAGATCCGTCTTCGATTGGTTGAAAGTCTTTAAACCAACGAAGATCCTTGCATACATGACTCGTTGCACCCGAATCAACCCACCAAGCAATGTCATCATCCTGCACATAAAATGCCTCAGAAATTAGTGACACATAATTCTGAACCGAATTATTAAATTGTACTAAATTCTGACCTTGCTTGCCTCAGAAATTAGTGACACATAATTCTGAATCAACCCACCAAGCTCGACCCCAGCCAGGGGCTCTGCCCCTTGGACCCCGCCAGGGGCTGCCGCCCCTTGGACCCTGCTCCCAGGGGCGCTGCCCCCGGACCCCCGCCAAGGGGGTGCTGCCCCCTTGGAACCCCCGTAGAGTACGGGCTCCGCCCGTACACTTCAAATAATAATAACTCAAACAAGCGTGCACTCCCGCACCTCCTAACTTGCTTGATGTGTATTATTATTCGCTTTGATCACCAAGTCAATCACCGATTACACTAAAATATCTAACAGCCAAGCCATCAACTCCAAATAAAGGTTTCCGCTTTTTAATCGTAAACATTTTTTGGCCCCAAAATCACTAACTCCATATTAGTATTTGAACACGGTACTAATGTTGGTAGATCTAGAATATGATGTTTTTTCGTGGTTAAAATTTACAGGGTATGATTCTTGTTGATTCCAGTACGGGCTTACAACTTGTCAAATGTAATAAACATAACATTAAAATAACTTGATTTCTAACTACATTAGTTACAATGTCTTAAAACCGTTTCAATCTATGGAGAAATTGTAAGGTGGTTATTCTCTAAATTATTTTATCTACGGATGTGTAATCTTGTTGTGACCTCAAATTGACACAACGTTGATAATCAAATTAGGAAGTAAGAAACCGTGATTTTATTGATTTAATGAAACGACTACACACTAATGAAAACTAATCAACATAGAAGAGGGGATGGGAAAATCAGATTACAGAGGTAGATGAGAGAAGAAGATACCCACACTCATTCATCATATTCTTCACTTTGTTGGGCCACCTTTACTGGACTAATTTGGGCTCGGCTGCTCCGGTTCATATAAATCTTCTCTAAATTAGTGATTATTGTCATAAGCAGTGGTGGATCTAGAAACGAAACTAAGCCGTAACGTTTTATAAATAAGCCGTAACGAAATCGAAAAAACGTCAAATTTTTCCAAAATTTACACTAATTTTTCCAAATTTTTCCGCGCCAAGCCGTAGCGGACGTTGCCCCCCGGTAAGCCCTATGTCCGCCCCTGGTCATAAGTTATTTTATCTAAATATGTGTAATCTTCTCTAAGTTTCTATAGAAGTCATCTATTAAGTTGCTATATATAATGGAAAATACATATAATTAGCAAGAACTGAAATACATATACAAAGTAGAAAACAAAAGAAGTAGAACGAGCATAGTTAATAGACACATATGACATTCGTTATAGGAGGAAGCATTCAAAATTTTGTCATTTGAGACAAGCATTTGTCTTCTATGGCCTTTCTAGTCAACTTCATTATATACCTCACCAAAGAACGGGTTGTGTCGTTAACATCACATCTGAAAATTTAAAAACCGAGTTGTGTTCAACATATAAAAAGTTGGACAAGAAACATAAGACATTGTCAATAAAAAGTTGATTATAAGAAACACATGTGATATCGCGGGATGACTTGAATAACAAGTTGCAAAATAAGATAATTTACGATCTTCAAAATAATTGAAAGATACCTTAGTGTAATTCAATAACCTTGACACTGGAAAAATAGACGTCGTGCATAAAATAAAGCCAACATTATCATTTAACCATATATGATCTATACGCCATTAATCGTTGATAATGTACAATCATTCATGATCTAAAACGACAGAACAATCAGAAATTAAAGAAGTTTTATATATAAATGAAAACACTATAAATAAATGAAAACACCATTTATTAAATCAATAACGATTCAAAAAGAGTAGACGTTTGACGCCATTCCTTAACGAGTTGTTTGGATTGAAACGCCATTAAACACATCAAATACCGTGATTAGATTAACGAGTTATTTGGAATGAAACGCCATTAAACACATCAAAACATCCTTAACGAGTTGTTTGGATTGAAACACCATTAAACGCCATTTATCGTTGATAATGTACATTCCTTAACCAGTTGTTTAGATTGCATAATAAACACCAAGGATAATATAGAAGATATAAATACAAACATAACGTCATCATAGCCACATGCAATAATAGAAAACGCCATAGCATTTACATGATTGGTTCGTACAAAGAAACAAAATAAATCGCTATTACTTTTATGTTGTTGGAATTGAAACGTCATTAAACATAAAAAAACATGAATAAAGAAACAAAATAAACGTCATAGCTAATTTGAATATATCTTGATACCAAAATAAACGCCACTATAAGAGATATAATAAACAAAATACCATTGCTTTTTCATGATTTGCTCGAAGAACACAACACGAATAATAAAAAATCGCCATCAATTTTACATGATATGCTCAAACAAAAGGTCTAACAGATTACCTTGTAACTCGCAATCCATATCAAACGCCACTGATCTTGGAAACTTGGAGAGGAGGTAACAGCTAGCAAGAAAATTTTTGAGTTTTATTTCAGAAAGGAATAAAAAGGCGCTGACAAATAAGGGAATGTTCAAAAATTAACGTGGAATGACAATCGTACCCCCGTATATTATTTAGCACCATAGACACGTGTCACCCTAGATCCGTTCTCATTGTTTTCCACCGTTTTCGCCTAAACCCGTTTCTATACATGTATATTGTTTTCCTTCTATGTGGTTTAATTTTAAATTATGAAAAATTTGTTTTTTTATTAAAATAAAATTTGTAAAGCAAGTGATGTTGTGAAGTATGAGGTGAGGTTTGATGTGGGGAAAATGAGGTTTGATTATTATTATTATTATTATTATTATTATTATTATTATTTTTTTGGGGGGGGGGGGGGGGGTGTGGAGGGGGAGTAAAATATGATGAAGTATGCCAAGGTGAAAGTTTATAGGTTTATCTATTAAGGATGTTCTCCTTCTAATTTCTCTTTCTAAAGCAACTATAACGGATGGGCAACTTCCCCTTAAACTTTTTCCAACTCCAGAGAAGAGAACTTCGAGGATACGCGGTAGACATGCTTTTCCCAAGAATCTTCAAACTTTTTGCTTATGTAACGGGGAAGGTAACAATTGATGTCTTTGAAGACATTCAAAAGGACGTTCGAGATATGGAGGGGTGCTTTGGGTTTGATCTGAGATGGGTTCATGCCAGGCTGGGTGCAGTGGCCAAAGCAAGATTTGATACCCATCATATCGAGGAGTACGCCCAGACTTCAGTGGCGCTCGAGAAAACTACAAGTGCATTGGCTCAACTTGAAGGAGAGTTGTCTCGGCGTAGTGAAACCCTTCTACAAGGTATCAAAGTTATAGGGTCATCCTATTCTTCTTTTCTATCCATTCTTATGTTTCTTTTTTTTTCTTTCTCGTCGTGTTCAAGAGGCTCCTATGACTATAGCCCTATTGTGTGCCTCTTATCATCGTTGTTATGGACTTATATTTGTCTTATTTTTTATTCACCATGAAAGTTTTATTAATGCATAAGTTTAATTAGTTCTTAATCTTGTTCATTTTTGAATTGTATGCTCTTATGATACCAACATATTCATTGTTTTTCATTCGCGTCTAAGCATCCGGTTTCCTTCTGTCACACCCCAACCGATGACGGAAACATCGGGGCGCGACACTAAGCGTTCAGATTGCTCAAGAGATTCCATAACATTATTTGTTTCGATATAGATTAATCAAAATTTCATAACAAACTTAAATTGTCATACAATCCAAAACATGATCAAAATAGTATCAACAACCAATCTGTCACACCCCAACCGATGGCGGAAACATCGGGGTGACGCACTGAGCGAAACAGATTGTCCAAGAGAAATCCATAACAACTAAATTACCGGTTAATTAACATTATGTCCCATACCATAACTTATCAAATAAAGCAGTTATTACAGACATAGATATCCCAAAGATAAATCATAGTTTCGACAACTCAAAATATTAATTGTTTTGTTTCTAGACTCTTCCTAACTTGATTCCACAAAAGCTAGCGAAGCACAACATCCTAAACACCTGTCACATACATTAAAATAAAGTCAATACACATAGTGTAAAGGTGAGCATACGAGTTTAATAGTATATAGTAGCGAAAGCGATTTACGCATAACCAGCATGTAACACTTAGTAAAGCGAAACAAGTAGGTTATCGACAATGAAATATGCACAGACGTGACTGCGAGTTGTAGAGAGCGCAACACATATTACCACTGTGACACGTGAAGAAATACCCTTAGCAACCCCCGTCCACGACAGGTGCTGAGTCCAAACTATAGTACTATCGTTGCTAAGGTGTCAGGCAACAATCACTGTGTAAACACAACATACAAGCATTCATCGAATAACACGTATAACATGTGAGAGCGGTCAGCGTTTGAAAGTGTTGGCGTTGTGTGTCGATGTGATTTAATATAGTTAACGTATGTAACACCCAAAAGTGCGTTAAGTAAAAAGGGATCGAGTATACTCACTGATAGTGTTTAACAGGTAAACACAGTCTTGGATTGAAGGGAACGCTGAGAAATTAGCCTGAACACAGTACGCCAGTATAAGCGTTGAACGGTGCGTTGAGCAGCGTGACAAAGTGATGGGGACGGATGGTCATCCGATCGGATGACCTTCTGGACGGATGGCCATTCGCTCGGAGGATTGTCCGGTTGGGTTGGATGTGTTTGTGTATGATGGGACTTTGAAGTTTTTGTTGTAGCATTTTCAAAATAAAGAAGTGTTTCTACAAATCAGGTCATCCGGCCGGATGGTCATCCGGACGGATGACCGTCCGATCGGATGGCGACTTGTTTGAAACCAAATCCTTTGAAACTTGTGAAAAATGTTAAGTGTCAAAAAGCCACAAGTCATCCGTTCGGATTGTCGTTCGATCGAATGGCAATCTGATCGGACGATAGTCCGTTTGGTGACCTGTTCGTTGAGTACTTTGTATAAATTGTTACGTTTGTAAAGTTTTACGATTAAACCGAGACGGTACGATAACGTCTTAAACAACGGAAACCCCATCAAGTCCAAGTCGTCCGATCGGATGGGAATCACCCCGTTCGATCAGTTGACTCTTCTTGACGGTTCTTCATGTTCAACCCGTGAATCGGTCGTCTTCTCCGATAGAAATCCATTCTTAGTCCAACCCTTCACTATAGAACGAGTAGAAGGTTTGAACGAGCTCGGATTCCATGAGTGTAAAAGAATGTGGAAGTAAAGTTACGAAAACCTCTTTCAACTCTTTTAATCTTGTGAGGTTTGAAAATGTCTAGATTTAGGTGAAATCAGTGTTTAAACATGTTGAAATCTCTTAGATCTGGGTTGTTCTTGGTGGAATGAGGTCACACTTTGAAGTTCATGAGAACCCAAGATGACATCACCCTAGAATGGCCCAAATCAGGTAGATTTCATGGTTAGAAGTTGTGATTTCTTGGTGAAAATGATGAAGAAGTGTGTGTAGATGATAGAAGTACAAGATTTGGATAGAAAACTTACAAGAATCGCGAGAAATCGAGAGAAAAGTGGGCTGGAACGTGCTGGTCGAACGAGAGCTGTCACATCACTGTTCATGTGATGTGACAGGTGCTATTTATAGGCAAGATAGGAGAAAGGCGGTGCAAGGTGACAGATTGAAGGGTGGTTCGATCGGATGGCCATCCGATCGGATGGTCATCCGGACGGATGACCATTCGATCGAATGGCCATTCGATCGGATGGGTTGAGTGGGTTGATTTCCGACCTTTCGTTTCGTGCCTTTCGAATAAACGATGCGATAGTATTAAACAACTGTTACACAAATAACCTAACTAACATTCATCATAAAGTAAACCTTAACCTTTCGAGTTCGTGATGAGGTTGCGTTGTGATAGAGTTGCGATTGCGTTCATAAACAAATATAAACATGCACAAGTAACACATAATGGCACACACACATACAAATCAATAACAAATAACCGCGAGCTCGAGTTGCGATGCGATAGTGATGTGATCAACGTTAAGTAGATTATTGTTTAGTTATCTTTATCGCATTGTTACTTTGCTAGTAATAAATCATCGTCAAACATCATTAAATTCCATATCAATCGACGCGTTTCGAGAGGTACAAGTAATAATTAAGCAAGGAATGCTAGATCGAATTAGCAATCTTTTCTTCCTTTGACTTTGACTTGTACTTTGACTTCAAAAAGTCGGGTTGTTACACAACAAGTTTCAAAATATTGTCTTTCTAAGATGAGTTTCTAAGGTCATCCTAGCTTGATTTCTTGTTTCCTTTGCCTATAAACCTGCAACATGTATTAAAATAATATCAACAATAATGTTGGCGAGTATACAAGTTTGAGTACATAGCATAATAGTTTCAAGTTTAAAAACTCATATCCAACATGAATAACATAGAATAAGTTTCAACATGTTTGTAACGTAGTCCAAGTGATAGCCCAAGTTTCCCAACACGTTAAAGTGCCTATCCCATGAGAATAGCGGGAGGTTAAATTACTCATCCTAATAATACTCCAAGAGACTAGCGGGGAGGTGCGTTACCCCTATAGCGCTACCATTGTTAAGGCGGAACTACACACAGGGATTAAACGTTCACATAGCATTAAAAGTCTCAAGTATCAATAGTTTCATGTTTTCATGTTTAATGCGGATAGAGTATGTTTCAAAAAAGTTTCAAGTGTCAAGTGTCAAGTGTCTTGATATAGAATACATGTTGCATCCCAAAAGTTTTTAAAACAACAACGGATCGAGTATACTCACAGTGGGTGCTTAGAACCAAACACTATCTAGTTGGATCGAAGGGAGCGCTGGATCAGCCTGCGTGTGGGGAAAAGAGCATAAGTCATCTAAGTGCTGACCCGGTCGGGAATAGAGTGTCGAATAGTGCGAAAATCGAGTCAAAGTGTCTGACATACCACCTGGGCGGATGGTCATCCGGACGAATGGCCATTCGAACAGTGCGTAGGTGTCTGTGAATTTGTCTAAGTGTTTGATCATAGTGTCCTGTAAAAAAACAAACAACAAGTGTTATCATAATCAGATCATCTGGGCGGATGGTCATCCGATCGGATGGCCATTCGGACAGATGGTCAGTGAGTGAAGTTTCTTAAAATCTCTAAGTTTCGGGTTAACGAAGATGGTGTGACGACGTGTCAAACAATGGAAAACACACCAAACCCAGCTCATTCGATCGGATGGGTACCACCCCTTTCTGAACCGACGAGCTGTTCTTGATGGAATTTCATGTTTGACTCGTTAAACAGTCCATCTCTCCGGTGGGAATCAGTCTTTAACCCGACTCTCGACTAAGAACGAGTCGAGAAACTGTTCGAGCCTGATTTCACCGAGGTTTTGTATAAAAACTGAAGAAAGGTTCAGAAATTAGTGATAAAACGTGAAGTTTATCAGATCCGAGCCGGAACATATGAAATTTCGTCAGATCGGGTGTAAAAGTGTGAAAATCTGCTAGATCCTGTATAAAAGTTATGATATCTGGAACCAATCTTGGTTAAATGATGTTCCACGACAGTTTACATAAGCAACCGAGTGGAAACCACCTTCAAGAGGTCCAAATTAGTTGGCTTTCGAGAAAATGTTGAGGTGTTCGTGTGATCTTGATGAAGAATATGGTGTAGAAGTGATTAATGATAGAGGTTGATGTGTGTAAAATGCAACATATAAATTACATCAAATGAGGCATAACCCTTTTTTAGTACTAATGTTGGAAAAAGTGTGCTTTTGTCTTCCTTTTGTATTTTCAGGATAAATGAGCGTAAATGAACAAAGGGAGCAAATATGCAGCAAAATCTAACATAATTACAAGAAAAGGAATAAACGTGGCATGCCCGACCCCTCGACAGCATCTTCCCAAGCAAAAACAAGTGAACAGAAGGTTGACCACGGCCCCGTGCCCAGCGGACACGGGGGCGTGGCCAGGTGTCTGCAGAAAGGACAAAGCTATAGAAGCTTCTATTTCCCGACACGGGGGCGTGCCCAGCTCAACACGGCCGTGGTCAACGCTAAGATTCGCAGAATCTAAGCAAATCTTGATAGTACAGATACGCTTCTACACACGGGGCCGTGCCCAGTAGACACGGGGGCGTGTGGAGCTAATGCAAACAAATTGCAATTAATGAAGAAAGAGAAAGTGGATGGACACGGGGCTATGTCCGGGCTTCTATGTAGGCTATAAATAGAGGTGCTTGGTTCACTTCAAAGGCATCCCTTGGAAAACCACCTCTCTCCCACTTCACCCACACTCCACCACCATCACAACCCACATCCACCACCATCATCCATCATCCATCATCCATCATAGAGTGTGTGTAGTAGTCTCGGGATCCAAGATTGATAGTAAGAGTTCTTGACAATCAAAGGCCATGTTTGCCTAAGTTTCTTAAATCACTTGGTGAAGACAAGCATTTAGTGTAATACTTTTGTTTTTTAATCTTTTCGCACTTTTTATTTGGTTTTGTATTAATGACTTTAATAACTAGTTTCTTATGCTGAAGGTGAAACTTCTTTATCATTTATCCGTGGTGTCTTGGAGTTATTTTACTGTCTATATAAAATAAAAGATTTACACCATTCATATCTCTACGGTCTATATAGAGATATGTTGGCTACCTGGTCGGGGGTTAAGGGAATGGTTTGGTAAGGTTCTTGCCTTGTTCAGTGTATAGATCCTGCAAGGACCTGGGTCAAGCTTACTAGGACCTCCTTCAATACCCACTGGTATTGGATGGCGGGGGTGTGAATAGCTTGATCCCCTCGTATGTAAACTACTATTAATACATTAACCCGGCTACTTGGGATTGTATCCCTGCTGATTCAAACCACTTAGCCGAGGGTATCGTCACCTTCAAAAGAGGGGCCTACCACATTACTCATTAATAACTTAATTAATTATCTTTCAATATTCCGACCCTTTAGGATTGTATCCTTGCTGACTCAAACTACTGGGTTGAGGGTAACGTCACCTTCAAAAGAGGGGCCTACTACTATAACTAAGATAATCTCTTAAAAAGTGCGAAAATCATCAAAGGTTACACTAAAGGCGAGTCAGATCCAAGTGATTCATCTTGTCTATCTGTTTTTATTTTTATTTTATTTTTCAGCATTTTTAGTTTTTATTTTCATGTTTAAAACTTTTTCTAAATTTTTGATTTGATTAGACGTTGAGGATAAACCGGTATTAAAAGCTCTTGTGTCCTTGGACGACCTCGGTATCTTACCAATGCTATACTACGCTCACGATGGGTGCACTTGCCCATATGTGTGTTTAGTGTTAGTAAAATATCATGTTTTATAAATTTAAAACTTGACTAAAGTGTTAAAAAGGGCTTAAAATATAATCCGCACACATCAAGTTTTTGGCGCCGTTGCCGGGGACACAAGGATTTTAAGAAATCTTAAAATCGACGGCCTAATCAGTTCTTCAAAACCTTTTTAAATCGCGCACACATTTTCTGCATTTTAGTTAGTTTTTGCATTTACAGTAGACTGAACACGAGGCCGTGTTCACTGAACACGGGGCCGTGTTCACTGAACACGGGGCCGTGCTGCACATTTTTTTTCAAAAACTCCTAGCTACAGAGTCTGAACACGGGGTCGTACTCACTGAACACGCCCCCGTGCTGCACAAAACCAGTCACTTTTATTAAAACGCCCAGATACAAAACTTGAACACGGGGCCATGCTCACTGAACACGGGGTCGTGTCCAGCCTCTGTTTCCATTTTCATTTTCATTTTTGTTTTCTGGTCCCGAGACTCTGTTGTGGTCTGCTGAGTGATTCTTATGGATCAATACTCAGGAGATTACAACTACCACTATGAGGATGATGATTATAGGGAAGACTATTGCACCATTTGTGGTAACCCTCATTCGATACAATATTGTGACCTCTTTGAACCGTCCACTTCATACAACTACTATGAGGAGCCCAGGTACGAGCCATCAACTTCATACACATCCTATGAAGACCCAAGGTATGAACCTTCTCCCTCATACTCATATTTTGATGAACCAAGGTATGAGCCTTCATACTCATACTTTGAGGAACCAAGATATGAGCCTCAATCTTCGTATACTTACTATGAGGAACAATGGCGTGAACAATCCACCTCATATGAGTATTACGAAGAACAGAGTTACGACCCTTATCCACCATATACTTATAATGAGGAACAATGGTATGAACCATCTACCTCATATGAGTATTTTGAGGAATCAAGGATCGAACTTCCGAATTCAAGCTTTGAAGATACTTATTCAACTAAATTTGACGAACCACCAACTATTTCACCTGTAGCCGAAAAGATAATAGAACACCTTAAAACTATCGAGCGCTATATAAAAGAAGCCCGCACAAGGGAAGAGGAATCCCGCGCAAGGGAAGAATTAACGTGTAATAAAAAAGAGATAGTTGAAGAGGTAAAAATGGAAGAACAAGTAAGTGAAAAACCGACACATGAGTTAAACAACGAAAAAGGTGAGTCCGATAACGTTAAAATTCAAGAAGAGTCTAATTTTGAAGAAATTAATCTCTTGTCACCTTCTTTCGAAAATCATTGTTTAGTACCCACTCATGCAAAGTTTTTAAAAGAGTTAAACACTAACACTAAAATTGACAAAATGGTAAGCATTAAGTTAACAAATGATTAAAACACGCTAATAAAAGAAGATCCAATTGAAATTAACATTACACCGGTTCCATGTTTTTTTTCAAAATTCCTTTATTAGTAATATTACAATTGATAAAGATCTTTGTGTTAATATAATGCCAAACTACATTTTCGAAAAATTAAGTATTAGTGATTTTTCTCCACTTCAAATACCCATTTTTCTATCTAATCGGAAAATAATTAAATCAATAGGGGTAGTTGAGGATGTGTTGGTCCAGTCCAATCAATTGGTAATCCCAACCGACTTCATCATCCTTGATGACGCTCCACTAGTGTTGGGACGACCTTTTGTAAAGACCTATGAAGCTTTGAAAAATCGAAAGTATAACAATCTACCTATTCAATTAGGGACATTAAAAAAAAGTGTCGATCTTGAGCATTCAATGGAATATCCATTCGGCAATGATGACCCCCTAATTGAAGATGAAGATGAACCGCCCGATACAAGAGAAGAAATTGACCACTTTGTTGAAGAAGAGGTCGCCATAGAACAAACCTTTGTGGTTCTTGACCAAAATGAGCAACCAAATAAGGAGTCGCCTAAAGACCCACCTCTTGAGCTCAAAGAACTTCCAAAGGGTTTGGAATATGCTTTTCTCGACAAAGATGGTAAATCACCTGTAATTATTTCCTCAAAATTAACTAGTGTAGAAAAAGGAAAATTAATTATGCTTTTGAAAAAAACACAAAAACGCGATCGCTTGGAAGCATGTAGATATTAAAGGAATAAGTCCTTCCATGTGCACGCACAAAATTTTAATGAATGATGACTACAAATCGGTAATACAACCACAACGTAGAGTAAATCCAAACATCCAAGAAGTGGTTAAAAATGAAGTCATCAAGTTACTTGACGCCGGACTCATTTACCCAATCTCCGATAGTCATTGGGTAAGTCCCGTCCAAGTAGTTCCTAAGAAAGGAGGTATGACGGTAGTAACTAACGAGAAAAATGAATTAATACCAACAAGAACCGTCACAGGATGGAGGGTATGTATAGATTATCGTCGATTAAATGAGGCAACGCGGAAAGATCACTTTCCTTTACCTTTTATTGATCAAATGTTAGAAAGATCATCCGGTCACAAATTTTATTGTTTCTTAGATGGTTTTTCAGGTTACTTTCAGATACCGATAGCACCCGAAGACCAAGAAAAGACAATATTCACATGTCCCTATGGAACTTTCGCTTATCGACGCATGCCTTTTGGTCTATGTAATGCCCCCGCAACCTTTAAACGTTGCATGGTGGCCATCTTCCATGACATGATAGAAAAGACAATGGAAGTCTTCACGGATGACTTTTCTATCTTTGGAGATTCATACGACCAATGGCTCGATAACCTTGTCAGAAGTTTCCTTGGGCATGCCGGATTTTATAGACGATTTATCAAAGACTTTTCAAAAATCTCACGACCTCTAACAAAATTACTTGAAAAAGATGCCCCTTTCATCTTTGACAAGGATTGCAACCAAGCATTTCTAACACTAAAAGAAATGCTAGTCAATGCACCTATCATGAAAGCATCTGATTGGAAATTGCCCTTCGAAATCATGTGTGATGCAAGTGACTTTGCAGTTGGAGCTGTCTTGGGACAACGAAAAGATAAGCATTTTCACCAATTTATTACGCTAGTAAAACACTTAATGATGCACAAGAAAATTACACAACAACAGAAAAAGAATTACTAGCTATGGTATTTGCTTTTGATAAATTTCATTCTTATCTTGTTCTTTCTAAAACGATAGTTTATACAGACCATGCAACCATTCGATATCTCTTTAAGAAACAGTATGCTAAACCACGTTTGATTCAGTGGATTCTACTCCTCCAAGAATTCGACATAGAAATAAAAGACAAAAGAGGAGCAGAAAACACCGCGGCAGATCATCTTTCCCGCTTGGAGGTCCCAACTTTGGAGGCAACTAGGGACGAGCTAATCAATGAAAAATTCCCAACGGAGTCCCTGGAAATGGTGGAATATCGAGAAGAGCCATGGTACGCCGACTATGCTAACTACTTAGCTAGCGGTATAGTCGCAAAAGGATGGTCACATCATCAAAGAAAAAAATTCTTTGCCGATGTAAAGCATTATTTTTGGGAGGATCCTTATCTTTTCAAAATGTGTGCTGACCAACTTATCCATCGATGCGTACATGGTAGTGAAGCAAGAAGAATTCTCCGCCATTGTCATGAAGGTCCATACGGAGGACATCATGGTGCCGCTAGTACCGCATGAAAGGTATTTGATTCAGGATTTTATTGGCCAACCATTTACAAAGACGCTCAAAGTCTTATCAAGACTTGTGAGGCTTGCCAAAGATCAGGTAATATTTCTTCCAAAATGAAATGCCACAAAATGGCATTCTTATTTGTGAAATTTTTGATGTGTGGGGACTCGACTTTATGGGACCTTTCCCACCGTCAAAAGGAAACAAATATATACTTGTGGCGGTAGATTACTTGTCTAAATGGGCCGAGGCCGAGGCACTTCCAACAAACGATGGAAGGGTTGTGGTAAGATTTCTGAAACGCTTATTCTCTCGTTTTGGAACTCCAAAAGCATTAATAAGTGATAGAGGTACCCATTTTTGTAACCATCAACTTGAATTTTTTTTAACAAGGTATGGAGTCTATCACCGGGTCTCAATAGTATATCACCCTCAAACAAACAGGCAAGCCGAAGTGACTAATCGAGGTTTAAAAAGAATACTTGAAAAAACCGTAGGGTTAAATAAAAAAGAACGGGCCGATAAATTAGACGATGCTTTATGGGCTTTTCGCACATCGTATAAAACAACAATAGGTACAACCCCATATAAGCTTGTCTATGGAAAAAGTTGTCATTTGCCGGTAGAAATAGCACATAAAGCCTACTGGGCAATTAAAAACGTAAACTTAGACTTAGAAATGGCCGGTAAAAATCGATTTTGTCAATTAAATGAATTAGACGAATTAAGAAATCACGCATACTCTAACTCCGAAATTTATAAGGAAAGAATGAAAAATTTGCATGATAAACACATTAAACCTAATGAATTTCGGGTAGGAGATCAAGTTCTATTGTTCAATTCACGACTTCGATTATTTCCTGGTAAATTAAAGTCTAGATGGTCAGGACCTTTTTCCATCACCCACATTTTTCCACACGGTGCAATTGAGATTAAATATCAGAATGGAATTCCATTCAAAGTCAATGGCCAACGGCTAAAGCTTTATCAAGGATTTATTGAGGATGAAGAAGAAGAAATCTCGCTACAAGCGGCCGAAGAATAAAACAAAGGTTTGAGCATCAACATCATATCTTGTAAGTTACGAACATCGGGAAAACATCTAAATCGGTAAGATTTCTAAAACCAAGCTTCGGGAAACAGGGCATTCACACGAGCATTAAAAAAATTAAAATTGCCCGCCCACGGGGCCGTGTCCATGCAACTGTCGGGGATAAAACCCCTTTTTCTTTCATTTTCTCATTTCAACACGCCCCGTTTCCCTAAGAACTCTCTGGTTCTGGTGAAATTTTCTGCAAGTTTTAACGTTCCCCCGACTTCTAACAACGTCAAGGTATGATTCTATCATCATAATTAGTTAGATTAATCACTTGCATATAGTTTAACATAAAAAAATTTGGGTAAAAATCTAGGGTTCTTCAACTTGAACCGAATCAAACCTCAAATTTTTGCTTAGATCTGTTAGTATTAGTATAGATACATGTTATAGAAAGTAAATCAACTTGAATTGTTTGTAGATTTCCCTGATTTCTCACAAAAACCTCAAACCCTTGTTTTTGAACCGAAAAAGATGAAATTGAAGGGGTAAACGGTTTGTTTTGGGAAAAACGACACTTGGGAGTTTCATTTTCGGGGAAAACCGCTCCTACTGGACAAAAAATTTTCAAGTTTTCGGGACTGGGTCGAAAAATGAGATTTTTGGGAAACAGACACCTGAACACGGGGTCGTGCTCGGCGAGCACGGGGGCGTGTCTAGCTGATTTCAGGCGAACATGGGGCGTGTCCGCTGAACACGGGGTCGTGTTCAGCTGACTTTTTTCAGTTTTCTTCGAAAATTTTACTATTTCATGCTAATTGTTTGTTGTTTTCTTTCAGATAGCCAAGAAATTTACCAGGTTCAACGCAAGTGAGTTGGCTACCCAAGCGCGATTTGAGGTTCTCAAAACAAGGCCCGAAGAAAATCCCCGAGAAGTTTGCTTGGATACTCTAGAAGCAGTAGGCCAAATAGACCGCTTCAACAACCTTGTTACCGGCCCAATATGAGCAGCTCTTTGCACTCGGCTTCATTCCGTGCATGAATATAACTAGAGGTGTGCTCGGTTCGGTTCGGTTCGGTTCGGTTTTGAGCCAAAACCGAAAACGTAACCGCTATAATCGGTTTTTACATTTCTATAACCAATCGGTTTTGGTTATTTCGGTTCGGTTTTTTTCGGTTATTTCTCGGTTTCGGTTCGGTTTCGGTTAAATAACCATTTTTTCCCTTCTTTGCTAGGTGTGCAGTGTGCTATAATATGCAAGATTTATGTACTAATAAATACTTGATTTCGAATTTAACTAGTTTTTACCATCTCTAGTTCTAACTCAACAGGCCTAGAGCCTAGAGGGCAAGATATCCTTAATCAGCATGCTTTATGATTTATTTCATCAACTACACAAGACATCAACTAAAACTAAAAACTAAGATCAGTATGTATATTATATCATCAACTAAAAACTAACATGCATGTAACAAGGATTTCCATTAATATTTACACCATAAACAAAATATAAACGAAACCATTAGCGAAATAGCAACTGGTTGGCCAAGCAAATTACAAAAAGTGGACCACACGTGAATTTCATTGTTCCAGCCTTCAAGGCGTATCAAGTACGTAACCTTGTTCCAGCCTTCCTGGGTTTCAAAAACTTTTGAATTTCATTTGAGTATTAGGATTAATGAGATTTTATTAAAGATATGTATTGGGCTGGGCCTACTAGTATGGGTTAAAGGCTAACATATTAACAACTAGTATGGGTTAAACTGTTAAAGGATTAAGGCTAACAGATTAACAACTTAAACATAAAACATATGTATTGAGCCTTGTAACCTATCGGTTCGGTTTTTTTCGGTTATTGGAAATGGATATCCAAAAACCGAACCGAAATTTTCAGTTATTAAAAATTTGAAAACCGAACCGTCGGTTTTTACTTCGGTTCGGTTTTTTTGGTTCGATCTTTTCGGTTTTTTCGGTTACGGTTCAGTTATTTCGGTTTTCTGCTCACCCCTAAATATAACATGGAATTTTACAGCACGTTTGCTTTCATGACAAGAGCGGAGCCGTTTGAAAATGAGGGGGTAGAATTCCGTTGTGCAGGGGTTATGTACTCAATTTCGATTACACAATTTGAGGCAATCATCGGGTTATATTCGGAAGAAGATACTAGAGAGGAAGAGAACACTGGTGGCCTCCGTGAAATTTCAGAAGATCAACACCAAGCTACATGGGTTCAGATTGGGGAGGGACATTATAACCCGAGCCGAACCAAGAGCACACTGTTGAGGGACCCTCTCTACCGCTACATCCATAGGGTCCTCAGCTACTCTCTTTGCCTGAGACATGACAACGGTGGTGTTGTAGGGTTGCGTGATCTACTAGTCCTCCATTGCATTCACAACCGTATCAACCTCGATGTTCCATACTTGCTACTTCGCAACATGCACTTGAACCAACTTGCCACTCCCCCGACTCTTATCCTTTTTGGATGGTGGATTTACCGCCTTTTCAAACACTTTGTGCCAAGGATGCCGAGGTCCTTTCAAATGGGCCCATGGTCGGGAAAACTGGACCTTGTCATATGTCGCTCCATGAACTTAATCAACGAAGCAGATGACAGGACTATTAGATTTCAGACGGTTCAAGGGCATGTGTGGAACCCTCAAGAAGCTCTCGTCCTTCATGCTCCACAGATCCGTCCTCCTCCCCAGTACCACTACCAGCATCAGGGTGATCCGGGCCAATCCTCATCTCAAGGAGGTGGTTTTCCTAACTTTCAAAGTTTACATGATTTATTGCAGGAAAATCTCATGTGTACCCGGAACACATACAACATGGCCAGCAACACATACGCTCGGGTCGGAGTTATAGAAAGAAACATCTCCGACATACAGGATGACATCGGCAACATCCGGGAGTACATGGCGGGCCAAGGAGGGGATGATGACGAGGATGAGGACATGGATTGAGCTGGTACTACACGGTTGAGGGTCGTAACAGGTTAACCATTTATCTCTCACAAACAATTTCATGGCCTGCGTGCCATTGTTGAACAATTTACTTTTCTTAACACTTTTAATTTCCTGCATTTTTCTTTTTAGTTTGTGTTGTGGATGATGAAACTTTGGTAAAGTAGGATGTTTGTTATTTTTTTTGGTGTGGTATTTATTAATAAAACAGGTACCTACGAGGCTTGGAGCACTAAATATTAGTGCTACAAAAGCAGGGAGAGCAGAACCGAAAGCCGAAAACCTATTTTCAATAATTGCAGATTGTCCACACAGGGCCGTGCCCAGCCGGCACTTCCCGTGTCCACCGCCCAGAACCTGCTGTTTGTTTAATTTCTGCCCAAAATGGGGTCGTGTTCACCAGACACGCCCCCGTGCCCACCTTTTGTAAGTTTTCGTTACTGGCAATCTGACCATGGGGCCGTGCTCATCCAACACGCCGTGTCCAGATGCCCAATAACATCAAAACCTTGTTTTTAACACATTTTTACACATTCAATCAACCTAAAAACTTATTTTTGGGACACATTGAGGACAATGTGTAATTTAAGTGTGGGGGGGGGGGGGGATGCTAAAACCTTGAATCTTGCAAGTCCTAATAACAAGCGTTACACAAAACTCTATTGGAACCGCTAATCACCCCAAATTTTTTCAAAAAAAAAAAATTTTCATTTGTTTACTAGTCTTGGTTTAATTTGAGAATAACAAGTTCTAAAAAGTTTATATTTTTACAAGTATTTTTACAAGTTTACAACCGATAGCGTCGTGATAAAAAGAACCAACATAAGAAAATTATGAAATGGCATGACAAATCTAGTTAAAATTTGATTATATATACTTGATCACATTAAAAACCCATTCCCACAAAAAGTGAGTTTTGAGTCTTTATTGAGCATACAAATACACATCTTTAGATTAAATGCTCATCTTTCGTTTCTTGTGTGAATAGCCGCTTGGTTTCTTACGACTCTAGAACTTGCCATGACGATACATTCCCGGTCCTTACCAACTTAAACCCAAGTAAGTAAATGATAGAGGCATTACGCATTAGGACTAACCCTTTTTCTTTTCAACACCATTATTTTTCATTTTTTTACCACCTACCCAAAATCTCTCTAGTTAACCCCTTTGAGCCTAAACCGTTCCGTTTCTAAACCATAAAACAAACACCTTTACCCACCAAAACCCTTTTTATTTTTAACCCTTAGTAAAAAGCTCGGTCTTCATGTGACATTCCTTATCAAAAAAAAAAAAAAAAATGAAGTCTAGCAATAAACAAACAAGTTCCTCAAAGAAACTTTGTTTGAAAATACTTTGTTTGAATAAAAAGTCACAAAAACAAAAAGTTTTACGACGACAGACGCTTTTTATGCTTTTCGCCCTTTTTACTAACCACTAACCCAAAACCACCTACCTTTAACCCAAGCCTAACCCTTCCCCAAGTCCTCTTGATATTTACAAAGGTGTATAGTTAAAAAGGAGGAGGATTGATTGCTTGGCAAACATATGGTAGAAGTAAGTTCCATGCCGGTCTCGAGTGTTTCACAAAAATACATCTTCGGCCGAGTGTTGAGTGATCTCCCGTGAGGTATGTGAACTTGTATATAAATAAAATTTTAAAGAGGCATGTTATGCCCAAATAAGTAATTTCTCTTATGAAGCGTTCTAAATAAATCATAACAAATAGGATTGTAAATAACATAAAAATAAAGCCTAATAAGGATCTTGGATTTCCGACACTCAAGACAAGCCCAAAACTTCTCTTCTACCCATTCAATTTGGGAGTGTAAGCCACATTATAAAGAGTTTTGCTTGAGGACAAGCAAAGATTCAAGTGTGGGGGTATTTGATGTGTGTAAAATGCAACATATAAATTACATCAAATGAGGCATAAAACTAACCCTTTTTAGTACTAATGTTGGAAAAAGTGTGCTTTTGTCTTCCTTTTGTATTTTCAGATTTAAATGAGCGTAAATGAACAAAAGGAGCAAATATGCAGCAAAATCTAACATAATTACAAGAAAAGGAATAAACGTGGCATGCCCGACCCCTCAACAGCATCTTCCCGAGCAAAACCAAGTGAACAGAAGGCTGACCATGGCCCCGTGCCCAACGGACACGGGGGCTTGGCCAGGTGTCTGCAGAAAGGACAAAGCTATAGAAGCTTCTATTTCCCGACATGGGAGCGTGCCCAGCTCAACACGGCCGTGGTCAACGCTAAGATTCGCAGAATCCAAACAAATCTTGATAGTACAGATACGCTTCTGCACACGGGGCCGTGCCCAGCGGACACGGGGGGCGTGGGGAGCTAATGCAGACAAATTGCAATTAATGAAGAAAGAGAAAGTGGATGGACACGGGGCCGTGTCTGGGCTTCTGTGCAGGCTATAAATAGAGGTGCTCGGTTCACTTCAAAGGCATCCCTTGGCAAACCACCTCTCTCCCACTTCACCCACACTCCACCACCATCACAACCCACATCCACCACCATCATCCATCATCCATCATAGAGTGTGTGTAGTAGTCTCGGGATCCAAGATTGAGGGTAAGAGTTCTTGACAATCAAAGGCCATGTTTGCCTAAGTCTCTTACATCACTTGGTGAATACAAGCATTTAGTGTAATACTTTTGTTTTTTAATCTTTTCGCACTTTTTATTTGGTTTTGTATTAATGACTTTAATAACTAGTTTCTTATGTTGAAGGTGAAACTTCCTTATCATTTGTCCGTGGTGTCTTGGCATAATTTTACTGTCTATATAAAATAAAAGATTTACACCATTCATATCTCTACGGTCTATATAGAGATATGTTGGCTACCTGGTCGGGGGTTAAGGGAATGGTTTGGTAAGGTTCTTGCCTTGTTCAGTGTATAGATCCTACAAGGACCTGGGTCAAGCTTACTAGGACCTCCTTCAATACCCACTGGTATTGGATGGCGGGGGTGCGAATAGCTTGATCCCCTAATATGTAAACTACTATTAATACATTAATGTCACACCCCGATATTTCCACGTATTACCGGTGGGCCCGGTGGGGAGTATCATGACGTAGTTGATATCGTCATAGTCAAATATATACAGTTTAATGCACAGTGGAAGTCTTGAAAGTAAAATATTAATACAAACCGAAACACAAAGTATAATGAAATATTATACAAGCGGATCTAAAACATAAAGTAAAACATTGTTCGACAGACTTTAAGTACTAAGAGCTTGCAAGACTCTTTAACTAATACTCAGGAGCTTCAAGCCCATTTCGTGTAGTACCTGCACTTAATCTTTTTGAAAAATACGTCAGTTTAAACTGGTAAATACAATTAACCGACTCTTTTGAAAACCTTTATAAAAATTGATTTGAATGCACAAGGCACAAATATTCTTTTATAACTTGGGATAATTATTTAAAATAATCTTCTATACAGATTTACATGTTTCTCGTACGTTCAGGGCCCGGGATAGAAGAGTCGGGACAAGATTAATAGACACACCACTAGTATAAGCCCACAAGAAGTTTCCTCACGAGTGAGATACCGTTTTACATACGCAACTGTCAGGTGTATGCCTACACCCCGTGCTTAAGTCGTGGCCATTTCAATTGAATGAGCCGTGGATATCCAGGACACGGTCATATTAACCCCCAAATGTTTTGAATCAAAACAAAACAGATTAAAACGTGTTATCTCAATGATTTAACCACTAATCGATTAAATATTCAATACCCAACCAAGCGGTAATAATTTACCGTATCCCAAGCCCGTATATGGGAAAATAAGTTAAAAGTATTTACCTGAGCTAAAAATGTAAATTATACTCAGCCGTATATTTTAATCAGCAAGTGCCGGTAGCTTTTACTGGGCTCCTAATCTGGAACGAAGGTCTATTAGATTTCTAACGGGTCTTATTTAAGTCGTAACTTAGACCGGTTAGTTTTAAAGGAAAGTTTTACGGTATGAAACGCAAGATTAAGCGGTGACCGGATTGGAATGTAATTTAGACCCGACAAGTATGGAGACTTTTATAAAATGGGTAAACTAAATACATTCTGGATTTTGAAGTAAAAATGATAAGGTTTGACCCGTTTCGGCTAATTCATGCAAACTAGTTACATAAACCGTACCGAACGCGTATATGCATAACGGGTAACCGAATGACCCATGTACAAGTTCCATAAGTTATTATGCTTAAAATGTGTTGTGATATCAGTAGGATATCAATAATTATGCCCCAAATGAATTTAAGACCAATTTAAGTCCCCTAAGGGTATTTTGGTCATTTTATAGTTTATAAAAGAGATTTAATAGCAAACTGAGGTTCTGGTCTAAAACGTTCAGTAAAATTATTTATTTTATCAAGTTAGATCAGTAAGATATCATACATATGTGAGGTTTACCATTTATGGCCAAACTATGCACCGTAGGGGCATTTTGGTCATTTCACATATGCTTTTAAGGTCAAATTTGGAAGTATGAGTTCAAGACTTATACTTACTGTTAAAGTATTAAAATTTATTTTTAAAAATCAGTAGGTAACAAGTCTTAGGTGTTAAATATGGTTTTAAACCATACTATGCACCTAATTATCGTAAAAGTCGGTATTTGATGATATTCAAGATGTTTATGAAATTCTGAAGTTTGATCAGTCTTTAATGTTTAAAATATTTTATTTAACATATGACATCAGTAGGAAAAGTTTTGGTATGCAAATCATATGTTAAACTCGTTTTATTAACAAAAAGGGTATTATAGTCATTTACCGATTTGAAGTGTGCAAGTTCAAGAGCTCAAAACATGGCCCTTTATATAGGATTTTGGATGTTCTAGGATCAATGCAGGTGTCCCCCAGGTGAAATCTGATGCATACAAGTGTCCTAGAGGTTTTACAATACCATCAACATGCTGTTGTATCGAGAAAAGGGGTGTAGAAGATGACAACCTGCAGCTGTCCATTTCTACTGCCTAGATACAGTCCTTACGGACCGTAAGCCTAAGCCCTTACGGTCCGTAACCATTATTCAATTTGTATCGCCCAGTTAAGCCACCTTACGGACCGTAAGGTAGACACTTTGCGGTCCGTAAGCTTTTAATCAGAAGACAAAATTTTAAGAACTTTTATATTTGACCATGCAACTTTCATAACTTGAATATATGGTCATTTTCAGCAGGAGGAGTCCACATGATCAGGTCTGAAATGTCCTTGGAAGTAAGGCCATGCATTATAATGTTTTGGAGTCTTTGAAAAGGTCTCCCGGTAGAGGAATTTCCATATTGACACTTTTGACCTCTTTTCTTGAAAGTTGAATTTACATCACAAGATTTTATCAAAACTTTTGTGAAATCATTACCTGATACTCATAAGAGTATGATAATATATTACAAGGCTTCGGGATTGTTAAAAGGTCACTCAGAGGTAAGAATTTACATGTTGACACTTATAACCCCTGTGTTTTGCAACTTTCAATTTTAAGCACAAACAGCTTTTTGTGTTCGATAATTTATTCAATAAAGAATACGAACATCATATGAGGTCAATCAGAGGCACACGTTTGGCATGTTGACGATTTTGGTCATTCTACATACATCTTTACATTGTTTGACAACTTTAGTCCCTCAAATTATCTTTTAACATGATCAAGGTTTATGACATGTGTCGTTATTGTATTGGACATGATTTTACGAGGTGTTACAATTAACCCGGCTACTTGGGATTGTATCCCTGCTGACTCAAACCACTTAGCCGAGGGTAACGTCACCTTCAAAAGAGGGGCCTACCACATTACGCATTAATAACTTAATTAATTATCTTTCAATATTCCAACCCTTTAGGATTGTATCCTTACTGACTCAAACTACTAGGTTGAGGGTAACGTCACCTTCAAAAGAGGGGCCTACTACTATAACTAAGATAATCTCTTAAAAAGTGCAAAAGTGCGGAAATCATCAAAGGTTACACTATAGGCGAGTCGGATCCAAGTGATTCATCTTGTCTATCTGTTTTTATTTTTGTTTTATTTTTCAGCATTTTTAGTTTTTATTTTCATGTTTAATACTTTTTCTAAATTTTTGATTTAATTTAAACGTTGAGGATAAACCGACATTAAAAGCTGTTGTGTCCTTGGACGACCTCGGTATCTTACCAACGGATTTTGATGCACGGCTTTAACTTGTGCACATGTCAGACACTTAGCCACATAAGTGGCTATAGATTTCTTCAAACCTATCCACCAATAATTTGCCTTCAGATCCTGATACATCTTATCACTGCCCGGATGGACTGAATATTTTGAACTATGAGCTTCCTGGAGAATCACATCTCTAAGTCCTCCATGAATTTGAACCCAGATTCGACCATTCAATCTAAGTATTCCATCCTTGCCATGAGACAATTGATCAGCAGTTATACCTAACTTTTCATTCAGAAAGTTAGCTTCCAAAACAACTTCCTTCTGAGCAGCTAACAGCCTTTCATTCAAGCTGTTCCTTAATTCAATGCTTTTAGCATTGATCCTAATTGGTTTAATTCTTTCCTTTCTGCTCAATGCGTCAGCAACAACATTTGCTTTGCCCGGATGATAACGGATTTTGCAATCATAATCGTTCAATATTTCCATCCAACGACGCTGCCTCATGTTAAGGTCTTTCTGGTTAAACAAGTGTTGAAGGCTCTTGTGATCTGAATAGATCACACACTTGGTTCCATAAAGATAATGCCTCCATAATTTTAGTGCAAATACAACGGCACCCAATTCCAAATCATGGGTGGTGTAATTCTTTTCGTGCACCTTAAGTTGACGGGATGCATAGGCAATGACCTTGCCTTTCTGCATAAGCACACAGCTCATACCTGTGTGCGATGCGTCACAATAAACCACAAACTCTTCGATCCCTTCTGGCAATGTCAACACAGGAGCATTGCTTAACTTCTGTTTAAGAATCTCAAAAGATTCTTGTTGTTTGGGCCCCCAACCAAACTTTATATTCTTTCGAGTTAACGAGGTTAAAGGTGCAGCAATCCTATAAAATTTTTCAATGAAACGTCTGTAGTATCCTGCTAGACCCAAGAAGTTACGAATTTCTGTAGGTGTTTTAGGCGCTTGCCAATTCATATTTGCTTCAATCTTAGCGGGATCCACCTGAATACCATGCTCACTTACTTCTTTTCCATGCAATTGGACTTCTCAAAGCCAGAATTCACATTTAGAGAACTTTGCGTAGAGCTTTTCTTGCTGCAGAAGTTTAAGGATACACCGGAGATGTTTTTCATGGTCAGCTCGACTCTTCGAATAAATAAGTATGTCATCGATAAAGACAATGACAAACTTGTCTAGATACGGCTTGCAAACGCGATTCATGAGATCCATGAATGCCGCAGGTGCATTAGTGAGCCCGAAAGGCATCACTAAGAACTCGTAGCGGCCATATCGTGTTCTGAATGCAGTTTTGTGCACATCTTCGGTTCTGACCTTCAGCTGATGATATCCTGACCTCAAATCGATCTTTTAAAAGTAACTTGCCCCTTGAAGTTGATCATACAGGTCGTCAATCCTGGGCAATGGATATCGGTTCTTGATTGTAACTTTGTTCAGCTCACGATAATCAATGCATAGACGCATTGATCTATCCTTCTTCTTCACAAATAGAATTGGCGCTCCCCAATGGGACAAGCTAGGTCGAATAAAACCCTTCTCCAATAAATCATCCAACTGTGTTCTTAATTCTTTCATCTCGGTCGGTGCTAAACGATAAGGAGCTCTTGCAACTGGTGCCGCTCCGGGTATAATATCTATTCTGAATTCCACTTGCATGTCGGGAGGTAACCCAGGTAGTTCTTCAGGAAAAACATCCAAATATTCAGAAATAATTGGAATATCTTCAATCTTGGGCTTTGGCTCATCCACTGTCACATGTGCCATGTAAATGACACAACCTTTCTTCAAACACTTAGATGCCTTAAGCATAGATACTTGTTTAGGCAATCCATACTGCGTATCTCCCTGAATTGTAAGTGGCTCACCATAAGGGGTCTTAATGATAACTTGCTTTTTGTCGCAGGCAATTTGGGCTTGATTACGTGATAACCAATCCATACCTATAACTATATCAAATCATGTCAATTTCAACGGAAGCAAAGACATCGGAAAAGAGTGATTCCTAATGGATATAAAACATCCATCTAAGATTGTTGAAGCAGTCTCTATGGTACCATCGGCCAATTCTAACTCATATTTTATGTTTAGAGTTTTAACAGTTTACAAAATTTATTGTCTACAAAAGACTTATCTGCACCAGAATCAAATAAAACTCTAGCATATACATCATTGATGAGGAATGTACCTGTTATAACATTATCATTTTGCACAGCCTCCTGAGCATTCATTTGGAAGACTCGAGCATTTGTCTTCTTTGCCTCTTCAGGCTTCTTTGGGTTTTTTGGGCAGTTGGTCTTTATGTGCCCCTTCTCGTTGCAACCATAACAGGTTGTGTTCTTCATATTCTTGCAATCTAAAGTTCTATGCTCCTTAGACTTGTAGATCCCACAAACTTTAGGCTGTGATTGCGATTGCGATTCGAGTCTGCACTTTCCAAAATGATGTTTCTTGCAGACTTTACACTTAGGCTTCTCACCTGTCTGATGGGTGTCCTTTTTAAACCCAGAACTCCTCCTATGCTCAGAGTTCACCTTTCTTTTCTTATCGGAGCGATGAGAACTCTCATCCTCCCATTTTCGCTTTCTTTCATCAGATGTTTTGACAGACTTATTTCTGACTGCATTGAGTGTGAGAGATAGAGACAGATCCACCACTGACCTGTATGTGGTAGGTCTGGAAGCTTTCACATTACCCTTGATTTCTTGAGCCAGTCCTCCAATAAAACCAGCTATGCGCTTTGGTTCCGGTGTGACCAAATAAGGAACCAATCGGGACATGGTATTGAAGCTTGTAACATACGCTTGACAATCCAAATTCTTCATGACCTGAGTCAAGAAGTCGGTTTCGATTTTCTCTACCTCATGCTGAGGACAGAAGTTTTCCTTAATCAGTGCAACAAATTGCTCCCAAGACAAGTTATACAGTGGAATCTTCCCTGTGGCTTGGATTAACGACCTCCACCAAGCCAAAGCTTCACCTTTAAAAGATTGTGAAACAAACTTCACAATATCCTGTTCAGCACAACCACTGATATCTACTACAGTATCCATCTCATCAAGCCATGTCATATAGTCAATGGCTCCTTTTTCTCCTGTAAAGTCCCTTGGCTTGCAGGAGACGAAGTATTTATAAGAGCAAGTCTTGACATGTGGCTCCTGATTAAGCACAATTTGCTTGGATGGGAGACTCTTCTGATTTGAAGAGTGATGAGAGTTGTCCTTATTTGACTCATGTGTTTTAGAAGGGGGCCTACTTTGAGCCACAGATTGAGTCTTTGTGCGGGTATTACTTGGTTCCTTGAACTGCCTGTCAATGGCTCTAGTAACAGCATTGTCTATCAATGCTTGTAGGTCTGCACCAACTACATTTATTCTGGTGTTATCATTTCTTTCCCTTGGATGACTATTAACCTCTTGAGACTCAGCCATGAAGCTTGATTGCTATAAAAATGATGACAACAATTTATTCAGAAGTCTATTATGTAATCGTCATTTTTTTGATGATTCATTAACCATGGTAATTATAAACCATATATGTTAATTTGATAATTTAATTTATCTAAATTTTCATTATAGTTAATCCCAGTTATAAACTATTATGGATATTATGGTGGCACAAAAGGCCTAGTTCCAAGGACAGTTTTAAGCCATGATCTTATAGGATCGAGGCATTAAGGTTTGAACATAGTTCATTACCTTTCTTAACAGGGAGTCATAGACTACCACTGTTATCTGTCTTATAGGACATTAGGTATAGCCCGTAGGCACTTCATCACTAATGGATGTTTATAATATGATCATCTTATTTGATGATATAAGCCTTGATTTCTAGATCATTGGGCTAAATAAGGAATTGGAAGAATCCAATATAAGGATGACTAGTGTGATTTTCTTGAATCACATTTGTCAAGAGTGCTAACACGTTCTTAGGTGTTAACAAGATTTATTTTCTTAAAAAGGATTTACGATCATGGCCATGTCTTAAAATGAAATATAGGCTAGGTTTTACCTTTAAGATTTTATTTTAAGATTTAATGGCAGATCAATTAAAATTGATATTTTGATTTGTGATTTTAATATATATGTATGTGTTTAATGCCAAATGTAATTTCAAAAAGGAAACTTCATAATAAGTTCTAAAAATTACAATAATGCCCTAAACGGGTCTTTAAAGAAATAACATCGCCCACGCAGGGACTAAAATAAGAAAGACAAGTCCACACAGGGACTAAATAAATGTCCACGCAGGGACTTAATTGAAATTTTAAAAATTACAAAACAATAAATAGGGATTTCTAATAGTCCCTCTTCTTCTTCCCCTTAATGAGATTTGCCAATCCCTTTAGAAGACCGCGGCGACTTCTACGCTCTTCGTCTACCCTTTGTTCCACCTCGTGTAACCTTTGAAGGATTTCTTGCTGATGCGGTGGTTGAATTTGTGGTGGCTGCGGCGGCTGCAGCTGCTGAGGTTGTGGAAGTGGTGGGTATAAATACCCATATGCAGGGTACCCAGTTGGGTATGTAGGTGGAAAGGGTCCGGGGTAGAGAGCATTGTAGTTTGCCGCTTCAATGTACGGGTCAACTGCAGGTGCATTGTAGTAGTTATAACGCGAATAAGCTGGTTGCTCAAACGGGTTGTACCCTGCTGCATCTGGGTATGCAGGTATTGGGTTTTCATAACCCATGTGTGGTGCAGGTGCGACTGGTGTGGAGTCGACTTCAGAAATGGCGTTTGAAGGCCCACCCATTTGTGGATCTTCATGGAACAGCGGGTAGTTGCTGGAGTGTTGGGGGGGTGCTGAAATGAAAACCCCCACGCACGGACATCCGTGTAGTTCTTCGTCACCTCGATGGTTCTGGAGGCAGTGGCTGCTCAGGCGCTGGTGGTGGCGGTGGTGTGGCTGCCTAAAAATGTGGGTCCTTAGAAGGGACCTGTTGGTGTGGTGGTGAGTTGCGGTGAGGGGGAGTATACTCCCACTTGTATGTGCTCCATCTTTCAGCCCAGATATCAGGGCCCCTATAAGGCAAACCATGAAAAGATGATCCACTAGAAATCTCGATGGGATGCGTCTGCGTCCCAGATGGCGCCATCTAAGGATCTGGATCATCGTCCACATCCATATTCTGGTACTCCGGAAAATGGTCAGCCTGTCCCAAAGGGTTTTGGCCCTCTGGTTCTTCTATCTGGTTCATCGGGTTGAACCGGCTCTGAAAGTAAGGTGTCGGGTTCAGGAAGGAATGGTGTGAACCCGATCATTGCAGAGGAATGTAAGAATGGTGAGAGTGGTCGGACTCGTCGTTTTGATGCAGCCCGAATGAATCATGGTAAGATGGTGAGGAACTAAGTGAGACAGAGCGTCTCGCAGGCTCCAGGTAGGTCCTCCAGTCTTCATGTGGGCTGGAGCCCAGTGATGTGGATGGTGTGCGCCGGTGAGATGGCCCAGCTTCGTGATCGTTCCTAGTCAATATCGGTGCTTTTCCTCGTCCTCAACGTCCTCTCACTCTTGGTGGCATGTTTGCTAGTATTCCTGTCAAAACAAGAAAACAGCAAAACAAAAACAATTTAAGATTAGGATTAATCCTAAGTCGTTTGCGCCTAGACTCAGAAGTCAAAGAATGTGCAACTGTATCATTGAGATTAAACACAAAAGGCTATTGTTTAATTCACTCAATGTTGGCTCTGATACCAACCTGTCACACCCCGATATTTCCACGTATTACCGGTGGGCCCGGTGGGGAGTATCGTGACGTAGTTGATATCGTCATAGTCAAATATATACAGTTTAATGCACAACGGAAGTCTTGAAAGTAAATATTAATACAAACCGAAACAAAAAGTATAATGAAATATTATACAAGCGGTTGTAAGTGGATCCACAGGCGGATCTAAAACATAAAGTAAAATATTGTTCGACAGACTTTAAGTATTAAGAGCTTGCAAGACTCTTTAACTAATACTCAGGAGCTTCCAACCCATTTCACGTAGTACCTGCACTTAATCTTTTTGAAAAATACGTCAGTTTACACTGGTAAATACAATTAACCGACTCTTTTGAAAACCTTTATAAAAATTGATTTGAATGCACAAGGCACAAATATTCTTTTATAACTTGGGATAATTATTTAAAATGATCTTGTATACAGATTTACTTTGTCGTACGTTCAGAGCCCGGGATAGAAGAGCCGGGACAAGATTAATAAACACACCACTAGTATAAGCCCACAAGAAGTGAGATACCGTTTTACATACGCAACTGTCAGGTGTATTCCTCACGAGTGAGATACCGTTTTACATACGCAACTGTCAGGTGTATGCTTACACCCCGTGCTTAAGTCGTGGCCATTTCAAATGAATGAGCCGAGGATATCCAGGACACGGTCATATTAACCCCCAAATGCTTTGTATCAAAACAAAACAGATTAAAACGGGTTATCTCAATGATTTAACCACTAATCGATTAAATATTCAATTCCCAACCAAGCGGTAATAATTTACCGTATCCCAAGCCCGTATAAGGGAAAATAAGTTAAAAGTATTTACCTGAGCTAAAAATGTAAATTATACTCAGCCGTATATTTTAATCAGCAAGTGTCGGTAGCTTTTATTGGGCTCCTAATCTGGAACGAAGGTTTTAATAACCTATTAGATTCCTAACGGGTCATATTTAAGTCGTAACTTAGACCGGTTAGTTTTAAAGGAAAGTTTTACGGTATGAAACTGTAAGACCCTTAGTCCGTTTTATACGAGTATCATATAAATTTCAACTATAATAGTGTATTTAAGATTAATATACACTTAAAAATGTGAGTTTGTTAAAACATTTCAACATTTTGTAAATACATTCGCCGTTTAAAATGCGACGACGAAACATAACGCGGAAGCTTGAATATTGAGTGTGTTCGGTTCTTTATCGAGCTTCATCGACCTCCGGTACCATAAATTACACCTACAATCCATAAAACATGAATTTAATTAGTCATACGCAGTTTAAAACGTGTTTAAACAAGTTCGCAAGACCAAACAAATTAAATAAATAATTTTCACAAGACCAGTATACCATCGCGTCGCACGACGGCTCATGGCCCTTGCTGTCGCGTGGCGCGACCCCCCTATTTTCCAGAATGGTTGTTGCTGAATGCACCAATTTCTAGCAATTCCAAACTTCACTAAAACAGACATAACTTTCTCGTTTTTGATCCGTTTTGCGTCACGTTTCTTCCTACGTTATCGTAATTAAATTCTCTATCCCATGGAGTTAGAATCCAACATCTGGATTAATAAATTTTGAGACTTTTAAGCCTTCGGCTTATTACCTTTTTATAAAATTTTGACCCGTTTATGCATTTATCAAACAAACATATTTGTTTGATCCCAATTTCTCATAAACATTATAATTTCAAGGTCGGCTATCATACTAGGTTCAAATCACGAGTTTATATACTTTCTTAAACCCGGTTTTTACTTAAATGCTTATTTTGACCCGTTAAGGGTAATTAAGCATATTTCCGCATAATTCATGCTCATTTACTTTTAGCATCTTATTTCCACATTATTTATCAAGTAATCTTCCACCACAACTATATGTGTGGTGGATTTAATGTGAAAATTTATATGTTCCGAGTTTTACCACTCGGATTATCTTTTTACGGCAAAGACTCATATAAGGTCAATTTACCCAAGGATTCACACCTTTCGGTTTTGATACTTATTCTAAGTGTCTATTTGCTTATAAAACTCGTTTCCAAACAACCTTTAAGGGTCGTTTGCTCAATTTAGCTTACAAGGGTGTTTTAGTAAATTTTTAGCCCGTCTTTTACGATGAAAGACTTTTAACTACTTGTTTGACCCAAAATCCGACATTTTAACTATAATCTTGTTTAGAAACCATTATGTTTCTAAAACACCATGATTATAACTTAAATTATTCGGTTTACCTATAGGATAACCGAATATCCAATTTTTTTTTACCTTGTTTAACTCTTATAGAACCTCAAGTTCTAAATGATGAGTTGAACCATTATACATACCCGACTCGGATCAATGTATTGACCCTTTTTAATACCTTGCCTTAATAGCCGCTAAGTAATAGCGATGTAAATATCCATTTGATATTTATTCCTATCATCATACAACTCGACAAACCATTAGTCGTTATTGTCAAAGGGTGATATTTTCACCGTTTGACCCGTTTGGTCTAAATGACCGTGTATATTTGCGAGATGATATTTATTATCATCTTATCTACATGACTCACTCCGGTTTACACCGTAAAGTCATTTTACTTATAAATCAATTATTGACTCTTTTGACCCATTATAACTTACGCTATAAAGTGTCTTTCACAAATTAACGGTTATCGTCAACGATTGACCGAATTACCGTTTTACTCTTATTATTTGTATTAATTTACCTTATAAGGTAATCATTCAAAACTCGCTATTTATTAGTCACTTCTTGACTAAATAATCATATTAGCTCTTTTTAACCATTAAACATGGTTTAATATCATTATCTTTTGTTCCGAACCGCACATGTCATGTCGGAACACCATAATTCAAACAAGACTTATTACTATTCATAACCTATAAAACCAATAGGCATTTAATACAAAGAGTGTAAGCTGTACTTACCTAGCATCCAGAGTATGCTTTTCCGTCATTCTTTATTCATTTGACCCGCTTCCTTCCCAAGCTTTCACCTAGCTTGTCAAGCGTCAAACTATCATTGTAAATTATAAGATGGTTAGACTAGTCATAATCATTCACGACTATTCCATCCTACGATCTTCATGTCGAAATTATCATTCGATCATATCATTGGTCATTTTGACTTTAAAAAGTCAAACTGCCTATTGACAAAAGTAATTACACGATGTAGCTTAATTATTCGTTTTATTACTTTGTCACTATACGGTAAGCATCCTTTTTAGGCTACCGTTTTAACTGCTTATGGATTCAATTTATTGTAATCAATTTCATTTGATTAACACATGATGATATCAAACATCAATTTAATCATACTATATCATCATTTTCATTTTATCATACTAATGAAATTCCTAACAAGTATGATCATATACTCAAACACACAATTTGTTCAAGTATTTTCTGATTACTATCAGATATGATGATTCTAATCATAATTATATCATCATATTCATCATATGATTAAAACCCACTTATCCTAGTGTGGTAAATCATATAATCATGAAATTTATAGCATCGTATGTATAATTTTCACTTAGGGTTTTATTCCTAAGCACATATACATCATTAATTCAGCCATAGCTTCTATAATTCATCCCTAATTCATAGATTATGAGATTTATCAAATTTCACAACTTCATAAATCATCAAAATTTGACATACCTTATGATCCCCTAGCTTGGGTGATCATTAATTCACGTTCAATTGGACGATTTTGCTGGAAGTTAGGGTTTGGCTCATGGGAGCTCTCCTGAGGTCGACGAACAGAACACACACTTGTGTGTGTTTTGTTTTAAAACCCCTTTTATTAAATAACTTTCAAGTTTATCCACTTTGTCCCATCTTGTTTGGTTAGTTATTAAATAGGCTTTAACCCATTTAATTCTAACAATATTTCCACCTATTAACTAGGTTAAACATTCCTAGTTAAATTAGTAGATTCGGGAAATTCATGACTAGGTTTATTTTAAGTTCCGTTAACTCGGGCTTCTATAACTTTTATTTTCTCAAAAGCTTTCTTTTCCCTTTTTATTAAATATTAGGTTTAATTTTATAAATCCTAATATTTTTTGGGTTAGTTCTACCACTAACGGTAATTTACCCGTCTTTGAGTATTAACGTGGTTTGATTACCAAACCCGTTTTCGGGGTGTTACTGAAACGCAAGATTAAGCGGTGACCGGATTGGAATGTAATTTAGACCCGACAAGTATGGAGACTTGTATAAAATGGGTAAACTAAATACATTCTGGATTTTGAAGTAAAAATGATAAGGTTTGACCCGTTTCGGCTAATTCATGCAAACTAGTTACATAAACCGTACCGAACGCGTATATGCATAACGGGTAACCGAATGACTCATGTACAAGTTCCATAAGTTATTATGCTTAAAATGTGTTGTGATATCAGTAGGATATCAATAAGTATGCCCCAAATGAATTTAAGACCAATTTAAGTCCTGTAAGGGTATTTTGGTCATTTTAGAGTTTATAAAAGAGATTTAATAGCAAACTGAGGTTCTGGTCTAAAACGTGTAGTAAAATTATTTATTTTATCTAGTTACATCAGTAAGATATCAAACATATGTGAGGTTTACCATATATGGCCAAACTATGCACCGTAGGGGCATTTTGGTCATTTCACATATGCTTTTAAGGTAAAATTTGGAAGTCTGAGTTCAAGACTTATACTTACTGTTAAAGTATTAAAATTTATTTTTAAAATCAGTAGGTAACAAGTTTTAGGTGTTAAATATGGTTTTAAACCATACTATGCACCTAATTATCGTAAAAGTCGGTATTTGACGATATTCAAGATGTTTATGAAATTCCGAAGTTTTGATCAGTCTTTAATGTTTAAAATATTTTATTTAACATATGAAATCAGTAGGAAAAGGTTTGGTACGCAAATCATATGTTAAACTCGTTTTATTAACAAAAAGGGTATTATAGTCATTTACCGATTTATACAAGAACTCTATGTTATGGTCAGTATAAAATCTGACCAAAAATTCCAAAAATCACTAAAAATTATATCACAATAGTAGGTAATGAGTTTGGTGTCAAAATTTTGGGTCTAAACATGACTTATGCTAAAAATGTAATTTATTTAACAAAAAGTTTCATTTTACGATATCTTGCATAACTTTTGTTTGAGACCAGAATCTGATGTCAAATTTAATGGACATACTTATATATCAGTAATAAAGCTTTTTGTCCTCTCATATTTTCAAAAATCTCTTTTTTATAACATAAGGGCATAATAGTCGACTTTTAAGCAAATAACGGAAACATGCATATGAACTCTAATTTCTAAAGGACTATGTAGTATAACCTCAGAGGGTTATACTAACATATAATATGGTCACAAAGGAACCCTAAGGCATAACTAAACTAAGCTAATTCGGGTCAGAACTAAAAGTCAAAGCAAAAGTCAACTTTTGCGACTTTCGGTTGTGAACCGAGCCTAAACTCAGAATTGTCGGGTTGAACATGCCTAGACATGTTCAATTAAGATTTACCAAGTTACTAAAGTGACAAAACTAATTTTATAGCTTCTACATTATTAGTTATGAATTATTTTATAAAAACTGGCCCGTTTGACTTTTATTAACTACTTTGACCCGACAATTAACTAAGTAAACGTGATAATTAGAAGGTGCCCTTTTGAGGGATTTTCACCTACTTAATTACCAATACATAGCCATTTTTAAATCGAATAATGGCTGGACCGTTAGTGATTAATCACAAAGTCAAAGTACCATTACGATATCTTTGACTTTCAGTCATTACACTAATGAAAACTTAACTACAGAGGCTAAGAACACATACAAAGGTCCTTAGCACGAAAATTTCCACTAAGAGAGCTTCCTTCTAAGTCAGGATGCTCTAGAGAAGTGTTTGAAAGTGAAATTTGAACTGTGCAAGTTCAAGAGCTCAAAACATGGCCCTTTATATAGGATTTTGGATGTTCTAGGATCAATGCAGGTGTCCCCCAGGTGAAATCTGATGCATACAGGTGTCCTAGAGGTTTTACAATACCATCAACATGCTGCTGTATCGAGAAAAGGGGTGTAGAAGATGACAACCCGCAGCTGTCCATTTCTACTGCCCAGATACAGTCCTTACGGATCGTAAGTGATGTGTGCAAAATGCAACATATAAATTACATCAAATGTGGCATAAAACTGACCCTTTTTTAGTACTAATGTTGGAAAAAGTATGTTTTTGTCTTCCTTTTGTATTTTCAGGATTAAATGAGCTCAAATAAACAAAAGAAGCAAAAAAGCAGCTAAATCTAACATAAATACAAGAAAAGGAACAAACGTGGCATGCCTGACCCCCCGACAACATCTTCCCAAGCAAAAACAAGAGAACAAAAGGCTGAACACGCCCCGTGCTCAGTGAGCACGGGGGCGTGCCCAAGTGTCTGCAGAATAGACAAAGTTGTAGAAGCTTCTATCACCCACCACAGGGGCGTGCCCAGCGGACACCGGACCGTGGTCAACTCTAAGATTCGCAGAATCTGAGGAAATCTTGATAGTACAGATATGCTTCTGCACACGAGGTCGTGCCCAGTGGACACGGGGGCGTGGTCAACTAATGCAGACAAACTGCAATTAATGAAGAAAGAGAAGGAGGATGGACACGGGGTCGTGCCCAATGGACACGGGGCCATGCCCAAGCTTCTGTGCATGCTATAAATAGGGGTGCTTGGCTCATTTGCAAACCATCCCTTGGCACACCACCTCTCTCACACTTCACCCACACTCCACCACCACCACAACACCATCATCCACCACCATCATCCATCATCCATCATAGAGTGTGTGAGTCGTCTCGGGATCCAAGATTGATCGTAAGAGTTCTTGACAATCAAAGGCCATGTTTGCCTAAGTCTCTTACATCACTTGGTGAAGACAAGTGTCTAGTGTAATACTTTTTATTTTTAATCTTTTCGCACTTTTTATTTAGTTATGTATTAATGACTTTAATAACTAGTTTCTTATGTTGAAGGTGAATCTTCCTTATCATTTGTCCGTGGTGTCTAGGCATTATTTTACTGTCTATATAAAATAAAAGATTTTCACCATTCATATCTCCACGGTCTATATGGAGATATGTTGGCTACCTGGTCGAGGGTTAAGGGAATGGTTTGGTAAGAGTCTTGCCTTGTTCAGTGTATAGATCCTGCAAGGACCTGGGTCAAATTTAGTAGGACCTCCTTCAATACCCACTGGTATTGGATGGCGGGGGTCCAAACTCTTTGATCCCCTCATATATAAGCTACTATTAAAACTTTAACCCGGCTACTTAGGACTGTATCCCTGCTGACTCAGACTACTTAGCCGAGGGTAATGTCACCTTCAAAAGAGGGGCCTACCACATTATGCATTAATAACTTAATTAATTATCTTTCAATAATCCAACCCTTTAGGATTGTATCCTTGCTGACTCAAACTACTGGGTTGAGGGTAAAGTCACCTTCAAAAGAGGGGCCTACTACAATAACTAAGATAATCTCTTAAAAAGTGCAAAAGTGCAAAAATAATCAAAGGTTACACTAAACACGAGTCGGATCCAAGTGATTCATCTTGTGTATCTGTTTTTTATTTTATTTTTCAGCATTTTAGTTTTATTTTCTAGTTTAACATCTTTTTCTAAACTTTTTGATTTGATTAGACGTTGAGGATAAACCGGTATTAAAAGCTCTTGTGTCCTTGGACGACCTCGGTGTCGTACCAACACTATACTACGCTCACGATGGGTGCACTTGCCCATATGTGTGTTTAGTGTTAGTAAATATCGTGTTTTATAAATTTAAAACTTGGCTAAAATGTGTAAAAGGGTTTAAAATATACATTAAAAAATATATCACACCTAACGCACATCAAGTTTTTGGCGCCATTGCCGGGGACACAAAGATTTTAAGAAAGTTAGGAATCAACGGCCTAATCGTTTTTTCTAATTTTTCTTTTTTTTAGGATTTTCTTAATTTTTCAGTTTCTGCAGAGCTCAGCACGAGCCGTGCCTGGTCAGACACGGGCCGTGCCCAGCATTGTTACTGGTAGTTTTTATTTTCTGAGTTACAGAGAGTTGAACACGGGGCCGTGTCGAGCTCCCCAGTAACAGGGATCCGGAAAACAATCACTGTACCTCCGACCATGGGCCGTGTACATCTGAACACGGGGCCGTGGTGAAGCTTCTGACCAACGTTCTTTTTTGTTTTTATTGCAGGACTCGGAACCCAGGCGCCACATCTGAACTTTCCACGTAGTGTATGAGCTCCAGTTCTAATAGAGACTTAAAAGAACCCTTAGACGAACCCGAACGCTTTCTAAGAAGAAGACTTAAAGCTAAAAATCAAGAGAAAGTTTCGGGGGACCCACTTCCAATGGCGGACCAACGTACCCTCATGGATTACCTACGCCCCACCGTAGGTAATCACAGCGCCGCTATCAATGCACCGAATGTCGAAGTCAACAACTTCGAACTTCGGCCCGCATTTGATACAAATGCTTCAAAACTCCGCAACCTTCCATGGGCTTGTGGACGAGGATCCCCATCTACATATTACTAATTTCTTAGAAATATGTGA
Organism: Helianthus tuberosus; assembly: GCA_030545235.1. Taxonomy (NCBI): domain Eukaryota; kingdom Viridiplantae; phylum Streptophyta; class Magnoliopsida; order Asterales; family Asteraceae; genus Helianthus; species Helianthus tuberosus. The sequence goes on along the minus strand of CM060429.1, from coordinate 132,525,578 downwards.
TACCTTTCGGATCAATGGAGCATCAAACGACGCCATCCGCCTTCGAATGTTTTCATTTTCACTAAAAGACCGAGCTAAGGCTTGGCTTAATACCCTCCCAGTTGGCTCGGTAAACACCTGGGATGAACTTGCTCAAAAGTTTCTATATAAGTATTTCCCTCCTGCTAAAATGGCTAAATTAATGACTGAAATTAATACATATTCACAAGAGGATGGGGAATCCTTATATGAAACTTGGGAAAGGTTCAAGGAGCTACTAAGAAAGTGTCCTCATCACGGTCTTGCGGTATGGCAACAAGTATCCACTTTCTATAATGGGTTACTGCCACACACAAGACAAACACTTGACTCTAGCTCCAGGGGACTTTTAGGTAATCGTCGCCCAAATGAAATATATAATCAAATTGAGGAAATTGCTCAAACCAATTTTCAGTGGCACACTCCCCGAGGCAATAAATCTATTGCCCCGGTCTCCCATAAGGTTGATGAAAGCACTTCTTTACAAGCTCAAATCGAGGCCCTTTCTTCAAAAATCAAAAAGCTAGAGATGGCAAAAACAACTTTGGTGATGGCTTGTGAAGGGTGTGGTGGGCCACATGAAAATTGGAGTTGTATGAAAGAAATAGATAATCAAACAGAATCGGTAAACTACATTGATAATATACCTAGGCCGTCGGGTCCTCCAACGGGTACCTACAACCAAGGATGGCGTAACCACCCTAACCTTGGTTGGAGGGAACCTTGCAATGGTAGTAACCAACAAAATCTAAACAACGAACAAACTTCCAACAACCAAGAAACGACTCACAAAATTTCTCTCAACAACAAGGTGGATGAGAAAGGCTTGAAGATACTGTATCTCGCCTCATCTCCGACACCGAAAAGAAAAACTCGGATCGATTTCAACAATTGGAATCGAATTTTAGAAATCAACAAGCTAGTATTCAAAACATTGAAAAACAATTAAATCAAATAGCTCAGAATTTCTCCGAGAGACCACAAGGCGCGTTACCAAGTAATACCGAAACCAACCCAAAGGCGCAAGTACATCTCATCACATTGAGAAACCGTACCGTGGGTCCCGAGGAGGCTCCATTACCGCCAACTAAAAGAAGCCCATCTAGCCAAACCACAACTCCACCCATGCCCCAACAAGAGAAGGCTTCTCCACCAATTCAAGAGCCCACTAAGACTCCTCCGGTTCCATACCCCGGTCGGTTAATTCGTCAAAAGACCGATGAGCAATTCGCAAAGTTCAAAAATTTGCTAAAACAATTGCATGTTAATATTCCATTTATCGAAGTCCTAACTCAAATGCCTAAATATTCAAAATTTATGAGGGACTTCCTCACTCATTAAAGGAAAATTGAATCATTGCAATTAGTTAATTTAGGCGAAGAATGCTCCGCCTTACTACTCAGCAAACTCCCGCAAAAGAAGATTGACCCTGGAAGCTTAAAAATTCCTTGTTCGATTGGGGAATCCCCCATTCGCAATGCACTAGCCGATCTTGGGGCTAGCATCAACCTCATGCCCGCATCAATGTTCAACCGACTCGGCCTAGGGAAAACAAGCCCTACAAAAATGAGCATATAACTCGCCGATAGGTCCGTGAAATATCCACAAGGTGTCGCTGAAAATCTATTGGTCAAAGTCGGCGAATTTGTCTTCCCGGCAGACTTTGTCATACTAGATATGTGTCACACCCCGAATTTCCACGTATTACCGGTGGGCCCGGTGGGGAGTATCATGATGTAGTTGATATCATCATAGTCAAACTACACAATTTAAATGCACAGCGGAAGCAAAAGATGAATCACATTACAAACCGAATAACTTAGTAATATCAAAGTATCACAAACGGACTGTAATGGATCCACAGGCGGATAAAAAGATAAAAAGATTATTGTTCAACAGACTTTAACATCTAGAGCTTGCAAGACTTGATTAATGATGCCAGGAGTAGCCAGCCTATTTCGTCTAGTACCTGCACTTAGCCTTTTTGGAAAATACGTCAGTTTACACTGGTAAATACAATTAACTGACTCATTTTGAAAAGAGTTTAAGAAAATTTATTTGAATGCACACGGCACAAAATATCTTTTATAACTTGGGACAATTATTTAAAAATAATCTTGTTTACAGTTTTACTTATTTGTCGTCCGTCAGTGCCGGTTAGAAGAACCGGTCAAGATTAATTGACACGCCACAGGTATAATGCCCACAAGGTTGATTCCTTTAAGTGGATTACCAGTTTTTACATATGCAACTGTCAGGTGTATGCCTACACCCCGTGCTTAGGTCGTGGCCATTCTTATTAATGATGCCAAGGATATCCGGAACATGGTCATTAACCCCCTTAAAGGCCATACACCAAATAATACGTAATAAAACAAGTTATGTAAATACATTAATCACAATCCGATTTAAATGAGTACATACCCGACCAAGCGGTATTATTATAATACCGTATCCCAAGCCCGTATAGGGAAAATAAGTTAAAAGTATTTACCTGAGCAAATTTATACAACTTATCCCAGCCGTATACCACCAAGCAAGTACAGGTAGCTTTTACTGGGCTCCTAAATCTAGAACGAAGGTTTTAATAACCTATTAGATTCCTAACGGTCTTAATTAAGTCTAAACTTAGACCGATTAGTTTTAAAGGAGGATATACGGTTCAAAACGCACGATTAAGCGATGACCAGATTAGAGTGTGGTTTAGACCCGAAAAGTTTGAATACTTGTATAATATGGGTAAACTAACCACATTCTGGATTTTGAGATAAAAATGATAAGTTTTGACCCGTTTCGGCTAATTTATGCAAACTAGTTACATAAACCGCACCGAACGCGAATAATGCGTAACGGTTAACCAAATGAGTCATGAACAGGTTTCCTAAGTTAATATGCCTTAAACATGTTGTGATATCAGTAGGATACCTTCCATTATGCCCAAAATGGATTTAAGTTCAAACTATGCCCCGAAGGGGCGTTTTGGTCATTTTAAAGCTCATAAAAGAGTTTAAATATAAATATGAGTTTAAAAACTTTTCTTTACTGTTAAAATATATAAATTTACTTAAAACATCAGTAGGTATCAACCTTATATGTAAAAAATAGTTTTAACTTATACTATGCGTTAAAAACGCGTAAAAAGGCGATTTCAAGCGATTTCCGGGTTTTATATGTAAAGCTGATATTTTTATCATTCCAAAAAGCTTAAAATGTTTTATTTATCATAACAAATCAGTAGCAAAAGGTTTGGTATCAAAATAATATGTAAAACTCATTTTATAGGCCAAAAGGGAAAAACCGACAATTACCGAATTAAGGCTAGAACTCTATGTTATGCTCAGCTTAAAAATAAATAAAAATCTTCAAAAATCCCAAAATATTATTTTACATCAGTGGGTAAAAGTTTGGTATCAAAATTTAGGTTTAGATAGGCTATACGCTAATTACGCCGTTTAATTAATAAAAAGCTTTTCATTTACGCTAATGAGCATAACTCTTAATCTAGACCTCCAATTGATGTGAAAATTTAGGGACATGTTTATAAATCAGTAATAAAGATTATTGTCCTCTCACATTTTCAAAATTCTTGTTTTAAGGTCTAAAGGGCATATTGGTTAACATTTAGGCATATAACGGAAACTTGCATATGAATCGGATAACTAATGAACCAAGTTGTATAACCTCAGAGGGTTACACTAATCAATAACCTGGTCCTAATAGAGCTCTAAGGCAATTCTAAAACATGCTCTAATGGGTAAGAACTGAAAGTCAAAGCAAAACTCTACTTTTGCGACTTTCGGTTCCGAACCGAGCTTAAACTGAAAATTGTCGGGTTGAACATGCCTAGACATGTTCTTACATTAATTACCAAGTTATACAAGTGATAAAATAGATTTCATAGCTTCTACATTGTTAATTATGTGTTTATACGAAAATTACCTTTCTGATGACTTTTTAAAATTAACTTTGACCCGACAATTGACCTAGTTAGAGTGGGAATCAGAGGGTGCCATTTTAAGGGTTTATTACCCACATAATTACCAACTCAAAGCTACTTTTAATTCGAGATTTGACTGGACAAATTTTAATTAATCACGAAGTCAAACCTTAATTACGACGGTTTGACTTTAGGCTAATTAACTAAGTAAAACTGAATTACGAAAGGTTAAGGACACTTACTGAAGTCCTATGCACGACTAAGAATCCTTGAGAAGTGCTCTTGAGCTCCAGAAATCTTCAGAACAAGAGTTTGGAAGCTTTCCAAGTGAAGTGCTCAATGTGTCTTCATGAGTTGCAACAAAGGGCTCTATATATAGCCAAGGAGGATCAAGGAGATGGACACAAGTGTTATGGCAACTCCAGGGATGAATACAAGTGTTATGGGACGTGTTTCAAGGAGCTAGAGGGGGACGTGTTTCAAGGAGCTAGAGGGTGGCAAACTCGCGGAATCGAGCAAACATGCAAGCTGCCACGTTAAAGAGAATTTTTCTGAACTCCCGTCCGTCGCGCGACGCCATGGACGAGTGCCCAGGTGGTGGCGCAGCGCCAGCACCCCAAATATCAGCTAATATGTTTAAAAAATTGTCATTTTCACCCCCTGGACCTTCTAAAACGTAATTTCTTCCATTTTAGGCACTTTTAACCCATGAAATTTATATTTCTATGATCCATGAGATATATCCAAATATCATTAGGTCCGGTTTCGTTAAACGATAACCGCAAACACAAGTTTTGCCTCGTTGACGCTTTTAACCCCTTAATTACGAAAGTTAACGTATCTTTCTCATACGATATCGAAACCTTGTGAAATTTTTACCACTTATTCTTGGGAGTATAATTAATCGTAACAAGGCTCCGGGTTCACTAAAAGGTCACTCATAGGTATAACTTAAACATGTTGACACATTTAACCCTCGCGTCTTGTAAACTTTCACTTTCTTCCACAAACGGTTTCACACGCTTCATGATACATTCGTTTTAGGGTATAAACATCATGAAGGGTTGTTGAAAGGCATACTTATCAAATGTTGACACTTTGTATCCTTATATACATATACTTTCTTCGTTTGTCAACGTTAGTCCCTTGTAATCAATCTGTTATACGTTTAAAGTTTATGACATGTGTCGATACTATATTGGACATGATTTTTTTGAGGTGTTACATCCTCACCCCCTTAAAAGAAATCTTGACCTCGAGATTTACTGAAATAAATGAGGGTACTTCTCTTTCATTGTGGACTATATCTCCCTCGTATACTCGGGACCTCTACGGGCGTCCCATTTAACCTTTACAATCGGTACATGCTTCCTTCGAAGCTTCTTAACCTGTCGATCCTCAATCGACAAAGGTTTCTCAACAAATTTCAGGCTCTCATCTATGTGCACATCCGTATGTGGATTGACTAGTGATTCATCAGCTAGACATTTCTTCAGATTGCAGATGTGGAATACATTATGAATACCACTGAGCTCTTCAGGCAAATTTAACTTATAAGCCATTGTTCCGACACATTCGATGATCTCGAATGGTCCTATATATCTTGGGCTTAACTTGCCTTTCTTGCCAAATCGCATTACCCCTTTCCAGGGTGATACCTTCAGTAACACTTTGTCACCAACCTCGAACTTTAGAGGTTTACGCCTTTCATCTGCGTAGCTTTTCTGCCTATCCCTGGCAGCTTTGAGACGATATCTTATCTGCACAATCTTGTCTGTCGTCTCCAGGACTATATCAGGTCCTGTGAGTTGGACATCTCCAACTTCTGCCCAACAAACGGGCGTTCTGCACTTCCTTCCATATAAAGCTTCAGAAGGTGCAGCTTGAATACTGGAATGATAGCTATTGTTGTATGAAAATTCAATCAATGAAAGATAATCATCCCAACTTCCACCTAGGTCAATAACACAAGCTCGTAGCATATCTTCGAGTGTCTGTATAGTATGTTCACTTTGACCATCCGTCTGAGGATGATATGCAGTGCTGAAATTTAATCAAGTGCCTAGGGATTGCTGAAAACTTTTCCAGAAATGCAATGTATACCTCGTATCCCTATCAGAAATGATAGACACTGGCACTCCGTGGAGAGATACAATCTCGTCCACGTACAGCTGAGCTAACTTATCTGAGCTGTGTGTTTCCTTAATTGGTAAGAAGTGGGCTGACTTAGTTAGTCTATCCACTATAACTCAAATAGTATCATTTCCTCTCTTTGTCTTTGGTAACTTGGTGATAAAATCCATAGTCACCATTTCCCACTTCCAGGTGGGAAGTTCAGGCTGTTGTAGCAGACCTGACGGCTTTTGGTGTTCAGCTTTAACTTGAGCACATGTAAGACATTTAGCCACATAAGTGGCTACAGACTTTTTCAAGCCTATCCACCAATAATTTGCCTTCAAATCCTGGTACATCTTGTCACTTCCAGGATGAACGGAATACTTAGAACTGTGGGCTTCTTGGAGGATAACATCCCAAAGTCCTCCATAGATCGAAACCCATATTCCTCCATTCAATCTTAGGATTCCATCCTTGCCATATGATAATTGTTCAGCAGTTACTCCCAACTTTTCATTTGGATAGTTAGCTTCTAATACAGCTTCCTTCTGAGCAGCTAACAATCTTTCATTCAAGCTGTTCTTTAATTCAATGCTCTTGGCATTGATTCTAATGGGCTTAACCCTTTCCTTCCTACTTAAGGCATCGGCGACTACATTCGCCTTGCCTGGATGGTATCGGATTTCACAATCATAATTATTCAGTGTCTCCATCCATCGTCGCTGCCTCATGTTCAGATCCTTAAACAGATGTTGAAGGCTCTTGTGATCATAATATATCACACACTTGGTGCCATATAAATAATGTCTCCAAAGTTTTAGTGCAAACACAACGGCACCCAACTCCAAATCGTGGGTGGTGTAATTCTTCTCATACACTTTTAACTATCGAGAAGCATATGCGATAACTTTACCTTTCTGCATTAGCACATACCCCATGCCCGTGTGCGATGCGTCGTAGTAAACCACAAATTCTTCAATCCCTTCAGGCAATGTCAACACAGGAGCATTGCTTAACTTCTGTTTAAGAATGTCAAAAGATTCTTGCTGCTTAGGACCCCATTCAAACTTAATATTCTTCCTAGTCAACGAAGTTAGGGGTGCAGCAATCCTTGAAAAAAATTCGATAAAATGTCTGTAGTATCCTGCCAGACCTAAGAAGCTGCGAATCTCTGTGGGCGTCTTCGGCTCTTGCCAATTCATGATAGCTTCAATCTTAGCGGGATCCACCTGGATACCATGCTCACTAACCATATGTCCAAGGAATTGGACTTCACGAAGCCAAAACTCGCATTTAGAGAACTTAGCATAAAGCTTCTCTTGCTGAAGAAGTTTAAGAATACACCAAAGGTGCTTCTTATGGTCAGCCTGATTCTTTGAATAAATAAGAATGTCATCAATGAAGACAATGAAAAACTTGTCTAAGTAGGGTTTGCAAACGCGATTCATGAGGTCCATGAACGCTGTTGGTGCATTAGTGAGCCCAAACAGCATCACTAAGAACTCGTAGTGACCATAGCGAGTTCTAAACGCAGTCTTGTGTACAATTTCTTCTCTAACCTTCAACTGATGGTAACCTGACCTTAGGTCAATCTTGGAGAAGTAACTTGCCCCTTGCAGTTGGTCGAACAGATCATCGATCCTGGGCAATGGATATCTGTTCTTGATTGTAACCTTGTTTAGCTCACGATAATGAATACACAACCGCATTGATCCATCTTTCTTCTTAACAAATAGAATAGGTGCTCCCCAGAGGGATGAGCTAGGCCCAATAAATCCTTTTGCCAACAAATCATCCAACTGAGTTCTCAACTCTTTCATCTCAGTTGGGGCTAACCGGTAAGGTGCTCGTGCAATAGGTGCTGCTCCAGGTATAATGTCGATTCTGAACTCCACTTGCCTATCTGGCGGCAAACTAGGTAGTTCTTCAGGGAATACTTCTGGATATTCAGAAATGACAGGGATGTCTTCAATCTTGGGTTTTGGTTCATCAATAGTCACTTGTGCCATATAAATGACACAACCCTTCTTCATACACCTTGATGCCTTAAGCACAGACACTTGCTTAGGCAACCCATACTGGGTATCTCCTTGTATGGTAAGTGGCTCACCATACGGAGTCTTGATCACCACTTGTTTCTTGTTACACACTATCTGGGCTTGGTTATGAGATAACCAGTCCATGCCTATAACTATGTCGAAACCAGCTAACTTCAAAGGAAGCAAGGATAAAGGAAAAGAGTGGTTCCTAATGGATATAAAACATCCATCTAACATAGTTGAGGCAGTTTCTATGGTACCATCGGCCAACTCTACTTTATATTTCACGCTTAGGGTTTTAACAGGTAAATTCAACAACTTACAAAACTTATCATCTACAAATGACTTATCCGCACCCGAATCAAATAATACCCTTGCATAAACATCATTTATGAGAAAGGTACCTGTGATCACATTATCATCCTGAACGGCTTCTCGTGCATCCATTCGAAAGACCCTTGCATTGGTCTTTTTGACTTCTTCAGGCTTTTTGGCATACTTAGGGCAGTTGGACTTGATGTGCCCCTTCTCATTACAGTTATAGCACGTTGCATCCTTTATCTTCTTGCACTATATCGTCTTGTGCTCTTTGGATTTGCATAAACCACATGCAAATGGTTTCGACTGAGACTTGGATTCGAACCTGCATTTTCCGAAGTGACGTTTCTGGCAGGTTTTGCACTTTGGCTTCTCATCTGCTTGCTGACTACTCTTGCCCGATCCAAACTTCTTCTTGTGGTCTGTGGTTCCCTTAAACTTCTTCTCAGACCGTCGTGAGTTATCGTTCTCACATTTTCTCTTACCTTCCTCCGAGTTCTTATGCGATCTTTTCCTGACCGCATCCAAGGTAAGGGATAAGGATAGGTCAGCTGCTGACCTAAAAGTAGCAGGTCGTGATGCCTTGACACTGGCCTTGATCTCTGGGGCTAAACCCCCGATGAAACGAGCAATTCGCTTGGGCTCCGGTGTTACCAAATATGGAACCAATCGAGACGTGGTATTAAAGCTAGTAAGGTAAGTCTGACAGTCTAGGTTTTTCATCACCAGAGATAAGAAGTCTGACTCAATCTTTTCAAAGTAATTCTCCTTGATGAGAGCAACAAACTGATCCCATGACAGATTGTACAACAGGATCTTCCCAGTAGCCTGGATTAGTGACCTCCACCAGGCTAGTGCTTCTCCTTTAAACGACTGAGATACATACTTCACGACATCCCTATCAGCGCAACCACTGATGTCAACCACGGTATCCATTTCGTCTAACCATGTCATGTAATTCACAGCCCCTTTCTCCCCAGTGAAATCCCTAGGCTTACAGGAGACAAAATATTTGTAGGTACAGGACTTACCACGTGGTTCTCGTTTGAGCTCAATCTTCTTCAATGGAACACTATGCTGATTTGAGGAGTGATGATCGTCATCATCCTTCTTTGACCCCTTAGGTTTAGAAGGTGGCTTACTATGAGCTTCAGAGTGACTCTTAGGTTTAGAATGGGGTTCAGATAGGGTCCTGCTTCGAGTACCACTCGACTCATTAAACTGTCTATCTATGGCCTTGGTAACAACATTATCAATCAGTGTTTGAAGTTCCACACCAGTTATGTTGATCCTGGTGGCATCTTGATTTTCCTTTGGGTGACTGTTGATTTCTTCAGACTCAGCCATGTAGTCTGATTGCTACATAAAATGATGACAATAACTTCTTTGAAGTTTATTATAGATTTGTCATCTTATTAATTTATTAACCGTGGTATTAAAGAACCATATTAGCTAATTTATTAAGTATTTCATTTAGGAGTTTTTCATTAATAACCCTTAGTTATAATTAAATGTAATAATGGCACAAAAGGCCAAGTCACAAGGACATATTTAAATTATAAGTCAAGATCCTATAGGATCGAGGTATTAAGGCATGAATCGTAGTTCATTACCTTTCTTGACAGGGAGTTGTAGGCTACGACTGTTTTTTGTCTTATATGACAATGATTATGGCCCGTAGGCCCTACATCACAATTGGATGTTTATATAATAAAGAAGGATTTTGAATAATCCGATATAAGAATGACACGTGTGATTTTACGAATCACATCAGCCAGGAATGTTAACATGTTTTCAGATGTTAACAAGGATTTGAATCTCTTTTTAAACAGGTTTTACCATCATGGCCAGGTCTTATAATGACATTGTTAGTGCATTCATCTGTCGATTTTGTCTTGTATCGAGTCTTGTACGTAGAATGTTAGATCAGTGCATTTAGTTCGAGATATAGTGGTTTAGCTTGAAAGTTAACTTGAGGTTTAGCTTGAATTGCATAGAGGTTTAGCTTGAAAGTAATTAGGAGGTTTAGTTTGAAATTGTCATGTCATCTTCAAGCTAAACCTAGAATAGTATAAATAGGGGAGCGGTCTTGTCATTTGTAACTTTTGTGCTTTTGGATACCGAAGTGCTGCCGGTTTATCCAGTGATTGTACAAGCTGTAATATCAATCAGAAACGTGTTTAAAGTGAATTGCTAGCTGTTTCGAAGTCAGTTTCTTTGTTTCCGCCACTGAAACTGATAAAAACTTCTCTGAACCACTCGTTCGGGTCACAAAACGATCCTACAAGTGGTATCAGAGCTCAGGAGGAGAAGTTCTTACCGATTCAGCTCGAAATTTCTGTTTTCTACCCTTTCTTTTCAGAATTTACGAGATTTCACGGTCCGATTTGGTTCAATTTTTCACAGTGTACTCGGAATTGGACATAGACAAACCCTTGAAAGTTTCATAGCTAAATTCGGAGTAAAACCTGTAAAAATGACCTGAAAACCTGGTTTAGCTTGAACGAACAGTTGGCTTTAGCTTGAAAATTTCAGGTTTAGCTTGAATTTTGCTGAGGTTTAGCTTGAATCACAAGCTTTAGCTTGAAAATTTCAGGTTTAGCTTGAATTTTGCTGAGGTTTAGCTTGAATCACAAGCTTTAGCTTGAAAAGGTCAGGTTTAGCTTGAATATCCCATCAGGTTTAGCTTGAACATTCCATCAGGTTTAGCTTGAGCATTCCATCAGGTTTAGCTTGAGCATTCTATCAAGGTTTCGCTTGAAAGTGTTGTGTTTGAAAAACGTGTTTACGAATCATGGATATCAATTTCTTTAATATGACAAGTGAAACTTTTAATAGAATAAATGTACTAAAGAAAGAGTTTGATTTGTTTTCAGGTTGTCCAGGAGAAAGTACAAAGAGTCTCATTGAGAGATATTGTCATCTTGTGCGTACCATGTCTCAGTTGAAAATTACTAAAACTCCAGCAGAATGGGTTAAAAAGCTTGCTGATGCTTTACCACAAAAGGAATGGGGTACATATCTCATGATTCTGAAGAATTCTGGACAGTTTAGTAGATTGTCAATTGTTCAATTCATTGAAAAACTTGAAGAACAAATTGATAACAGTGATGATGATGATGAGAAAAGTCAAGATGAAGAGTCTGTTTCTCAAGAAGAAAAGAATGAACAGAGTGAAAAAGTCAAGGTTGTTGAGAAAATAGTTGAAGTGGAAAAAGTTGTTGAAGTTGAGAAAATTGTGGAAGTAGAGAAGATTGTTGAAGTTACAAAACCCTGTCTTACATGTTTAGAGTCTTGTAAACAATGTATAGAGAAAGATGAGAGGTTTAGTGAGTTATAAAAGTTGAAAGAAAAGTTGTTGTTTGATGTAAAAAAATTGAAACAGTCATATGATGTATTGAACAGAACTGTGAATAGCCTGGAAAAGACTAACTCTGAAAGAGAGAAAGCTTTGAAGATGTTGAATGCTACCATGATGACAAAGCAGAAATAGATCAACTTGTACATAGAAGAATGTGCAAAGTGGAAGAAAGAGTTGGATAGTGAAGCAACTGAGAATGAAAGAATCAGAAGATTGCTGCAAAGTTACAAAGGTTGTGATTACATAATTGATAGAATTTATCCAACAGTTGAAGGATTTGAAGCGTTTAAAGGCGAAGAAACAAAGCCAAAGAAGAAAAAGGATACTGGTAAGAAACAGGGTGTCTGTTATAATAAGTGTCCGCCTCCGATTTGGGAAGGGTACTCGTCTAGAAAACCTAACGTGGAAGAACTAAAAAAGGCAGTCAATATAAAGTTGGAGTCCGAGATAACCGATGTTTTACCTGACAATATTGACGTCATGTTCACAGCGTCCGACACAGATCATGAGTCAGAACTGATAAAACGAGTGGTCGATCAGGTGTTGGATAAGGATGAGGAGTCAGAGTCAAAGTCCGAGTCCAAAAGTTTGTGTCAGTCAGTCGGGAGTTCGAGTTCGTCCGAAAAGGGTTCAAAATCGTCGGGAAAACGGGTTTATAGTAATGAATTTTTGTTGTCAAAATCTAATTTGAATGACGAAAAATTTGAAGTTGCATATACTTTGAATGGTTCTGACAAATTATATTTTGATAAAGAATTTCCAATAAGAGGTGTCCAAACTGATTTGATAAAAAAGGTTTTCAAATTAACAGAAATTAATATTTCTGAAATAAAAGATGAAAATCTTAATGTAAAGCCTAAACCTTACACCTCAAGAGTACAACAACGTTTGAACAAGAAAAAGGGTTACAATTCTGGTTCTGGTTTTCAAAAGAAACCAAACCACAATCGTAGCTACAAAAAGAAAGGACTTGGTTTTATTCCACCTGAAAACTATAAAAATGAAAAATATGTTCGAGATTTTAAATAAAAAATTACATATATTGCAGGAACTAGTCATGAAGAGGAAGCAAAAAGCCCATTCTGGAAACAATCTAACCAAGAATTTCTTGCCGAGAAGAGAAAGAATGGAGCTTATGTAAAGAAAGAGACAAGAACCTGTTTCCGATGCAATGAAGTTGGTCATATTGCATGGAATTGTCCTCAAGCAACAAAAACAAAACAGGGAGTTTCAGAAAAACTTAAAGAAGTAGTTGTTGACAAAGCTGAACCACCAACTGAAAAATTTAAAGTGTTTAAGAATTCAACATATGAGGTTGGTGAGTGTTCGAAAAGGTTTTACAAGAAGAGGGGAAACCTTGACAACCAAGCTTGGGTTGTTAAGAAATCAGAGGTAAAATCTGGCGATGAATCTAATTCCCCAAAATCAGAGGAGCCACAGTTTGATGAAAGTGATGAAAACTCAGTTCCTTCAATGGATGATGAGAACTTTCCACCATTGAGGACTGAAAATTTTAAAAGGAAAACTGAAAAGTCTGAAATCTCAAATCAGGGTTATTCTGAGAAGGATAACTTTGATGCTGAAAAAGCGTTTAATGGGAATGTAAAGAAAATTTTCGGAAAGATGGTCGATGGGAAGGTTAAAGGGGTAAAAGAGTTTTATGCTAAGAAGAAAGCAACTTACACCCCAACTGAGTCTGAGTTGAGAACACCCAAGGCTGGTCAGGCTTGGGTGGACATTTTTTTTGCTTGAAAACCTGACTTGCCGGAGATCCCAAGTTTGTAATCGTGGATCAGGAATCGGCATCTTTCTTAAAAATTGATTGTGTAAATGAATCTTAAAATTGTTAAAAATTTTACAGTTTGAATGACTACGCCGGAGCTTCCAGGTTGGTAAGTGCGAAACAGGAATCGGCATTTTGATTGGTAAAATGGTTTGTGTAGATGTTTATTCCTACATGTGGTTGTATGTTTTGGATATACTTACAAGGGGTAAGAGGTTGATTCTGACAAAGTGATTACTCAAGGTCATTAGGTTGAACTTGATGTAATCCTGATAAAAGAGATTGAATGGACAATATGATGAACCAAACCCCTAATTTACAAGTGATAAAATTAACAAAACTTATTTTCCGGAAAAATCATTTTGGTTAAAACAAACTTAAGTGTTTTGAAATCATAATGAGAAAATAGTTTTGTGTAAGGGGGAGTTCTGATTGTTTATGCCAAGTGGATGGCGATTTGAGGCAATTCGTTATCGGTTGTCAATTTACTGTATAGTTTGTTTTCAAATTTCCTAAAATGTGTTTGCATTTTAGGGGGAGTAGTAGAAATTTCAGAAAATCCAAAAACATTTGAAAATTTGAAAAGGACAAAAACATGATAAAATCAAAAATGAGTTTTGTTGAGAAAAGAGGAAATGATAGTACATCAGTGGACTGTCACAACATGCTAAAGAAATGGAAAGTCAAAATGTGATAAACGGTCTCACTAATGATGTGACGATAGGCTCAGCTAGACTAGTAGATTTGCGATAACGATACAAACTTAAATAAAAAAGCCTAGTTCTAGTGGGAAACATGGTCAAAAGCATAGTACTTAGTTTTGTCCTTCTTGACTGTGTGCCTACTTAGTAATCGCTGATTGTCGAAAGACATAAAACTGGTTAAGTTTGTGAACTTTCACAACTTTGCTGAAAAGTCGCTGTGATTGTGCATTTCATTTTGCAAAGATTTAAACTTGTTTTATTTCTTTATTTTGTTTAAGCATCGGACATCCTCTGCGTATACGTGAGTATTGACCTGGATGTTGTTGCCTAAACGTTCTGCTTTATTTTCTTTGGTGTTTCGTTTAGCTTTGGACCTCCTCTGCGTATACGGGAGTATCGACCTGGTGGTTAAAGCCTAAACAACTTTAATTTGTTTTATTTTTCTTATTTTGTTTAAACATTGGACTTTCTCTGCGTATCGAAAGATCGACCTGATTGTTAATGTTTAAACATTCTGTTTTGTTTTCGCACAAATCACAGTTGATAAAAGTTTAAAGGCATTACTTGGGTCAGTGTATTGCATGATGAGGGGATATGCTGAGATCGTGGGGTCCATAAGAATTTAGTGCAAATTAATATACCTTAACGTATCGGTAAGCATTTCGAAAGTTTTTAGATTGAGTTTAAGTGGACAACAATATCGTCAATCAATGTGAATCGTTTAGAGCTTAAAATGAAATGAAGCTTAACGGTGTTGGTGATATGTCTCAGAAACTTATATGATCCTCTTGCACAAACTCACAAAAATATTGTTGTAAATATTTCTTTACTGCATTGCATTTCTTTATATTCAAAAATTCCAAAAAGATTTTTAGTGTGTTTTAGCATAAATTTTGAAAAATCGAAAAAAAATTTCGACAACTGGTATTGGAGAGCTGATTTTCAAAATTCCAAGTGCTAGGCATGATGAACAAATGGTTTGAGAGAATGTGTTTTAAAAAGAAAAATGATTAATTTTTGCAAATGGTTCATCAGAATTTATCATTGATAAATCATTCTGGTTTAATTTGAGAGAGAATCTGGGTTTATAAATTTGTTAAATGTTAAATTTGTGAAATTTATTTCTGGGTTAAGAATGTGCAGGTGTAGCCAGGTTTCGATCTTGAACCTAAAGATAGAGTGCCAGGTTCCGATACCTGAAGAGTTTGTGATTTCAACATGCCAGACTGCGATCCCAGCATATCGAAAGGGGGAGTCTGAAGACATCCATGGAGAGTTTGTTGATGATGAAAAGAGAAGAGAGAAGATTTGAGGATTCTTACAACGTCAGACACTTCAAAGAGTTCGAGAGGACTGATAAAGACTGAAGATGCGAAGACTCGACACTTAAGACTCGTCAACATATGAGGGGGAGTCTGTTAGTGCATTCATCTGTCGATTTCGTCTTATATCGAGTCTTGTACGTAGAATGTTAGATCAGTGCATTTAGTTCGAGATATAGTGGTTTAGCTTGAAAGTTAACTTGAGGTTTAGCTTGAATTGCATAGAGGTTTAGCTTGAAAGTAATTAGGAGGTTTAGTTTGAAATTGTCATGTCATCTTCAAGCTAAACCTAGAATAGTATAAATAGGGGAGTGGTCTTGTCATTTGTAACTTTTGTGCTTTTGGATACCGAAGTGCTGCCGGTTTATCCAGTGATTGTACAAGCTGTAATATCAATCAGAAACGTGTTTAAAGTGAATTGCTAGCTGTTTCGAAGTCAGTTTCTTTGTTTCCGCCACTGAAACTGATAAAAACTTCTCTGAACGACTCGTTCGGGTCACAAAACGATCCTACAGACATGCAGGCTAGGTTATACCCTTTAAGATTCTTATTAATATTTAACGCGGAGCAAATCTTAATTTGAGATTGTTAAACAGGATCTGAATCTAATTGAGGATCTACCATCATGGCCATGTCTTAATATGACACATGGGCTAGGTTTTATCCTTTTTAAATTTTATTATAATGACATATCTTATAAAAGGAATGATAAATTTTTTTATTTCATAATTTATGTCTATGCATATAATTAACAAAAATGAAAATTTAAATTAAACCATTCCACTACAAAATTTAAAGAATACATGTTTGCCCTAAACGGGACTTTAAAAGAAATAACTTGCCCATGCAGGGGCTAAACAGAAAGACATGCCCACGCAGGGGCTAACAGGAAGGACATGCCCACGCATGGGCTAAACAGAAACTACAAGTCCTCGCAGGGACTGAGTACAGAAACAGATTTCCATGCAGGGACTTGATTAAACATTAAAGAAATACAATTAAACAAATAAAGGATTTAATGATCCTTTTTGCTCTTCCCCTTAATTAAGCTTGCCAGACGCTTGAAAATTCCACGGTTTTGCCTACGCCCTTCCCAAACCTCCTGCTGCACCTGACTCAACCTTTGAAGAATCTCTTGATGCTGCGGTGGCGATATCACCGGTGGCTGCGGGGGCTGCTGATACAGCGGAGGTTGAGGAGGTGGCGGTTGTTGATATCCATAGGGTGGGTACCCATAGTGTGGATATCCAGCTTGATACGGGACACCAAAGGGTCCTTCCGGATGAAGGGCATTGTAGTTTGCCGCTACCAGGTGTGGGTCAGCCTCAGCATAGTTGTAGTTGGTATGGGCCGGCTGCTCGAAAGGGTTATATCCCGCTGTACCGGCATATGTAGGTATTGTGTTAAAAGCCGCTGCACTGGTATATGTAGGAATTGGGTTATCAAAACCCACTGGTGGCAGTGCGACCGGCGCAGACTGCACCTCAGAAACAGGGTTCGAAGGCCCACCCATTTGTGGGTCTTCATATAGTGGCGGGTAATGGCTGCCACTCGAATGTTGAGGAGTGCTGATGCGGACTCCCCCTAGCACGGACATCCGTGCAGTTGTTCTCCTGCGCCTCGGTGGCTCCGGAGGCTGTTGCTGTACTGGTGGTGGTGGCGGAGTGACCGCTACAAAACGGGAATCCTCGGAGGGATCCTGCTGCTGCTGCGGTGAGTTGTGGTAACTGGGAGTAAACACCCAGTCGATCTGGTTAAACCTCGCCTCATAGGTGTCGGGACCGCTATAAGGTGATCCGAGAAAAGGTGACCCATCCGAAATCTCGATGGGGTGGTTAGGGGTCCCGGTTGGAGGCTCGGCGGGATCCGTGTCTTCGTCCATGTCCATCGCATGGTCACCCGAGAAGTGGTCTTCAGGTCCCAATGGGTTAAAACCCACTGGTTCTTCAATGTAGTTTGACGGGTTGAACCGGCTTTGGAAGACAGGCGTCAGGTCACCGAAGGGTGAGTTGTGGCCTTGGAGTGGTATATAGGATTGGTGGGAGTTGTGGGGCTCATTTTCCGATTGAGGCCCGTAAGAGTTTAGGTATGAGGGGGAGGAGCTCAGCGAGACTGAGCGCCTTGCAGGTTCTATATGGGTCCTCCTATTTTCTTGAGGACTTCTGCTTTGGGTGTCGGATGGTGTTCACCGGTTTGATGGCCCCGCCTCATGATCATTAGGGGCGACGAATGGCCCCTTGCCTCTTCCCCTACCTCGGAATCGTGGCGGCATTGCAGTAGGTCCTGTCAAAACAAACAAAAGGAAAACAAAGAAATATAAAGGACAAAGTTAGAAATAAACAAATTTGGATTAATCCTAAGTTCTTTGTCTAGACTCGGAAGTCGAGGAATGTGCAAACTGTGTCATTGAGATTAAACACAAAAGGCTAGTGTTTAATTCACTCAACGTTGGCTCTGATACCAACCTGTCACACCCCGAATTTCCACGTATTACCGGTGGGCCCGGTGGGGAGTATCGTGACGTAGTTGATATCATCATAGTCAAACAACACAATTTAAATGCACAGCGGAAGCAAAAGATGAATCACATTACAAACCGAATAACAGAGTAATATCAAAGTATCACAAACGGACTGTAATGGATCCACAGTCGGATCAAAAGATAAAAAGATTATTGTTCAACAGACTTTAACATTTAGAGCTTGCAAGACTTGATTAATGATGCCAGGAGTAGCCAGCCTATTTCGTCTAGTGCCTGCACTTAGCCTTTTTGGAAAATACGTCAGTTTACACTGGTAAATACAATTAACTGACTCATTTTGAAAAGAGTTTAAGAAAATTGATTTGAATGCACACGGCACAAAATATCTTTTATAACTCGGGACAATTATTTAAAAATAATCTTGTTTACAGTTTTACTTATTTGTCATCCGTCAGTGCCGGTTAGAAGAACCGGTCAAGATTAATTGACACGCCACAGGTATAATGCCCACAAGGTTGATTCCTTTAAGTGGATTACCAGTTTTTACATATGCAACTGTCAGGTGTATGCCTACACCCCGTGCTTAGGTCATGGCCATTCTTATATATGATGCCAAGGATATCCGGGACATGGTCATTAACCCCCTTAAAGGCCATACACCAAATAATACATAATAAAACAAGTTATGTAAATACATTAATCACAATCCGATTTAAATGACTACATACCCGACCAAGCGGTATTATTATAATACCGTATCCCAAGCCCGTATAGGGAAAATAAGTTAAAAGTATTTACCTGAGCAAATTTATACAACTTATCCCATCCATATACCACCAAGCAAGTACAGGTAGCTTTTACTGGGCTCCTAAATCTGGAACAAAGGTTTTTATAACCTATTAGATTCCTAACGGTCTTAATTAAGTCTAAACTTAGACCGGTTAGTTTTCAAGGAGGATATACGGTTCAAAACGCACGATTAAGCGATGACCGGATTAGAGTGTGGTTTAGACCCGACAAGTTTGAATACTTGTATAATATGGGTAAACTAACCACATTTTGGATTTTGAGATAAAAATGATAAGGTTTGACCCGTTTCGGCTAATTTATGCAAACTAGTTACATAAACCGCACCGAACGCGAATAATGCGTAACGGTTAACCAAATGAGTCATGAACAGGTTTCCTAAGTTAATATGCCTTAAACATGTTGTGATATCAGTAGGATACCTTCCATTATGCCCAAAATGGATTTAAATTCAAACTATGCCCCGAAGGGGCGTTTTGGTCATTTTAAAGCTCATAAAAGAGTTTAAATATAAATCTGAGTTTAAAAACTTTTCTTTAATGTTAAAATATATAAATTTACTTAAAACATCAGTAGGTATCAACCTTATATGTTAAAAATAGTTTTAACTTATACTATGCGTTAAAAACGCGTAAAAAGGCGATTTCAAGCGATTTCCGGGTTTTATATGTAAAGCTGATATTTTTATCATTCCAGAAAGCTTAAAATGTTTTATTTATCATAACAAATCAGTAGCAAAAGGTTTGGTATCAAAATAATATGTAAAACTCATTTTATAGGCCAAAAGGGAAAAACCGACAATTACCGAATTAAGGCTAGAACTCTATGTTATGCTCAGCTTAAAAATAAATAAAAATCTTCAAAAATCCCAAAATATTATTTTACATCAGTGGGTAAAAATTTTGGTATCAAAATTTAGGTTTAGATAGGCTATACGCTAATTACGCCGTTGAATTAATAAAAAGCTTTTCATTTACGCTAATGAGCATAACTCTTAATCTAGACCTCCAATTGATGTGAAAATTTAGGGACATGTTTATAAATCAGTAATAAAGATTATTGTCCTCTCACATTTTCAAAATTCTTGTTTTAAGGTCTAAAGGGCATATTGGTCAACATTTAGGCATATAACGGAAACTTGCATATGAATCGGATAACTAATGAACCAAGTTGTATAACCTCAGAGGGTTACACTAATCAATAACCTGGTCCTAATAGAGCTCTAAGGAAATTCTAAAACATGCTCTAATGGGTCAGAACTGAAAGTCAAAGCAAAAGTCTACTTTTGCGACTTTCGGTTCCGAATCGAGCTTAAACTGAAAATTGTCGGGTTGAACATGCCTAGACATGTTCTTACGTTAATTACCAAGTTATACAAGTGATAAAACAGGTTTCATAGCTTCTACATTGTTAATTATGTGTTTATGCGAAAATTAGCTTTCTGTTGACTCTTTAAAATTAACTTTGACCCGACAATTGACCTAGTTAGAGTGGGAATCAGAGGGTGCCCTTTTAAGGGTTTATTACCCACATAATTACCAACTGAAAGCTACTTTTAATTCGAGATTTGACTGGACAAATTTTAATTAATCACGAAGTCAAACCTTAATTACGACGGTTTGACTTTAGGCTAATTAACTAAGTAAAACTGAATTACGAAAGGTTAAGGACACTTACTGAAGTCCTATGCACGACTAAGAATCCTTGAGAAGTGCTCTTGAGCTCCAGAAATCTTCAGAACAAGAGTTTGGAAGCTTTCCAAGTGAAGTGCTCAATGTGTCTTCATGAGTTGCAACAAAGGGCTCTATATATTGCCAAGGAGGATCAAGGAGATGGACACAAGTGTTATGGCAACTCCAGGGATGAATACAAGTGTTATGGGACGTGTTTCAAGGAGCTAGAGGGTGGCAAACTCGCGGAATCTAGCAAACATGCAAGCTGCCACGTTAAAGTGAATTTTGTTGAACTGGCAGTCCGTCGCGCAGCGCCACGGACGAGTGCCCAGGTGGTGGCGCGGCGCCTGCACCCCAAATATCAGCCAACATGTTTCAAAAATTGTCATTTTCACCCCCTGGACCTTCTAAAACGTAATTTCTTCCATTTTGGCACTTTTAACCCATGAAATTTATATTTCTATGATCCATGAGATATATCCAAACATCATTAGGTCCGGTTTCGTTAAACGATAACCGAAAACACAAGTTTTGCCTCGTTGATGCTTTTAACCCCTTAATTACGAAAGTTAGCGTATCTTTCTCATACGATATCGAAACTTTGTGAAATTTTTACCACTTATTCTTGGGAGTATAATTAATCGTTACAAGGCTCCGGGTTCGCTAAAAGGTCACTCAGAGGTATAACTTAAACATGTTGATACATTTAACCCTCACGTATTGTAAACTTTCACTTTCTTCCACAAACGGTTTCACACGCTTCATGATACATTCGTTTTAGGGTATAAACATCATGTAGGGTTGTTGAAAGGACTAATTATCAAATGTTGACACTTTGTATCCTTATATACATATACTTTCTTCGTTTGTCAACTTTAGTCCCTTGTAATCAATCCGTTATACGTTTAAAGTTTATGACACGTGTCGATACTATATTGGACATGATTTTTGCGAGGTGTTACAATATGGAGGAAGATACCGAAGTACCACTCATCTTAGTGAGGCCATTCCAAGCTACGGCCCAAGTAGTGGTAGACATGAATGGTGGAACACTAACATTGAGGATTGGGGACAAGGAAATGAAGTTTAGAGTTGGGAAGAGAGTAGAAGACGACGACCCGGTCAATTACATGAAGGTCATAGACTCAAGTTTGGATGATGCTCTCCGACGGTGCAACATGGGATGCAAAACATCCCACTTGGGTAACATATGACCAGGCTTTGGGTCTAGCCAAGGACCCTTATAAACGTGGCGCACCACGGAGGTATTCCGCGGAATTATCCGTAGCTTAATTTAGATTAATTTTATGTTTTCTAGTTTAGTTTTAATTTTCAGGAATAAAACACACTCAGGATGGTAAAGGATACCAAGGGAAACTTGAACCAGCACCCCATGCACAAAAAAACAGGGCCACCCGACAATTTTTCTTCATTACAGCAAGTTCAGCACGAACCATCTGCAAAAAATGCCCAGTTCAGGTAACTGGACACGGGGCGTGTTCGATGAACACGCCCCCGTGCCCAGGCTTCTGTTTCTTTTTACTAATTTCTGTTACTGGCGATCTGAACACGGGGCCGTGCCCGGACACCACGGGGTCGTGTCCAGACGCCTAGTAACATGATTTTTTGCTTTTTCACACCTTTTTACACATTCAATCAACCTAAAAACTTATTTTTGGGACACATTGAGGACAATGTGTAATTTAAGTGTGGGGGGATGCTAAAACATCGAATCTTGCAAGTCCTAATTACAAGACTTACACAAAACTCTATTGGAACCGCTAATCACCCCAAATTTTTTCAAAAATTTTCATTTTTTTTTACTTGTCTAGGTTTAATTTGGGAATTTCAAGTTCTAAAAAGGTTATACTTTTACAAATTTACAACCGATAGCGTCGTGATAAAAAGAACCAACATAAGAAAATTATGAAACGACATGACAAGTTTAGTTAAAACTCGATTATATATACTTGATCACATAAAAACTCATTCCCACAAAAAGTGAGTTTTGAGCCTTTATTGAGCATACAAATACATATCTTTAAACTAAATACTCATTTTTCGTTTCTTGTGTGAATAGCCGCTTGGTTCTTACGACTCTATAACTTGCCTCGACGATACATTCCCGGTCCTTACCAACTTAAACCCGAGTAAGTAAATGATGGAGGCATTAGGACTAACTTTTTTTATTTCTACACCATTATTTTTTTTTACCACCTACCCAAAATCCCCCTAGTTAACCCCTTTGAGCCTAAACCTTTTCATTTCTTAACCCAAAACAAACTCCCTTTTACCCATCAAAACCCTTTTTTTTCATTTTAAACCCTTTATTTTAGTAACAAAGGTCGGTTTTTCTTATAACTTCCTTATCAAAAAAAAAAATGATGATGATGAAGCCAAAATAAATAAACAAGTTTATCAAAAATAACTTTGTTTGAAAAAGTGCTTCATCAAAATAAAAAAAGTTACAAAAATAAAAAGTCTCACAAAAACCGACGCTTTTTACGCCTTTCGCCCTTTTACTAACCACTAACCCAACCACCTACCTTTAACCCAAGCCTAACACTTCACCCAAAAGTCCTCTTGATATTTACAAAGGTGTATAGTTAAAAAGGAGGAGGATTGATTGCTTGGCAAGCTTATGGTAGGAGTGAGTTCCATGCCGCTCTCGAGTGATTCACTAAAATACATCTTCGGCCGAGTGTTGAGTGATCCCCCGTGAGGTATGTGAACTTGTATATAAATGGAATTTTAAAAAGGCATGTTATGCCCTAATAAGTAATTTATCTTATGTAATGTTTTAAATAAATCATGACGAATAGGATTGTAAATAAATAAAAATAAAACTTAATAAAGAATCTTGGAAATCCCGACACTCTATGACAAGCCCAAAAACCTTCTCTTCCACCCATTCCATTTGGGAGTATAAAGCCACATTATAAAGAGTTTTGCTTGAGGACAAGCAAAGATTCAAGTGTGGGGGTATTTGATGTGTGCAAAATGCAACATATAAATTACATCAAATGTGGCATAAAACTAACCTTTTTTTAGTACTAATGTTGGAAAAAGTATGTTTTTGTCTTCCTTTTGTATTTTCAGGATTAAATGAGCTCAAATAGACAAAAGAAGCAAAAAAACAGCTAAATCTAACATAAATACAAGAAAAGGAACAAACGTGGCATGCCTGACCTCCCGACAACATCTTCCCAAGCAAAAACAAGAGAACAGAAGGCTGAACACGCCCCGTGCTCAGTGAGCACGGGGGCGTGCCCAAGTGTCTGCAGAAAAGACAGAGTTGTAGAAGCTTCTATCACCCACCCCGGGGGCGTGCCCAGCGGAGACGGGGCCGTGGTCAACTCTAAGATTCGCAGAATCTGAGGAAATCTTGATAGTACAGATACGCTTCTGCACACGGGGTCGTGCCCAGCGGACACGGGGGCGTGGTCAACTAATGCAGACAAACTGCAATTAATGAGGAAAGAAAAGGAGGATGGACACGGGGACGTGCCCAATGGACACGGGGCCGTGCCCGAGCTTCTGTGCAGGCTATAAATAGGGGTGCTTGGCTCATTTGCAAACCATCCCTTGGCACACCACCTCTCTCACACTTCACCCACACTCCACCACCACCACAACACCATCATCCACCACCATCATCCATTATCCATCATAGAGTGTGTGAGTCATCTCGGGATCCAAGATTGATCGTAAGAGTTCTTGACAATCAAAGGCCATGTTTGCCTAAGTCTCTTACATCACTTGGTGAAGACAAGTGTCTAGTGTAATACTTTTTATTTTTAATCTTTTCGCACTTTTTATTTGGTTATGTATTAATGACTTTAATAACTAGTTTCTTATGTTGAAGGTGAATCTTCCTTATCATTTGTCCGTGGTGTCTTGGCATTATTTTACTGTCTATATAAAATAAAAGATTTTCACCATTCTTTTCTCCATGGTCTATATGGAGATATGTTGGCTACCTGGTCGGGGGTTAAGGGAATGGTTTGGTAAGAGTCTTGCCTTGTTCAGTGTATAGATCCTGCAAGGAGCTGGGTCAAATTTAGTAGGACCTCCTTCAATACCCACTGGTATTGGATGGCAGGGGTCCAAACTCTTTGATTCCCTCATATGTAAGCTACTATTAAAACTTTAACCCGGCTACTTATGACTGTATCCCTACTGACTCAGACTACTTAGCCGAGGGTAACGTCACCTTCAAAAGAGTGGCCTACCACATTATGCATTAATAACTTAATTAATTATCTTTCAATAATCCAACCCTTTAGGATTGTATCCTTGCTGACTCAAACTACTGGGTTGAGGGTAACGTCACCTTCAAAAGAAGGGCCTACTACAATAACTAAGACAATCTCTTAAAAAGTGCAAAAGTGCGGAAATAATCAAAGGTTACACTAAACACGAGTCGGATCCAAGTGATTCATCTTGTCTATCTGTTTTTATTTTATTTTTCAGCATTTTAGTTTTATTTTCTAGTTTAACATCTTTTTCTAAACTTTTTGATTTGATTAAACGTTGAGGATAAACCGGTATTAAAAGCTCTTGTGTCCTTGGACGACCTCGGTGTCTTACCAACACTATACTACGCTCACGATGGGTGCACTTACCCATATGTGTGTTTAGTGTTAGTAAATATCGTGTTTTATAAATTTAAAACTTGGCTAAAAAGTGTAAAAGGGTTTAAAATATACATTAAAAAATATATCACACCTAACACACATCAGTAAGCCTAAGCCCTTACGGTCCGTAACCGCTATTCAATTTGTATCGCCCAGTTAAGCCACCTTACGGACCGTAAGGTAGACGCTTTGCGGTCCGTAAGCTTTTAATCAGAAGACAAAATTTTAAGAACTTTTATATTTGACCATGCAACTTTCATCACTCAAATATATGGTCATTTACAGCAGGAGGGGTCCACATGATCAGGTCTGAAATGTCCTTGGAAGTAAGGCCATGCAATATAATGTTTTGGAGTCTTTGAAAATGTCTCCCGGTAGAGGAATTTCCATATTGACACTTTTGACCTCTTTTCTTGAAAGTTGAATTTATACATCACAAGATTTTATCAAAACTTTTGTGAAATCATTACCTGATACTCATAAGAGTATGATAATATATTACAAGGCTTCGGAATTGTTAAAAGGTCACTCAGAGGTAAGAATTTACATGTTGACACTTTTAACCCCTCTGTTTTGCAACTTTCGATTTTAAGCACAAACGGCTTTTTGTGCTCGATAATTTATTCAATAAAGAATACGAACATCATATGAGGTCAATCAGAGGCACACGTTTGGCATGTTGATGATTTTGGTCCTTCTACATACATCTTTACATTGTTTGAGAACTTTAGTCCCTCAAATTATCTTTTAACATGATCAAGGTTTATGACACGTTTCGTTATCGTATTGGACATGATTTTACGAGGTGTTACAATTAACGCGGCTACTTGGGATTGTATCCCTGCTGACTCAAACCACTTAGCCGAGGGTAACGTCACCTTCAAAAGAGGGGCCTACCACATTACGCATTAATAACTTAATTAATTATCTTTCAATATTCCGACCCTTTAGGATTGTATCCTTGCTGACTCAAACTACTGGGTTGAGGGTAACGTCACCTTCAAAAGAGGGGCCTACTACTATAACTAAGATAATCTCTTAAAAATTGCAAAAGTGCGGAAATCATCAAAGGTTACACTAAAGGCGAGTCGGATCCAAGTGATTCATCTTGTCTATCTGTTTTTATTTTTATTTTATTTTTTAGCATTTTTAGTTTTTATTTTCATGTTTAAAACTTTTTCTAAATTTTTGATTTGATTAGAATTTGAGGATAAACCGGTATTAAAAGCTCTTGTGTCCTTGGACAACCTTGGTATCTTACCAACGCTATACTACGCTCACGATGGGTGCACTTGCCCATATGTGTGTTTAGTGTTAGTAAAATATCGTGTTTTATAAATTTAAAACTTGACTAAAGTGTTAAAAAGGGATTAAAATATAACCAAAATTATATAACACACCGCACACATCAAGATTGTACAAGATTTGAGGAGAAACATTTACGATATAGCCTTGGATCGCGAGTAAAAGTGTCTGAGAGTGACTTGAGTGCAGGTGGTCGGATGGGAGAGTGAAAGGTGATAATGAAGAGTCAAGTGTCCTATTTATAGGTGATAGTGACAGCTCCATCGGAATAGGTTAAGTCGGTGCGAAAGAGACAAGTGTCGGATGGCGTTTTGGTCGAATGGCCATCCGGTCGGATGGCCATCCGAGCGGATGGTAATCCGATCGGATGTCCATTCGGACAGCCGGTTCGCGTGTGTTAGTTTTTCAACTTTGGTTCGATTCGTGAGCGAGGTTAAGCGTTGCGTATCATTGTGAGAATTCATTGTTTTATAGTATTTGAGTATATGATTCGTATAATTAAGAGTAAATTCGTGTTTCCAATATAGTTTAAACAAGTTTCTCATTCCATAAGTATCAAGAGGTAAGAGTCAAGTTTCATAACATAGAATCAAGAATCATATCAAAGAGTCAAGAATCACATCGTTCCAATGTTTAAAAGTGTCACATATAGTCAAGATTCACATCATTCATATATAAAGTATCACAAAAGTATCATATCGAGTAAAAGTCTCACATAGTTTAACAAAATTTAGGATTCTTATAGTATCGTTTCTCATTATGATCGATCATCTCGAGTGTAAAAGCATCACAAGATAGAAATACGAGAAGACTTGCTATTTATAGGTTAACATCAAAACACAGGGCGTTACACCTTCCGCTCCAACTTCGATGGTATAATATATATTACATATTGTATAATATATAATATATTAGTTGTTTCTTATAAATATATTAAAGATAATAACAATAGATCATTTAATTAGGGTTAGGATCAAACACACAGGCTCCTAAAATAGGAAGTCATATGAAGGGTATCAAATAGACTCCAATTGACCTCATTCAAACGACACTAGAACCGTCTCATCAAACTCTATGATATGAGATTTTAGGTTTTCTGATATAGTGTGTGAAGTGGTAACGAAGAATTGATCACGTTGATTATGAAAACACCCGTGACAATCTTCCCCAAACCACCCAAATTCCTCCTAAAAGGTCGAGAATTTGAAATGAAAGGATGTTCTTATTGCAAAATTGATATATGACCATCCATATTACATGATAAGTACTTAAATAAAGAAAGAAATTTAAACCGGGCCATAAAAGGGCCACGGGCCAAACACAATCCCAAAAAAAAGTGCATAAAACACGAAGGAAAACATAAAAGTGCCTGTAACTTCTACTAGAATGCGTTTTTGACCAAAACTTGGGCACCGGGGCTTTGCCACAACATGCTCCTCGTTTCAAGCTTCGATTTGATTTGTAGAATGCCTAAAATGGAGACTCGTAGCCAAAATTATGGTCATTTTCTTGTATCACCCTTGGTAGCTCGATCATGGCCCTCCAGAAATGTCATGGCTCGATCTTCCACACTTGAGTCTGCATCATTTTCGCTTTTGGATTTTTAGCTTGTAGATTTTGGAATTTTTGTTTAGATCATTGTAGATTTTTATTTAACATTGTGTCTTTTCTACATTTGTGTCATCGTGTATTTTTGTCATTCAATGTGTCTTTTTTTTACACTGTGTTATATTTTGTTCGATATTGTGTACAATCAATTGTGTCTTTGTACCATTTTCGTTTTTAGAAGATTTAGTAGGATAATTTTGCCCCATTTAATTAAGGCTAAATTGCATTTTACGTTCTTTATGTTTCAAAGAAGTTGCAAGCGCTGTCCTTTAAGTATGAAAATTACACCGCATGTCCTTTATGTTTTTGTCTTCTATCATGCGATGTCCTTCTCTTATAACCTTGTTAGTTTTTGTTGTTAACTTCCCTCATGTGCCTTGCATGTGAGGGTATTATAGTCATTTTATTCCCTCATGAAAAATGTATATTTAAAACACAAAAAAAAAAAGAGCCTCATTACATACAATAAATTATTAATTAATTAATGAATATACAATAGGAATTATTTAATAAACAATCCCTCTTTTACAAACCCCCATCGGCAACCTTCATATTAAGCCATGTCACCACCGGTCACCATCTACGGCACCCCATCGCTTGAAAATGCTTTGCCACTATCAACAGCTTCACCATCTCTGGGACCTCCTTAAGAAATGATTTTCAAATCGTACAAACCGCCTGAAAATGGAGATCACCAACTCGACATGAAACCTGCAAATTCTCATCAAAGGTGGTTGGATGGTTGAGCGATGGTGGCTAGATCTGGGTGGGGATGGTGCGACGGTGGCTGGATCCGGGTGGAACAACAATGAAGAAGAATGGTCAGATTGATTTGGGAGGCAGGATGTTGGCCGACGGTGGGGTTCTCATGCTTTTTCGGCTTCCCCCATCCAAAATCGACATCGTAAATCTTAATTTTTGGGGTTCCAGACACCTCAATCGTAGGAATCGGGTCGCATACTCTCTCGATCCACGTATCCGCATCATTTACCAATGCATCCTTATTGTTTATCGCCTCACGTAACATCAAGAACACGATGAATATGAACCCATAAATTCAATCTTCAGATCCATGAGATTGTGGTGGTCAGGCGGTCGTGGTGGTCCGGTGGTTTTAGGTGGTGGTGGAGGTAGGTGATGGTGGCTGGTGTTAAGTGGTGGTGGGTGTTGTTTACATAAAAAGAGAAAGTACAGGGAAGGAGAGAGAGAGAGGGGGGGGGGGAGAAGGAGAGAGATCAGCTTTTAATATAATAAAAGTTCTTTTAAATAAAAGGACCAATAACTGCAAACATAAAGGACATCACTTGTTAATAAGTGCAAACATAAAGGACATACAGTGTAATTTTTCAAGTTAAAGGACGACGCTTGTCGAAACACTGAAACATAAAGGACGAAAAATGCAATTTATCCTTTAATTAAGTTTTGATAGTTATTCTCATTTTACTATACTAGCCGTACACCCGTCCGATGGACGCGGGTACATCGTAAACATTGAATGTAAGCCTACGTTTATATGTAAAATATGATGTGAAATTATTTAATAAATTTACATTCGCATTATAAATTTACATCATTGTTGTTAAATTCATGATGAAAAACCATATAAATGAAAAATACGAACACAAAACAATGTTTAAAATTTGGATTTTCAAAACAAACACATATGCCTTTAGAAACATTCTCCTGTAAAAACCCCAGCATTTTCCAAAGCCGTTAGAACCTTCTCCTGCAAAAACATGATAAAAAAGGAGAAATAAAAGTATTTTCAAAAATTATTAGAACAATTATTATAAAAGATTCTGAAAATAGAAGTATGAGATCATACATAACTTTCTTCTAGCAGTGATTAGTTATAACAGTCCTTAGCAAGATCAGTTGTTATAACCACTCCATAACCCTTTGAGAGGAAGCAACTTCAATTGAGAGGAATCATTGCATTACATTCCTGCATTAAAAACAAAATCAACAAATTTAGGGAAAATGGGTTTGAAAGATGATAACCCAACAGTGAAGGATCTCATTCTACAGCTCCGATAAATGCAGGGATGTTCTCAAATAAAGGTTCCTAGATGTTTGAAGACCAACAAAGAACGACAAATGTCTACAGAGCTACTTCTTTGGACATTTGTCGGTCTTCAAACATCTAGGAAGCATTATTTAAAAACACACCTGAATTCATCGAAGCTGTAGAATGAGATCCTCAACTATTGCGTTATCATCTTTCAACCACATTTTCCCTAAATTTATCAATTCTGTTTTTCATACCTTCCAAAGCCACCTATCCGCCTCCAACTCAATACAAAAATTAAAACCTGAATCAATGAAAAGATTTTGTCAGAGTTATGATCATGAAAACAACTGTTTTCAGAAAAGGTTTTAACTCATAATTATAATCAAATGCAAACATTTGACAGAAAACATAACGAAAGAAGGTGCCCAAAACAACCAAACTTAGAGAAAAAAAGTCCTACATAGTTGCAGTACTAACGATTGTTATGTAATTGAAAAGTATACCTAATTCCATAAACGGATCCAGTTTTATAAAATGTATGTATTCCTAAAGTCGCAGAAAGTCACTATGTGTAGCCCGTTGTCACATAACACACATCAGCATTTAAAAAGAAAGCCACCATAGACGTTAATAAGCTACAAAGAATTATTACCAACAGGGTCAGCTTTCTGGAAGCACTCTTTGAAGATATGAAGCTGGAATTAGATCTTTAGTGGATGAATTCACATTGATTCGATGCTGTACATGATCCTAGTCCCCCCCTAAACTTCTAATTGGATTCGGATTTTAACATTATTTTTTAGATCATTTTGAACTTTAACATTAATATGGATCAGCCTCTAAGTACCTCACTGTAACACTTGAGGTTTGTTGCAATTTTTAAAACTATCACATTTAATGCCTGAAGATGATGCTGCAATCCAAGCAGCTTCGATAATCACCCATAAACCTCCCGCAATACAAACACAAGGTTTTTTTAATAAAATGCAGACTATAATTATAATAATAAAAATATGATTTTACCTTACAAGCAAGCGGAGGCTTGATCACCAACATAACACTTTCTAAAGTTTTGGAAGAATGTCAAAATGGCCTGATCAAGTCTCCGCTTGCTTAGTTCACCATATCTCTGCCATGAGTTATAGATTAACATGTAACCATTAAATTATTAGTGGACGAAACACAATAAAGTATCAAGGTCCCTAATAAATCAGCTCTACTTCTCCTTTTATGAAATTCGGTCATCACAAAATGATTTGAAATGCTCGAGTCTAAAATTCTATACTTAATTAGTTTGCAGAAACCTGAAATAAAAAGAACAATTACATAAATAACTCCTAATAGCATTACTAATCAATAGAAGACATTCAAAAATAAATAAAATAACAGTACCTCAGTAGCAACATCACGTACAGTGTGTCTAATTCACCAACACCATTGTCAGAATGCCAGGCTAAGATTGTGCATAAAGATGACAACACCATGGCTGCAAGAGAGGTTGCATGAATAACTGCCATCCTACAACCTTGCCATGCCATGATGCTATCTTCATTCAATTTTTACTCAGATCTACAAAATCACCATAGCCTCATCTTGAAAGGAAAAGAAAAATGCACTTTGCATTCATTTTTATTCACCATCATAGTCAACCCTAAATGATTCAGGGTGTAATGAATACATAAACAGTCAACCCTACGTTTATATGTAAAATATGATGTGAAGTTATTTAATGAATTCAAGTTCGTATTATACTTAAAAATACATTAAACTTGTCAATTGATTAAGTTTAGACACAAGAGAAGCATAACGAACCCACAAAACATATTTACTAACACAAATATTTTTTGTTTATAAATCTGGTCCAAGCCCAAGAATTGTTTATTAAAATTGTCCCAAAAGCCCAAGCCCATATGTTGAAAACTAAATATTAATCAGTCACATTGGGTTTTGTAAATCATCGACGATTGAAGGTCATCAAAACCCTTACAAAAATTCTAGAAAATTTTATGATAGCAAATAAATTCAACTGTATTTGCTTACTCTCAGTGTATAACAAAAATTCTATACTCGAGTATTTGCTGAAACCTGAGATAAAAAGAATAATTATATAAATAACTCCTAATTGCATTACTAATCAACACAAGATATGAAAAAATAATTAAAATAACAGTACCTCGGTAGCAACATCACGTGCAGTCTCTGAAGACCATCATCATACTTCCTCTCAAATGTCATATATCTCACATTAACCCTAATCTCTCACACACACAACCTCACATGCAGTGTGTCTAATTGACCAACACCATTGTCAGAATGACAGGCTCAGATTGTGCATAAACATGACAACACCATGCCTGCAAGTGAGGTTGAATGAACAACTGCCATCCTACAACCTTGCCATGCCATGATGCTATCTTCATTCAATTTTTACTCAGATCTACCAAATCATCATAGCCTCATCTTTACCGTTCAAGAAAAATGCACTTTGCATTCATTTTTATTCACCATCACAGTCAACCCTAATGTAATTTTACACACGTGTCAATCAACCAGGTATGCCATGTAGGTTTTGCTGATGTCATAAATAACAATTAAAATCTTAATATATTGTATTAACTCTTTTTTCTAATCAAATAATATATAAAATATATATTAGTGTGTTTTAGAGATATTGGAGGGAAATTTGAACTGCTTGGGGGAGTGATATGCAGCTGCAAGTGTTTTAGAGATATGTAGCTGCAAATGAAATGTTGGGATTGAACCCTACCAGAGGAACAGATAATTAAAGCCCAAACTGGATCAGAGCAGTGGATCCAGAATAAACAGATGTTACATACAAGTCTCTCCCCTTGAAAGTGGATTCAACATCTGCTGACCTCCTATCTACTGATCGTGCAAACTGCTGACCTACAACTGCTGATCAAGTAAAGGCTGATGAAAGACTAAAGCTCTGCTGTTCAATCTACTGCCTTGAGTCAAACACTGCTGACCCGGACAAGTACTGCTGGGTTCACAGTAGTGGAGGGATGCAGCAGTTGTTTATTCTGTCTTTGTGTAATGTAATGTAATAGCAGTAGTTAGCGTAGCAGTGTTTGTATTGATCAGAGGTTAGAGTTTGTTCGGAGGTTAGATGTCATTTTCATGGTGACGTCAGCTTAGATGCTCAGTGGTTTGCTAGTGCCTATAAATAGAACAGTGCTCTGTACTGTTCTATTAGCTCTTTGCAACATCGCCTTCTCTGCACGAACAAACACTGAGCTCTGGCTGAGGGGGAGTTTGTATTCAATCATTGCAATTGTAATCGTAATTGAAATAAATTCAATCTTTCGGTTCATTGTGAAAAATGTTTGATCAAAGCAATACTCTCGTTTGATTGTATGCAAAGTTTGTTTCCATCTTAATTCCGCTGCACAACTCATCCATTTCCATCTTAATTTCAAACGTAAAATACAATCAAAACCAAACTCAGATCCAACAATTGGTATCAGAGCTAGAACAGTCAAATTTGATTTAACAATCATTTTGACGTAAATAGTTCAGCTCATAACAGTTGATACTGATAGTTTGTTCGTTTGTGTTGAAAAACAGAGCAAGGTTTAATCACCATCAAAGTTGATTAATCAGTGTCTGTAAAACAACAGGCTGTCGTCACAATCTCAAGATGATAAGAATAACATTGGCTCGCTGTTTAAACCACCTATGCTTAAACGAAATGAATACAACATCTGGGAGCGGAGGATAGGTCACATCCTCGCTCAACAGAACACCGGATGTTGGAGGTCTGTTGTTTTTGGTCCCCATGTTCCTATGGTGCCAAGCGCAGAAGATGCTAAGAAGTTCGTTCCTAAACCAACTGAAAACTATACTGAAACTGATTTCCAAAAGTTCAAACTGATGCTAAAGCGTTTAGTATCATAGCATCTGCGTTACCCAATGAGATTTACGCTGGACTATTACACTGTAACAGTGCCAAAGAGCTTTGGGATGCGCTGAAGGAACAGTTTGGAGGAACCGAAGAAGTCATTGAAAACAATAGGGAAATACTGAACCAGCAGTATGAAACATTTTGTCACATCAAGGGTGAATCACTGACTCAACAATTTGAGCGGTTCAGTTGTCTCATCAGTGAACTAAGGCTTGTTAAAGTAACTTTTCCAAATTCAACTCAAAATAGCAGGTTCCTTAGGTCACTACCAGAAAAATGGGACACCATAGCTTTTGTCACCAGAAACTCTGCTGAGTTCAAAGATCTGACCCTGACCCAACTTCATGGTCGACTCCTGACCTATGAAAGGGAGTTGAACCAGAAAAAGAAGTTGCAAGAGTTTGGTAAAGTTGCTGATGACTATTCATTCGGTAGCACAGCTCTGTTTGGTCAGGAAGAATCTGGGAGCAGTGGTAAGGATCAGGGTTATGATCATTTCATTGATATAACTGCTGGTGCAAATTTTAACAATCCTGATCCTCACTCTGCAAACTATGCATTTACAGCTAATGAAAACCAGATGTCAGATAATTTGTGTTTTGAACTCAATGATTTGCAACATTTTGATCCCACTGACTTAGAAGAGATGGACATTTTGCACCAATTGGCTTTGCTTAGTGTAAGAACAAGCAAATTCTACAAAAGAACAGGGAGAAAATTCCCAGGTTTACATGGGAATCTAAGGGTTGGGTTGGATAAATCGAAAATCAAGTGTTACAAGTCCAATAGGCTAGGTCATTTCGCTAGGGAATGCAGGAGTCAAACTACTGGTCCTATAATTATTCATCCTAGCTCAAACCCTAGACCTCAAAATCAAAGCACTGTGCACTATACCCAATATACCCCTGCAGCTCATATTAACAGTGCTCACTATGCTGCTGCCCCTGTGCCTGTGCATTATGTCCAAACCACTGTTCCACAAATTCAGTACGTGCAAACCCCAGTCCCTCAGGCACAAGTGCAAACTGTTGCACCTCAAACAGCTGCTCCAGCAGCAATACAACCAGATCAGCAAAGCTTTTTCACTCAAGGATTTGTTGACTGGAGCAGTATGCCTGATGAGCTTGGTGATGAAAATTTTGCACTCTATGCCTTTAATGAACCTTCTAATGATGAGTTTTGTTTGATGGCATTAGAGTCAATACCAGAGGGGATCGAAACTGAAGGTGAACAGCTAAGTACTGAATCAGTGGATGAGGTGACTGAAGCAGTGGTTACTGCTGTGGCTGGTGAACTACTGCTGGGAGAAAGTTCAGGAACCCTGATTGAACCACTGACAGATCCATGGTCAAAAGAGGAAGAGAAGAAAGCGGGTGAGAAAGAAGTAAGAGCTAATGATGAAGAAAATCATCAATGTGATTGTGCAATGATGGCTGCTGCCAAGGGAGCTTCTGCCTGCTTAGATAGCCTTTGGTATGTTGATAGTGGAGGCTCCAGGCACATGACTGGACGTAAAGCCCTACTCAAAGATTTCAAAATTCATGGAGGGGGTGATATATCCTTTGGGAATAACAGTAAAGGGAAAGTTCTGGGGTCTGGTACAGTACAGTCTGGAAATGTAAAATTTGAAAATGTCAATCTGATAGACAGTCTGAAATTCAACCTCCTGAGTGTTTCACAAATGAGTGACAAGGGGTATGGGTCATTCTTCACAAAGGAGTGTTGTAGGATTGTTGGACCAGAAATGGTCAAGAAGATTGAAGCAATAATAAACACTAGTCAAACAAAACTTGTTGCTCAAAGAAGTGGCAATGTTTATGTTGTTGATATGTCAAAAGAGTGTCCCAGAGTTGATGCCTGTCTGTTCTCAGCTGCCTCTAACAAAGAGACAGAACTTTGGCACAGAAGACTGGGGCACACAAATCTTAAGACAATCACTGAAATTTCAAAAAATGGTTTGGTAAGAGGCCTACCACAAAAATTGTTTTCATGTCCTGAGCATTGTGTTTCCTGTTTAAAAGGAAAACAACATAAAAGCTCTTTCAAGTCCATTGAAGAGTCCAAAACAACCCAGTGTTTGCAAATGCTGCACATGGATTTGTTTGGCCCAGTTCAAGTCATGAGTCTCAAAAAGAAAAGATATTGTTTGGTTATTGTTGATGACTTCTCTAGGTTTACATGGACTTTCTTTTTACACTCAAAAGATGAGACTGCAGGCATTTTGCAAGACTTTGTGACACAGGTTGAAAAGCAATTTGACCTTCCAGTAAAAGTATTTAGGAGTGACAATGGCACAGAATTCAAAAATAAGGAGTTGGATGCCTTCTGTGTGAAGAAAGGGATTGTAAGGCAGTACAGCATCCCTAGAACACCAGAGCAAAATGGGGTAGTTGAAAGAAAGAATAGAACTTTGATTGAGGCTGCCAGAACCATGCTTGCTGATTCAGGTTTGCCATTAACTTTTTGGGTAGAGGCAGTAAATACTTCTTGCTATGTCCAGAACAGAGTTTTAATAAACCCCATGCACAAAAAGACTGCTTATGAAATTCTGTATAAAATCAAACCACTGATCTCTTACTTCAAGGTATTTGGCTGCCCATGCTTTATTTTGAACTTAAAAGACTCCATTTCAAAATTTGCAGCCAAAATTGATTGTGGTTATCATCTGGGATACTCAACCACTGCCAAGGCCTACAAAGTGTTTAATACACGGACCAAGGCAGTGGAGGAGACCTTGAATGTAAAGTTCAATGAACTGTCATCAATGAAAATCCCAGCAAATCCTGCAGATCTGTTTGATCTTGATAAATTCACTTTTGAAAATACTGCTGTCAAGACTAACAGTGCAGGTCCATCAGAGGATTTAACACCAGACTATGGGTATGAAATCATCATTCCTCAAAAGTCTGTCAGAATGGGAAGAGCATCAGATGTTCAAAAGAGCTGTCAAAGCTCAACCACTGCTACCTCAACAGTTGTTGACCAAAGTAGCCCATTAACCACTGCTTCCACATCAACAAACACTGCTGACAAAAATCTCCAAACAGTGGATAAAAGTCAGCATGTGTCCACTTCATTACCCCCCATTCCACCACCTTTTGAAGCCACTGCTGGGTCATCAAAGTCACCAGCAGTGGTTAGCTCAGATGATACACATTTGCAGCCTTCACCAACAAATGCCATCATTCCATATCAAGGAGATTTAATCTACTTGAGATCTCATCCACCTGACCAAATCATTGGCAACATCAATGAAGGGGTGCTCACAAGAAGCCAAACCCAAAACATTTGTCTTTTTGCTGGTTTTCTATCACTCCATCAGCCAGTCAAGTACCAAGAGGCACTGAAAGACAACAGCTGGGTAGAAGCCATGCAAGAGGAGCTCCAACAGTTTAAAAGACAACAAGTATGGGAGCTTGTACCACTGCCAGAAGAGGTTAGTCCCATTGGCACAAAGTGGGTCTGATGTGTGTAAAATGCAACATATAAATTACATCAAATGAGGCATAAAACTAACCCTTTTTAAGTACTAATGTTGGAAAAAGAGTGTTTTTGTCTTCCTTTTGTATTTTCAGGATTAAATGAGCTCAAATTCACAAAAGAAGCAAAAAGACAGCTAAATCTAACATAAATACAAGGAAAGGAACATAAGTGGACTGCCCGACCCCTCAATGGCACCTTCCAAAGCAAAATGGAGAAGACAGAAGTCTGAACACGCCCCGTGCTCAGCCAGCACGGGGCCGTGCCCAAGAAGCAGCAGAAAAGACAAATCTATGGAAGCTTCTATTGCCCACCACGGGGCGTGCCCAGCGGACACGGGGGCGTATCGAAAGTACTGCAGGCGCATTAATTGTAATTGCGAATTACAATTAATGAAGAGAGAGAGTGTCAGACAGGCACGGGGCCGTGCCCAGCGGACACGGGGCCGTGCCCAGCTCTCTGTTCAGCCTATAAATAGGAGTGCTTGGATTCATTTCATCTCATCCCTTGGCACACCACCTCTCTCACACTTCATCCACCACCCACCACCATCACAACACCATCATCCACCACCATCATCCATTGTCCATCGTAGAGTGTGTGAGTCGTCTTGGGATCCAAGATTGATCGTAAGAGTTCTTGACAATCAAGGCCATGTTTGCCTAAGTCTCTTACATCACTTGGTGAAGACAAAGTGTCTAGTTTAATACGTTTTATTTCTAATCTTTTGCACTTTTTATTTGGTTTTGTATTAATGACTTTAATAACTAGTTACTTATGTTGAAGGTGATCTTTCCTTATCGTTTGTCCGTGGTGTCTTGGCATTATTTTACTGTCTATATAAAATAAAGGATTTTCACCATTCATATCTCCACGGTCTATATGGAGGTATGTTGGCTACCTGGTCGGGGGTTAAGGGAACGGTTTGGTAAAGGTCTTGCCATTGTTCAGCGTTTAGAGGTCCTGTAATGGACCTGGGTCAAATTTAGTAGGACCTCCTTCAATACTTCACGGTATTGGATGGCGGGGGTCCAAACTCTTTGACCCCCTCATAAGTTAACTACTATTAATACTATAACCCGGCTATTTAGGACTGTATCCTTGCTGACTCAGACTACTTAGCCGAGGGTAACGTCACCGCCAAAAGCGGGGCCTACCACAATACTGCATTAATAACTTAATTCATTATCTTCCAATAATCCACCCTTTTAGGATTGTATCCT
The DNA here is from genome assembly GCA_030545235.1 of Helianthus tuberosus. Classification (NCBI taxonomy): domain Eukaryota; kingdom Viridiplantae; phylum Streptophyta; class Magnoliopsida; order Asterales; family Asteraceae; genus Helianthus; species Helianthus tuberosus. The sequence goes on along the minus strand of CM060429.1, from coordinate 132,486,830 downwards.
TGCTGACTCAAACTACTGGGGTGAGGGTAACGTCACCTTCAAAAGAGGGGCCTACTACAATAACTAAGATAATCTCTTAATTATGTGCAAAAGTGCAGAAATAATCAAAGGTTATACTAGATACAAGTCGGAACCAAGTGATTCATCTTGTCTATCTGTTTTTATTTTATTTTATTTTATTTTCAGCATTTTAGTTAGTTTTTATTTTTCTTAGTTTAAAACATTTTTCTAAACTTTTTATTTTGGTTAGACGTTGAGGATAAACCGGTATTAAAAGCTCTTGTGTCCTTGGACGACCTCGGTATCTTACCAATGCTATACTACACTCAACGATGGGTGCACTTGCCCATATGTGTGTTTAGTGTTAGTGAAATATCGTGTTTTATAAATTTAAAACTTGGCTAAAATAAGTGTTAAAAATGGCTTAAAATATACACCTAATAATAGTAACACTTCACACGCATCAAGTTTTTGGCGCCGCTGCCGGGGACACAAGGATTTTAAGAAAGCTTAAAATCGACGGCCTAATCAGTTTTTCAAAACCTTTTTAAAACGCGCGCACATTTTTCTGCATTTTAGTTTAATTTTGCATTTACAGTAACCTGTACACGGGGCCGTGTTCGCTGAACACGGGGCCGTGCTGCAGATTTTTCAAAAACACACAGTAACAGAAGCTTGAACACGGGCCGTGCTCACTGAACACGCCCCGTGCTCAACGAAATCAGTAAATTTAATTAAAACGCCCAGATACAGATCCTGAACACGGGGCCGTGCTCACTGAACACGGGGCCGTGTCCAGCCTCTGTTTCCGTTTTTATTTTTGTTTTCTGATCTCGAGACTTGGTTGTGGTCTGCTGAGTGATTCTTATGGATCAATACTCAGGAGGTTACAACTACACCTATGATGAGGATGATTATAGGGGTAATTATTGCACTAATTGTCGTAATGCACGTTCGATTCAAAATAATCACTCATATCAACCATCCAATTCATACACCTACTATGAGGAGCCCAGGTACGAGCCATCAACTTCATATACATCCTATGAAGACCAAAGGTATGAACCTCCTCCCTCATACTCATATTTTGATGAACCAAGGTATGAGCCCTCTTACTCATACTTTGAGGAACCAAGATATGAGCCACCACCTTCGTATGCTTATTATGAGGAACCTTGGCGTGAACAACCCACCTCATATGAGTATTATGAAGAACAAAATTACGAACCTTATCCATCATATGCTTACAATGAAGGACAATGGTGTGAACCATCAACTTCATATGGGTATTATGAGGAACAAAGGGTCGATCAACCGGATTCAAGCTTAGAAAATGATGATTCTTTTTCTATAACCGAAGTGACCGATAGGATATTAGAACACATTAGAGTTATCGATCGATGTATAAAAGAAGCTCGCGCAAGGGAAGAGGAGTCCCGCGCAAGAGAAGAACTAAAAAAGGAAGAGATAACTGAAAATATAAAAATAGAAGAACAAATAAGTGAAAAACCTACACATGAGTTAAACAACGAAAAAGGTGAGTCCGACAACGTTAAAATTCAAGAAGAGTCTAATTTTGAAGAAATTAATCTCTTGTCACCTTCTTTTGAAAATCATTGTTTAATACCCACTCATGCTAAGTTTTTAAAAGAGTTAAACACTAACACTAAAATTGACGAAACAGTGAGTGTTAAGTTAACTAATGATCAAACTACACTAATAAAAGAAGACCCATTTGAAATTAACATTACACCGGTTCCATGTTTCTTTCAAAATTCGTTTATTAGTAATGTCACAATCAATAAAGATCTTTGTGTTAACATAATGCCTAACTACATTTTCGAAAAATTAAGTATTAGTGATTTTTCTCCACTTCAAATACCCATTTTTCTATCCAATCGGAAAGTAATAAAATCAATCGGTATAGTTGAAGATGTCCTGATTCAAACAAATCAAATGGTAATTCCGACCGACTTTGTCATCCTCGATGACGCTCCTCTAGTGTTGGGACGACCATTTGTAAAAACTCACGAAGCTTTGAAAAACCAGAAGTTCAATAATCTACCTCTTCAATTAGGGGCATTTAAAAGAAGTGTCGATCTCGAACGATCAATGAAATATCCATTCGGCAATAATGACCCCCTAATTGAAGATGAAGATGAACCACCCGATACAAGTGAAGAGATTGACCACTTTGTTGAAGAAGAGGTCGCCATAGAACAAACTTTTAAAGTTCTTGATCGAAACGAGCAACCAAATAAGGAGTCTCCTAAAGACCCACCACTTGAGCTCAAAGAACTTCCAAAAGGTTTGGAATATGCTTTTCTAGACAAAGATGGTAAGTTACCTGTAATTATTTCGTCTAAATTAGATAACTTAGAAAAAGAAAAATTAATTAATCTTTTGAAAAAACACAAAAATGCAATAGCTTGGAAACTTGTAGACATAAAAGGAATTAGTCCTTCTATGTGCACACACAAAATTTTGATGAATGATGACTACAAATCGGTCATACAACCACAACGTCGAGTAAATCCAAATGTTCAAGAAGTGGTTAAAAACGAAGTCATCAAGTTACTTGACGCCGGACTTATCTATCCTATCTCCGATAGTCCTTGGGTGAGTCCCGTCCAAGTGGTTCCAAAGAAAGGAGGTATGACGGTAATTACTAACGAAAAGAATGAACTAATACCAACGAAAACCGTCACAGGATGGAGAGTATGTATAGATTATAGACGATTAAATGAAGCAACAAGAAAGGATCACTTTCCTTTACCCTTCATTGATCAAATGTTAGAAAGATTATCCGGTCATAAATTTTACTGTTTCTTGGATGGTTTTTCAGGTTACTTTCAAATCCCGATAGCGCCCGAAGACCAAGAAAAGACAACTTTCACATGTCCCTATGGAACTTTTGCTTATCGACGCATGCCGTTTGGTCTATGTAATGCCCCAGCAACATTCCAACGTTGCATGGTAGCCATTTTCCATGACATGATAGAAAAGACAATGGAAGTCTTCATGGACGACTTTTCTATCTTTGGGGATTCATATGACCAATGCCTCGATAATCTTGAGCGAATGCTATCCCGATGTGAGGAAACTAACCTCGCCCTTAATTGGGAAAAATGCCATTTCATGGTAACGGAGGGAATAGTACTCGGTCACAAGATCTCAAGCGAAGGAATGGAGGTGGATCGAGCCAAAATAGATACCATTTCTAAATTACCACCCCCATCCTCCGTACGAGCTATCAGAAGTTTCCTAGGGCATGCCGGATTTTATAGGCGATTTATCAAAGACTTTTCAAAAATCTCAAGGCCTCTAACTAAATTACTTGAAAAAGATGCTCCTTTCATCTTTGACAAGGATTGCAATCAAGCATTTCTAACCCTAAAGGAAATGTTAGTCAATGCACCTATCATGATAGCGCCTGATTGGAAATTTCCTTTCGAAATCATGTGTGATGCCAGTGACTTTGCAGTTGGAGCTGTCTTGGGACAGAGAAAAGAAAAGCATTTCCACCCAATCTATTATGCTAGTAAAACACTTAATGATGCACAAGAAAATTACACAACAACTGAAAAAGAATTACTAGCTGTGGTATTTGCTTTTGATAAATTTCGTTCTTATCTTGTTCTTTCTAAAACTATAGTCTATACAGACCATGCAGCCATTCGATATCTCTTCAAGAAGCAAGACGCAAAACCACGTTTGATTAGGTGGATTCTACTCCTCCAAGAGTTTGACATTGAAATCAAGGACAAAAGAGGAGCAGAAAATACCGCAGCAGATCATCTTTCACGCTTAGAAGACCCAGCTTTAGAGGCAACCAGGGACGAGCAAATCAACGAAAAATTTCCAACTGAGTCCCTGGAAATGGTGGAATACAAGGAAGAACCATGGTACGCCGACTATGCTAACTACCTAGCTAGCGGTATAGTCGCAAAAGGATGGCCACATCATCAAAGAAAAAAATTCTTTGCCAATGTGAAACACTACTTTTGGGAAGATCCATATCTTTTCAAAATGTGTGCCGACCAACTTGTCAGACGATGCGTACATGGTAGTGAAGCACGAAGAATTCTCCGCCATTGTCATGAAGGTCCATACGGAGGACATCTTGGTGCTGCTAGTACCGCACGAAAGGTATTCGATTCAGGGTTTTATTGGCCAACCATTTACAAAGACGCTCAAAGTCTTGTAAAAACATGTGATGCTTACCAAAGAACATGTAATATTTCTTCCAAAAACGAAATGCCACAAAATGGCATTCTTGTTTGTGAAATTTTTGATGTGTGGGGACTCGACTTTATGGGACCTTTCCCACCATCGAAAGGAAACAAATATATACTTGTGGCAGTAGATTACTTGTCTAAATGGGCCGAGGCCGAGGCACTTCCAACAAATGATGGAAGAGTCGTGGTAAGATTTCTGAAAAAAATATTCTCTCGTTTTGGCACACCTAAAGCTTTAATAAGTGATAGAGGTACCCATTTTTGCAACCATCAACTTGAAATCTTTTTAACAAGATATGGGGTCTATCACCGGGTCTCAACAGCGTATCACCCTCAAACAAACGGACAAGCCGAAGTGACTAATAGAGGTTTAAAACGAATACTCGAAAAAACCGTAGGTTTAAATAAAAAGGAATGGGCTGATAAATTAGACGATGCTTTATGGGCTTTTCGAACTGCTTATAAAACAACAATAGGTACAACCCCATATAAGCTAGTCTATGGAAAAAGTTGTCATTTGCCAGTAGAAATTGCACACAAAGCCTACTGGGTAATAAAAAATGTAAACTTAGATCTAGAATTTGCCGGTAAAAATCGATTTTGTCAATTTAATGAATTAGACGAGCTTAGAAATTATGCATACTCAAACTCCGAGATTTATAAGGAAAAAATGAAAAATTTGCATGACAAACATATTAAACCTAATGAATTTCGGGTAGGAGATTTAGTTCTTTTGTTTAATTCACGACTTCGATTGTTTCCTGGTAAATTAAAGTCTAGGTGGTCAGGACCTTTTTCCATCACCCACATTTTTCCACACGGTGCAGTAGAAATTAAATCTCGAAATGGGCCACCATTTAAAGTCAATGGCCAACGGCTGAAACTCTATCAAGGATTTATTGAGGATGAAGAAGAAGAAGAGATCTCGCTTCAAAGCGTGGAAGAATAAAAACATCATGCCTGGTAAGTTACGAACGATTGAGACGACAGAATAAAGCGGTAAGTTTTCTAACCGTAGCTTATGGGAAAAAGGGGCAATCACACGAGCACTTAAAAAAAATATATATATATAAATGCTCGGCACGAGGCCGTGTCCGCTGGACACGGGGCCGTGTTCGCGCTGCAGACGGGATAAAACCCCTTTTTCAAAACAGTTTCTTCATTCCACACGCCCCGTTTCCCCACGAAAGCTCTGGTTCCAGGCGAATTTTCGCTAAATTTCGACGTCTCCTATCGATCTAACAAAGTCAAGGTATGATTCTATCACTCTTAGTAGTTAGATTAGTTACTTGCATGTAGTTAAAACACCACAAATTTGGGGAAAAATCTAGGGTTCTTGAAGTTCATCCGGATCGAACCTCAAATTTTTGCCTAAATCTGTTTGCATTTAGTTAGTTTAGTGTTGAGGGAAGTAAATACACTTGTATTGTTCATAGATTCACCCGATTTCTTACAAAAACCCCAAACCCTTGTTCTTGAACCGAAAAAAGATAAAATTGATAGGGTAAACGGATTATTTTGGGAAAAACGGCACTTAGGGTTTCATTTTCGGGGGAAACCGCACCTATTGGACCAAAAATTTTCAAGTTTTCGAAACCGGGTCGAAAAATGGAAATTTTGAGTAACAGACCTCTGGACACGGGGCCGTGTCCGCTGGGCACGGGGTCGTGTCCAGCCCGCTGTTTGCAGTTTTATCCGAAAATATTTCTGTTTCATGCTAACTTTTGGTGTATTCTTGCAAATGGCCAGGAAGTTTACAAGATTCAACGTCAATGAGCTAGATGCAAGAGCTCGATACGAGCTTCTTCAAACAAGGCCGGAGGAATACCCGAGGCAGGCATGCACATAATTGCTAACCTTGGTGAATCAAATTGACCGTTTCAACAACATTGTCACGGGACCACTCAGAGTCGCACTAACAACCCGACTCCGTTCCGTCCATGAATGCACCTTGGAATTCTACAGCACCTTTGCATTCACTTCAAGGTGTGACCCGTTCGATAATGACGGGGTGTCATTCAGGTGTGGCGGAACGAGGTATTCGATCTCCATGGCACAATTCGGGTCGATTATCGGGTTGTATGCGGAAGAGGATACGGGAAACGAAGAAAATACAGGGGGATTGAGAGAGATTGAAGACAACGAGCGCCAAGCCATGTGGGCTCAGATTGGGGAAGGGTTCTACAATCCGAGCAGCACTAAGAGTACTAAGCTGAGGGATCCGCTTTACAGATACATTCATAGGCTCCTCGGCTACTCTCTTAGCCAAAGGCATGACAGTGGTGGCGTCGTTGGGTTAAGAGATTTGCTTGTCCTCCATTGCATTCACAACCGCAGGCCGCTCGATGTTCCGTTCCTCATGCTCCGAAACATGCATCACAACCGCCTTGCTAGTGCACCAACTCCTATTTTCTTCGGGGGATGGGTGTACCGTCTCTTCAAGCACTTCGCCCACATTCCGAGGTCATTTGAGAGGAGCCCATGGTCGGGTACGGTGGATATTCACATATGCCGCTCGATGAACCTGGTTTATGAGGCAGAAGACGGGACGGTAACCTTTCAAAGGATGCAAGGTCATGCATGGAACCCGCAAGAAGCACTTGTCCTCCCAGCTCCGCAACATCATCAGTACCAATACCCACCCCACGATGATCCGGGCCAATCATCCTCCTCGGGAGGTGGTTTTCCTAATTTTCAAAGTTTGCATGATTTGTTGCAGGAAAACCTTATGTGTACTCGGAACACCTATAACATGGCGAGCAACACCTACCACCGGGTCGGAGCTATCGAGAGAAACCTATCCGAGATCCAAGACGATATCGGATACATATGAGACCACATTGCACGCCATGGAGGGGATGATGACGATGATGATGATGATGATGATGATGCTATGGAGTAGGCGGGAGGAGCATAGGAGGAAGCGGTTGATGGATGACTCCCCAGGTTAACCCTTTGCAATCTTGAACAATTGATGGCCTGCGTGCCAAGTGTTAGACAATTTACTTTTCCTAACTATTTCCTGCATTTTATTTTTCTTTTCTTTTACTTTATGCTTGGAACAATTAACTTTGGTAATTTAGGATGTTTGTGTTGCTTGAAGTGGTATTAAGTGATGAAACAGGTACAAACCAAGGCTTGGGGTGCTAAGCCTCAGCACTTATAAGGCCAGGATGGAAAAACCGGAGGAAGAAACCTGTTTTTCAGGCTTTCAGACTTTCCACACGGGGACGTGTCCAGCCAACACGCCCCCGTGCTCACCTCCCAGACCTGCTGTTTGGCTTCTGACCTGCAAATTTTTGTCAGACACGTGGCCGTGTCCAGTGGACACGGGGCCGTGTTCAACTTCTGTAAGTTCTTGTTACTGGCAGTTCGCCACGGGGCCGTGTCCACTGAACACGGGGCCGTGTCCAGACTACCAGTAACATAAATTTTTGCTTTTTAAACACTATTTTACACATCTAATCAACCTAAAAATTTATTTTTGGGACACATCGAGGACAATGTGTAATTTAAGTGTGGGGGGGATGCTAAAACCTTGAATTTTGCAAGTCCTAAATACAAGCCTTACACAAAACTCTATTGGAACCGCTAATCACCCCAAATTTTTTTCAAAATTTTCATTTTTTTTACTTGTCTAGGTTTAATTCGGGAAATTCAAGTTCTCAAAAAGGTTATATTTTTACAAATTTACAACCAATAGCGTAGTGATAAAAAGAACCAACATAAGAAAATTATGAAAAGGCATGACAAACATAGTTAAAATTTGATTATATATACTTGATCATATAAAAAACCCATTCCCACAAAAGTGAGTTTTGAGCCTTTATTGAGCATACAAATTTACATCTTTAGACTAAATGCTCATTTTTCGTTTCTTGTGTGAATAGCCGCTTGGTTCTTACGACTCTAGAACTTGCCATGACGATACATTCCCGGTCCTTATCAACTTAAACCCGAGTAAGTAAATGATGGAGGCATTAGGACTAACCCTTTTTTATTTCTACACCATTATTTTCCTTTTCTTTTACCACCTACCCAAAAATCCCCATAGTTAACCCCTTTGAGCCTAAACCTTTTCATTTCGTCACCCAAACCAAAAACCCTTTTACCCACCAAAACCTTTTTCATTTTTAACCCTTTGTTTTAGTAACAAGTTCGGTTTTTCGTATGAAAAAAAAAAGTGTTGATGATGAAGCAAAAAGAAAATAAACAACCAAGTTCATCAAAAATAACTTTGTTTGAATAAAAGCTTCATCAAAATAAAAAGTTGAAAGAAAAAAAAAATAGAAAGTCTTACGAAAACCGACACTTGTTACGCTTTTCGCTTTTTTTTTCTACTAACCACTATCCCAACCACCTACCTTTAACCCAAGCCTAACCCTTAACCCACAAAGTCCTCTTGATATTTACAAAGGTATAAAAGTTAAAAAGGAGGAGGATTGATTGCTTGGCAAGCCTATGGTAGGAATAAGTTCCACGCCGCTCTCGAGTGATTCACTAAAAATACACCTTCGGCCGAGTGTGAGTGATTTCTCCCGTGAGGTATGTGAACTTGTATATAAATGGAATTTTAAAAAAGGCATGTTATGCCCAAATAAGTAATTTCTCCTATGAAACATTCTAAATAAATCATTACGAATAGGATTGTAAATAAATAAAAATAAAACCCAAAAAGATCTTGGACATCCCGACACTCTAAGACAAGCCCAAAACCTTCTCTTCTACCTATTCCATTTGGGAGTGTAAGCCACATATTAAAGAGTTTTGCTTGAGGACAAGCAAAAGTTCAAGTGTGGGGGTATTTGATGTGTGTAAAATGCAACATATAAATTACATCAAATGAGGCATAAAACTAACCCTTTTTAAGTACTAATGTTGGAAAAAGAGTGTTTTTGTCTTCCTTTTGTATTTTCAGGATTAAATGAGCTCAAATTCACAAAAGAAGCAAAAAGACAGCTAAATCTAACATAAATACAAGGAAAGGAACATAAGTGGACTGCCCGACCCCTCAACGGCACCTTCCAAAGCAAAATGGAGAAGACAGAAGTCTGAACACGCCCCGTGCTCAGCCAGCACGGGGCCGTGCCCAAGAAGCAGCAGAAAAGACAAATCTATAGAAGCTTCTATTGCCCACCACGGGGCGTGCCCAGCGGACACGGGGGCGTGTCGAAAGTACTGCAGGCGCATTAATTGTAATTGCGAATTACAATTAATGAAGAGAGAGAGTGTCAGACAGGCACGGGGCCGTGCCCAGCTCTCTGTTCAGCCTATAAATAGGAGTGCTTGGATTCATTTCATCTCATCCCTTGGCACACCACCTCTCTCACACTTCATCCACCACCCACCACCATCACAACACCATCATCCACCACCATCATCCATTGTCCATTGTAGAGTGTGTGAGTCGTCTCGGGATCCAAGATTGATCGTAAGAGTTCTTGACAATCAAGGCCATGTTTGCCTAAGTCTCTTACATCACTTGGTGAAGACAAAGTGTCTAGTTTGATACTTTTTATTTCTAATCTTTTGCACTTTTTATTTGGTTTTGTATTAATGACTTTAATAACTAGTTACTTATGTTGAAGGTGATCTTTCCTTATCGTTTGTCCGTGGTGTCTTGGCATTATTTTACTGTCTATATAAAATAAAGGATTTTCACCATTCATATCTCCACGGTCTATATGGAGGTATGTTGGCTACCTGGTCGGGGGTTAAGGGAACGGTTTGGTAAAGGTCTTGCCATTGTTCAGCGTTTAGAGGTCCTGCAATGGACCTGGGTCAAATTTAGTAGGACCTCCTTCAATACTTCACGGTATTGGATGGCGGGGGTCCAAACTCTTTGACCCCCTCATAAGTTAACTACTATTAATACTATAACCCGGCTATTTAGGACTGTATCCTTGCTGACTCAGACTACTTAACCGAGGGTAACGTCACCGCCAAAAGCGGGGCCTACCACAATACTGCATTAATAACTTAATTCATTATCTTCCAATAATCCACCCTTTTAGGATTGTATCCTTGCTGACTCAAACTACTGGGGTGAGGGTAACGTCACCTTCAAAAGAGGGGCCTACTACAATAACTAAGATAATCTCTTAATTATGTGCAAAAGTGCGGAAATAATCAAAGGTTATACTAGATACAAGTCGGAACCAAGTGATTCATCTTGTCTATCTGTTTTTATTTTATTTTATTTTATTTTCAGCATTTTAGTTAGTTTTTATTTTTCTTAGTTTAAAACATTTTTCTAAACTTTTTATTTTGGTTAGACGTTGAGGATAAACCGGTATTAAAAGCTCTTGTGTCCTTGGACGACCTCGGTATCTTACCAACGCTATACTACACTCAACGATGGGTGCACTTGCCCATATGTGTGTTTAGTGTTAGTGAAATATCGTGTTTTATAAATTTAAAACTTGGCTAAAATAAGTGTTAAAAAGGGCTTAAAATATACACCTAATAATAGTAACACTTCACACGCATCAGGGTCTTCAAAAACAAAACTGATGAAAGGGGTATTGTTGTCAAGAATAAAGCCAGGCTTGTGGTTCAAGGTTACAGACAGGAAGAGGGGATTGATTATGATGAAATATTCGCCCCTGTAGCAAGATTGGAAGCTATAAGACTGTTCCTGGCCTTTGTTGTCAACCACAACATGAAGGTGTTTCAAATGGATATCAAAAGTGCTTTTCTCTATGGTACAATTCAAGAAGAGGTGTATGTGTGTCAACCTCCAGGGTTTAAGGATCCATTTTATCCAGATCATGTCTACAGGCTAAACAAAGCCTTGTATGGCCTGAAACAAGCACCTAGAGCCTGGTATGAAACTCTTTCCAACTTCCTACTCTCAAATGGTTTCAAAAGAGGTACCATTGATAAAACACTGTTTCTAAAATGGAGAGGGAAGGATTTAATGATTGTCCAAATTTATGTGGATGACATTATTTTTGGAAGCACGTGTAACAAAATGTGTGAAGAGTTTAGGGAACTCATGTCAGCTGAGTTTGAAATGAGTGCAATGGGTGAGCTGCAATGCTTTCTTGGTCTCCAAGTTCAGCAAATGCAAAATGGAACTTTCATTCATCAAAGCAAATATGCTAAAGAACTTTTGAATAAATTTGATATGAATGATTGTAAACCATGCAGCACACCCATGGCAACAAATAAGCTTGTCATGTCTGATGAAAAGGATGAGCTGATTGACCAAACACTTTATAGAAGCATGATTGGGTCTTTATTGTACCTAACTGCATCTAGACCAGACATCATGTTTGCAACATGTGTCTGTGCAAGAAGTCAATCAGCTCCCAGAAAATCAAATCTCATTGCTGTAAAAAGGATCTTCAGATACATAAAAGGTGCTCCCACACTTGGTATCTGGTATCCAGCTAATGGGAATATCAAGCTTTCAGGTTTTTCAGACAGTGACTTTGCTGGATGTCACACCACAAGGAAGTCCACATCAGGAGGGTGCCAATTTCTCGGTGATTGCTTAGTTTCATGGCAAAGCAAAAAGCAAGCAGCTGTTTCAACATCCACTGCTGAAGCTGAATACATTGCTGCTGCAAGCTGTACAGCCCAACTCCTGTGGCTTCTAAATCAGTTGCTGGATTTTGGTATCACTGCCTTAAAGACACCACTCATGTTGGATAGCCAGGCAGCAGAAAATATCATCAAAAATCCAGTTTCCCATTCAACCACCAAACACATCGACATCAGACATCACTTTGTGAGGGATTGCTATGAAAAAGGTTTGATTTCTCTGCATCATGTTCCAACTAAAGACCAGCTGGCAGATGTGCTCACAAAAGCATTAGATACTGCCACCTTTGAAAGCTTGGTCTCTAGGATTGGCATGCTAAACATGGAATAACAAGCACCATCTTGTTTTTCTATGAATACAAGCATTAAAGTGTTTTCAGAAAATCAAAAATCCATCCTTAAAAATAGCTAAAAATGAAGTTTTCATTAAAATCCTTAAAAGTCTGCCATAACCACTGCTTGTTCAAAAGTCTGCTCTACTTCAAAGTGTCCACTGCTGAAAGCCATCCCCTGTCCTCTCATTTTCTTGATAAACTCTGTTGTTCAAAAGCAGTGTCTTATCCACTGATATGCTATCCACTGATAGTGAAAATCATCCACTGCTTCCATTTTACCGTTGTAACCACTGCCTTCATCAGTATCTTTCATAAAAAGTACTGTCCTTCATTTCACCAGGGGTTGGCATGTGGGCAGTACATTGTGGTCAGACCTTTTGTAACCGCTGCCACGTCAGCATTCACTTTTTCTCTATAAGACCCCCACTTCACACCAAAAACAGGGTTTTACTGTCGAATTGAATTCTCAAAAAAAAATCTCTTCTCAAAACAGTTTTTCTTCAAATTCCTTCACAAATTTCTTCGATCATCATCTTCAAAATGACAAAATCGAAGCCATCTGCAAAACCCACCTCCAAATCATCCTCAAAAGAAGCCTCTCAAAAGGCTAAACTCACTAAAATTCCACACAAAAAATCTCACAATCTTCTGGGTCTTCTCACAAAACCCGGCAACACAAATATCTTCAACTCTATCATTGATACCATCTCCGCATCAAAGTAGAAAACTTTGTTAACAGCGGATGCACCAATTTATTTGACAACCCAAAGAGAGTTCTGGAAGAATGCAACCCTTGAAAAACAAGGAGACACTGTAATAGCCATTAACTCTTCTCTAAAAGGTAAAGATGTCAAAATCACACCACAATCCATTTCAGAGGTCTTTCAACTCGACGATCAGGAAGGTAAACTTTCTTTTCCCAAAAACGAGTTAAAAAATGATTTTCTGGAAAGAGGGTATAATGCAGAAGTGAAAAAGGACACCTTACAAAAAGGTTACTTCCCTTCTGCAACAAGGTTTTTATTTCATACCCTTCTAATGTGTGTTTCAAACAAAACCACTGCTTTTAATGAAATACCATTTAAAATTCAAAATCTGGGATATGCTATTCTTCAATAAGAAAATTTTAATTATTCCCGGGAAATTTTTAATGATCTGGTTAAAAATGTTGAAACAAAATCATTCTTACTGTTTCCCAGGTTTTTAAGCTATTAATTTGAAAAGAAATTCAGTAAGGATGATATTGCTGCAATAAACCAAGGTGACTCTTTACAAATGCACAGCTTAACTGCTGAAACTTTTACAAGAATGTCAACACCTTGCAAAACACAAGCAGAGATGCCTGAGCAGACTTTAGCAGCTACCACTGCTCCTCAGGTATCTGCTGTTGAGCCCACTGCTCAAGGTGATCAAAGTAGCACCACCACTGCTTTGAAACCCACACCTAAAATCACCAAAAAGCCACAGACAAAGAAAAATCAAAAACCCCCCAAACCCATCAAAAAGGCAACTCTGGAGGATGAGATACCAAAGAAATTGCCTGTGACACAACAAAAGTCACAAGAAACCACTGCTGTTTCTTCCTCACAATAGTTGGTACAAATATCTCCACCCATAACCGAAACTCCTCTTGCTTCTTCTAAAAAAGAACAGGTTGTACAAATAGGGACTCCACAATATGATGCTCTGGAAACACTCGTTTCCATCATCCACAGCCCAATGCCCGGGGTACATTCTCTTTCTACACCAAACATCACATCCACAATTCCCCCACCAACTAAACTTCTGTTGGATGCAATTGATTTGAACCAGGCACTTACCAGTCCTTCTCAATCACCTATCAATGAGAACATGCCTCAACAAATGACTGGGTCTGATGTATCAATCTTTGCTAACCCACCAACACAACCTGAGGAGGTTACACCCCTTGAGTTACAAGTAACTCTTGGTGGTATTCCAAGTGAAGCAGTCACTACAAATGTTGAACTCACTGGTTTACATTTGGACAGTGGTTACATTAATAAGACTTCCTTGGAGGCAATTCCTTCCATAGCACCTCTGACATCTACCAGTGGATTCTTTTTTACCACTGGCAACATCAAAAGATTGTCAAGTGTTGAAGGAAGAAGACCCCAGTACCAAGAAAAAAGAGCATCAGTGGTTAATGTTTGGAGTACACTCCCTACTTCAACCACTGATAAAACCACTGCTAGTGGGAAATCAGATGATCCCATTAAATTGGGTGATGGTTTAAAATATTTGGAATTGACGGAACGTGTTGATAAACTGGATACTTCAGTTGCAGATATCAAAGAAATGCTGCAACAGTTGTTGAAGGTACAGAAGATGCAATCCACTATTGTTCCAACTCAAGCACCTGCTCCACCACAAGCACCTGCTACAAATGAGCTCTGGAATCTATTTCAACCTTTTCTCCATCAACAAGCACAAATGGCAGATCAGCAACATGAAAAACATGTACTAGAGCTGAGAAATACAATGGAGTCTAGGTTCAAGAACACCCAGGCTGATCTCAAGGCTCTAAAAGCCCAGATTCTGCATACCACTGGCACTGCTCCTCCAACTGTCCTCTTTATTGATCAACTCCCTCCAGATAATGCCAAAAAGGGGGAGAAAATTCAGGAGTGGAAGAAGAAGGGCATAGATGATGGTCTTTACCTTGAACCAGAAAGAGAAAACACGACCAAAAATATCCCTTTGCCAGATGGTAGCAAGAAAATTGATGAGACCACAAATGCACTGGCAGAAGCAGTTGCAAGTGTCAAAAAGGATAGAGAGGCCAAGAAGAAAGCTAGGGTGGATTATCCAGATCAGGGTACTTCTGGGTCAAAGGATGATGAAAATCCTGTTGATGAAAAGAAGAAGCCTACTAGAAAAGTAAGGCAACCCAAATCCATCCCAACCAGACGTTCAAAGTCTGCTCCAATACCACCATCCAAAACAACTGTTGTAACTCATGTTGTATCAACTACTGCTGGTACTTCAGTGGGCTCAACATCTGTTCTCACTTCAACACACACCACCTCAACACACACCACATCCACTGCTTTACCACCATCACCACCAAAAACAACATCACCTCCTGCCAAAAAGCAGAAGACAGCAGATGTTATAACATCTACTGTAATGACAACAGTGGTTGAAGCACCAGTTGTTTCAACTGCTGTTAGTCAATCACAAACCACTGCCACCCAATCTACCACCACTGCTCCACCCAAAACATCATCAGTCCCTCCTCAAACAAAAAGGAGAAGGCTAATCCTTAAAGATGATGACTATTCACCACCACCACCAACATCTTCAAAATCCTTGTCACTTGTCACCATACCCAAGCCTATTCCTATTTCATCAGCACAAGTTCAACAGCCCTTAGCTCCTGCAGGTGTTCAATTTCCTCTTGAGCTCATAGCAGTCAGAGAAGAAATCAAATCTTTCTACTATGAGGATGACCCTGCTAAAAGGAAGCTGCCATCAGTAAAAGGATATCCCAGGCCTAACAATATTGAAGAATATTTGAAAATCAAGGCTAAGCAAGCAGAGGATATCTCAAAAAGAAACACAAAAGGGAAATCTGATAGGGAAATACAGCAGAACTATCAATATTTGCTCACACAAGTCAGATCCCTGGAAGAATTTGCAAAAAATGTATGTCAGCAAATCTTAGAAAGAGCAGATGAGACTCTGAGAAAAGACTACATTGCAAGCATTATGGCAACAAAGAAATACAAGGGAGAAAGGCACATGTACAAGGAGTGGACCATTCCTGAGCTTGAACAAGAAGCAGCCAAGATTCAAGAAATGATAAAGAATGAGGTCCAACACACTCCTCCAGAATGGTCAAAGTACAAGAAGAATGTGCCTGATAAAACACTTGAGCTGAAGAGAATGAAAGAGGAATTGGTTGCTGCTGATTATGGGAACAAAAGACAAATAGCAAGATGGAAAGAAGATGTAGTCAGGGCTACCTACAAAAGGTTGGAGGAACTAAGAAAGAAAGATCCCAAAGTTCCTCAAAAGCCTGACTATCCTGAAGCAGAGGTTTCAAAAAGACCAACAAAGCTGCAAATCAGGAGAGCCACTGCTCCAACTGGTGCTGCCATCTACAAAAGAAGGATTCATAACCAGTTAGGCGCTGAAACAGTTCAAGATCTAAAGGCTGGAAATGTCCTTGTAAAAGAGGGCATTAAATTAATGATAAAAGAAGATCTTGAATTGGAACAATCTGTAAGTACTGCTCAGCCAGTCATAAATAGGCCAGCATCTCCAAACACCTCATCAAATAAAAATCTCCCAAGAAACCCACCAGGCTCAAAAGTACTAAAGTGGGAAACTGAAAAACAGACCCATGTACTGACTTTGTTCAGGTCTGATGGAGAAGTGAAGAAAATATCAAGGGAACAAGCACTTGGCCTAAGTCTTGAAGATTTGCAGGATCTCCTTGATCTTCCACTTAGCAGGGATGATGATGACACAGATGCCTTAACCTTTGAGCTACAACTTAAAGGGCAAATAAGGGAACTGTTGATGAGGTAATAAAGTTCCACAATAATGAAAAGTTTTGGCATTATCTCTTCCAGGGGGAGATTGTTGGGATTGAACCCTACCAGAGGAACAGATAATTAAAGCCAAAACTGGATCAGAGCAGTGGATCCAGAATAAGCAGATGTTACATACAAGTCTCTCCCCTTGAAAGTGGTTTCAACATCTGCTGACCTCCTATCTACTGATCGTGCAAACTGTTGACCTACAACTGCTGATCAAGTAAAGGCTGATGAAAGACTAAAGCTCTGCTGTTCAATCTACTGCCTTGAGTCAAACACTGCTGATCCGGACAAGTACTGCTGGGTTCACAGCAGTGGAGGGATGCAACAGTTGTTTATTCTGTCTTTGTGTAATGTAATGTAATGTAATGTAATGTAATAGCAGTAGTTAGCGTAGCAGTGTTTGTATTGATCAGAGGTTAGAGTTTTTTAGGAGGTTAGATGTCAATTTCATGGTGACGTCAGCTTAGATGCTCAGTGGTTTGCTAGTGCCTATAAATAGAACAGTGCTCTGTACTGTTCTATTAGCTCTTTGCAACATCGTCTTCACTGCACGAACAAACACTGAGCTCTGGCTGAGGGGGAGTTTGTATTCAATCATTGCAATTGTAATCGTAATTGAAATAAATTCAATCTTTCGGTTCATTGTGAAAAATGTTTGATCAAAGCAATACTCTCGTTTGATTGTATGCAAAGTTTGTTTCCATCTTAATTCCGCTGCACAACTCATCCATTTCCATCTTAATTTCAAACGTAAAATACAATCAAAACCAAACTCAGATCCAACATGAAATCCGGTCACTACAAAATGGCATATCTAGTTGGTTGACAAGTATGCAAACTTACATCAGCCTTACTTCTTCTTTTATGAAATGCGGTCACCACAAAATGAGTTGAAATACTCGAGTCTAAAATTCTATACTTGAGTAGTTTGCTGAAACCTGAGATAAAAAGAATAATTATATAAATAACTCCTAATAGCATTACTAATCAATACAAGACATGAAAAAATAAATAAAATAACAGTCCCTCGGTAGCAAAATCACGTGCAGTTGGTCTAATTGGCCAACACCATTGTCAGAAATTTGGCTCAGATTGTGCATAAACATGACAACACCATGGCTGCAAGAGAGGTTGCATGAACAACTGCCATCCTACAACCTTGCCATGCCATAATGCTATCTTCATTCAATTTTTACTCAGATCTACAAAATCATCATAGTCTCATCTTGAAAGGAAAAGAAAACTGCACTTTGCATTCATTTTTATTCACCATCACAGTCAACCCTAAATGATTCAGGGTGTAATGAATACATAAACAGAAACCTTGCTAAATGCAGTTGCAAATGTTTTTTTTTTTTTTTCTGGCCAAAAGCCCCTTCCCACCATAATCACCACCTAACGAAGGAATATATAAATAAGCACAACTAGAAAATTATCATTCAGTTACAGTTAAAATAACTTAAGCAAACTGCAGAAATGTAACAATAAAACGAAAATAACTCTTCAAAACAGGTAATAAATTTAGCAAAAAGATACATGTAAATTACTAACAAAACAACTATCAATTACTGTCATTACCTCATGGCATCAAAATTTATTATTTATAATTTCCAAATTATAAATAATCTACAAATTGCAAACTTATATAAGTATTCTACAACAGTAAATGATTCATCTACATAATTCCTCATGTAATCAAATTGCAAATTCAAACATTAAACAACCATAAATTATGGTTTACTAAACTAATACTTATCATCAATTTGCAGTTCTCAGATACACATATATACAATCACATTCCACTTAAATAACAGTCCAATCAAACCTTAAAACAATTATCGGATCAAGAATGAGACATACCATCCAGATATCCAAAAGAAAATAGATAAAATTTGACAAATGATTCCAAAATGTCAGACCTGGCGTATATTCGGAGCGACGTTTGCTTCATCAGAAACGCATCTAAGTTACCGGAAAGTGGCCGGAACCCTAGCTACATACCAAAACACTCTGGGAGCACCGTCAACCCTAGATTTGTCGGAAAACACCATAATTTTAGTCTCAGGTGAGAAACATCTCATCAACATCATTGACTGAACATGGAGTACAGCCAACGCTACCTAGGACAGCCGCGAACGGCAGCCGGCAACGATGGTTTATATGTTGCAACAACAGGCCAGATCTCGCCATCGTAACCTCAGATGATAAAATCATCTTCATCGGTATGATCATCCAGCAAGATCAGATCCGTTCGAAACATAACCGATTTTGACATCTCCGGATAGATTGAATTTGAAGATCTGAAGAGAAAAAAAAAGAGATTAAAGAAGAAGAAGAAGAGACGCAGGTTGTGTGTGTGAGAGATTAGGGTTAATGTGAGATATATGACATTTGAGAGGAAGTATGATGATGGTCTTCAGAGACAATAAATGCAAATAACACTTCTCCAAGCAGTTCAAATTTCCCCCCCAATATCTCTACACACACTAATATATATGTTATATATTATTTGATTAGAAAAATAATTAATACAATATATTAAGATTTTAATTGTTATTTGTGACATCAGCAAAAGTTACATGGCATATCTGGTTGATTGACACATAAGCAAACTTACATCAGCTCAACTTCTCCTTTAATAGTAAGATAATTCAAACAATAGCTTTTTAAAAAAAATATATATATAATTCAAACAATAAGATATTATACCTTCAAGGTTTTCACTGTTCTCTAGATAACTTAATTGAAGCAGTTCAAACAATAAGATATTATACCTTCAAGGTTTTGGCCTAACAACTTCTAAATAAGATCCTGAATCATCCAGGACGACACCTTGCAAAATACATGTATGTAATAATGAAAGTTGTACGTCACCAATTAAACAACATTATTACAATTAGGGCTGCAAACGAACCGAACGAACACAAACAAATCTTTGTTCGTGTTCGTTTATTAAGAAATATGGATGTTCACGAACTATTCATGAACGCTTACCGAACAAGATTTTGTGTTCGTGTTTTGTTTGTTAAGGAAATGATCTTGTTTGTGTTCGTTTGTTAATTTTAGGCAACGAATGAAAATGAACGATGATGAACACAAATGAGCACAAACTAATGTTCATGAAGACAAATGGTAACAAACGAACACAAATAAACGTTCATGAACAAAATATATAATATACTGACACTTATTAAATATTTTATTTGTCGGAATTTTGAAGTATTTAAATAAAATATAAAAGCTAAAAACACTAATAAACTATTGAACACAAACGAACACGTTACCGAATGTTCACGAACATAAATGAACAAACGCACCCTCTGTTTATGTTTGTTCATTTAACTAAACGAATGAAATTTCTTGTTTATGTTCATTTGTTTAATAAACGTACGAACACAAACGAACTTCCCGTCAAACGGTTTACGAACTATTCGCTGAATATTTGGTTCATTTGCAGCCCTAGTTACAATATCATTTTGTGTGACATAGACATGCAATTTTATTCCTAGTCACATCCTAATATGAATTGTAGTCCACATATATAATGTCGTACGAAAAATTGGAAAACAATTGAGTAACACTCGCAATAAATGTGACAAAACACGAAAAGTCCATGAATCACATATTTAGCTCCGTATTTTTGTTAGGTCCATAACTAAATTGTCCTTTGAATCTAGTCACGTAGTCAACGTCACAAAATAACTTTTTATTTACGCCTCAAACAACAAGAAAGCACAAGCGTTGCGTACCTCATATAAAATTTGTCGGCTCAACTTAAAAATTGTTGAAAATTAATCCAAACTCACCCGAAAGAGGGGGGGGGGGGGGGGGGCGACGGCTACTGAAGCCACCTCAACGCCCCGTCTAATAATGCCAGTTTAAATACCGCAAATTATTTCTATCAAGTATTCACACGGCAAAGAATAGTTATTTCTTTAAAACTAAGCTTTTCATAAAACTATTTGTTTTATTCACAAATAATCATATAAAGATCAAACAATCTTTATTGTTTCAAAACTTGATAATTAAATAAGTCTCAAACGTCCTTGTATATTCATGCTATTGGGCATTTATAATTGTTTCATAGAAGTCATAGAACACTAACAATAGCCTAAAATACCATAGGCCCATGGTCCTTACTAATCTAGATTAACTAGACACGGTTGACAACCATAACCAATATTTTTCCAAAACTCTTTTAATGAAGATAAAAATTTATTACCGAAAGTTACAATAAATGATTTCAAGTTTTAAACCACTTGATTCATCTCATCTCCGGTATCAAAACAATGAGGTGGTGTTCATACGCTCTCGCCTCTCGAGCCTCTCCTTCCCACTTTCCTCTTCCGCCCTTCACATTTTTTTCTCAAATTCGATGAGTAGTTCCTACTTTGGCTCCCGATTGTCACCTTTTGGGGCGGTGTTCCCGTTGGTACCCCATTGCCACCTCATTCGCAACGGTGTTCCTTCTACATGCATATGGTGTGTCTTTATGGCGTTCAGCTTACATGCTTTTTAAAAAAAAAATTGTAATGTGTCAACAAAAGAATTGGAATTTGAACATGTCAAATAAATGAACTTAGAATAAATCAAATTAAAATTTATCAAAGGAAATAATGTTAAGTTTGAAAATTTGTTAAAGTTGTAAGAATGTGACGGTGGTGGTGACAGTGGCGGGTGGTGATGGTGAGAGTGGTGGTGGCGGCGGCGCAAGTGGTGTTCATGAGTGATTTTCTACAATCCGCTATATTAAAGTAACGATAAATTATATTCCAAAATTTACCTTGTCAACCCTCGAAAGATAAAATCTATCTTTGGTTTTTCAGTATCAAATATGAAACTGCTTGATATTGGTGAAAGATACGTCTATCACTAAGACAATGTGTAGTGGTCACACCCAACGATGCGGGCTCCTTCATTGGTTGGAACAAATTCAACACACGTCAGAATTCAAGAATGGTGTCCGATACTCATGGAAGGGCCCTTGGCGCCCCTCAATGGCGCCCAGGATACGTTGTTTGACGCCCCCTTTGTTGATTTGGCACTCAACGTTAGCCCACAACACATGGTCCAAACATAAAAAACACGAATATTTCATAGAACAGAAAATGGATAGGCGTTCCATTAATGAGAAGTACCTAACAGCTACCAACTCTATCCATTAATGAAACCTTAGTTCACAAAATCTATTCCAACACAATGTAGTTCAAGAATGTTATTATGATTTGTAGCATAAACGTTATACATTAAGCTACATCCATCCGATTGTGTGTCATGAGCAAAAAGATGAAGCAACCAATGTCTAAAACCACCAAGATAATAAACAAAATATATTAGAATAAAGGGTACAGATGTTAAAGTTTTTATGTACCTATTAGACACTTAAATGTATCGCGATACATATATTGTATAGTACCCTAACTACATATACTTTCGCATACCAAACAAAAGGTAGTAGTATATCGATAAATAAAGAAAGATCTATGTGTCAGAACACGAAAAATGGTTCGTTTCGGGATTTACAGAGAAAAAAGTAAGTCTTTAGAGGTCGCGCCTGCATAAGGGACAAGATCCGTGCCTTATAAGCCACTTATCGATGCAGGGTAGGTGAAACATGTGATGACATTGTGGCAAACTTCTAACAGTTTCTCCGAGTTGAAAATCCTGAAAACAAAAATTTAGATATGAAATGTGTTCTGAAGTTGTAGTAATCAGAATCAGATAATTTATTACCTGTAGACACACAGAACACGATACTCTCTCGCCAGAATCATCCAAATTATTGTCACTTGTAACAGTGATTTTC
Organism: Helianthus tuberosus; assembly: GCA_030545235.1. Taxonomy (NCBI): domain Eukaryota; kingdom Viridiplantae; phylum Streptophyta; class Magnoliopsida; order Asterales; family Asteraceae; genus Helianthus; species Helianthus tuberosus. The sequence continues at coordinate 132,464,338 of CM060429.1, read as the reverse complement.
GGTATCTTTTCAACGAAATATTCAGGCAAACCTTTAGAACCACCAATGTCAAATATGTTATGAACCTCATCAAAGCTTGTTTCAACCGCGCCCATCTAAACGAAAAGCCAAAAGATCAACAATAAGAAAGCGGACGTTTATTGTTTGACATCAAACTTTAGAACACGCAAATTCGGGTTGATGAATGAAAGTATGCAAACTTTACCTGGCTTTGTACCGCGCTCAACATAGCTGGACCAATTCGTTCGCGAACAAGCCTTCCACTTAACAAGCTTACGATAACATCAATCTGTTGTGAAAGGGACATTAGCTAACGCGTTGGACCAAAATTTTAATACGATAATAATGTTCTAACAATCGATTTTCTTGAAAACCATGTTGTTGATGTGTCTTTAATACCTAATTCAAATGAGATCTCATGAAACAACAACAAACCTCTATCCCCTTTTTATGCAACTGATTCAAAGGTTTATACGCGATCAAGACACCGGTTTTCCTAAATCGATAATCTTTAACAACTTGTAACAAGGGAATTATACTAAAAATATAAAGTTTTAAAGCATAACTAACTTCATTTTAATCTCTTGAATTGTAGTAAATAAATGTGAATTGCTCACCAAGTATAGAAGACATCCGATCCCAGATTCTTCAGACTTCCATAGAAGAAGCGAAGATTCGAAAACTTCAATCGAAAAAACCGCACCTGAAATGGCTCCAATTGCAGCACCCCTAACAAACCCACTCTCTGTTTCTTGACCGATCAAAGCCCCTGTTAAAGCTCCTAATAAAGTACCCACTGCAAATTAAAAAAAAAAACAATTAAATTAACTTCGCAAAACAAAAAAAAAATTGTTGTAAAACCCCCCAATTTCCCAACTGTAATTTCCCTGAATGAAGGATGATGAGATTGAAGAAAGGAGACCTAATGCGAAGAAGAAGGTGAAAATAGCAGAGAAGATGTTCCCAAGAATGGCAGAAAGTGCAGAGGTGAAGAAATGTTTGAGTTTAAGAAGCAAATTGTGGAATGAAAATGATGATGAAACTGGTGAAGATGAAGGAGGAGAAGGGTATGTGTAGAAGTCCATTGTTGAAGCAGTTCGATTGGATTGGATGAAGAGGTTTGAAGGGTCACGGGTTGTCGTTGAAAGAAGGTGGTGGGAGGAAGCAAACAATACGAGACCAACAATTAACAATGCATTTATAGCTTTCTCACCTTCTTGTCATCCAACATCACACTTTTTTTTTTTTTTTTTTGGAATTTGTCAACCATAATGGTTTTTAATTTCTAAGATATTTCAAGGATTTATGTATAATAAAGTAAGAAATTATGTATTACTAATTTCATAGGACGGTGAGCGGTCGGCGTTCTTTTGTACTTTACTGTTCATTGAAAAGGGTCACCTGTCACGTGGCACTATTCTCAGTTAGTTAATTTTTCAGTTATATTTCAAGGATTAATATATAATAAGGTAAGAAGTTATGTATTACTAATTTCGTAGGACGGTGAGCGGTCGGCGTTCTCTTGTACTTTACTGTTCATTGAAAAGGGTCTTCTGTCACGTGACACTGTTCTCGGTTGGTTAATTTTTCAGTTATATTTCATGGATTTATATATAATAAGGTAAGAAATTATGTATTACTAATTTCGTAGGACAGTGAGCGGTCGGCGTTCTCTTGTACTTTACTGTTCGTTGAAAAGGGCCACCTGTCACGTGGCACTATTCTCACTTAGTTAATTTTTCAGTTATATTTCAAGGATTAATATATAATAAGGTAAGAAATTATGTATTACTAATTTCGTATGACAGTGAGCGGTCGGCGTCCTCTTGTACTTTACTGTTCATTGAAAAGGGTCACCTGTCACGTGACACTGTTCTCGGTTAGTTAATTTTTCAGTTATATTTCAAGGATTTATATATAATAAGGTAAGAAATTATGTATTACTACTTTCGTAAGACGGTGAGCGGTCGGCGTTCTCTTGTGCTTTACTATTCATTGAAAAGGGCCACCTGTCACGTGTCACTCTTCTCGGTTGGTTAATTTTTCAGTATTAATTATATGTATATATACATATTCATACGTTACCAATGTGACATCTTGATAGTTAAATGGTACAATCCATCACCAAAATGTTGAAATTTCAAAATCGTGTAGGATGGAGATCGTGATGTATAATATAAAGTAGGTGTGATGGTGGGCTTCGTGCTCCATACCCTTGCGTTCTGGGGGTTAAACCTCCAATCTTTTAGTTATTTTTTTTTTTTAACGGCGATTGACTCCAACAGTCGAGAGGATCACACCCACATTGCATGGGTCCCTAGTCCCCCTCGGGCGAGGCATCCGAGGTTGACCATAGGCGCTCCACGAGAAAATTTCCAGCCGACAGCCACTTGACTGCCGTTGCAGCCTCCGCACTCAAGAGCCGGAGTAACCGCACTGTAATAGAAAACTCGTGTGCGGCTCAAGACTCGAACCCGGGCTATTACGCACTCAAGGCTCTTATCCATCATTGCCATGACCCCTCAACCAAGGTTGGGGCCATTTACCCCCAAATGCAACAGGTGGGGATCGAACCCGGGTCTCTAAGGAAACCCAAAGTTCTTTCCACCACTCCACTACAAGTGGGGGATCAATCTTTTAGTTATTTGACGCACACCTTTAACCTCCATGATGTCCTTTGAGAACTTTTATTTTATATACAATCAATTATACGATAAAATCTTAATAAAATTTAAAAGAAATATAATCTACATATAGCTTTTTTGAGCACCAACAAAAGCCTAATCACCATGGCCGGCCACCAACAAAAGCCTAATCACCATGGCCGGCCCTGGGGTGGGTGGGGAGGACCACCGGTCAGGGCCCGATATTTCGAGGGGCACGTTTTTTTTGAAAAAAATCCGAAATATTTTTTTAATATGGTACACCCATACAAACACCAACAAAGGCCCCCATACAAAACTATTCTTATGGTTTAGATTAGTTATTAACCCCTTTCGCATTAGATTTAGAACTTTAGTGAGCCCAATACCCAATTTCGTTAAGGCCTAAGCACACATTTTTTCGATCTCGAACAGGGTACACAAATTCTCAGGGCCGGCCCCGCTAATCACCGGGTAAACCTAATGGCAAAATGCTATCCACACTCACGAATGCAAACGGCACTGGTGACCTGACCTGCCACCAATTCAGAGGAAACTCACCGTTCAAGGCCTATTGTTATAAAACCTCGTGCTCAATTTATTAATTTGTGACATTTATTCTTTCTACGTAATTAGCTGTTTTATACATAAAATAACTAATTTGGGGGGGGGGGGGGGGGGGGGGGGGGGGGATGTTTTTATCTAACTAAAAGCATTTTGACAATTCGAGGGTGTTGGTGAAAAGAAGAATGGTGTTTAGCAAAACTTGTAAATATCTAGCTGATATCGGTAGGTTTTTGATTTCAAAGATACCCATTAGACCACCCGTAGTGGTAAACAAAAATAATGCCCCCACCATAGGGCATTATACGACACGTGGCATCCTAGTCACACTTGGGCATTATAGCAAAAGAGGTGTAGTGGGGCATTATGCCAATAACCCTCATTCAATCATTTGAAAAAAAAAAAAAAAAATAAAGCAAACTGTCAGACTAAATAAGCCCATTGGCCACATGCCCCTTCAAGTCAAAATGTCAGATTAAAGCAATCCCATTTGAGTGTTTTATATATAACGCGGATCACAATTTTTTTCAAAGATTTTTAAAAATAACGCCCCATGTAATGGTGCCTTGGGCGTTTTCAGGCGTTTTTTTTTAATTTAAAAAAAAAAAAAACGCCCCACTATACATAGTCTTATGGTTTTTAATTTCAAAGATATCCATTATGGTTTTTAATTTCAAGGATTTATATATAATAAAGTAAGAAATTATTTATTACTAATTTCGTAGGACGGTGACCGGTCGGCGTCCTCTTGTACTTTACTGTTCATTGAAAAGGGGCATCTGTCACGTGGCACTGTTCACGGTTGGTTAATTTTTCAGTTATATTTCAAGGATTTATATATAATAAGGTAAGAAATTATGTATTACTAATTTCGTAGGACGGTGAGCGGTCGGCGTCCTCTTGTACTTTACTGTTCATTGAAAAGGGCTACCTGTCACGTGGCACTGTTCTCAGTTAGTTAATTTTTCAGTTATATTTCAAGGATTTATATATTAATAAGGTAAGAAATTATGTATTACTAATTTCGTAGGACAGTGAGCGGTCGGCGTCCTCCTGTACTTTTATGTTCATTGAAAAGGGTCACCTTTCACGTGACACTGTTCTCGGTTGGTTAATTTTTCAGTATTAATTATATGTATATATACATATTCATACTTTACCAAGGTGACATCTTGATGGTTAAAATGGTACAGTCCATCACCAAAATGTTGAGATTTCAAAATCGTGTATGATGGAGATCGTGATGTATTCACCCTAAAATATAAAGTAGGTGTGATGGTGGGCTTCATGCTCCATATCCTTTCGTTCTGCGGGATTAAACCTCCAATTTTTTGGTTGTTTTGCGCACACCTTTAACCTCCATGATGTCCTTTGAGAACTTTTATTTTATATATAATCTATTATACGATAAATTTTTATTAAAATATAAACTATATATAACTTTTTTTTTAGCAGCAACAAAAGCCTAATCACCGGGTAAATCTAATGGCAAAAGGCTATCTACACCCATGAATACAAACGACACTGGTGACCTGACCTACCACTAATTCAGAGGAAACTCACAGTCCGAACGCCTACGATTATAAAACCTCATGCTCAACCTAAGATACCTTTATTAATTTGTGACATTTATCCTTTCTACGTAATTAGCTGTTTTATACATAATACACACTTTGCGTGTGTATAAAATAACTAATAAGGGGGATGGAATGTTCTTATCTAACTAAAAGCATTTTGACAATTCGAGGGTGTTGGTGAAAAGAAGAAAAATTGTGTTTAGCAAAACTTGTAAATATCTAGCTGAATATCGGTAGGTTTTTTATTTTTAAACTTGTAAATATCTAGCTGAATATCGATAGGTTTTTTATTTTTAAATACTGTTAGGTTAAATGTTCAATGAATCTATTTTATTTTTATTTTTATTTTTTGACACCGATATAATAGATATTATTATACTTTTAGATTTTTTTAATGCGTCAGGATATAATACGAAGTTTATTTGGGTAGGAAATTTAGGAACTAATGTTGACCATCTATTAAATAATCAATGACTAAGATTAAATATGTCAATTTGAACAAAAAAAAAGAGGCGCGTGAGTTAGTTTGAGTGTATTCTAGTCCATCAAAGTCAATAGTTTCTCTCTCCTCCAATTCACCATCGTTTTTAAAATGTTAATAACTTTTTCATACGACAATATTTTTTTATAAAAATTACACCATAAAAACGAGACTTTTTTTATCTTTAAAACGAGCACACTATTGCTATTGTCACACAAACCGATGGCGGAAACATCGGAGTGAGACGAACGAGATTGCTCAAAGATTTCATAACATTATGTGACAATAAATAATTCAAAACCGATTTCATTTCATAATAATAAATTGTCAATTACATTATAAAAATCAAAGTACAACATTGAAAAACAAATACGACAAGTTCAACAAAATAAAATAACCAAATCTAGTAAGTTCAATATGAGTTTCTAAGTCGTCCGTACTAGATTTCATCATGAATCATCATCAACCTGCAACATGTTAAAAGTATAGTTCAATACAAAAACATTGGCGAGTACACAACTTTAAAGTACATAGCATAAGTAAAAAAATGTTTAAACGAATCCACATGGCAACCTAAGTTATCTAGATTAACATATCAATGGCATGCAACATTCAAGTCAACCCTCTGATTACCGCAAGAATTAAATTTAACATGACCTCTCGTTCACGGGTGGTGCGTTACTCCTATAGCGCTATACATGTTAAATGGAGGCTCGTACGAAGTTAATGACATGTGTATCACATAAGAATCACCCAAGGATATAAATCAAGCATAACGAACAAGTATTCATGTATTGGATTGTTTTGTGCATTGCATAAAGTATAATGTGTTTGTGATTTTGATAAGCTAACATGTTGCACCCAAAAATGTGTAAAACGAAAATGGGTCAAGTGTACTCACGGTTTTGCAAAGCTTTCCTTTGAATCCCGTGAAAAGTCGTGTAGGTTGAGGATGGAATCACCAAAGTCACCCTACACGGGGGAAACTAAGGTGTGTAAGTTAATGGATTTAGAATGGAAGATTCGGATTTTGGAATTTAAAGTATCAAAAGTATGTATACAAAAGTATGGTCTAGTTCTAAGTACTTGTTTATGACACTATGTTATGTGTGGTTTCATGGATCCCAAATTGCCCATTAGAATCAATAACAAGTGACTTAGAATCGTAGACAAGTTAGCCTAAGTTTATGACAATAATCATGGCTTGATTATCATCACAAATTCAACCATGTTTATGTATATATGTATATTTATATAGTCGTAATAATATCCTAAAACTAAGTCCAATCATAGATGTCATATATGTCAAGCATGGAGGATTAACCTATTTGTGAGATTCACCACTACACAAATTGTCACGACCCCCGACCCCACCCTGGACGGAATCGGGAGCGCGAACCAGTTCAGTAGTACCGGTGGTTATTTAGAAAAGTAGTGCAGCGGAAATTTCATCAGGACCGTGAGTTACGAAAAATTATCAGAGTTTAGAAAACACCGGATTTTATTTATTAAATAGATGGGATAAAACCATGTTTTGAAAGGTAGCTTTGATATGGGATAAACCCGAATACATAAAAGAACTTTTCTTAATTTAATTTAATTTAATTTAATTTAATTTAATTTAATTCATAAATTAAACCACTTCTGTAAGCCTTTTGGTGTCGTATCCAACTCTTATTCCGATCTACTGTAATTACCTGAAACGCGTTTAAAAACATTTGGTCAGCAAGAAATACTGGTGAGTTCATTCAGGTTTTATGAAATGACACCTTAGTTATGAATTACAGCATAAGAGCGATTACAGTGGCTTCTATCTTATTTTTATCTGGCGCCGTGTCACCTCCTGGTGACGATGGTCATACCACTATTGGGTCCTTTCACCCAAGTAGTGATGATTATCACTGTTAGAATTTATTAGCCTAACCGTGAAAAATTAGTAATGTGCACAATACCCCACTAGCCAGTGATTCAAGATAACCACGACTTAATCCCTGTAATTATAACCTTTGAAAATAATTGGAGTATTATAAAACACTTTTGATAAAAAGAGAATGACTCACATTATAAGCATGCAGTATTGATTTAACAAGCTTCTTGATTCTACTCCTTCTGATAATTAAGCATATACTTTGTTGTTTTGAACCTTCTGATGATTAAGCATCCATTTTGATTGTGAGATGATGGTGTAGAGTTTCGGGTATTTAAACATTTAGTTTAACAGAGTGGAATACGTATTAGTGTAAAACCACATCAAACCTAACGATGGTCACGAGATTCGAACTTTAACGAAATTCACAAAGTATAGCACTTTGGCATCCGTTTAACGAAATTCACAAAGTATAGCACTTTGGCATCCGTTTAACGAAATTCACAAAGTATAGCACTTTGGCATCCGTTAGTTGGTTCCTGAATCGATCGGACAGAACATCGCATCGGTGATTATTGGTTAGAACACCAACGTATAGAGAGAAGAATAGAAGGAATGAGCAAAGAAAAATGAATCATAAGCTTCCTATTTATAGTCAAGGGATAAGTTTTACCCCTATATAGAATTTCCCTAGGTGTTATCTTCCTTAGTTGAACATTCCCTAGATAAAACATTCCCTAGATAACACTTTCCTTAGATAAAATATTCCTTAGATAATATCTACCACATATATATCTATTTAGTTGTTTAATAAATCTTACTTAGCAGATTAATTAATCTTACTTAGCTTAATTAATTTTGCTTAGCTTAATTAATCTCGCTTACCTTAATTAATCTCGCTTAACTGATTAATTAATCATACTTAACTTAATTAGCAGATTAATTAATCTACTCAGCTAGCTTAACTGCTAAATTTCCTTAACAACTAAGTGTACGTAATTAGTAAAGTTAATAAGTTTATTTAACTACTAAGTTTACTTAGTTGCTAGGTATTCTAGCAGCTCCCTGATTACGAGTTCTAATTTCTAGATACAATGGAACTCGTATTAGTGTATTAACTCAATTTAACTTTAACGATAATCAGGAGATCGAACCCTCACACTGAATGACAAAGTGCACACTTAAACATCCATTGGATTCACGACGAATGAAAAAGTATAGCCCGAGTTGGGCAGCACTTAAACATCCATCAGATTCACGACGAATGACAAAGTATAGCCCGAGTTGGGCAGCACTTAAACATCCATTAGATTGGTTTCAATCGATCGGATAAAGTATCGTACCAGGGATTAGAGTTATTACCCTAATAACGTGCAGAGTTTCGGGATTTAGAAGGTATAATCCCGAGCTACTATTTGCTAAAATAAAAGCTGAATGAGAGAAAAGAATTGTAGCAGTTTGAAACGTAGCAGTGATCGAGCTAATACCTTGTAGTCGTAGCAGCGTTTCACTACCTGGAAATTCGATTTTAGCATAATAGGTTTTTTTTTAAGAATGAGATTTCAAGCATAGAGGACAGCCCCAGGTCCAGGCAATTTATAGCATGAAATTGGGTTTTACGCGGACCGCGTAAACCCACACCTGATTCTTACGCGGCCCGCGAGAGCCCGCTAGGGTTGGTGTGTCACGAGTAGGGTTGCCACGTGTGCGACACGTGGCCTGGAAAGCTTATCCGGTCAACTTTAAGTTGACGCGGCCCGCGTAAACTCCTCTTATGGTTTACGTGGCCCGCCTGAAACCTAATTTTCTTGATTTCTTGGTTTTTCATGCACATTAGGGTTTCAGGGGTCCGGGTGTTCACTTACGGGTCGTTTTGGGACATTTTTGAAGGTCCTTACACAAATCATCACAAGGATGATTCGGATGGTCATAAATAACAAGGATTCACCACTACACAAATCATCACAAGGATGATTCACAGGGTCATGAATAACAAGAAAAAATCTAACTAATGCAAGCTCAAGTGACCAAGTAATCTCTTAGCCGGGTGTGCCAACACATCATGAAAAGAATTAACTAAGTGATCAAGGCTAGACGTGGCTAAGTTACTTTAATCCTTTGTATATTTAAAAAATCTTTATCACATTTATTCATATAGGGGATGGTTCACAAAGTATAGCACTTTGGCATCCGTTTAATGAAATTCACAAAGTATAGCACTTTGGCATCCGTTTAACGAAATTCACAAAGTATAGCACTTTGGCATCCGTTTAACGAAATTCACAAAGTATAGCACTTTGGAATCCGTTAGTTGGTTCCTGAATCGATCGGACAGAACTTCGCATCGGTGATTATTGGTTAGAACACCAACGTATAGAGAGAAAAATAGAAGGAATGAGCAAAGAAAAATGAATCATAAGCTTCCTATTTATACTCAAGGGATAAGTTTTACCCCTATATAGAATTTCCCTAGGTGTTATCTTCCTTAGTTGAACCTTCCCTAGATAAAACCTTCCCTAGATAACACTTTCCTTAGATAAAATATTCCTTAGATAATATCTACCCCATATATATCTATTTTTCATGTATATCTATTTAGGTGTTTAATAAATCTTACTTAGCTGATTAATTAATCTTGCTTAGCTTAATTAATCTCGCTTAGCTTAATTAATCTCGCGTAGCTTAATTAATTTCGCTTAACTGATTCATTAATCATACTTAACTTAATCAGCAGATTAATTAATCTACTCAGCTAGCTTAACTGCTAAATTTCCTTAACAACTAAGTGTACGTAATTAGTAAAGTTAATAAGTTTATTTAACTACTAAGTTTACTTAACTATTAAGTTTACTTAGTTGCTAAGTATTCTTGCAGCTCCCTGATTACGAGTTCTAATTTCTAGATACAATGGAACTCGTATTAGTGTATTAACTCAATTTAACTTTAACGATAATCACGAGATCGAAACCCTCACAACGAATGACAAAGTGCACACTTAAACATCCATTGGATTCACGACGAATGACAAAGTATAGCCCGAGTTGGGCAGCACTTAAACATCCATCACATTCACGACGAATGACAAAGTATATCCCGAGTTGGGCAGCACTTAAACATCCATTGGATTGGTTTCAATCGATCGGATAAAGTATCGTACCAGGGATTAGAGTTATTACCCTAATAACGGGTAGAGTTTCGGGATTTAGAAGGTATAATCCCGAGCTACTATTTGCTATAATAAAAGCTGAAGGAACGAAATGAATTGTAGCAATTTGAAACGTAGCAGTGATCGAGCTAATACCTTGTAGTCGTAGCAGCGTTTCACTACCCGGAAATTCGATTTTAGCAGAATAGGGGCGTTTTAAGAATGAGATTTCAAGCATAGAGGACAGCCCCAGGTCCAGGCAATTTATAGCATGAAATTGGGTTTTACGCGGATCGCGTAAACCCACACCTGATTCTTATGCGGCCCGCGAGAGCCCGCTAGGGTTGGTGTGTCACGAGTAGGGTCGCCACGTGTGCGACACGTGGCCTGGAAAGCTTATCCGGTCAACTTTAAGTTGACGCGGCCCGCGTAAACTCCTCTTATGGTTTACGCGGCCCGCCTGAAACCTAATTTTCTTGATTTCTTGGTTTTTCATGCACATTAGGGTTTTAGGGGTCCGGGTGTTCACTTACGGGTCGTTTTGGGGCATTTTTGCAGGTCCTTACATTCTCCCCACCTTGTCTTAAATCTCGTCCTCGAGATTTGGGCTACGATATCTCTTTTAGAGTTATGTCATGTAGTAAGAACAGTTTTAAGATATGTTCAAATGAATACGTGTTTTACAATAAATAGGGCTCAATGGTTTAACTGAATTAGTTCAAGAAGTCGATGTCAAGTGAGATGAAGTGATATAGTTTCTAAGGTGATTAGGTTCAAGTCAAAAGGGATAGATGATCAATAGATGTAAATGTTTACAAGTTGTGAATGATTTTTAGAAACAATAGAATTCACTGTCAATAGAAAACTTACTTTGATTGTCAACTGAGGAAGTCTCAGAATCAACAAGCTCGAATGAAATAGAAGTACGAAAATGATTTGTCAACTGAGAAAATCAATGGGTTGACATTTATCGAATTACAAGGATACACCGATATACAACAGAGTTTAGTGTATCATTGTCTTAACACATATTTGTATTAAGACCACTTTCAAGGGATGAGTCAAGCAAAAGGTATATATAGATTAGCTCAAGCTACAAGTCTATACCGACGCCACAAGGTGTCGTATTGATCGAAATAATAATAGTGGTGACTGAATGAGTTCACCATGCTTGAAACCAAATGAAAGTTCAACGAAGTAAATCCGAATGTTTGTTTCAAACAATCTAGTAGGATTTTCGATTGAAAATGAAACAATTGAATAATGTTTTTCGATCGAAAAGATCAAGAAATGCTCGATCGATGTTGTAGGAACTGTTAAGAGATACACTGGAATATGACATGAATTTGTGTATCATTATCTTAGCACACGATTGTGTTAAGATTGCTTTTATAGGATAAACCAACAAAGCGGATTCAATATAAATAAATAAATAATTAAATCCGTATATGATGTGTGCAAACGAGATTAGCGCAAGCTTCAAATTTGTGAAAACGTCACCACAAGGTGATCGTGATCAAAGAAACGATTTAATGAAGTCGAAGACCAAACAAGCCTATTATGGTTCAAAGTAATTGAAGGGCTTGTTGGGATTAATTCGAATATGATGGCTTCAATCCATCATATGGGATCTTGCATTGAATATGTAATGCGAGCAAGTTCAAACAATTGAACTTGGTTTAAACACAACGAGTTCATGTATCAATAAGAAAGTTCTGACATGGTCACAACGAAAACCATGTATGCCACTTAAAAGAAAATCAAGTTTTTTTTTTCAAGAAATTCATCGACTCGATATCAAAGAGTCATCGTTTTACAATAATGTGGTTCATTTAGGTCATAATACAAAGATCAAGTATAACGAAACGATATTTGAGCTTTGATAAAACAACAATTTGGAGTGAAGCCCTCCAGTGGTCTTCATAAATCAAGCGAACCACTTGCGCAACAAACAGTGCATGTGTAATGTGTGGATTTACCAAGAAATGAAACAGATCAATATTCGCTACTATGAAAGAAATCCTCATGGTATGATGACCATTAGGGGGAGTAGCAATGCAAAAGTCTATTTATTATGTGCAGAGGTCTGAATTTTAACAAAAGGAATTTAAGAATTTTATCTGGAAATTTTGTGTGATAATCGTTGTTAAGTGACATTACCAGGGAATGTCGAATAAAATGAAATAGGGGGATTGTAAAGGTATGTGACTTCTTTTGCAGCGTCTATAATTATGATTCTGATTAGACTATGCACCGATTGTTGTGAAATCTTGTTCCAACGTACCTCAGCGAGATTCATGTTGTTTGTAGGATCATGTGGCAAAGTGCCGTTTTTTTTATCAGTAGTTCTCCCACTGCCGGGATTAGCATTGTTGTTGTCGTGCCTAATCATGTTTTCAAAAGGCCTTTCCTTGAAAGTCGGGTGTGATATACTTCGACGTCTGCTTGTGTATAGTTTAAGTTTCATGTGTATTTTGGTGCACTAGCACAACTTTACATGCTTCTTACTTGCGTTAATAGTCTATGGTAACGCATTGGAAATTCTTATACTTTTGATGGCGTCCCAACTTAAAGGGTTTCCATTGCACGAGTTATGAGGTAGATGATCAAACGAAATAATGTTTGATATCGGAATTATAGATATATGCAAGAGATTCCTGATAAAGAAATCTAGAATTATTATTGACACATATGCTTGTGTTTTATTCCAAATTGTCAATCCTTATGGTTTTTGGATTTCCTTATAGATATACATATCTATATAATCATATATTTCACATGCTGTAATATACATACCCTTCATAAGGTCAATGTATTTAACAGATTCATATTTCCAAAAACAAGTCAGATATCAGGTCATGATACTATTTAGGGAAATCTTGTCACTTGTTTGACATATTATATATCCCGTCTTATCCGGTTCTTGCCGGAGAGGTAACCCCATTGTATCCGGACAAGCTGGAGAGTCTGCTACACCATACCCATTCTTGCCGGAGAAGAAATTTATATTTCCCATAAATATATCTTTCTTAAATCATGATTTGGAAAGTGCATTATGACTTTCAGCAAATTAGTATTCACATGACGGATCATATTCTAGAACAAAGTAGTATCAATAAATAAGAAATAACAGTGGTCAAGTGTTATTGCTTATTTATTATACTTGCAACGTTTTAGTTATCATCCTTACGGCATATTAAAACCCATTACACTTTATTTACACAATTATTTAGCTTATCTCGAAGCTTATACTAAGGCATCTTTTCTTAAGTTCAAGTCTAAATGCTATCATGTGTGCTACCAGTTAATAGCAAATTCCTAACTCTTTTATTTAAGCTAAGGTATTATTATCAAAACACCTATTGGCTTAAAGCAGTGGCTCTGATACCACTTCTGTCACGACCCCCGACCCCACCCTGGATGGAATCGGGAGCCGCGAACCAGTTCAGTAGTACCGGTGATTATTTAGAAAAGTAGTGCAGCGGAAATTTCATCAGGACCGTGAGTTAGGAAAAATTATCAGAGTTTAGAAAACACCGGATTTTATTTATTAAATAGATGGGATAAAACCATGTTTTGAAAGGTAGCTTTGATATGGGATAAACCCGAATACATAAAAGAACTTTTCTTAATTTAATTTAATTTAATTGATAAATTAAGCCACTTCTGTAAGCCTTTTGGTGCCGTATCCAACTCTTATCCCGATATACTGTAATGACCTAAAACGCGTTTAAAAACATTTGGTCAGCAGGAAATACTGGTGAGTTCATTCAGGTTTTATGAAATGACACCTTAGTTATGAATTACAGCATAAGAGCGATTACAATGGCTTCTATCTTATTTTTATCTGGCGTCGTGTCACCTCCTGGTGACGATGGTCATACCACTATTGGGTCCTTTCACCCAAGTAGTGATGATTACCACTGTTAGGATTTATTAGCCAAACCGTGAAAAATTAGTAATGTGCACAATACCCCACTAGCCAGTGATTCAAGATAACCACGACTTAATCCATGTAATTATAACCTTTGAAAATAATTGGAGTATTGTAAAACACTTTTGATAAAAAGAGAATGACTCACATTATAAGCATGCAGTATTGATTTAACAAGCTTCTTGATTCTACTCCTTCTGATGATTAAGCATCCATTTTTATTGTGAGAGTATCGTGAAGAGTTTCGGGTATTTAAACATTTAGTTTAACAGAGTGGAATACGTATTAGTGTAAAACCACATCAAACCTAACGATGGTCACGAGATTCGAACTTTAACGAAATTCACAAAGTATAGCACTTTGGCATCCGTTTAACGAAATTCACAAAGTATATCACTTTGGCATCCGTTAGTTGGTTCCTGAATCAATCGGACAGAACATCGCATCGGTGATTATTGGTTAGAACACCAACATATAGAGAGAAGAATAGAAGGAATGAGCAAAGAAAAATGAATCATAAGCTTCCTATTTATAGTCAAGGGATAAGTTTTACCCCTATATAGAATTTCCCTAGGTGTTATCTTCCTTAGTTGAACCTTCCCTAGATAAAACCTTCCATAGATAACACTTTCCTTAGATAAAATCTTCCTTAGATAATATCTACCCCATATATATCTATTTTTCATGTATATCTATTTAGTTGTTTAATAAATCTTACTTAGCTGATTAATTAATCTTACTTAGCTTAATTAATTTTGCTTAGCTTAATTAATCTCGCTTAGCTTAATTAATCTCGCTTAGCTTAATTAATCTCGCTTAACTGATTAATTAATCATACTTAACTTAATTAATCATACTTAACTTAATTAGCAGATTAATTAATCTACTCAGCTAGCTTAACTGCTAAATTTCCTTAACAACTAAGTGTACGTAATTAGTAAAGTTAATAAGTTTATTTAACTACTAAGTTTACTTAGCTATTAAGTTTACTTAGTTGCTAGGTATTCTAGCAGCTCCCTGATTACGAGTTATAATTTCTAGATACAATGGAACTCGTATTAGTGTATTAACTCAATTTAACTTTAACGATAATCAGGAGATCGAAACCCTCACACTGAATGACAAAGTGCACACTTAAACATCCATTGGATTCACGACGAATGACAAAGTATAGCCCGAGTTGGGCAGCACTTAAACATCCATTAGATTGGTTTTAATCGATCGGATAAAGTATCGTACCAGGGATTAGAGTTATTACCCTAATAACGGGCAGAGTTTCGGGATTTAGAAGGTATAATCCCGAGCTACTATTTGCTATAATAAAAGCTGAAGGAAAGAAAAGAATTGTAGCAGTTTGAAACGTAGCAGTGATCGAGCTAATACCTTGTAGTCGTAGCAGCGTTTCACTACCCAGAAATTCGATTTTAGCAGAATAGGGTTTTTTTAAGAATGAGATTTCAAGCATAGAGGACAGCCCCAGGTCCAGGCAATTTATAGCATGAAATTGGGTTTTACGCGGACCGCGTAAACCCACACCTGATTCTTACGCGGGCCGCGAGAGACCGCTAGGGTTGGTGTGTCACGAGTAGGGTCGCCACGTGTGCGACACGTGGCCTGGAAAGCTTATCCGGTCAACTTTAAGTTGACGCGGCCCGCGTAAATTCCTCTTATGGTTTACGCGGCCCGCCTGAAACCTAATTTTCTTGATTTCTTGGTTTTTCTTGCACATTAGGGTTTCAGGGGTCCGGGTGTTCACTTACGGGTCGTTTTGAGACATTTTTGCAGGTCCTTACACAAATCATCACAAGGATGATTCGGATGGTCATAAATAACAAGGATTCACCACTACACAAATCATCACAAGGATGATTCACAGGGTCATGAATAACACGAAAAAATCTAACTAATGCAAGCTCAAGTGACCAAGTAATCTCTTACCCGGGTGTGCCAACACATCATGAAAAGAATTAACTAAGTGATCAAGGCTAGACGTGGCTAAGTTACTTTAATCCTTTGTATATTTAAAAAATCTTTATCACATTTATTCATATAGGGGATGGTTCATATGAGATCTGGTTTGAGTTGAGAGAACTCGTAGAAACTCAACTTCCAATTTTTTTTCAAAATATTTTTTCATCAAATATCATTTTAAAAAATTAGCTTTCCAAGGGGAAAAACAAATTCCTTGCCACTTTTTTACAGTGGCAGTTTCACTCCTTACCAAGCGCTATAGTGAATTAAGATGGATTTAAATGATTCTTACAGGTCTGCAAAAAATCGACTCATGAATTTTTTTTCGGATTTTTTTCATAAGGGGGGCTTGGTTCGTATTACTTTACCTTTGTGTAAAATTTGGTCGAAAAACTCCCATAGAAAGTGGAGTTTTCACGAGTTCTCTCAACTCAAGGGTGGTCCTCATACGAACCTCATTCTATTCAGATAATTATCTGTCTTCTTATAAGTATACAAGAAAATATATATCATTAAAAATACCTAATGTAAATCTAGAATTAAATCTTGATTTAAAAATTTGTGGATTTGATTGTCATTGGTGGGCCAACTAACTAAAATGATAAATGACAACTTTTGGTTGTGGTGGTGCTTAGATTTTAAATGCTCATTAGGGTAGATGTATACTATTAGTTTTAGCTAGGGTAACTTTCTAGTTTTGGGTTTTAACTAATTAAATGATATAAGAATCTTTGGTAATATAGATGTAATTATAGCCTAGTGACATTTTAGTGATATGATAAGGCTTACGGACCATTAAGTCCTAAGTTTGATTCTCACAAGTGGTTTTTCTCATATTTATTGTGTTTACTCCTGAATTAATGTATCAACATTATTGTCTAGTGAAGATGGATATGATCCAAATTTATCTTTCAAAAAAAATCTTTGTAATCCTGAATTAATCTCATATTTATTGTGTTTCCTCCTGATTTCACTTGTGTTACAATGATACTCTAGTGACCTGTCAATAATCCAAATTTGTCTTTCAAAATTTTTTTTTTGTAAATTTCTTTTTGAAGTTTTTATATGATAGATACTACATGGAAAACAAAAACTTTTATTGATAGAAAATTTTCCGATAACAGAATTCATTGCGGTCGTTGACCGATCTTCCTATACTAATAAATGAAAATCTTTTTTGGACGTGTGTCATTTTCTGATGTTTTCTCATCTTATTTTCCTATTTATCTCTTTATTAAATAATAGGGTAAATTACTTTTTGAGTCCCTGTGTTTTAGTAGTTTTAACTAGTTGACTCCAAAAGCAAAAAGTTTAACGACCTGAGTCCCTATAAGCATTTTCTTTAACCATTTGAGTCATTTTGAGTCCAAATTTTAACCTTTTGAGTCCAATTTTTTGGACTCAAATCGTTATAAAATAAACAAAATTGGACTCAAAACGTTATAAAATAAATGGCTAGGGACTCAGGGCGTTAAACTTTTTGATTTTGGACTCAAGTGGTTAAAACCACTAAAACACAGGGACTCAAAAAGTAATTTACTCTAAATAATAATAATTTTTAAACAAAATATTTGGATAAGAATTTTTTCCTATTTATCTCTCATATTAAATAGTAATAATATTAAAAAAATATTAGATAAGAATAAAAATATTTATTTTTCTATAAATAATTATAAACAAAAAGTTAGCTAAGAACAAATATTTGTTAGTAGGGTACATGAGACCGAAGAGGGTCGCTTAGCTGTACGCAAATTCTTACGAACGCCGACTAAGGATTTCCAATAGATGTTTAATTTTTTAGTAAGACATGTTTATATGCATGATTATTCTAACCTTTACGGTGTATCATAATTAATAGGCAACGCATACATGGAGGGAAACTAAAGTGACAAGTCTCTGATCGGATCAAAGGAGGACATTTTGTAAATGAGATTATTAAGACCAACAAACACTCTTAAATAATATAAAGGAAAAATTAGAAGTTTTGTCCTTTATCTTTATATCACTTTTCAGGCGGTGTCCTTTTTAACGAATGTTGACAGGCGATGTCCTTTAATAGGTATTTTGTTGCAAGTTTAGTCTTTTACACCCAACCCAGTTAAAAAACCCTGTTAATTGTTGACAGACGGTGTCTTTTACTAGGTATTTTGTTGCAAGTTTAGTCCTTTACCTAGGTATTTTGTTGCAAGTTTAGTCATTTACACCTAACAATTAACAAGATTTTTTAACTGGGTTGGGTGTAAATGACTAAATTTGCAACAAAATACATAGTAAAAGACACCGCCTGTCAACATTCGTTAAAAAAGACACCGCCTGAAAAGTGGTATAAAGATAAAGGACAAAACTTGTAATTTTTCCTAATATAAATTACTTTGAGTAGCCCGTGTAACATACGGGAACTTAAACTAGTTACTAACAAATAAAAATAAAAAGTGTGTTTTTATCTAAAACGCACTTTGAGTAGCCCGTGTAACACACGGGAACTTAAACTAGTTACTAACAAATAAAAATAAAAAAATGTGTTTTATCTAAAACGCAATGGACTAAAAACACTTCAAAATATATTTTTCTAAAACGCAATTGACCAAAAAACACATAAATTTTCTTTTTCTCTAAAACGCAATAGTCTAAAAATACAAAAGAAAGTGTTCTTTCTAAAACGCAATGGACTGAAAACACATAAAAATGTGTTTTACCTAAAACGTAATGAACTAAAAACCCTTCAAAATGTGTTTTTCTAAAATGCAATGAACCAAAAAACACATAAAAATGTCTTTTTTTCTAAAACGTAATGGCCTAAAAACACACAAAAAAAAAATGTTCTTTCTAAAACGTAATGGACTAAAAACACTTGAAAATATGTTTTTCTTAAACGCATTGAACCAGTGTATGTTTTGTCTGTGAATTGTCTGAACCAGGAAGTAGTAGATCAAAAACTGTCTACGAATTTTTGTTTTTTTGAGGGTGTAACTGGCTAATGGCTATTTATAGGGACTGCTGAGGGGTGTTCAGAATTCGTTTCGAATTCGAAATTCATTTAAATTCGATTATCAAGAATTCGTTTCGATTATAAGAATTCGCATTCGAATTCGGTTCAATTCGAGTCAAGTAAATCAAATACGAATTTACAATTTCAAATTCGATTCGATTCGATTCGAAATTCGAATAAAAATTATACATTTTTATTTATTATTTTTATATATAATACATATATAACTTTTATTAGACTATACTACAAATTATTTTCAAAATTTATTCCAACTATTAAAATTACCCATTACCAAAGCAACTACATGACCCATAACTAAAACCTAAGTAACAAATCTATCAATAAATTTCTAACCCTAAAAATATTAACTTGTATTATGGAGTGGTTACTTTATTTGGAACTGTTTTAATATGATATCGTGCTTTATGGTTACTTTAAAATTTAAGTTTCATTTTGATAGTTTTTACATGTTTTTAAAGAATCTAAATCAAATCGAATTCGATTCGAATTTGAACTTTTAATCGAATACGAATCGAATACGAATTGGGTTTTTTTATTTGAATACGAATTCGAATCGAATTTGGTAGATTTTAATCGAATTCGAATCGAATACGAATTCAAGGGAAAATAAAAATTATTCGAATAATTCGATTCGAATAATTCGAAAATTCGATATTCGATTCGATGAACACCCCTAGCTGACAAAATCATTTTAGTGTAAAAATATAGCTATTTTTATAATAAAATGGATACACATGGCATATAAAATAAATAAAAAAATCATTAATATCAAATGACATCTTAGAAGTCCTGGAGTTGGAGGGGCCAAAGCATTAATAGATTTAAGAATTCATTTTCGTGGAAAAGACATGCTAGGTCAAATATCATATAATAAAAAAAAAAACGGGTCAACTGTCAAGTATAGACCAAATAATGTTCCATCATAAGTTCATAACATAAACTTTTTTGAGGGGCTTGCTAATAAAATTACATAAAAGTTGGGTTAAATCACGATTACAATGAAACAATATAAAACCCTTTAGATGGAAGTCATCTTACGAATTATACAAATCATATCCCACCAGTCTTTTTACTATGAGTCCCACAAATATCCTTCTATTTTGTCCCAGCCAAATTTCCTAAAATGTTAGTAAGACCACCGCATCTATTAAGTAGCCGATATATTTTAAGTTTTATAATCCGTTTTGGCATATACAACGATTTTGAATCATTAAAATACATAAGAGATTTTCACCTATGTGTCTCACTTTTTATCTAACCTTTAACCCTTTATTGACTCACTTTTTTTGTTTAATTTTTAACCCTTTGTTAATAACAGATAAAACTCCGTGTATTATACGAATTGAATTAATAAAATATAATTTTTTTTTTTTTGCAAATATATATATATATATATGTGTGTGTGGGATCGAAAAAGACACAAGTGAAAAATGAGAATAACAACTTTTAAATACATAATTTAGAAAAATATAAACAAAACAAGTGAGTTAAAATTTTATTATAAAAGATGGCAAAGTTCAATGTGTACGAGATTGATGAAAACGAAATAAGGAATGTGTCGAGTGTAATATTGAAAATAAAATTGGTTAAATTTAAAACGCGCAAGATTCGCATGCAAGCTAAATAAGTCTACAGTTTAGGTGAAAAACAAAATTAAGGATGCTTTGAGTTGTGTCATCTGTCCCCTATATTTTTATTTACATAAAGATATAGATTATATAACTCAGAGACAATTGAAAGTATTTGTGATAAATTTGACGATAGTAATTTGATATGAGATTTAAAGCAAATTTTTTGTAATACTGATTTGAGATTTGAATTTAAGGGAATTTTTGAATTATCAATACACTAATCTTTTATTTATTTGGTAGTAAGTAGTTTGAAGAAACTTTTATTTTAAAAGTGATGTTGTAACGTTTTGAATTCATACATTCAAATAACAATAATTATATATGTACTGTTAACAAAGAACAATGAATTGTAAATTTAAATTTATAAAATATATAGCTTTATAATTATTTATTATTCTGATATTGTAATACTTAATTATGATATTTGCTTTTAACCTTTAGCATATTTTCATTCTTGTTTTTTTTTCTTAACCCGTATTTTCTTCATCATTTATTTTCTATTTTAATAGTTATTTTTCCCTTTTTTAAATCATATTTCATTTTTTAGTTTTTTTTTTAATGTCCATCAAATCAATCACGAGCATTCTCGGGGTACCCACTGGACAAACGGAGTACTCCGAGAGTAACCCGAGTCGTCCACCACCAATTCCGGGGAAATCCCAGTAACCCACCCACTCGTAGGCATGACAGTAAATTACCGGTAAAACCGTTTGACTCAAGGATCAAACCCAGGTTTCCCTGGGTCTCCTATCACTGCCCACAAATGCCTCACTCTTTTTTGCATCAAATGAGAATTGAACTTGAGTTTTCAAAGAATAACTCAAGTTCTCCTACCACTTGAGCTAGAGGTCATTGGCATTTCCTTTTTTAGTTAATTTGATATTTTTAATAAGTTACATTCGTTAATTTTTTCCCTTAACATTTCCGTATAAGTTTTGTTAAAAACAAACATGTATTCAAAATAGAGTATTTATTTGGTATTATAAGACGGTACGATGATAAACTGAACCGATTCTGATGGTTTAGTTTTCTAAAAAACATGTTTTTTTTAAACAACGTTTATTTTAGTTTATCATTTGCTTTGTTTTGTCACAACGTGCGACGTCAACAAATCTAGTAATAAACAAATTCCCATCTTGTAGAAATTAAAAATTATGATTTAAATTAAAATTGGTGTAAAAAAATAAATATACAAAAGTGATTCATATAGTAATACGTGACATTATTTGAAATCAATTCATTTATCATAACAACGAACCGTATTAAGTCACGCTCGATGATCATTGACAAGTTGACATAATTGTCAAATTTGTCACCGTCCTTTCTCACATGTTAAAGACCAAATTTTTTTTGGTATTTTTTCTCAACTTTAATTCTCATCCACCACTAAATTCGTGGCTTAATAACTATGAATCGGTTCCATAACGTGACTTTATTAATTAATCAGTCACCTCTTCCACCAACAATAAAATTATGGTTAATAATTTTCTAAATAATAATTCAAAACCTATATACTCATATCAGTAATTAATCATCTTTACTAGTAACAGGCCTTTCTACGGGGAACTTGTTGGTGATACTAGAGTGAAATATTCATCGGTAACTCAACATAAATATTACCGGTTATCCATTGTAGAAGTCATTAGACCCTCCGTAGTGGAAAGGGACATTGCGCCATACCCCCTATAGCGCCCTATGGCGCTAGCGAACACCGCCCCAGGGGCGCCATACACCACCAACCTTGAAGCCCTGTGAAAATTATAACGCGTAGTTTTGTTTTGAGGTTTGTGTTATTACCACGGTAAGTTTTTTTAAACAAATCAAAACCTTAAAAATACATACAATTCATCTCACTTTTTTAAAAACCATACTCTCTGCAACCAATCTTTTACTCTATCTTTTATAAAAAACGTCTATATTTTTATACCACACACTCTATCATGTATCCCTATAACCGTTGTTTCGTTCATCCTCGTTCTAGCGGCGACCCGAACCAAACGAACGCTCCTAACCAACCTGTTGCTCTGGTTCCCACCGCCTATGGAGCCGGGTTTGTCGAGTACAATCAAACCCAAACTGGCTTCATGAACCTATTTAACCAACCCCTCTCATAGGACCCAAACCTATAGAGTTGGAACCCGAACCACAACATGAGAGGTTTCGCAAATTCTTCACAAGCTTTCGGCTCGTCACAAAGCGAGCCTGACTTCGTCCCGGAGACACAAACAGAAATAGATCGGAGCCGACGACACAAACGAACAACACCAAACGCAACAAACGGACCTCCCATAAAAAGAAAGAAGTAACCGAGACCCGATCGAGAAAAACATGCAGTCATGGGATGATGAAGAGGAGTACACGTTAGCTCGATCTTGGATCGACGTATCAGATGATCCCAGAATAGGTAAGATTTTTTATAGACTTTTTTTTTATTTTTTAATTTATATATTTAATTTGTTTGTTACACATTGTATTTTTTTATGGGTGAGGAAGGGGCGGATGAGCAAGTATCGGAGCTACAAATACCGCCCGGTATGAGAAGCGGTGCAAAATCTATGAGACCGCTGTCATCCTCGGGGGGATCCGACTTGATTCAAGTGTTTTCCGAGATGAACCAACGCCTTCAAGACATACGCGACCTCGGGGCTCAACGTATGCAAGAGAACCGGGATGTGATCGAGCTTAGGGATAGACAATTTGAAAGAGACTTTGATTTTTACTCGAAGCCGCACGATCACCTAACTAGAAAGGCGTTGGATATGGCTCTACAACGAAAGGCGATTATCGAAAAATATAATCTTTGAGTTTTAGAGTGTTTTTTTATTTAGTTGTAATGTTTTTTTTGTCTAATGAAGTGTTATTAGTTTTTAAATTAATAGATTAAATGAAAAATAAAAACAAGGGGATTTCTTGGTTGATCTCTTATCTCAAGTGGTTGCACATTTCTAGCGATGAACGTAGAAGTGTGTTGAGTGAGGCTAGAGGTGTACAAATCGATTTTTTTTTTAAACAATTGGTCCCGTTTTGAACCGAACCGGTTTTTTAAACCTAAAACAGTAATTGGTCTAACCAGTTTGGGTTGGTTTTTAACCGGTTTTTGCAAAAAAAAAAAAAAAAAAAAAGCGGCTTTTAACCGGTTTAAAACGGTTTTTTAAAACCGGTTTCGGTTTTTCTTTTTTTCTTTTTCTTTTCAGGTTTCGGTCTTGTACTGCATTTTCATCAATGCATATTGCGTCATGTCGTTGCATGTGTTTTTATAATATATTATTTTGTTGTTTAAAGAAAAGGTCACAGGCGTATAATCGAGGGAAAGAAACATATAATAACAGTTATTATTTCTTTCTATTGACAATCAATGCCTTTTTTTATATGTTCTTAACAAAGGTATTTGAAGCTGCCTTAGATCTGACCGGACAGCCAGGGGCGGAGACAGCATGTTAGGAGCCGTAGCACGGGCTACGGCTCAAAGTCGTGTTCGTAGTGTTTCGCAGTGTTAATTTTTTGTTTTTTTTTCGATTTTATATAAAGGATACCCCTAAAAAAATACGAGGATACTTTATAGGATTTTATATGAATACATCGTAATTTTTTTTTTGGATACCTCTGGTTTTAAAGTCTAGCTCCGCCACTGCGGACAGCTCAACTTAATTCTGCGTAGTATGAACGAAGTATCAATTCAACAAACTTCAGTTATATAATTGTGCAGCATCATCAAAATATAATGAAAAAGTACTATTTTTTCCCACTTTGGTAGGTAACCTAACTTCATCCTGAAAATATCTTTATTTATATTAAATTAACCAAGTCATTGGGTGACCGATTCAACGGTTAATAAATCAATAGCATAAATATCTGATGAAATTATAAGCATTCATAGATGTGATTCAAGGTTTTTATTTAAATTTAAGGATGGTTAACTAGAAATGATGAGGGTGAATGATGGTAAATTAAGTTATTGATGATCATTAGATATTGAAGCTATTGCAACCCTGGTAAAATGTTGCATTAGGCCTTGAAAATGTTGCATTAGGCCTAATGCAACCTTTTATCGAGAGCTGCATTAGAAGCAGTTGCATTAGATCTAATGCAACATTTTCAAGGCTTAATGCAACCTTTGTTGAAAGTGTTGCATTCACTATTCAAATGCAACTTTTTTAGTATGCAACCTTTTTAAATTTTAATGCAACTTTTTTAATTTGAAATGCAATTTTTTTTAATATTCAAATGCAACTTTTAGTATAGTTTAGTTACAAAAATGCAACCTTATTCTAGACTTAATGCAACCGTTATTATATTTTAATATAACAAATGCAACCTTTTTTTTTTACAATAAATGCAACTTTGTAGAATTATTGTTCTAGCACTACAATTGCTATTAATATACATTACTATCTCAATTACGTCATAACATAACGATAATAACATAGATATCATAAATAATCTTAACTAGGGTTAAGACCCGTCCGCGTTGCGGCGCAGGTACATCGTAAACATTGAATAGATTAGTCCAAACGTTATATGATGCATTAACCATATGACAACACACATTTCGACGTATCCAGTTGAACTCAGTGTAACCTGTATAAGCATTGTGATTGGATCAAACGTAAAGTAAATGGAATTCATATCGAACAATCATAACGTATTATATGTGACCCAACTTATACAAAGAAAACGTAACGGGTATGAAGGAAAATATGCACATGTAATCGAAAGGGATTAGTTAGAGCTTTCGAAAAAAGGGGAGAAAAAAAAAACCATAATTTGACTCCACTCGATTCGAAACAAACTTTATGAAACGTACGTAAAATAAGCACGAAAACATATTATATTTGACTTGAATCATTTCCCAAAAAAGTTTACGTCGAAACGTAGAGCAACTTGAATTTATACGAAAACGTACATAGAAATATGCACGTAAAAATGGTTTCTTTAAACGAAAACATATTATATTTGGCCTGACTCGTCTATAAAAAAAGTTTACGTCGGAATGTAGAAGAAATCATATTTACACATACCCGTACATAAAATATGCACGTAAAAAATAGTTTTTAAGTAAAGGAAGTATAGGGGTAAACCGAAACAAAAAATTAGTAAAAAATTTAATAGGTTAAAAACGTTCGTAAAACCGTACCAAGTAGTACCAATGCCACAACCACATCGACTCTCAACATCGTAAAAATAAAATAGATAAAATGGTAAAAATTACACTGAACGAAAAGCATACTAAAATCGTTGAACCACACACACCCGTTACAGTGTCTTAATACGAAGAAATTAACCAGAAACGTAAAACATAGAAAATAATAACTTAGTCAATCTACGACCCGTCCGTTGCGGCGAACTTTTCACTAGGGGAAAATGGACGCGTTGCGACGGGTCAGTCAAATATGAAAAAAAATAGAGCAAAAACGTTGAACCTCACATGCACGCTACGACATGTTAACTCGAAAAATTTAGAACGACGCGAAAGATAAAAAGTATGGGGTACGAAAGTTGTAGATAATAAAGTGTTGTGTTAAATTAGAAAAGATGGAAAAAGTTGAGGTAAAAGTGAAAAAAATGAAAATGGGTTAAAATGTAAAATATGAATTGTTTGGGTTAGAAGTGGAAAAATCAAGTTTTTTTTTGAATCACTCCCTAAGCCAAAGGTACAAGTAATGATGCACATATAAGTTGATTATTAATATATGGAATAACTAGGATTTATCACCCGCCGCGATGCGGCGGGGATTCATTCATATTTATCATACTCAATAAAACCAAGTGTTTGTTACATCAACGTTCCATAGTCGCATCGCCTAGCCTATATATCAAGGATGTACAAAACGAAGCCATACAAAATGAATCCCACTGAAATCTAATTGAATTATTGCGGCTGCTTCTTCGGGTTTGTGTTCAAGAAGTAATCCCTACAAAAAGACGTACACAGTTATTTAACTATTTAACTAAACACATATGAAATAAAACATGATCCAAATAATTAATACCTTTTGAACATGAAAAAGCGCTACCATTTCCCACTATTCCAGCTGCAGTATCGAGTATCACTTGTCCGGTCTTTGTACCACAAACCTGAACTAAAAAGCACAAAAGTATATATAGTGCAATGAACAGTTTGGTAGTAGTCATACTGATCAGTATATCCAATCATAAAAAGTTTGTTTTTGATAGTGATGCACATTTGGACTCCAATTATTTTATCAGCATTCCCCAAATCAACCAAAATACGCCTCATCTTTGCATCTACATCTGAATAGACTGGACTATGATATAACCATCTAGCATTTGAGGCAGATTCTATCATTCATGCTGCTGAAATGCGAGTTGCGGCGGCTTCTACACACTACATATAACACTCATGTATGTAAGACCATCAGTCTCTATGTTTCCGTCGATGTTTCCCTTGTTAATAGTAAATTGATTATTTGATTCTAATCAAAATCAAAAGTATGAAATAGAGGTTTGTCATTAAAAAGGAAAAACAAACAAAAATTAGAAACTAAAACGGAACCACAAAAAAAGGTTTTTTTTTTACTCAAATTCGTAGCAAACATAAAAGATAATGAATTAGTTATGATAGATAAACCCATAAATGTAGATGAACTCACCTTGGGGAAGGGCCGAATTTATTTTTTCGATTTGGGCCAATAAAATGGATGAGCCGGCCCTGGTTATATATTACACATATGTAATCAGTTCACACAGACTCAATCCATGTCTACTTCGTGATACAATAAGGAAAAAAAGGCACTAAATTTTTTAGGCAGTACAATCATTTGAAATATTACCAACTTGGCGTTGAACCCTTTTCTTAAACTATGCAATGTAGAATAGGGGAGAATAAAAGTCGAAGTTGTAAAAGTTATCCCTCTTCCTTGAGCTTCTTTAATCATATGATGTTTTGCACAGGTTTTTTGTGTATATGCATGTTTTTTTAGCCATAGCTTAATTTACATTTGCTTTTGGCTTTAATTTTATGAGCAAGTTAACTTGATTTGGGGTCTAAGTTTGCAAATTATGGCATGGGTACTAATCCTAGTTATATATCATAAATTAGGAACATGTTTGATTACCTATATGATTAATGTCATATAAGTTGGACTTTTGGAGTCATATGAGCTCACCCGGATGTCTAGAACTATCGGGTGTGATCCTTGCATATAATATATATATCCTTTCCCTTCCTCCTTTCTTACTAAATAACCTAACCAATCACCAAACTTAAATTGAAACTGAAAATACCGCCGAGAAACCACCTAAAATCAGACAAATTATCTACCTTGATTATCAAAAACACAAAGGAAAAGCAAATACCTTCAAGCCAATGATGTTGTGACCTCAACCACCAAGTCATCTTCTCCGGAAATTCTCCTGCAAACACTTCCAAACACATAAAGGATAAAGCCAGATAAACTGAATAAAGTAATCGAAACCAATCTCATAAGAATACTTCAGACAATAACATATAGTTCTGCTGAATCTATTCTAACACAGTCCTCATTATCTCAATTCGATTCAATTCTCCATAGCTAAATCTCAACCGCATAAAATTAAACGATACGTAATAAACAAAAGTGATAGATCGAGTTAAAAGAGATGAAAATAATGCACATGCCTTTGCTTCGTAGATACGGTACCGTGATAAGCGAGAACTCTCTCGCCGTTGGAGAAGAACTTGGTGTTGGAGTTAGTGCGGCGGCAATTGGTGGCAAAACTGGCGGTATCAGAGGCTGGGTCGTCTTTCGAACTCGCCATTTGCGAAGTGGTGTTCATCAATCTACTGATCTAAGATTGTTGTTGCGGTCGTCGACGTGGCGATAATAGGTGCGACGATGACAGAAGACGCCGGCCAAACTCTGTCATCCATCACCTCTTGTCGCACCACCGCTACTGCTGAGAGAGTGATTTCTGGTCCTATAGTTAAAGCAGATAAAAGAACACGTTAGGAAAAAGGGATGTGTTGGCTAACACAGAAAAGAGGCGAAGATGAAGAGTTTTTTTTTTTTTTTTGAAAAACTCCCAAAGCTAAAGTTACAACAACATAAAGCACAAGTAACTTGCTTATTTATAGGTTATAATGTGCTTTAACACATGTCCAAACTCAAAATAATGTATTCTACACCAAGTTGTCAATTACAATCAATTAAGAGTAACAAAAACTTTCTACACATGTTAGAAACTTTTGACCTCCAAGAGGTAGTTGTTCTGTAAGCCGCACCATTGCTTCAAAGTTTTCTCAATGGTTGTCAATCATTTTTCCACATAGCTTCTAACTTGTCTTTTTTTTTTCCTTTCAAGGTCATCTTCAATCTCTCTTTGCAATTCATGCAAACAATTCTGTTAACTTCAACGTTAGCTTTGAATGATTTCGTATGCCCACTTGTTGAACCATGGGTATCAAGAAGGTCAAATTGGCAATTGTATGGCGTACTCACAAAAAACAAAAGGTGGCAAAATAATAATCGGGTTATTAAAGATAAAATAATAATCGGGTCGAAACGGTTCGCGTTGAAACGGTTCGATTCGAAACCGTATGGGTCGAAACGGTTCCAATCGAAACGTTACGGGTCGAAACGGTTCAGATAGAAACCAGTATGGGTCGAAACGATACGGGTTGAAACGGTGCAGGTCGAAATGGTCGAAGATTCCAATGAATTACTTTAATTCCTTCACATATAGGAAAAATTTTGAATTCCTTTAGTTAAAGGAATTTGAATGAATTCATGCCTAATTCCAATTCCAATTCTATTGTCAACCAAACACATGGATATTGGAATTGGGATTCCAATTCCATCAAATTTTGTGAACCAAACATCTTAAGAGATGGAATTCAAATTCCAATTCCCGTGAATTCCAGCCGAAACAAACACCTCCTAACACTAGCTAGCTGGATAGTTGAATTAATAAAAAGAAGGGGTATTGGATTTTAATAATCCAAAGTTTCACCCGTTGGCCACTAATAATCCCAACTTCAAAAATTCCCTGTAACAATCCCAACTTGTATGATTTTGGCCACCAATGATCCTTGTCTAACTGGGTTAGTTAAAAGTGACGTGGCAAGTGACGTGGCAGCTGACGTGTTTAAAACTTGAAATATTTTGGCCACCAATAATCCCAAGTTTCACTAATTGGCCGGTAATAATCCTCCAGTCACCACCATCATCTCCTCCAGTCACCACCATCATCTCCGACCACCTCCATCTCCTCCACTGCCACCACCATCTCCTCCAGTCACCACCATCATCTCCTCCAGTCACCACCATCATCTCCGACCACCTCCATCTCCTCCACTGCCACCACCATCTCCTCCAGTCACCACCATCATCTCCGACCTCCACCTCCACCTCCTCCTCCTCCACTGCCACCACCATCTCCTCCAGCCACCACCATCATCTCCGACCACCACCATCACCTCCGACCACCTCCACCTCCACCCACAGTCTTCCAGCACCGGAAAAACACTATCACCTCCGATTCACCATATCCACCGAACACCCCACCCTTCCAACCTCCGGCCACCACCATTAAACTGCCATCCACAACTCCAACCGCCTCACCGGAAAAACGTGATACCTAGATATGATGGAAATTTTGAAGTTTTGAGCGGCGGAGAAGGTCACTAGAGGTTGGAGATGACAAGTGGTGGTCTCCTTTGGTGGTTTCAGGGGTAAAGAAGGTCGTCGGAATAAGTTGCAGGTCACCGGAGTTGCATAGATGGTGGAAATTTTAAACTTTTGAGAAGCGGAGAAGATTATAGGAGGTCGGAGATGATTGGTGGTGGTCTCGTTTGGTGGTTTTAGGGGTAAAACGGGTCGTCGGAATAAGTTGCAGGTCACCGGAGTTGGGTAGGTGATGGAGGTGGTCGCAGATGATAGTGGTTTCCGGTGGCAGATGATGGAGGTGGAGGTCGGAGATGATGGTGGTGACTGGAGGAGATGGTGGTGGCAGTGGAGGAGATGGAGGTGGTCGGAGATGATGGTGGTGACTGGAGGAGATGATGGTGGTGACAGGAGGATTATTACCGGCCAATTAGTGAAACTTGGGATTATTGGTGGCCAAAATATTTCAAGTTTTAAACACGTCAGCTGCCACGTCACTTTTAACTAACTCAGTTAGACAAGGATCATTGGTGGCCAAAATCATACAAGTTGGGATTGTTACAGGGAATTTTTGAAGTTTGGATTATTAGTGGCCAACGGGTGAAACTTTGGATTATTAAAATCCAATACCCCTAAAAAGAAAAAGAAAAATCGGACAAAAGGTTAAGTGCCTTGTGTCGAACTCGCTTGTGATGAGATGTATTGCGGCGTACTCACCTCAAAGCCAAAGCCAACATCTGTTAATATTTCGTTTTCAAATTATTTAATTGAGTAAATATAATCGAAAATAATAAAAACTTAACCGTACATGCCCACCTTGAGAGTTAATATATAGATAACGTTTCAAAAATAACATTTGCTGAGGTTTCATCAAAAGTTTTATAACAATTATTTTTCAGTGTATCATTTTCTTAAAAATATATTTTTCTTAGGGGTTGTTTGTTTACCTCTTAATGAGGCTCTTAATGGTTCAGACCTCTTACTTGTTCAGCACTTAATGGTTCAGACTGTTTGTTTCACGAGCAGATGTCTGAATGGTTCAGGCATTTGCCTCCGAATGGTTAAGATTTATACAGAGTCTGAATGGTTAAGACTTCTAATCTGAATTGGTCAGACATTTGCCTCTGAACTGTTAAGCATTATACAAGCTCTTAATGGTTCAGACCTCTTACTGGTTCAACACTTAGTGATTCAGACATCTTACTGGTTCAACACTTAAGCATTCAGATGTTGCCAAACAGCCCCTTAGACTTCATGGGATTTGTTTGTTATTTTTCTAAAAGATATAATTTTTTTTCGTGAGATCTGCCGACAACTTATTTTTCCATATATTTTATTAAAAAGCATATTTTAATGTCACCAAATAATAATGGAGTTTCTTTTACTATTTACAAATCAAAACTTTCTATATTCTTATTGTTTTCAATGAATCATCCAACTTTTTTAACACTAGAGTCTGCGTCTAAGTTTTAACAATGCAACTTTTCTTATAAAAGTTGCAAATCTCAAAAAATACGCAACTTTTCTTATGAAAGTTGCAAATCTCAAAAAAATATGCAATCTTTCAAGAAAAAAGTTGCACTTTTTATAAAAGTTTGTAACTTTTTTATGAAAAACGTTGCATTAGATATTTTAATGCAACCTTTACGTTGAGTGAAGTTGCGTTAGAGTCAAATGCAACCCAATTGAAAAAAGTTGCATCTAAAAAGTTACATTAGACTCATTTTCTAGTAGTGAATGATCGCCAACTAACTAACTAACTAAGGTTAATGAGGATCATTAATGGTCAATATTGGTCAATGCTTTATTGCATAAATTGATTACAAGATAAATATGAAATAACAAAAGATTATATTTATATCCAAAAGTCTTATCTTGAATCGAGCATCATAACAAATTCTTATATTGCTGCTGAACTATCTAAAGAATTTTAACAGAGCTTTAATATTGACTAATGATCTTCAATTCAGGATTTTTTTTTTATTTTCGTTTTAAAATTTTCAAAGATTAGTTATGAGTACCAATGTAAATTTAGTACTTAACACTTAGTACTAACATTCAGTGTCTGTTTCTAGAGACATTCTATATTTCTAACGTTATGAGTCTTTATAATTTTCTTACCCTCAAATCCCACCTCTCCAATCAAACCTCCTTTTTTTTCAAATAAATCGTATGAGAAACATGTAAGTATATTTATAGCCTTATAAGAGATTCTAATTATAAATAGTCAATTTTCAAAGAGGCCCGTGGAGTGGGTTTAGCTAATCCTATAGTGGACAATTATGTATAGATTTAGAAGTAGAATTAGTGATTGTGTAAGTTAATAGTCACACATATTATACCAATGCTTAAAGGATAATATAGTGTTTCTTTATAGAATAAGCAATCCTTTTATCTTGCATCCACCTCCGTGATAGTTAATTCGTTGATCGCACCTGTTGGCTTAGTACTTGCTGAGAAATTAGCAACAAATAAATCACCTTCCATGAAATATGCTGGTTGCTTAGGTTGCGACAATGAATGCTCGCCACTTAACATCATAATAACCGATGACATGTTTGGCCTGTCTCCTGCATTTTGTTGTACACATAGCAACCCTACTTCGATTGATCTTAAAACTTCCTGCGGGTGGCAAGATTCAGCAAAAGTTGCATCAACCAATTCCATTGATCTTCCTTGATTATAGAGATTCCATGTCTAAATACAATGCGAAATTTAATACTTAGTTGGTACTACTTTAATTCGATGACAGCTAGTTGAAAGATCAAAGGTGTAATTCTGGACAAGTGAACTTACATGTCCCATAAGGTTATTGTCGTTCTTTTGTTGGGTGAACCGTCTATTTCTCTTCCCACTCACAATCTCTAGCACCAAGACACCGAAGCTAAATACATCTGACTTCATTGAAAAAATACCATCTAAAGCATATTCAGGAGACATGTAACCACTGCACATAGTAGAATGGAGGACTTAACAATCAATGGCAAAGAAGAACTGAAAGAATAGTTGGTTAGCATGTCTTACTATGTGCCAACAACTCTTTCTGTGTTTCCTCGGCTCTCGTTTCCACCAAAACTTCTAGCTATGCCAAAGTCTGATATCTTAGGGTTCATATCCTGATCAAGTAAAATGTTGCTAGCTTTAAGATCTCTGTGGATGATCCTAAATCTGGAATCTTGATGCAAGTAAACAAGTCCTCTAGCTATTCCTTTGATAATATTGAAGCGCCTTGTCCAATCAAGAAACATGCCTTGTGCTTTATCTGCCTAACATTTTAGTTACTTATTTATGGTTGGAAGGCTATAAACCTTGAACAATCTGTGGAAATTATGTATAAGATTCTGACCAAAAATAAAGGAGTCTAAACTTTTATTTGGCATGTACTCATAGATCAACAACTTCTCCTCTCCCTGTATGCAACATCCAAGAAGCTTTACAAGATTTCGGTGTTGGAGTTTTGAAATGCATATGACTTCATTTCTGAACTCATCAAGTCCTTGACTGGAATTCCTGGAGAGACGCTTAACTGCGACATGCTGCCCTTGTTCTAGCACACCCTGAAGATTTACCATTTTGCAAAGTGAAAAACTATACAAACTGCAAATATAAGGTGCCTTCCATTATGAAATTTTGGTATCACTGAACATACTTGCATCCTTATTTTAGGTAAAGGAAGATGTTGTAACCTCGATATCAGATGGTTTCATTAATTAAATCCAGTTTTTTACCTTATAAACTGGTCCAAATCCACCCTCTCCTAGTTTATTGTCTGGTGAGAAATTGGCAGTGGCATTAGCAATTCTAGAAAAGGTAAATAGTGGAAGCTCCATGGCTTCTTCCTGCCTTTTAGATATAACCCCTACACATTAGAAAAAAAAAAAAACTTCACTTGAAATATCTAGTATATCTTTTAAAACATATCAATTCACAGTACATGTTATTCTAGTTGTTCTTGTTATTATCTATCTGATTCCTCATGTTTGCAGGTTAACATGTGCACGGTTTTACCTTCCTCCATTGATTCAGCATGATTGTTGCCTTTCTGCACATGCCACAACCATGAAGTGGTGAAGCCTATAAGAAGAACTCCCGCAACGATTACAAGTATGATGATTTTAGTGTTTGCTCCTCTTTTCTTTATGTAACTCAATTGAGCACCTGTGTGATATTAATATAACAACAAAGGTAATCTGTAAGCATGGAACAACAATGCAAAAATATAGTAATTTTACATTGTTTAATGGACCTGTTGTAGCAGGTGGATCTAGTAAAAATTATTGTAAAATTGGATTTTAATAACTCAAACTATAATCCATTGGCCGATGTTAATCCATATTGACAATGTGACCATTGACACTCCTAACTTTAATTTTCGTTACCAAAGGCGATCTCCTTATTAAGGAAAAGTAACAGCATATGCCCTTAACTTCAATTTTGTCATTTCAAAACAATGCGCAACATTCTGATTGAGATCATTGCCATTTAATTCTTCATTATTAGAGAATGATATTAAGCTAGAATAGAATAAATTAGATTAG
The DNA here is from genome assembly GCA_030545235.1 of Helianthus tuberosus. NCBI lineage: Eukaryota > Viridiplantae > Streptophyta > Magnoliopsida > Asterales > Asteraceae > Helianthus > Helianthus tuberosus. The sequence continues at coordinate 132,429,376 of CM060429.1, read as the reverse complement.
TTATAAAGTATAGTTTTTATGTAGCATTATTATTTTTATAGTTATAACCTAAGTATTAGCGGTTATCCATATATTAACCCTAATATATATATGTAATATACTGCACAATTTGTTCTTCACCGATTCAATCAAGAACGCCAATTACAATTCCATCGAATATTCATTCTGTAATTTACTGCAAATTCATTCTGTTATTCACTGCAAATCCAATAAAGTGGTATCAGGGCCACTGATCCGCCAAAATACAGAGCAAACTCATCCGAACAATTCTTTACAAATTCGTAATTCCCAAAACGCTTTTCGATGACGACCAATGGAGGAATTCAAACCCAGATTCCAAAACTTCTGGGACAAAATTACTATCACTGGCACTGGCACATACAAATGAAGGTGTTATTGGAATCACAAGATTTATGGTCAATTGTTGAAGAAGGTTATGCAGAAATCGCCCCCAATGCATCAGAGAATGGTCAGAACATTTACAAAGAAAAAATCAAGAAGGATAAAAAGGCCTTACACATCATCTTTCAAGCAGTGAATGAAACAGTTTTTGAATGAATCGCCACATGCCAGAAATCTAAGGATGCATGGGATGTTCTTCATAAAGCCTACAGGGGAGAAAATAGAGTCAAAATGGTAAAACTTCAAACCCTACGTTGTGAATTTGATTCGTTAAGAATGAAAGAGAATGAATCGATAGAAGATTATGTTAACCGAACAACTATAATAGTCAATCAATTAAGATTAAACGAAGAGAAAATAGAGGAACAACGAATTGTTGAAAAAATCGTACGAAGTTTAACATGAAAGTATGAAGCAGTAGTAGTGGCCATAGAAGAATCCAAAGATTTACATATGATCTCTACGGAAGAACTGCTGGGCATTCTTCAATCACATGAACTTAGATTAAAACAGTATGATGATGTACCAACCGAACAAGCATTTCAGATTCAAGGAAACAATTACGAAAGATCTAGACAGTCTCGGTCAGAATACGCTGGTAGAGGACGTGGCAGGGGACGAGGAAGATATAATGGATCCATCCGATGTTACAACTGTCAAAAACTAGGGCATATGGCAATGTTTTGCAACAAGAAAGACAATAATGAAAGGATGAATAGTGCACTAATGCACATAGATGATACAGAAGAAGAGAGTGATGAAACTATGTTTATGATTTTTAATGTAGAGGAAGTAACCAAGAATGACTGCTGGTACTTGGATAGCGGGTGTAGTAATCACATGACAGGAGACAAGAACCTATTCGTTAATCTAAACGAATCTGAGAGAAGAGAAGTGAGAACCGGAGATGATAAACGACTCGAAGTATTGGGTTGTGGAGATGTAACCATCAAGGTTAAAGGTCAAGAGAAGCGGGTTCCAAATGTGTTTTATGTAGCAGGTTTAAAACACAGTTTATTAAGTGTTGGGCAATTAGTTCAGAATGGCTATGAAGTAAAATTTAACAATCAAGGGTGCATGATCAAAGATTCAACCGGGGCTTATATTGGAACAGTCAAGATGACAGGAAACAAAATGTTTCCTTTAAATCTGAACCAAGATATAATACCCCGAGTATGTAATGTAACGACGACTGATCCATCCACGTTGTGGCATCGACGGTATGGGCATTTGAATCTAGACACTTTATATGATATGGGGATGAATGAAACCGTAAAAGGTCTGCCGAAGCTTGTTAGAACACATAATGTGTGTGAGGGATGCATTTTTGGCAAACATGCAAGAAAGCCTTTCTCGAAACAGGCTACATGGCATACAAGCAAGCCACTTCAACTTGTTTATACGGATATATGCGGTCCTATGAGGACTCAATCTATAGGGGGTGCAAGTACTTCATTACATTCATAGATGATTTCACGAGAAAAACATGGGTATATTTCCTAAAGCTCAAGTCAGAGGCATTGAGCCGGTTTAAAATATTTAAAAGCCTTGTAGAAAATCAAGTTGATCACAAGATAAAGAGCATACGATCAGACAGAGGAGGCGAGTATTGTGGTCACGAATTTCAGAATTTTCTCAAAGAAAATGGGATACATCATCAACTCACTACAAGTTACACTCATCAACAAAATGGGGTAGCCGAAAGGAAAAATAGGACGCTCATGGAATTAAGTAGAAGCATGCTGAAGATGAAGAACTTATCACATTCGTACTGGGCCGAAGCTGTTGCATGTGCAACATATTTATTAAATAGGGCTATTACCAAGAGTGTCCCTAAAATAACACCTCAAGAAGCGTGGAGCGGAAGAAAGCCTAATGTGGAGCATCTCAAGGTTTTCGAATGTGTTGCATATGTTCATGTCCCAAAACCACATAGAAGTAAACTAGATGACAAAACGGAGAAGGCCATATTTATGGGATATAGCGAAAACAGTAAAGCATACAAACTATACAATCCAGCATCAAACAAAATGATCATAAGCAGGGATGTAATATTTAATGAAGATCAACATTGGAGTGCAAACAAGGAGGGTAAAGGAACTTTATCATACATCGAAATCAGGAATGATGGTGATGACAGTTCACCTATAGCCGAAGATGATCATGAAACTCAATCTACAATAGAAGAAGTTCCAGATAATCAACATGTAGATGTGAGCGATCATAACATTTCAGTAGCACCAGAGTCAAACAACCAAAGTAATGGTCAACACAGTGAAGATGATGATGAGGAAATTACTAACAATCACGAAGACTCAGAATCTTCATCATCATCATCCGAAAATGAAGTCTTGAAGACCCGAAATGTTGCTGACGTGTATCAAAGTTCACAAGCTTTAACGAAGGCACAAGTTGAAGAACTCTATAAAAAGGATCAACTCAATGCTGGAAGTTCAGCCCACTTCGTTCTCTTCACAAATGCAGATCCCACCTCATACATGGAAGCATGCAAGGAAACAAAATGGAAAGAAGCCATGGATATGGAAATGGAGTTGATACTCAAAAATGACACCTAGGAATTAGTGGATCCTCCAAAGAATCAAACTCCCATCGGCATGAAGTGGATATACAAGACTAAATATGACGAGCACGGAAATATAAGCAAACACAAGGCACGTCTGGTAGTAAAAGGTTATAAGCAGAAATATGGAGTCGATTATCAAGATGTATTTGCTCCAATAATAAGGTTTGATACAGTTAGACTCATCTTAGCTTTGGCTGCACATTATGGCTGGCATTTACATCAAATGAACATGAAGACGGCTTTTCTTAATGGTACATTAACGGAACAAGTGTTTGCCGAGCAACCAGAAGGGTATATCACAAAAAGGAAAGAAAAGAAGGTATGTCGGCTCAAGAAAGCTTTATATGGTTTAAAGCAAGCCCCGAGGGCGTGGTATAGTAGAATAGAAGGGTACTTTACATCATGTGGCTTCAAGAAGTGTGCTCATGAACATACTTTATTTACCAAGTGTCACACCCCAACCGATGGCAGAAACATCAGGGCGCGACACTGAGCGAAACAGATTGTCCAGAAGTTTCCATAACAACTATATTTACCAAATATTTAAAGCAACACGTCCCATACCATGTCATAAATGATAATACAATTATTACAGAAAAGATCTAGTCAAATTGTTATGTTCTGACAACTCAGATTTTTTTATTACAGACAATTGTTTATTGTTGACCTAGGTCTTTCCTAGCCTCGATTTCACAGCAAAGTAAGCAAATAAGCATCCTAAGCACCTGTCACATACGTTAAAGTAAAAGTCAATACACATAGTGTAAGGGTGAGCATACAAGTTTAATAGATATAATAGAGTTTGAAATCGATTACGCATAACCAGCACGTACACAGTGTGAAATGAGGCATGTTAGTTATCGACATGAACCTATCGATACCAATGACTTCGGGTTGACTGCCCAAGGCAGTTCACGATACACACTCACCACTGTGAGCCATGTAACTAATTGTCCTTAACAACCCCTGAGTGAACAGGTGCTGAGTCCAAACTATAGTACTATCGTTGCTAAGGCAGGTAGACAGCATTCCATGTGTAAACATAACAAACAAGCATTCATTAAGTCACGTATAACATGCGATAACGGTTAGCATTTAAAGTATTGCATAGTGTGTTCGATGTGATTTAGATTAAGTAACGTATGTAACACCCAAAAGTGCGTAAAGCAAAAAGGGATCGAGTATACTCACAGCGGTTGATGGATTGAAGGGAGCACTAGAGAGTAGGGTTAGCCTAATCAGAACAATAGCATAACGATAAGCGACGCGTAAAACGATACAAGTGTTAGTGGTTCGGACAGCAGTTCGATCGGATGGTAGTCCGATCGGACAGCCGGTCGTTCGAGTGCCAGTCCGCTCGGATGGTTATCCGATCGGTTGACCTTTCGAGTGGATTGTTTCTTCCTTTGGGAAGGATGTGTTTGTGTATGATGGCTTGACTTTTGTAGTTTGCATTGTAGCATTCTGAAAACATAAAAGTATCACTACCTTTTAGGTTGGTCGATCGGTCGGACGTACGATCGGACGACAACCCGATTGGTTGGACACTTTAGTGAGAACAAGTTCACAGTAGGTTGTCACTCGATCGGACGGTTGTTCGATCGGGTGGCAACACATGTGCATTGAACATGTCGAAAATTGTTTAAGTGTTGAAGTTCAAATGTTACATGCTCGAGTGGTAATCCGATCGGTTGGTAGTCCGATCGGATAACAATTCGTTCAACGTTCAATACTTCAAATGTTGGAAAATAGTTAAGTGTGGGACCCAAGGTGCAAGTCGATCGGGTGACAACCCGATCGGATGACAGTCCAATCGGATGGTAGTCCGATCGAACGGCATTCCGTCCTGGTCGTTCCGTTCGTCTTACACTTGGTTGTTTTGATTGTTTGTCATTTTATCGAGACGTTTTGATAGCGTGTTAAGCAACAGAAACCTTGTCAATACTTGGTACTCCTGATCGGCAGGAATCACCCAAATCGGGCCAGTTAACTGTTCGAGATGGTGTTCCATGTTTAACCCGAAATCGGTATTCTCGTGCATAGAATTCAGATCTTGAACCAACACAACCACAAGAATGAGTAGGAAGTCGGTACAAGCTCCGATTCTATCGGTTTTGAATGCATTGAGTGTAAAAGAGTTGAAAGAAAGTTGGAAAACCATCTTTCAATCCTTTTCATCGTGAATGTGTTTAGATCTATGAAAGATCTTTGTTTGTTTATGTGGAAATCATTTAGATCTAAGTTGTTCTTGGTGGATTGAGGCCAAAACATGAAGTTCTCAAGAACACCATGCTGACATCATCCTAGAACACCTTGAATCTTGATGATTTCACGGTTAAAAGTTAAGATTTGAAAGATAGAAAGGTGTAGGAGTGCGTGTAGATCAAGAAAGTACAAGATTTAGGTCGAGATCTTACCGGCATCGCGAGAAATCGAAGGAAAAGTTTGGTTGGAGCGCTGGTCGGACAGGAGAGTGCCAAAAGTAGTAAGTTTGATGTGGACAGGGGGGTATTTATAGGGTTTTCCAAAGTGGAAATGGCTGGTCGATCAGGTGGCAGCCCGATCGAGTGGCTGGCCGATCGAGCGGCAGCTCGATCGATCGGCTGGTCGATCGGCTGAACACCTGATTGATCAATCACTAGGTTCGAGTGTTCGGTGCGATGAATTTTGCCGTTTCGATTGCGATTGCGAGCGTTGCGATACGATGGAGTTTCCTATTCAAATTACTTTTAATCCCAACTATTATATCAACATACAATCATCCTTATTTCGTATTCGTTTAGCGTGTGCGATTCAATTGCGATTGAGTTTCGATTGCGTTTCGATTGATTACCACAACATAACATAAATAATCATGCACAAGTAACACATAAGGCTATCCAGAACGCGTAATTCGAGTTGCGAGTGCGATTGCGATAGCGATAAAGCGATAAAACATGCGATAAATATCGAATAAACCTCGATTATTAATAAATACTCCACATAATACAACTAACGTAACGCATAAAATAGACTATCTACGAGTCAAAGAAGTTAAAACAGGAATTGAACAAGGAGTGACAGATCGCAATTAGCAATCTTGTCTCCCTTTGACTTCGATCTTGACTTTGACTTTGACTTTCGAAACACGGGGTGTTACACCAAGATTCTTAAGGATGTGAAAATAATAATTTGTCTATATGTGGATGACCTCATTATAGCTAGCAATTCTTTAAACATGATCCTTGAATTCAAGGAGTCCATGAAGAGAGAATTTGAAATGACCGATATGGGTGTCCTACACTATTTCCTTGGAATAGTGTCATACAGTAATGGGAACATAATGCTGTCACAACAGAAGTATGCAAGAAGTCTACTCGATAAATTCAAAATGATGAATTGCAAAGCTGTTTCAACTCCAATGGAATACGGTTTACGGTTATCCAAACAAGATCCATAAGAAGAAATGGATTCGAACGTGTACAGAAGCTTGGTTGGAAGTCTCATGTATTTAACAAATACAAGACCCGATATTATGTTTGCTGTTAACAAAATAAGTCAGTTTATGGAACAACCAAAAAGAAGCCACTGGGAAGCCGGAAAAAGAGTTTTAAGATACATAAAAGGAACCTTAAATCATGGGCTTATATACTCCAAAGGAAGTAAAGGGACTTTAATCGGTTTCAGTGATAGCGATTATGCAGGAAGCATTGATGATAGCAAGAGTACATCTGGGTATCTATTTCACTTAGGATCAGGAGCTATAGCATGGCAATCAAAGAAACAAAAAGTAGTGGCGTTGTCGTCAACAGAAGCTAAGTATATTGCACTCTCCATGGCCGGATGTCAAGCTCTTTGGCTCAAAGGAATTCTGAATGAATTGCAGGAAAGTGTTGATCATCCTCTCACAGTCTACTGTGACAATAAATCCACTATATGCTTAGCCAAAGATCCGGTATATCATGGATAGAGCAAGCACATAAGAGTTAAATATCATTTCATCCGAGATCTGGTTAAGAACAGTGAAGTAGAAATCCTATTTTGCCCAACAAGACATCAGATAGCAGATATACTTACCAAGGCTCTCCAACCGAAAGATTTTGCACATATGAAGGTTCTCATGAACGTCGCTGCATTCTAGCTTACGGGAGGGTATTAGAGAATGATATTAAGCTAGAACAGAATAAATTAGATTAGTTATAAAGCATAGTTTTTATGTAGCATTATTATTTTTATAGTTATAACCTAAGTATTAGCGGTTATCCATATATTAACCCTAATATATATATGTAATATACTGCACAATTTGTTCTTCACCAATTCAATCAAGAACGCCAATTACAATTCCATCGAATATTCATTCTGTAATTTACTGCAAATTAATTCTGTTATTCACTGCAAATCCAATATTCATTAGGGGAAACTGGAGTTACATTTCTGTTAGAGTGGGATTGTACTTGGTAACCGAAAGTGAAAATTAGAATTGCCATTGGACACATTAACAAGTATGGATTATTACCGGCTAATGGGTCTACTTAGATTATTAAAATCCAATTTGCTTAAATACTATTGGTTGATAGATAACAAGGAATTATTACCTGATTCATTGGAAGCAGCCATTCTTACAAAGATATCCCTACCGCCCTTGACTTCAGGATACACTCGGATATCTATAAGTTCACCGAACCAAAGCAAGCACCCCCTTCCTTCAAGACTGGTATCTGGATTTGTATAAGCCATGCAAGTACAATTCGCTAAGCACTGTGCTTCACATTCTTGCATATTCATGCTCTTATTAAACCAGCTACTATGTGTGTCTGGCAATTTTACATTAGAATATTTGATAAATGTTTCTGTCCCATTTTTACAATCCAACGGTGTTCGCCTAACACAACCATCTGACCAATCAGCCATTTCCAAATCCTTTTTGTTTCTTGGCACAAATTTTGTCTCATCCAAGCAAACACAAGACTGGTCAAACATATTAGTGACACAACTTCCATAAGCACCACAAATGTTGTATGTATCACAGAGATCTTTAGGCAATGACTGGCCAAGCTGCCAGTTCTTAGCACCTTCTACCCAGCCCCAACTTTCTAGTTTCCCAGAAGAACTCAAGGTAATCCTAAATAGGGTAGAACTGTTATCATGATTATAACTAAAAGACACCTCCTTTTCGTGAATAATTACTTTGTATGTAAAATTCCAGTTCCTGCTGAATGATGAAATCCCTTTAAGCCGTTGATTTCTCCATGCATCGCCCCGCATTTTGACCACAGAACCTTGTTTTAGTTTGAAATCAGGATACCCATGATTCTCAGCACCCCAGGTAAACTCACCTACAAGTGGATGTTGACTAATCTTCCAAGATGATAGGTGCCATTCGATGCCCCTAGAATAATCATTACCTATCTTCATTCCCGGAAGCCAGTGTTGAGTTGGGTAATCAAAACTCTGCCAGAGAACCTTCTCATTTTGGTCCATCAAGACCAGATTTCCTGTATCGCGAAGCTTTGCAGTCGCATTGACTGATTCGGTTGTTGAGTTCGAAGACCAAATCGCGCTCATATTGTTGAAAAGGACGAGAATTCCAGGATCAGTGATCTTTAACACAAGTGCTGATGTGCTGGCAAGCAGCTGGTCTTGGTTGGCAACCCAAACCAATGTACTAACAGGGATATTCTTGTACCGAATACCAAGATATCTATTCTCAGAGATTTCAGACCGAAAAAATCCTAGTTCGAAAATTCCAGTGTCCGAGACCAAAGTGTCTCTGTCTGTCAGAAACCGAGAGTCTGAAAGGGTAATAAGTTCAGCAGTGTTGGTTCAGGCCCCAAATAAATCACTCAAAATAAATATTGAATATGAAAGAACAGAAGGGTGCGAGACTTGCACAAAGATTGCTTCTGTTTAATATGAAAAGGGGTTCAAACAACTACTAGAACTACTCCCTATTTATAACTAAAATAAGCACATGCAAAATAGCCACTAGCTGAATTTTAGAGGTATATTCCAACTATCCCAAGCTCACACGATCTCATCCAACAAACCCGGTCAACCTTGACCAAGTTTTATTATTTAAGAAATTCCCACATGATATTAATCTTCATGCAATCTTCATTTCACGTGACCCTTGTAGTTTTAGCTTATTCCCATGTTGAAACATGCAACTATAATTTAGACACACTTCTAATTTTACATGACCCTTGGCTACTGGATCATTTGACCAATGATCCGATAACGTGCTAACCGCGTGACCCGAGTAACCCGTGAACTGAACCCGATTAACCCAACAATCACCCCCTTAATCGGTTTGTTCACACCCGTCACAGCAGCACCGAATCAGCCTTTTTTTTCCCGAACCATCTCGACTTCTACCGGACTTCCGACCTTCACCTCGATCACGTCCAATGTCTCGGTTCAACCCGAATAAGAAAAACATCACGCCCGTAACATGTAACATGGCATAACGTTGGAACACCGTTCATTCACATCTTGACTTTTCACGGATCAACGACCTACCCCGGCCACATTCAAAGCCTCCCGATTGAACTCCAACGCCATAATGTCACCCCGTGTTATTTTTTTTTCTCTAACCATACCTTTTTCCGACCAACCTTATTCAAGAGGCCTCTCCACCGACCAAGAAAACAAACCACCCGTTTTTAACGTTTTCTAACCTTGCCAAACGAACCAAATCCAAAGCCACCTGCTTTGACGGATCTTTTACGCCCGTTTATCACGCAACACGCCGGTCTCCTCTTATCACGAACAAGCCAATCAAGGTACATGCCAAACCTGCTGTTGTCACCGGATATATACCAGTTGCTCAAACCCGCAACTAATAACCGAACAGCCTCGTTCTTCCTCCTTTCATCACCATTAACAGCCACGGAACACTAGTGTTTATCACCGGTCACCCCCGTCGTCTTAACCGGTACGTCTACCACAACAACGGCCTACCGAAAACACCATAACGCCTCCGTCTTCTGCTGTAAAATGACACCGAAACAGCCCCGAAAACTGATGTCGGTCACCCCGCTGTCATACCGGCACTTCCCCGAAACAACGGTCGAATCGAAACACCTTTCTGTTTCCGTCTAACGCTGCAACACGGTCCCAAACAGCCTCCTGCTGTCCCGAAACATCTTCTTTTACACCTGCCCTCCACCGACCGACACACCCGCCGGCGGCGGAGGCTTCCTTCGATCTTCAAACCCGCTTCCCGAGCCCTAGGCTCTGATACCAAATGTTGGTTCAGGCCCCAAATAAACCACTCAAAATAAATATTGAATATGAAAGAACAGAAGGGTGCGAGACTTGCACAAAGATTGCTTCTGTTTAATATGAAAAGGGGTTCAAACAACTACTAGAACTACTCCCTATTTATAACTAAAATAAGCACATGCAAAATAACCACTAGTTGAATTTTAGAGGTATATTCCAACTATCCCAAGCTCACACGATCTCATCCAACAAACCCGGTCAACCTTGACCAAGTTTTATTATTTAAGAAATTCCCACATGATATTAATCTTCATGCAATCTTCATTTCACGTGACCCTTGTAGTTTTAGCTTATTCCCATGTTGAAACATGCAACTATAATTAAGACACATTTCTAATTTTACATGACCCTTGGCTACTGGATCATTTGACCAATGATCCGATAACGTGCTAACCGCGTGACCCGAGTAACCCGTGAACTGAACCCGATTAACCCAACAAGCAGCATAGCTATTGTGAAACAAAAGTAAACATAGAGAAAGATTAAATATGGCTGCTACCTCCATTTAGTTGCTGCCTTATTTTTAGGAAATGATATGCTTTAGCAAGGAGAGCAATATGTTATTTCCACATAAAGAGACAATTATGAATTAGATAACAAAACATTTCCACATTCCTCCAAGATGGAGCCCAAAGATATTTATTTGAATGGGTGTCATTTCCACATCCTCGAGACCACGCTTCTTTTATCATCGTCGGCTTGTGGTTACAGTCAACAAGTCCATTTTGCTTTTTTGACGGGCATCAGGAGATCAATAACGTTGGTGATACACAAAGAATTTGTTGTGTACCAATCACATACAAGAACTAGTGAAAGGCCAAAATAGAAAAAGACACTATTATTGACTTTTAAATCCATTTCTCTCACAATTTTTAAACACACATAACTCTTTCATACATTAATATATTTTTTTTTTAAACTTACACCATAAAAATAAAGAACATTTTATTCTCTTCGAGTAGGCTATTGCTAGAGTTTTTTTAATATTTTTTACATGCTACGTAATAACGTGTTTTTGTATAATATAACGTTACGGATGATGTATTTATTCAGAAACAAGTATAACGTCACTTGATTTTTGTAACGTTACGTGATTATATAACGTTACGTAATTACATAACACAACTTGACTATATACCATTAGGTAATTAATGACGTAACACTACGTGATTACGAGCTTACTGAGCAAATTTTTGTGGCTTCTTGCTACATATGTACTAGGTGGCTCCTCTTCTCATGTACATCGCGAAACAGTGAACCAAATGACCCCATATATTTGATTCAATTCTTGATTGGACCTGTATATAATGTTGTTAATAAATGTTTGTGTGCATATGTTGGTGTGGCAGATAGGCTACCGTTTTCAATTAGAATACTTTTGGTGTCAACGATTCGCAACTGTGATGAGTTCCAAGTGACAGTAAAGGATGTTGAGAAAATTCTTAACTGGCAGAAGACTTCTCCTAAAAAGGTTGAGATTCCGTTTAAACCTCCTAGAGTTCTTCTTCAGGTACTTGTTTGCCAATAGCATCTGATCTTTGGGCTATGTTTAAAGTTTCAACGATATATTGATAAATTGTTGTTAGATAAATGGGTATTACCAGGTGCCATGTTAACGTGTTAATTAGTTATAAAATTCAAGAGAAAAATTAAAGGGACGTTTGTGGCTCAGCCTGACAAGACCTGTATTTTAACCTACCTGTTTGGGCCAATAAATGAACAAGTAACGTGTTTCATGGATTGCTGGATTTACAGGTGTTCCTACAATTTTCGATCTCGCAGATATGCGTATTGCTATGGACAAACTAGGTGGTGATCCTAGCAAAATTAATCATTTGGTAAGATTTTCAACACCGTTACTTTGATTTTTGAGAATATTTTTGGCGAATGCTCTGATTAGCAAAATCGCTCAAAGACTGGGAGAAAATTTTGATTTGTCATCCCGCCAGAAGGCGGTGTGGGAGTGCCTGAAGGGTCCCCATGCCCAGGATTTTTTGACCGTTATCCCAATTGAGGGGCTGAGACAATGTATGTCAGCAGTAGAATACAGAGCAATCCTTAAATACCGGCTGATGATCCCTATGTACCCAGAAGATGAAACGTGCCCGATATGTCGTAAAGCTTGTATGGATAAATACGGAGAGCACGCAGTGCATTGTAAAGAGCTCCCTGGGTTTAAATATCGGCATGACTGGGTGCGAGATGTTTTGTGGGACATCCTGAGAAGAGCTGGGATTTCGGCTAAGAAAGAGGCTCCTGTGAATTTCCTTACGGACCCTATGGAAGGGAGATCTACTCTGCGACCAGCGGATCTGCTCGTCTTTGGTTGGGCTAGGGGGAAACATGCTTGTGTTGACCTCACGGGGGTTTCCCCTCTGGTTGGTTTAAGGGAAAACGGGTTTATAGCTGGACAAGCAGCAAGAAAGGCAGAATCGAAGAAAGTGGATAAGCACGCTAAAGCTTGTGCAGAGAACCAGCATGTTTTTGTCCCTTTTGCCTTTGACACATTTGGCTCCCTAGCGCCAGAAGCTATCCAATTCCTGACTAGGGTCCAACGGGTCATCCACAACAATTGCTCAGCATCAGGGGGACGAGGTTTTGTGTTTGGTAGATTAGGGTTTGCAATTCAGAAAGGGGTGGCGGCGCAGCTTGTTGCCCGTCTACCCTTTGTTTTGATGTAACTTGGCAAGTATGAATGAAATTTCGTTTGAATTTAAAAAAAAAAATTAGAGAAAATGAGATGTTTTCTATCATTTAGATTATGTTCTTGAGCATGTAAGACTACTTTATCAATCTCATCGATTAATTTTTACACATATAGGTTCCAGTGGACCTTATAATTGATCTGATGCAAGAATATCTCAAAATTTGAATTTTAATATTTTTATTTAGTTGCCTATTTTGTATGGATTTATATTTCCTAGTTTATCTCTTTTTTATTCATTATAAATTAGGTTCTGGGGTTTATGTTTTAGTTAGTTTTTGATTTGACTATTGTAAAGAAAACCTTGAGGTTTCTTTGAACCATTCGGTTCCAAGTCTTTGAATGAATCATTGTGCTTGAGCCATTTGATCGCTTCCGAAACTGCATCAGTTGGTATCAGAGCTCTTGGTTATTCAAATGGCTCTGCGTGAAGCGAACTACGTTTTTACTCGTCGAATCGCCGACCGAGGCAATGAGGAAATCGTGTTCGATTTGCAAGATCGTAAGATCTAGGAAACTGACTCAAAGGATGTCATCTGGGATGAGATCGTTGGGAAAGAGGAGCATCCTGAAGACTGCGATGGTTACAAGTTTCAGGAAACCGACTCAGAGGCTTTCATCCGGGATGAGAACTGTGGGAAGGAGGAGTATCCTGGAAATTGTAGCGTTATCTATCCGTCACCTCCTTGTTTTGATGAATACGAGGATGAGGAATGGTATTTTTGGGTTACCGGTCGAAATCGGAACGTACCGGATGATGAATCGGGTTCCAAAAGTCGGAATGTTGAAGGTGTTATAGTGGTAGAAAAAGGTGGTGATGCGATGGTTACAAGTGACGACACGATGGCTTTGGGTAGCAGTATTGCGGTGGTTTTTGATAGCACTGCAAGGGTTACGCATGATGTGTCGACGGCTAATGATGCTACATCTCTATCAAAGCCGCAAATCATGGATGCATTCAATGTTTCCTCAATAAACAAGGCAAGTAAAGATAGCGTATATCCATCTTTTAAAATTCAAATTATTAGTATATATGAGTTTGACGCTAAGCCAACTCAACAAATAGAGAACGAGACATATTTTTTAAATATGGGGAATATTCAAAAGTATGTGGTGAGCCCCTTTGTCGGCAAGTTCATGGATGTGAGGAAGGCATCTGGACGTGGCATGCTTGATGCCTCCCAAATGACTTCTAGTGGGCTCTTGGAAAAACAAAATGATCTCAATGGAATAAATGTTTGTGGCCTAAGGGGGTGGGGGTGGTCACTAGTGATAGAATTCTATCACTCACAAGCATCCAATCAACTCCTGCCATGTCATCAGCCACTATTCTATCACTCACATCCTTTTTTAGTGGCAATGGTCATCACTCACAACACCTAACAATAAACCCCCACACCCCTTCACATCCATCATTTTTCACGCGTTATAAAAATAACGGAAATCGAACACGTGCTGCTATCATGCGTTGAACAAATGACTGGCGGTGGACATTTTGTTTCTTCCACACGTGCTCAAGGGCCATCACGGAAAAATAACCGACCGCCCCTTGTCCTCTAATGAACTTAAAAAAAATAATTATGGCACTGGATTGAAGACTTCACATGGAGTGCCTACGTCTAAAGCCCAAGAAGCATTTAAACTCGACGCTAGAAGTCAGTTTGAAATCGCCCCTTTAATGGTCACTACATATGCTGTTTATTCTACTTTGAAATTCAAAGATTTATTGGTTATAAATGGTCACGACATGGAAAACGGGGGCAAATATGTTAAGCTTAACTATCCGGGTGGAGCTAAACTATATGCACAAGTCAACTCAACAGTGAATGAGACACAGTCCATTCCATTCGACCCAGGTGGTGCCAGGCGAGGCGAGACGACTCGTGAAAAAAAATTATTTGGATGGGTTGTGATAATAATAAATCAGAATCGGGTTGATGTTCCTTTTGATCCAGGTGGCTTTGGTTCAAAGACAAAACTCGAGGACGAGTTTTTTTCAAAGACGGGGAGTATGTGTCGCAACCCCCGCCCCCTTATCTGTCCCGGGAACGGGCGGCCGCGAACATTCGTTTGTGGTGGTATCAGTTATTAATTTGGCAGCGGAAATTACATCAGGACCGTAGTTAGGAAATGTTTATCAGAGTAAAACCACCATATTTTATATTAATAAACACATGGGTAAACCCAAGTTTTTTTTTATTACAATAGGGATAAACCCTATATTATTGAATTTAAAACATCGTCTTTTAGATAACTTTTATAGCCATATTTTTTCCAAGCCGTCAGTGCTCTCCAGCTAGCTTTTTCCTAATTGGCTGTCACATTGTGTTACCTGAAACGCGTTTTAAAAACATTTGTCAGTGGAAATACCGGTGAGTGAATCTCAGTTTAATCAAGAAGAGTTTTATCAATTAACACAGTATTGAGAGCGATCACATTGTTTATTTCTACACAATTACTCATTCAGTACTGTCAATCCTGACTGGTGGGTCATATTACACATTGGCTAACTCGTCGTCCAATGGTAACATTTTCCACATTTTGTATACAAAACCCCAACATACCGGCAGTAATTGAAGAACTATAAAGACTCAATCACTGCTTAATCATATTGTAAAGCATTTAAGGTTTTGTAAAACAGTTCACAAAAAGGTTTACAAAAAGCGGATAAACTCACATTGCTGTTTTAGACTTCTTCTAGGGTTTCCTGGTGTTAATCTATAATTTACACAAATGTATATATGTTAGTATAATAACCCTTTATTTATATTAACGATACCCTCCCCGAGACGGTATTCCAACAACTACGTCGGGCAGAACCACGACAGTTGTTACGGAACCCTGGATCAATCGGGCAGCGTATCTAATACGTAACTGGGGTTATATTACTTACAACGGAGCAAAACCTCGCTAATTAGGGGGTATTATACTCGGAAATTATGCCTATTATGTAAGAATTCATTTAGAAAGAAATGAATTGAGCGACGGAAAACGAAATCCCGAGGCCTTCTTATATAGGGCTGAAAATTGAAGTCCTCGCGGCCCGCGTAAGGTTTAGGCCAAGGCCTACGCGGCCCGCGTACTAGGGGGTTAGGCTGTAGCTGATCCAGGTCACGAACTATGTTCAACACGCGTTATGACACGTGTCATCACAGGGGTTCGCCTGACCTTTAAGCTGTTGCGGCCCGCGTAAGCTCAAGAGAAGGCTTACGCGCCCCGTGTAAACTTCAATTTTCTTGTTTTTTAATTGTTTTTAATGATATTTTATATTTTGGGCTCGGTTTTCATATACGGGGTGTATGTTAAGACATATAGGGGTATTTTAAAATATATTAGGGTATCAGAAAATTTTTAGGAGGTTTGTTATATCCTCCCCACCTTGTTTTAGAACTCATCCTCGAGGTCTACTGGAATAAGTGTGGATATATCCTTTGCATTTCTGATTCAAGCTCCCATGTGTATTCCGGTCCTCTTTTGGAGTCCCACTTCACTTTGACCAGAACTAGTCTCTTGTGCTTGAGGTTCTTGACTTTCCTGTCCTCAATCTGTAGAGGCCTCTCTATAAATTTTAACTGTTCATTTACCTCTATATCCTTAAGAGGTACTATTAGTGATTCATCAGCTAAGCATTTCTTGAGATTAGATACATGAAATACATCATGTATCCCTCTGCCATTTCCTCTGGCAGTTGTAGTTGATAGGCTACAGGTCCTATTCGTCTAATAATCTAAAAAGGTCCAACATACCTGGGGCTTAGCTTTCCCCTTTTTATGAATCTTACCACTCCTTTCCAAGGAGAGACTTTTAATAACACTTTATCTCCTACTTTAAATTCCAATGGTTTTCGACTGTTATCAGCATAACTCTTCTGTCGATCATGTGCTGCTTTCAGTCGTTCCTTGACTTGAATGATTTTGTCTGTTGTTTCTTGTACTATCTCAGGCCCAGATAGTTGCTTTTCCCCAATTTCTGCCCAACAGACTGGAGTTCGGCACTTTCGTCCATAAAGTGCTTCGAATGGTGCAGCATTGATACTTGTGTGATAACTGTTATTATAAGAAAATTCTATCAATGGTAAGTGATCGTCCCAATTACCTCCGAAATCAATTACACAAGCTCTAAGCATGTCCTCCATTGTCTGAATTGTCCTTTCGCTTTGTCCGTCTGTTTGAGGATGATAAGCTGTGCTTAAATTTAACTTGGTTCCCATTGCTTTTTGGAAACTTGTCCAAAAATGAGAGGTAAAACGACTATCTCTGTCAGAAACAATTGATAGAGGAATTCCATGTAAAGAAACTATTTCATTTACATACAATTTAGCTAATTGTTCCATACTGAAAGTTTCCTTCATTGATAGGAAATGAGCTGACTTGGTTAGTCTATCTACAATCACCCAGATTGTATCATTGCCTTTCCTTGTTTTGGGTAATTTAGTAACAAAATCCATTGTTATCAATTCCCATTTCCAAACAGGCATTTCTAATTGTTGCAATAAACCTGAAGGTTTCTGATGTTCAGCTTTGACTTGTGAACAGGTTAAACACTTTGCAACATATGCTGCTATATCCTTTTTCATTCCTATCCACCAGAAATTCTTTCTTAAATCCTGGTACATTTTATCGCTTCCTGGATGCATTGTATACTTAGGCTTATGGGCTTCTTCTAATATACGATGACGTAGGTTTCCTAATTTAGGTATCCATATTCTTTTCTTATAGAATCTCCAAATTCCATCTGTTCCTTGTTCTAATTATTTGATCATTCCTTTTAGTTTTTCAGTATCATCCTTGATTACTGATTCTTGTGCTTTTCTAATCTGTTCATTTAAATCTATTTGTAGATTTAATTGAAGAGAACGTACTCTTTTTGGCTGTTCGTGACACTTTCGGCTTAAAGCATCAGCAACTACATTTGCTTTTCTTGCATGGTACTGGATATCATAATCATAATCACTAAGAAATTCCATCCAGCGTCTTTGTCTCATATTTAATTCCTTTTGCCCGAAGACATACCTTAAACTTTTATGATCGGTGAAAACAGTAAACTTACTACCGTACAGGTAATGTCTTCAAATCTTAAGAGCGAAAATTATAGCTCCTAATTCTAAATCATGAGTGGAATAATTTTCTTCATGATTCTTGAGTTGTCTGGATGTATAAGCTATAACCTTTTGACGTTGTATCAATACACATCCATAACCTAATTTAGAAGCATCACAATAAATTACAAAATCTGCAGTTCCTTCTGGTAACGCTAGTATGGGTGCATGGGTTAATCTTTGCTTAAGGATTCTAAAGGCTTCTTCTTGTTTTTGTTCCCATTTAAACTTAACAGATTTACAAGTTAGCTTTGTTAAGGGAATGGCTATTCTAGAAAAATCTTGAATAAATCTTCTATAATAACCGGATAGTCCTAAGAAACTTCTTACTTCAGTCGGTGACTCATGGGTTTTCCACTTGGTTATTGCCTCGATCTTGGTGGGATCCACATGAATTCCTTCATGATTAACTAGATGTCCGAGAAATTGTACCTGTTCTAACCAAAACTCGCACTTTGAAAACTTAGCATAAAGCTTTTCTTTTCTTAATAAACTTAAAAGTGCGTGCAAATGCTTTGCATGTTCCTCTTTACTCTTAGAGTAAATGAGAATATCATCTATAAAGACAATTATGAATTTATCCAAATATGACTTACATATTCGGTTCATCATATCCATGAATGCAGTTGGGGCATTGGTTAAACCAAATGGCATGACAGTAAATTCATAATGACCATACCTTGTTCTGAAGGCGGTCTTAGGAATGTCCTCTTCCTGTACTTTTAATTGATGATATCCTGACCTTAAATCGATTTTTGAGAAAAATCGTGCGCCTTGTAACTGATCAAACAGATCATCAATTCTTGGTAATGGATACCGATTCTTAATCGTGATCTTGTTTAATTCACGGTAATCAATGCACATACGCATTGATCCGTCCTTCTTTTTGACGAATAAAATTGGCGCTCCCCATGGGGATGAACTTGGTTGTATGAATCCTTTTTCTAACAATTCGTCTAATTGTTTCTTTAGTTCTTGCATTTCTGCAGGTGCCAAACGGTAAGGTGCTTTGGCAATTGGTGTTGTCCCTGGTATTAAATGGATTCTGAATTCAACTTCTCTATCTGGAGGTTGCCATGGTAATTCTTCTGGAAATATGTCTGAAAACTGGGATACTACTGGAATATCCTTTAATTCTTTTCCTTTAGTGTTAGTGATTATAGAAATCAAATACACTAATGACCCTTTTCTTATGTAACTTGTTGTTTTCATCACATATATGAATTTAGTGGATCTAGAGGTTTTATATCCTTTAATTGTGATCTTTTCACCCTTTGGTGAATTTACTTGTATTGACTTTTGATCACACAAAATACTTTTTGATCACACAAAATACTGGCTTTATTGGCTATTAACCAATCCATTCCTAATACGACATCAAATCCTGCCAAATTCATGGGGTAAAGGTTTGCAATAAATTTCTGATTTAGAATTTCTATTCTTGCTCCCTGCAAGATTTCAGAAATTTTAATGGTTTCCCCATTTGCTGTCTCTACTAGACATTCTTGTGGAAGTTTAGTTAATGATTGATTGAGAAGTTTGCAAAATGAAGTATTAATAAAACTTTGGTTTGCACCAGAGTCAAATAATACTTTAGCAAAAATATCATTAACTAAAAACGTACCAGTGATCACATCCGGGATCATCTTTGCTTCTTCTGCAGTCAGAACAAATGCTCTAGCATTTTTGGTATTCTTGTTATTCGTAGCTGGAGCTAACTTTGGACAATTTGGCTTGATATGACCTTGTTCTCCGCAGTTGTAGCATATTCTGTTGTTAGCTTTCTTCCTGCAGTCTTCTTCCTTATGTCCCGATATTTTACAGAAGTTACAGTATATGGAGCATCTTCCTGAATGCTTCCTTTTGCAATTCTTACAGTAGGGTGCAGAGGTAGAGCCTACATTTTTCCCACGGTTAGAATTTCCAGAACGAAATTCTTGTGTAAGCTTTTGGGTTAGGTTTCTTCTTTGATCCTCTTCTCGCGTACGGACTAATTCATCTGTCAAGGTGTTGGCTAGTTCTACAGCTTCTTCTATGGTTTGAGGTCTAGCTGCCTTGACTACATGCCTTATCTCCCCGATTAATCCCCAGATGTAAGGGGAGATTAACACTGGTTCAGGTGAAGCAAGGGTTGGCACTATTCTAGCATATTCAAAGAATAACTTAGTGTACCCCTTACTATCCACTCCAGTCATTCTAAGGTTTAAGAATTTGTTTGCTATCTGTTCTTTTTCATTAGGAGGGCAGAATTTCCTTTCTACCATGTTTTTAAACTCCTCCCATTCTATATTGTAAGTTCTATCACTTCCTTTAGTCTGGAGAATAGTGTTCCACCATTCTAGTGTTGAATTCATAAACAAATTGGAAGCAAAGATTATCTTATCTTCTTCTGCGCACTTGCTTATTCTTAAGACTGCCTTAGTCTTTTCTATCCAACGTAGAGTTGCAATGGCCCCTTCGTTGCCCGTGAATTCCATTGGTTTATAAGACCAGAATTCTTTGAAAGAACAACCGTAAGACACGGTTCTTCTTCGTTTGGGGATGGGTATTTGAAGTACGGGTCCATTGTTCACGCTGTTTTCAGGTTCAGAGGGTCGCTTGCTATCATGTTTACTTTTATTTTCTGCTTCTCTAACTGTTTGAAGAATATATGGCATTGCATCTATTATTCCTTGTGCTACTATGTGTTGAATGGCACTGTTATCCACTTGGTTTCCATTATTGTTACTTGGATTTTCGTTACCCGGGTTATTGTTACTCTGGTTATCATTATTCAGATTTTCCTGATTCACTTCGTCGGCCATCTGAATTTAAACATTTGTCAATTATTAATATCACAGAATAGTTAATAGTTTAAGTAACAACCACATAATACACATATTGGTAAAAAACGTCAAGCATTGCGACTTTACTCGTTTTATATAGTATGCGTCAAATACACACTAAAACAGGAATTTAAAAATTACAACACTATTATGTATCACTAACCACAAAGTGGTCTATACTACAATATATTATTATTATTATATATAGATTATATATATATTTTTTCATACAAACATATTATATATTTATTATATTATTATTACCAACTCCACTATCATCTTCATGGATATGGATTTCTCCCGAAATCCATCTGACGCTCGTCATATTTCCAGACGAGTTGTTCTCCTACATACCTCATCCTCTCACTACTCTCTAAGATTTCTTCTCCGAAAGTTCAGAGTTCTTGCAAATTCTCTGCACTCATTGGGGGTGCAGGTGCTGGTACTGGATCTGGGTACTGTGGCATGGGATTCTCCTGAGGGTACGGATTCTCTAAAATCTCCCTAATGTATTCATCATTGTCATAATAGGGATCTAGAGGGTCCAGACCTGGATACGCTGCTATGTTTGGCAAGGTTTCGTTGTTTAGATGGTAGCCTGGCACATAATCCCTAGGATCATCAAACCATGGATCATAAATTGGGTCTAAGGGATTAGGGGCTGGTATCCTAGGTATCTCCTCAGGGTTGAAATCATGTATTTCTACCTCCATCGGCTGAGTGGGAATTAAAGGTAAGGGTTGTGGGGCTACTAGTTGTTCCAGACTTGGGTCGGCAGCAGTTGTGGCTAGGATATGGAAATTCGCTAAGCTCCTATTAAGCATATCCTGTGTATGGGCATCTGACTCTCGCTTAGCGGCTGCTAGGACTCTTTGCTGTTGCAACTTTCGCATTCTTTTTCTACGCTCAAATCCTCCCTTACTGAACCATCCTCTTTTTCTGAGGGAATGGCTCTTTAGACTGAGCTTTAAAGGCAAACATTCCTTCTTCCTGATCAGCGGAATACCCAGAGAGGGTAGGGTGGGAAGAGGTACCTTCACTCCTAGGTGAATCGGACAACTGACGATACACATCTGAGGGTCCTTTATCACTCATACTGTAAACTAACAAATAGTCAAATAACACATAACAATAAAATACAGCTATTCACGTATTTTTAAAAATTGTATTTCCTAACAATTTAGATAATATATTGTTGTCAGCAGAACACTCCCGTGGCTGAATCAGTGGCTAAGCTTTGATACCACCTTCTGTCGCAACCCCGCCCCCTTATCTGTCCCGGGAACGGGCGGCCGCGAACATTCGTTTGTGGTGGTATCAGTTATTAATTTGGCAGCGGAAATTACATTAGGACCGTAGTTAGGAAATGTTTATCATAGTAAAACCACCATATTTTATATTAATAAACACATGGGTAAACCCAAGTTTTTTTATTACAATAGGGATAAACCCTATATTATTGAATTTAAAACGTCATCTTTTAGATAACTTTTATAGCCACATTTTTTCCAAGCCGTCAGTGCTCTCCAGCTGGCTTTTTCCTAATTGGCTGTCACATTGTGTTACCTGAAACGCGTTTTAAAAACATTTGTCAGTGGAAATACTGGTGAGTGAATCTCATTTTAATCAAGAAGAGTTTTATCGATTAACACAGTATTGAGAGCGATCACATTGTTTATTTCTACATAATTACTCATTCAGTACTGTCAATCCTGACTGGTGGGTCATATTACACATTGGCTAACTCGTCGTCCAATGGTAACGTGTTCCACATTTTCTATACAAAACCCCAACATACCGGCAGTAATTGAAGAACTACAAAGACTCAGTCACTGCTTAATCATATTGTAAAGCATTTAAGGTTTTGTAAAACAGTTCACAAAAAGGTTTACAAAAAGCGGATAAACTCACATTGCTGTTTTAGACTTCTTCTAGGGTTTCCTGGTGTTAATCTACAATTTACACAAATGTATATATGTTAGTATAATAACCCTTTATTTATATTAACGATACCCTCCCCGAGACGGTATTCCAACAACTACGTCGGGCAGAACCACGACAGTTGTTACGGAACCCTGGATCAATCGAGCAGCGTATCTAATACGTAACTGGGGTTATAATACTTACAACGGAGCAGAACCTCGCTAATTAGGGGGTATTATACTAGGAAATTATGCCTATTATGTAAGAATTCGTTTAGAAAGAAACGAATTGAGCGACGGAAAATGAAATCCCGAGGCCTTCTTATATAGGGCTGAAAATTGAAGTCCTCACAGCCCGCGTAAGGTTTAGGCCAAGGCCTACGCGGCCCGCGTACTAGGGGGTTAGGCTGTAGCTGATCCGGGTCACGAACTAGGTTCAACACGCGTTATGGCACGTGTCATCACAGGGGTTCGCCTGACCTTTAAGCTGTCGCGGCCCGCGTAAGCTCAAAAGAAGGCTTACGCGCCCCGCGTAAACTTCAATTTTCTTGTTTTTTAATTATTTTTAATGATATTCTATATTTTGGGCTTGGTTTTTACATACGGGGTTTATTTTAAGACATATAGGGGTATTTTAAAATATATTAGGGTATCAGAAAAATTTTAGGAGGGTTGTTATAGTATGATGCAAGAATATCTCATAATTTGAATTTTAATATTTTTATTTAGTTGCCTATTTTGTATGGATTTATATTTCCTAGTTTATCTCTTTTTTATTCATTATAAATTAGGTTCTAGGGTTTATGTTTTAGTTAGTTTTTGATTTGATTATTGTAAAGAAAACCTTGAGGTTTCTTTGAACCATTCGGTTCCAAGTCTTTGAATGAATCATTGTGCTTGAGCCATTTGATCGCTTCCAAAACTGCATCATGATCATTCGGTCCAGGTTGATGTATCAAGATCAAAAAAACGCTTTACATGCCAATTTTAACGCCAATGAACACCTGCTGAATTTAGGTACATAAATAAAGGACAAAATTTGCAATTTACACATCTTAAAATGCAATGGTAATTAGAAGACCTGCCAACTTGACAATAACTATGCAACTTGAACTTTTATTGAAGGTTCGAAATAGAATTCAACATGTACTGAATCAAATGTGCATAATAATATCATGTATTAGACGAAACATGTGTAACCATCCCGCCTTATCCACTGAAGTTGTGGAAGATAGATTTTATAAAGGTCAATACTACTTCGACTGGTGAGAAGGGTAACACGACTAAACCAAAAACACATCACTATCGTCATAAAATGTTTGTAGAAATAGTTTTTTTAAGAACAACCGTTACATATAGAAAATACTTTAAAACCGAAAGGATTTATGTTATAACAACGATGAAAGATTCTCATCTCATTTTCGCGAAGGACAACGTATGGTTTAAGAGTAGAGGAAGAAGAATTGTAGGAAACTGTTGAGTGTGAATCCACTTGACATCAGAAAATCCTTTCTGATCAAAAGGATAAGAGGATAAGGGGACAAGGGTTATCCAACCTTCTCTGTGACCCATTATTCACTGATCTTGCTTTTGACTTTCTTCTTTCATCCAATCTTATATAAGAGATTGTTTTGTATCTGTAATATTTGTACCAAGCTTAATACAAATACTCCTAGTTACCGAGAGTGGATGTAGGTCTAAACCAGACCGAACCACTATAAATCTTTGTGTTCTTAATTGTGTGTGTGAGTGAGTTCTGTGTTGATTGTGTTCGTGTTTGACCCGTTCGATCCCAAACAACTGGTATCAGAGCTCATGCTCGTGTTGTTGAACCGAACAAAAACCGAACAGAAACGAAGGTGTAGAAGAAGAAGATACCTGAAGGTGCAGAAATCTGAACTAGGGTTCCGAGTTGCATCAGTTTCTACCAGATTGTTCACGTCAGCCATTTTCTGTTCGAAGCCGTTGCCGCCCACACCGCCGGGTTCCGATTAGAACCGCGGCCACCGCCATTAGAACCGGCTCCAACATCATCAGAACCGTCGCCACAGCCGTCAAAACCACCGGCAGAACCGCCGGTCATCTTCCCGCTGCCAGCCGCCGCCGCCTAGGGTTTCAAATTAGAGACCATTGTTGCCGAATATCGCATCTAGGGTTTTAAAATAGAAGGTCTAGGGTTTCGATTTTGCTTGGGGTTCGCTGGATTTCAGAAGGAGAAAGAAGCTTTCTTTGTTCTGTGCGTAGGAAGAAGAAGAAGAAGAAGAAGAAGAAGACAGACATACGTGTTTTATTTCTGGTGGAGAAATTGAAGTTTTCAATTTGATCAGAAAGGCCCCTTAACTTTTATTTCTGGTGAAGAAAATTGAATTTCTCAATTTTTATCGAGAAAGGTCCCTCAACTTTGAACAAGATCTCGTTATCCATCAATACTTGTCCCTTGCCATTAAAGCTTGAAACAGATAAGTTATTTGTTTCTGATTATTGCTTTCACTCGTATAAATTACCACTTAGCAGTACAAACCCGTTTGGTTAGTAGTAATTTGGTAATTTTTTTAAATGGCAGAAGATAGTAAAATCAAGATTGATAAGTTCGATGGAAGTGATTATGGATTTTGGAAAATGCAAATTGAAGATTTGTTGTATCAAAAAAGTTTGCATTTTCCTATGTCGGGTGAACAACCAGATGACATGTATGATGAAGAATGGAAGTTGTTGGATAGACAAGCTTTGGGTGTGGTTAGGCTTTCTTTGGCAAAGAGTGTTGCTTACAACATTGTCAATGAAACAACGACATATGGTGTATTGAAAGCTTTGTCCAACATGTATGAAAAACCATCCGTTTCAAACAAAGTATTCCTCATCCGACAATTGGTTAACACTAAGATGAAGGAAGGCATGTCGGTTACCGCTTACATAAATGAGTTTAACTCGATTATCTCTCGTTTAGCCTCAGTTGAAATAAAGTTTGAAGATGAAGTACAAGCGCTACTCCTTTTATCATCGTTGCCCGACAGTTGGTCAGGCACAGTCACAGCTGTTAGTAGTGCATCCGGCACTACCAAACTCACTTTCGATAGTATTCGTGACTTGATAGTAAACGAAGATATCAGACGGAGAAGCAGTGGTGAGACTTCTAATTCTAGTTCTTTATTGCATACAGAAAGTAGAGGAAGAAAAAACGAAAGAGGACATAGTCGAGGCAGGTCCAAGTCCAGAAGAAGGGGACAGTCAAAGAACAGAAAAGACGTTGAATGTTGGAATTGCAAAGAAAAAGGTCACTTTAGAAGCCAATGTACAAAACCAGCTGCAAAGAAAGAAGTTAACAGTGTATCCTCGGAAGAATTAGGTGATGTTCTCATCTGTTCTGTTGAAGATTCAGTTGAATCTTGGATTATGGATTCGGGTGCTTCTTTCCATGCTATCTCATGCCCAGATATGGTCAAGAATCTATGAACAGGTAACTTTGGTAAAGTTCATTTAGCAGATGATCAAATGCTTGATATCACAGGTATTGGAGATGTAGACTTGAAGACCTCATTAGGAACTATATGGACATTGAAAAATGTCAGGGTTATTCCTAATTTGAGGAGAAAGTTGATTTCAGTTGGTAAACTGGATGATGAAGAGTTTAATGTTCACTTTGGGGTGGACAATGGAAAGTGATCAAAGGAAATTTAGTGATTGCCAAAGGAAAGAAGCAAGGTACTTTATACATGGCAGAAGTTTCTGCTGAAGGTGTTCATGCAATGACCACCGGTCCGAGTCCATCGAATGTATGGCACAACTGACTCGGACACATGAGCGAAAAGGGATTGAAGATGTTGGCTCAGAAAGGTAAGTTTCCAGACTTGAAGAAAGTGGAAACTGAATTCTGTGAACCTTATGTTCTTGGAAAACAAAACATGGTTACTTTTGTGAAGACAGGGAGGACACCGAAAGCTCAGAAGTTAGAGCTTGTTCACTCGGATGTATATGGACCAACCTCAGTTTTATCTCTAGGAGGCTCAAGATATTATGTTACTTTCATCGATGATTCAACACGAAAGGTATGGGTATATTTTCTTAAGCATAAATCTGCTGTATTTGATGCTTTTAAGATATGGACATATGCTGTTGAAAATGAAACTAACTTGAAGGTAAAGTGCTTAAAGTTTGATAATGGTGGTGAATACATAAGCAAGAAGTTCACTGACTATTGCGCCAAGGAAGGGATAAAGATGATCAGGACAGTTCCCAGAACTCCTCAGCAGAATGGTGTAGCTGAGAGAATGAATTGAACTCTAAATGAGAGGGCTAGAAGCATGAGGCTAAATGCCGGGATGCCCAAGACATTCTGGGCCGATGCAGTTAACACTGCAGCCTACTTGATCAACTGTTCACCAACTGGTTCCTTAGATTTCAAGTTGCCTGAAGAAATGTGGCAAGGAAAGGAGGTAAGTCTCGAACACTTACGAGTCTTTGGTTGTAGTGCTTACAATTTGTTAGAAGCTGGTGACAGGGATAAGCTAGACTCAAAATCCAAGAAGTGCACATTCATTGGCTATGGGTCAGAACAAATGGGTTACAGGCTTTGGGATAATGAAGGCAAAAAAGTAATCAGAAAAGAATGCCGTCTTCAATGAAAATGAACTGTACAAAGACAGAAACACCAAAGGACCAGAAGTTCAGAAAGACTATGTTGAATTTGAAAGTGGTGAAACAAGAAAAGAAGCTTCAGTCGACATTCTAGAAAATGGGAATGAGTCAATCGACAGTGGGAGCTCAGTGGATGATTCTAGTAATGATTCTGTAGAAGAAGAAGAGGTCGCTCCTCAAATTCCAGAATCCCCAGAAACTCCTCAGTTTCAACCAAGAAGATCCTCCAGAGTCGTTAGACCACCAGACATATATTCACTATCCGTCAATTACATACTTTTGACAGATAATGGTGAACCCCAGTGTTACTCAGAAGCCATGGGGTTGAAAGATTCATTGCAGTGGGAGTTAGCAATGAAAGATGGGATGAAGTCGCATGAGAAGAACAAGACCTGGCACTTAACAAGCTTCCAGCTGGGAAGAAGGCTCTTCAGAACAAGTGGGTTTCAGGGTCAAGGATGAACATGATGGTACCAAATGGTACAAAGCAAGATTAGTGGTCAAGGGATTTCAGCAGAAAGAGGGAATTGATTTCAATGAAATATTTTCTCTAGTGGTGAAGATGACTACTATCAGACTTGTTCTCAGTATTGTAGCAGCAGAAGGCTTGCATCTAGAGCAGCTAGATGTCAAGACAGCTTTTCTACATGGTGACCTAGAAGAAGATATCTACATGACACAACCAGAAGGTTTTCAGGTTAAAGGCAAAGAAAACTTGGTGTGTAAGTTGAAGAAGAGTTTGTATAGTCTGAAACAAGCGCCCAGACAATGGTATTTGAAGTTTGATAACTTCATGGGAAGAGTCCGATACAAGAGATGTGATAATGACCATTGTTGCTACATGAAGAGGTTTAAGGCTTCTTATATCATTCTACTACTATATGTGGATGATATGTTGATTGCAGGTTCAGACATGTCAGAGATCAAGAAGCTGAAGAAGCAGATGTCTGAAGAGTTTGAGATGAAAGACTTGGGAGCTGCAAACCAAATACTCCGGATGAGTATTTTCAGAAACAAAGAAGATGGTTCTTTGACACCCTCTCAAGAGAAGTACATTAAGAAAGTGTTAGAAAGATTCAGCCTTAAAGACGCCAAGATTCGAAGCACACCTTTGGGAAGTCACTTTAAGCTTTCTAAAGTTCAGTCACCCAGATCAGATGAAGACAAAGCAGAAATGGCTAAAGTTCCGTATGCATAGGCAGTTGGTAGCCTCATGTATGCAATGGTATGCACGAGACCAGATATAGCTCATGCAGTGGGAGTTGTTAGTCGGTTTATGTCCAATCCAGGGAGAGAACATTGAGAAGCAGTTAAATGGCTGCTAAGATATTTGAAGGGGACTTCAAAAGTGGCATTACAGTTTAAGGGGAAAGATGTTATTCTGAAGGGTCTTGCGGATGCTGACCTTGGTGGCTGTAAAGAATCTTACAAAAGCACCACCGGATATGTCTTTACAGTGGGAGGCACTGCAGTAAGCTGGATGTCCAGACTGCAGAAAAGTGTTGCCCTTTCGACCACAGAAGCAGAGTATATGGCACTTGCTGAAGCAAGCAAAGAGCTTATATGGTTGAAGAATTTTCTCAAAGAGCTCGGCAAGGAACAAGTTCATTGTGCACTATTCTGTGCCAATCAAAGTGCAATTCATCTTGCAAAGAATCCTGTCTTCCATTCGAAGACAAAGCACATATAGCTGAGATATCACTTCATCAGAGAGCAAGTTAGTGAAGGCACTCTGAAGTTGAAGAAGATCAAAGGAAGTGAAAAGCCATCTGATATGTTGACTAAGGTTGTCACCTTAGAGAAGTTGAAGCTTTGCATAGCTTCAATTTGCCTTCAGGATAATTGAAGAGAAGGCCGGGTAACTAGGAATGTGATAAGATCAAAGTTTTTACAGAGATACTGATGCACAGTTGAAGCACATGTGAAAGATTATTCCGTGGCTTCAAGTGGGAGATTGTTGAGTGTGAATCCACTTGATCAAGTGGACATCAGAAAATCCTTTCTGATCAAAAGGATAAGAGGATAAGGGGACAAGGGTTATCCAACCTTCTCTGTGACCCATTATTCACTGATCTTGCTTTTGACTTTCTTTTTTCATCCAATCTTATATAAGAGATTGTTTTGTATCTGTAATATTTGTACCAAGCTTAATACAAATACTCCTAGTTACCGAGAGTGGATGTAGGTCTGAACCAGACCGAACCACTATAAATCTTTGTGTTCTTAATTGTGTGTGTGAGTGAGTTCTGTGTTGATTGTGTTTGACCCGTTCGATCCCAAACAACTGGTATCAGAGCTCATGCTCGTGTTGTTGAACCGAACAAAAACCGAACAGAAACGAAGGTGTAGAAGAAGAAGATACCTGAAGGTGCAGAAATCTGAACTAGGGTTCCGATTTGCATCAGTTTCTACCAGATTGTTCACGTCAGCCATTTTCTGTTCGAAGCCGTTGCCGCCCACACCGCCGGGTTCCGATTAGAACCGTGGCCACCGCCATTAGAACCGGCTCCAACATCATCAGAACCATCGCCACAGCCGTTAAAACCACCGGCAGAACCGCCGGTCATCTTCCCGCTGCCAGCCGCCGCCTAGGGTTTCAAATTAGAGACCATTGTTGCCGAATATCGCATCTAGGGTTTTAAAATCGAAGGTCTAGGGTTTCGATTTTGCTTGGGGTTCGCTGGATTTCAGAAAGAGAAAGAAGCTTTCTTTGTTCTGTGCGTAGGAAGAAGAAGAAGAAGAAGAAGACAGACATACGTGTTTTATTTCTGGTGGAGAAATTGAAGTTTTCAATTTGATCAGAAAGGCCCCTTAACTTTTATTTCTGGTGAAGAAAATTGAATTTCTCAATTTTTATCAAGAAAGGTCCCTCAACTTTGAACAAGATCTCGTTATCCATCAATACTTGTCCCTTGCCATTAAAGCTTGAAACAGATAAGTTATTTGTTTCTGATTATTGCTTTCACTCGTATAAATTACCACTTAGCAGTACAAACCCGTTTGGTTAGTAGTAATTTGGTAATTTTTTTAAATGGCAGAAGATAGTAAAATCAAGATTGATAAGTTCGATGGAAGTGATTATGGATTTTGGAAAATGCAAATTGAAGATTTGTTGTATCAAAAAAGTTTGCATTTTCCTATGTCGGGTGAACAACCAGATGACATGTATGATGAAGAATGGAAGTTGTTGGATAGACAAGCTTTGGGTGTGGTTAGGCTTTCTTTGGCAAAGAGTGTTGCTTACAACATTGTCAATGAAACAACGACATATGGTGTATTAAGGCTTCGATCAAAGCCAATTTAGATATGTGGTTATCATTGGTGGGGGTAAGTCGGGCTGCTTGTGAGGTACTAGATATGAGCCCGCTAAAAGTTCAAATTGAGCTTAAATAGGCCGAGGCCTAAAAATAAGCTTGTTTAATATATAAACTCGCGCATGGTTTTGTTTATCGAGCTTGAGTGGGCTCACAAAACTAGAGGAGCCTATTATTTATGCAAGTTAGGAGGGGCGTTAATTGTAATTAGGTTTGTTATATAAATACATCTAATTACAAACCTTAGAGCAACCTAGACAGCCAAAACTGTCGCCCCTTCGCCTTGCGAAAACCACCACTGTCGTCGCCCTACCGCCGACCGCCGCCACTACTCTGCCCCACTCCACCACCAAAACCGGACCACCCACGAGGGGTCGCAACTTGTGACGTCACCGCTGCCCGCCACCGCGCTAGACCACTACTCGCCGCCGCTCTTGTTGTATTGGTTCGAGTGTCGAATTGTGTTTTTTTTTCATGAACTTGTCTTCTAGCGGGACATTTGTTGGTCCTTAGTGCGGGTCTTTCGGTTTTTCATAAATGGTATAAAAGCCCTAAACCGCCTATGGTTGATTTATGTTCTTTTGTTGGGAGGAGTTCTTGTTTCGTGGAGAAGACAAAGAAACAACCTGTTGTTTCCCAATCATTTGCTATCTGCTAAAGCGGAATATCGTGCTATGGCTTACATCTTTGTTTTGTGACAATTCTGCTACTCATCATATAGTCAACCATTCGGTCTTTCATGAGCGCACAAAAGATGTTGAGATGGATTGTTTTTTGTTCGAAAAAGAGTCGAATCTCAAGAAATTTTTACCCCTCTACATTGACACCAAACAACAAATTGCAGACTTACTCACTAAACCTTTGAGAGCTCAGCCACTTCATTATCTACTTGGCAAGTTGGGCGTTCAAGATCTTCACGCTCCAACTTGAGAGGGATTAAAATAATATATTAAATAATTTGTGTTTATCTCTTTCCTTTTAGCATTATCGTTTCCTTATTTATTGGGACCTTTTTTTGTATTTAAAATTTTAAACCCTATAGTTTAGTGGTGTTCGGGTTTTTTTTTTTCCTCAGGTTTTTTGTTCTGAAAAAGTGACCCGATAACCGACCTATTTTGGTTGGTTTCGGGTATTCAGGTTTGGGTTAGTTCGGGTTGGGCTGTCCGGTTGTCAGGTTTATATGTAATTCAAACATTAGTTGACAATATGATATTATAATATTCAATAGTTTCAAAAGTTAATGTTTCATATACTAGATCCTCCAAAGCAAAACACATTTGTAAAGAAAAAGCCAATAAATGTTCAGGTTTTTTTCGGGTTTCATGTTTCGGGTTTTTCCGTAGGAAAAAGTGATCCGATAACGGACCCATAGAAGGTTTAGGTTTTTGGGGTTTAGGTGGCTTTGAATTCGAGTCGGTTTTTGAATTAAAATGGACAGCCCCTACTTCAGTTGAATATCATACGTTTTTATATATAGATATATTGTTTACTAAAAACAGTTTTATGAGGAACAACATGCCCATCACAGATTCACAGAGTGCACTAGTTCTGTTTGCTGCAACTTCTTTTGATTTTAATATCAAAACATTACAAAAGTACGTAAAATCTTCTTGAAGAATTAGAAGTGCCTTTATGAACCAAAATTAGTCCCAAGACTTAAACTCTTTGAAGTGAATCCCTTTTGTAGCGGACCACTTGCTTCCCTTGATAACAGGGCACCCACCTATGCAACAAAAGAGGTAGTGCAAATTAATTACTGGGAGGCTTGTTTGTTTGTTTTTATACATAAAAAACAATAACTAACCATGAAGACTTGAAGGATCCATAGTTCCATCAGGTTTTATGTTCCAGAAAAGTAAGGCATCCCCCATTTTTGGTTTAACAGATAACCCTCCACCACCTTTTCCATCATGTGTTGTATATTTTCCATTCCAACAAGCTAAAGCACTAATGTTTCCCTTTGCCAAAGGGAATACTTCCTCACCCCCTTCTTCAACATCTGATCTGTAATTCAATGCTAATATAAATTAATTATGAGATGACAGGAACCAAACCAAATCCATGAGATAAATACTGATTAAGAAGTCGATCGTTACAGGTATATCACAATTGTAGCCACCGTATGACCCCCGTCCTTGGTGAAATGTTCACCAATAGGATAGTCATAATGAACTCCAAATTTCTGACCTACTTCATACCGGAGAACTTGAAATCCTTCGCCATACTCTGAATACATATTTAAATCAATTTAGTATCTATTGAAGCCTAACTATAAGCTGGTTGGTTTTGATTATTTTTTTTTAATCGGAGATGACCCACCAAATGTGTGAGAGGAAGGATATGTTTAGTAGCACCCTTAATAGTTAATACATGGTCTTCAATTACATACCTACAGGTAAGAAGGTGAGGTCTGCAATCCTTTTCTCAATAGCTCCAATGGTTTCATCTTGTCCTCGCTCAAGATTTGTAATATAACCTGTACGAAACCTGTATACAAGGCATCAAATCAACTTAAAATGAATTCGCAGGTATGGGTTTAGCTTAAACGGGTTCAGGCCAGTTCCGAGTTAAACTCGTGAACACCATATAACTTACACTTTGAGAAAAGCATGCGTTTTAAGATCAAAAATCAAAATTAAATGAAAATTTGGGTTAAACCACACCTATAGGCTTATACGGGTGTTGTATGGTATCCTATACTATACTATCATATTGCATCATATCGTATAGTATCATATCATATCGTACAGTGCGTAGTATAAGTCTCGTATAGGTTCTCATAGGTTTTGTATGTGCCTATAGGCCTATGGGGGACCTAAACCACACCTATAGGCCTATAAGGGACTTATACTACACCTATAGGCTTATACAAGGTCAATACGTGACCTATATTACACCTATACGATACGATATTTATCGTATAAAAATGATTAATGTTGTATAAAAAAGTTCGTAAGAAATACTTACTTTTTTATTTATTTAAAATAGAATTTTTTTTTATAAAACATTATTAAAACGATTAATATTGTATAAATGTTTCTAAAATACAACCCGTTATATCCGCTGTGTATAGGCTTATCCGCAACGTATATAAAGGTTTTTTTTTACAATTTTACCCCTGGTTTGGGCTGCGTATAGCCCCTAATCTAGGGGTAAAATGGTCTTTTTTATTATACACCGCGTATAGCCCTGTATGTGGCGTATATGTGGGGCAAGTTTGGTAAAAAAAATACCATTTTACCCCTGGATTGGGGGCTATACGCAGCCCAAACCAGGGGTAAAATTGTCTTTTTGACCCTTTATATACGCCGCGTATGCGTATAGGCCTATACGCAACGTATATAAAGGGTGGTTTTTTTAGAAACATTGATAAAATATTATCTTATTGACCCTTTATATACGTAGCGTATAGGAGCAGCCAGACCAGAACTGAACTCTGTCAGACACTGATTTTTATGCAACCTTATACGCTACGTATAGGTCTATACGCAGCGTATATAAACCCTAAAGTGTGCAAATAGGCACCTTTTGGTGTGCCAATAGTTTGAGCCATTTTAAATCCTCACTCTCTTGCATTGTTTTGTTAACAAGTTCTATTTCAGGTTGTGCCGTCTGAAGGATCTAAGAATCCATCTGTTGTGATTCCATTTTCTGTTGAGCATTGTGCAGAGGAAGCTTTATTTGTACTATGCATAATCTTTCACAGTTGTTAAGCATTATAGTGTGATTATAGTTTGTGTCTTATTCAAATTTATCCATATTCAATATTTGCAGAGTTATTCCTACCTTGATATTGCTGGAAGACAAGTGGTTGTCTTGGAAAAGGAAAGATTTACGTTTACTTTTTTCGGTTGATTTGGCATGTAAAACTTTAGGCGACGTCATTTTGGTTTCTTCAATAAATATTACAGATTACTTATGGCAACTAAAGGAAATCCACAAGGAAATATCTATATGTATCAAATGTTTTTCAGTGTGTCTTGTAAAGTACACTAAAGATTAAAATACTTATGTCGTTATACTATTATCATACCCGTCCACCGGATGGGTATAGAACTAGTTTCTACAATAAGATTGCAATTGGTCTTAAAATTTAAAAGTAAAAGAGATAACAACTCATACCATTTATCTTCGATCTCACCCTTTATCTTATCAATAACTGTCGACTTCTTCATATGAGGTTTAGCGATATTAATTATGTGTTCACACTCGTCTTTCGACTGTCATAGAAAAGGAAATCATTTCAGTTCGATCTGTGTGATTCCACAAAACAAAAAATCCATAACCGGATCTTTGTTCAAGCACAAACATAAGCGCCGTCTGTGTCAATTCGTTAAGTGACTTTTTTTTAATCTCGAAATGGTAGATGTGTTTGAGCATGTAATATCATGACTAACTTACCATTTTCCAAAAGAAGGTAGCAATAAACATAAAAGAAACTAAAAACAAACGAAACAAAAACAATACTAACCAGGAAATTATGATAGATGACGGCTCTAGGCTCCCATGAGATCATTTCAACCGAACGATCTACTCTGCCATCACTTCTACACTCACCCAAAAGGCCAAAACCAAAGATGTTTGAGTCCAATACAAATTTTTTACAGAACAAATCAACAAACTTTAATCTAAACGCAAACTGACCTGCCAGTAATGCGATGAACAACGGAGCTTAGATCATAGTGGATGTTTGGAAAATAACTTGGAATAGAATGAACTTCAAGAACGAGAAGGATCAACACAGAAAACAAACTGATAGTCGACATTGAAAAGATCAGAATCCTAAACAACCAAACAAAGACAAAAGATTTAACTATTTAAAGAGGGGGGGGGGGGGGGGTTAGAAGAGGAAATAATATAAGGATAAGACAAACTTGCCCAGTAAAATCTCACTCATAGCATTTCGCTACTCATAGGGCCGGGGAGGGTGGGACGAGGCCAAACCTTTCATCTATCCCGGAAGATAGAGAAGCTTGAGACCCTAGGCTCTAAAATCTCCTTTTTTACAACAGTAAACAAAAAGTGTGGCTAAGATAATCAAAACCAAAAACAAGACAATGAGCACTAATAATAGTAGTAAACTATCAATAACATAAACTGGTGAGAGAACCATATTAGTAACATAAAGGATAACAAGTTAAAGCTAAGGGTAAAGCAAATGAAAGTGCTGGACAAACATGTCAAATACTTGAGAATATGCAACTCCCAAGTTAATCGAGTAATAACCACTCGAGTTTTTTACTCTCAGCTTTAATCAACTTGACTCTATTTTCCCAAAACCCCTTGTTACTTAGTGTTGAGCCAAGAGCACTTAAGGAAGATGAGAGCCAAGTCTATAAAACCGGAGAGTCAATGAAAATTGGATTTGTTGATTAATTGATTTGCGACTTGAGAGTTAAGTTTGTTGTTTTTATTTTCCCACGAAATTGGCGCATTGGTTTCTAAACTGGGTATTTGTAAACATATACCCCTACTCTCACACGCTTAGTGGGCCTCCCCCATTAAAAAGGTAATAATATCCCTCTCACATGGGGTACGTTCATCAGTTCGGGGTACCTTTAACTACCCCTACTAAATTTTGGAGGGTGGGTTCAATTAGTAAATATATGTGTTATATAATAATTATTTCTAGTTCTACATCAATAGTTTGAACTTTGGAGTGGCCGCCCCGGCCCTCAATTGTGCCGCCCTTGAACAATCTCTTGTCTGGTTTATTATCTTGAATATATTAGTTTAATAACTAATAATATACTATTAATCTGAGCAGAAGGTTTCAATAGATATTAACAAAGCTTTTGGTTATAACTTATGCATGACACGCTAGTACTTTGTGTATTCAAGATGTTGGTTTTATGGGTTCATGATGTTGCCAATGTTTTTATGTTTACAGAGATCTGCAAAATGATTGCTGAAACCTTGTGACAGTGCTCGAGTGAATTCCTTTGGGCCTTAGTGTTTTTAATTGGTTGCTTACATATACGCGTAACAAGGGCGTAAACTGGAAAGCTGTCCAATCAAAATTCCATCAATGCTAAGCAGTGTCACATATGCATCATCATCATAATTAATTTGACTGAATCCATTAGTGTTCTTTCTGTTCAGGGATTGTGGGAAACAGGGTTGTTTAGGTAAGCAACATCCTTTATATCCCTTGTATTGTTCAAACTTACAGTTTTATATTAACAGCATTGATTGATTATAGATGGGTTTGACAGCAAACAGTGCCGTCCCAGATGGACCGTAAAAACATGAAAATGGGAATCCCAAATATGGAAATAGTTAAAAAAAAATTCACAATCAGTACAACAAAGGAATATATTTTGAATTGATAAACAAGAACATCTCAATAGTTTAAAGGACATCAAAATTGGTGGATGTGAAGAAGAAATTACATTGTTGTAAAGGATGAGTGTTGTCATCAGATGTGAAGACTTTTGAACCAATATTACACCCTGTATTCGTTCACACGAATCCATTTTGTAGAAGACCACTTGTCCCCTTTAATAACCGGGCACCCGCCTACGCAACAAGAAGAGAAAATGCAGATTAATTTAGTGTAATAAAACTGGTCTGCAAGAATACGATAAACCGCTATAAATCACTTGATATTAACAAAATTAAGAACTGACCATGCAAACTTGAAGGATCTGGAGTTGCATCTGGTGTCATGCTCCAGAAAAGTAATGCATCCCCCATTTTTGGTTTAACAGATAACCCCTTTTTACCGCATTCGGATAGTTCATCCCACCAAGGTACAGCACTAATGTTACCCTTAGCTGAAGGGAACACCGTCTCGCCCCCTTCTTCAACATCTGATCTGTAAATGTTGCAAGACGTCAGAAAATAGTCAAAATACCATACAAATCCATGAGATACAAAAGCTCTAAAACATATATATCACTTACAGGTACATTAGAACTGTAGCCATCCGTTGACCGCCATTCCTCGTGTTATATTCATCGAGAAAGTAGTCATAGTGAGAATCATATTTCTGACCAACTTCATAGTGGAGAACTTGAAGTCCTTCACCATGTTCTGAACAAAAGTTGAAATCAATTAATGTTTATGTAAGAATTAAGATCATGTGCTTGTGTGCAAGTAAGTTTCTTTGACAATGCTTCCAAAAAATCCATACCTACAGGTAAGAAAGTGAACTCGAAAATCCTTTTCTCAATAGCCCGAACCGTTTCGTCTTGTCCCCTGGTTAGAAATGTTCCGGAACTTGTTCGGACCCTGAATAAGAAGATGTGAACTTGATCTAAAGCAACCCATTGATAGTTAACAGATTTATTACATAGCAATAACATTAACACCTACCAAAAGAAGTGAAGAAAGTGCATACCTACTATCTTTGCTCTGGCCAGTCTCACTATCAACAACAGTTGACTTTTTCATATGAGGTTTAGCAGTGTTGATTAGATGGTCACACTCTTCTTGTGACTGCCATGAAAAAGGAAACATGAATGAAGATTTTAGTTTTCATGGCCATCTTACCATTTTCCAAAATTATCACGCCTCCAAAAAGAACAAATTGCACTTGTGTTTTGCTATTTTGCATAGAACATTACTCCAGTTTAATGGATTGGGATCATCATGAAATTCTGTTTAAGAAAGTTCATGCACCTGATGCATATCTTCATAAACAGATCACCAAAATGGCCATCTTGACCAACGAGTTTGACAAAATAGCCTTGACTTTATTCACAAAAAAATATCATTTGACTTTTTTTACCGTGTAATTAAAATACAGTATTAGCTAACTAGAAGCTTCCTCGTGGCACACCCCTGCATTGTGTCGCCGCAGAGTCAATCTGATGTACTAGATTCTCTTGAAGACCGCATTTGACTTGGTGGGGCCTCTGTTGCAACAGCAAGGATCTCTTGCATCAAATGGAATTTTGTTGCCCATCCCCCCCCCCCCCCCCCCCCCCCCCCCCGGGACACTTGTCAAACACTGGTTGATTGAAAACGTTTAAAAGTCAATGACTATTTTCTCAAACTCAATGGTCACTAAATTGTGAAGAGTTATCTGATTGTGTGATTTCCGGTTGACAGTATGAAGTTGAGGTTTAACTAATAATTAAATAAAAGAAAAAAGGAAAGAAAATTGGTGATTGCTTGAGGTGCACATGGGCCTGTCTCTTTTCTCCCTCACGGGCGTTAAGGGGGTAACGCCTCCCCTCTTGGTGCCCCCCTGTTCACCCTTGCGTTTTGGTGTTTAACGCCCATCGTTAATGATGTGGTTTTCGAGCTGGTGGGCTTAATGCCCACAATGTTGAGCCTTATACAACTAAAATCAATAGAAATATAAAAATTGACACACTATATAGGCACCACTGACGTGTCATATAGCTCGTAATCGTATGACAAGGGGGCAAAATGGTCATACTAGTTGTATAATGTTTTAGATTGACACATAATACGGACCATAATGTTTTAAAATGAGCAGTTGGAGTTGTTGTCGTTTAACTATACGGGCTGTAAGATGTGGTATACCGATACAACAGTGACAAAGACATTCCATGTCATACGGTGATGACTCACCAGACAACGGGGTGTTTGTATAGCATCACCGGTGTATCTATCCTCGATGAAAATAATACTAACCAGAAA
Source organism: Helianthus tuberosus (assembly GCA_030545235.1). NCBI lineage: Eukaryota > Viridiplantae > Streptophyta > Magnoliopsida > Asterales > Asteraceae > Helianthus > Helianthus tuberosus. The sequence goes on along the minus strand of CM060429.1, from coordinate 132,390,013 downwards.
ATTATGGTAGACGACGGCTCTAGGCTCCCACGAGATGACTTCAACCCAATGATCTACTCTACCATCACTCACCTCACTCCTACATTCAACCAAAATCAAACCATTTTGAGTCAAAACACATATTGTGTCGGATCACGACAACATATTAGAAAAAAATATAAATCTAAACGTAAAAATTACAGACCTGGCAGCGTCGGTAACCTGTTGAACAATGGAGCTGAGATCATTGGCTTTGGGATAATTGATTGAATTGGTTGGAATCGAAAGGATTCCGAGAGCGAGAAGGATCAAAATGAAAAACAAACATATGATCAGCATTGAGAAGATGAATGTTGATGATGAGGATTTACGTGATGGACCCCGAGGGTGTAATCTCCCTTTCGGCCCCATTTCCGAAACCGTAGAATTCTGATCCAACCGAATGGTGAAATGATGTTTGAAAAGATCAAAACGATGAATGTTACCGGCAGTTTGAAATTTGATGATGAACTCAGAATAGCAACGGCCAACGGAAAGTCGGGAACGCTGTTCGGTGATGTAATATCGGTATGAATGTCCGAGAAAATGGAAAAAAAAAAAAAAAACCTTTTATTTGATTAGTTTTTAAAAAACTATTAACTCACACTTTATATGTAGGGTAAACCTTAAAAAAATTACCTACGTTATAATTTTCTATCGTACATTAAGGAATTTTCTTTTATTGGTCCAACATATCAACGTGTGGCTTTAGGGGTCATATTCTCCATGTGCGTTCCAACATATCATTACACTTAATTTGGTGATGTGTATTCTTTTTATGTGTCAACTCAATAGATCCAAGGTCGTTCCTGAGAATTCAGGGGCTATTAGGGCCCTATGAGCTTTGGGAGTAGAAAAATGCGTCCCTAAATATAGACTTTATATAAGAAAAAAAAAAGTCAGTAATAAGACAATAAATGAGTCAAAACTGAACATATTACATTTATTAACACGTTATCATATGTTTTTAATAACCCCCAGGAGAGTGAGCCCTGTTCGATGACACACCTTGCACATGGTCTAGACCGGCCTGAAGAGAAATGATACTCTATGTATCTAATTTTCCATGCGGTTAAGTTAGTTGTGTAACAAATAATGAATGGTGTATTTTTATATGTTGTCTTTTAAGCACGTTACTTTTTTAAAACTTAACATTAACGCTTAAGAATCGAGATGCAACTCAAGATGATGTACTAGACAATTCATATATGATTCAAGTAGTTTTACCAAAGTAAGCTGTAATGAAAAACAGCAGTTTTATCAAATTAAAATATAAAAGCATTACAATGAAAAACATCCCAATATCTTCTAAATACTTCTATGTTCTTCATCATTCCTTCCCCACTCTCCTAAACATACAAAACACACATTTTTCCCTCAATTTTTTCATTGTTTGCGATAGAAATAGAATTTCTTTTTTGGAAGTAGGTGCTTTAGGTGGTTGAATGGATTAGATGTGAAAGTCGGTAGTAATTTGCTATCTTGTTTAGTAGTCTTCAAAGGAATCTGACAAGGAGCAGGCTACATGGCGTGGCAAAAGGCCGCAATCTTGATTAGCAGACTTGTTCAAGTCTGCTATCTAGACTAGAAGACTTCGGAAGTCTATTAATCGAATCAACAGACTTTAGGGTCTTGGACTAGATCAGTTTATCTTAATTTTTTTTTTAAATTGATATTGTGTGATATCTATTATTAGTTCTTTTGCTAAAAAATAATAATAGCCAACCCACATGAAAATCAACACAGATTAGAAAAAGGACATTTAAAATATATAATATATAAAATTTGTATAAAACAAGTCCGAGCCCCTCAAGTTCAATTAGCAGACTTCCAAAGTTCATTAATCAAAATAGCAAACCTTCTGCCATAGTTTACACGTTGTTTGTACCTTGTCAGAATCAATTGAATTTCGTAAATCAGAATAACAGACTACCTACTTTCACCTTTAAACCATTTACTTTTTTTTTTTTTTTTTTTTTTGAACGGCTTTAAACCATTTACTTTTAAAAATCGTTACTCACCTACTTCTAAAAAATTCCAAAGAAATAGGGTCACAAATCATAACTCACAACCCCCTCATTTATCACTCGTCTTTTGACTAGTTCTTATTAATATTTTTATATACCATGTTTATAGAAGTATAAAATCATTTTTTTCTATTCATAAGAAAATGACGACCATATACCTCTTACATAAACGATAAACCGTTTAAACAAATAGTCACAAATACCCTTAAGCTTGACCGATAAATAAACTAACCACATACCTCTAACATAAACGATAAACCATTCAAACAAATAGTCACAAATATCTTAAGCTTGACCAATAAAGGAAACTCCATCCTCGTTCGTCTATTTGACCATTCGGGCATGAAAGCCAAATTTCAGTCCCACTATTCATAATTGGAACGTTTAAATTGTGTTTTTAACGGTTAATGATACATAACTCCTACTCATTACTCAATTACACCAAATTATCACATTTGCTTGGAATTAAACCCAAAACCTCACACTAAGAGGGGATGTGCTAGCCCCACATTAATAGAACATTTAAATTGTAATTCTCTATAGCTCCATGACATTTTTGGTAACAATGAGCATTTTCTCTTTAGTGTTGGCACATATCGGTATTGTATCAAACCGGTATAAATGAAACATCAGTCACAAAACTAATACTTGTTTTACATGTTTTTTTTTTTATTTTGGTATTTTCGGAACTTACATTGTGGACCGATAAAATTAGCACACTATTCGGTTTATACTTTTACGGCATGTTTGGCTTAGCTTATTTTTAACTTTTGAAAAGTCCTTTTGGCCAAAATAAGTTAGGAATTCCTGACATTTGGCAAATCCCTCTCACAAACAAAGAAAAGCCAAACACTTTCAAAAGGACTTTTGCCCTTCAAAAGTCCTTTTACCCTCAAAATAAGGAACCCCAAACACTAGTTGTCGATACCGATCTAATTTTTAGTTAATACCACAAGAACCACCAAAAATTCCGATCTAATTTGCAGTCAAAAATTGCACAAAAACTTATACATAAAGGGATACATTAAATAATCACAATCCATACACACATATCTCTACATAAGTATCAACAACAAAAAAAAACAACAGATCCTCAAGTTTCAGAAGTAATCCTTAAGGCCTTAATCTTAAAGCGATACCTAGGAGCGCGAGGAATGGCCTGACTGGGACCAAACCCAAACTGACCGGTTCCAGTCATGATGGGCGGACCATCATCATAAACATGGCCGACAAGCGCCCCACAACTATTACAAACGAGTTTGGTCCGTTTCCTCTGAATCCCCCAGTAATTAAGGGTCTCGAAAAAGGGTTTGATCTTGTCTTCTTTGACAAATCGAAACTTAGAAGAATCGATGTCGGCAAAGGAGAGGGTGTTCTTGTTGCCGGCCTCGAAGTAGTAATCGGGTGGGAAGAGGTTGGAAGTGTGGAGGTTGAGATTTGTGCCGCAAGTGGTGCAGGTGTAGATCGATGCCATTGATGATGTGATGAGATTGGAATGGGGGTTGGTTTGATTAATTGTATTTGAAGATGGTATCGTCAATGACTTTTTGTTATTTCTTGTGGGACGGACGCGTTGAAGAAGAAACTTCTTTGTTTCTAGAATTTTAATATTTTTCTTAAAATAAAAAAAAATTATGTTTTCTAGAGAAATGTAATGCAAAATCAGATTTGTTAACTTTTTTTTGGTGTTTTTGTGGCTAAAATTTTATTAAAATTAATGGAAACATGACTAGTATGAAGCTAGATAAAAACAACAATACGATCTCGAACCACAAACACCAGACTTACAAATGTAAGGGAAAACAATAAAACCTAGTGACTATTAAAATTTTATCTACTTTATTATTCATATTATCACTAGGTTAGAAACTAGTGATAATAGAAAACGATGATTTGATTGCAAAGTACAATAAGAAAATGACGATTTGATTGTAGAGGAAAATAAGGAAAGTAGTTAAGGATTTAAAAAAAAAAAAACGGATCACAGGTCATGGATCAAGCTAGGTTAATAAAATGAGGAAAACAATGTTTGAGGTCTTGGAATTGTGTCATGTGACACCGAATAATAAGTATAAATATATCACACTTTAAATTTGGACACAATTTATCAGACTTTATTCTATTTTAAAATGATAAATGTGTGTGGCATTGTTGATATATTTCATTTTGATTATTGTAAAATTTGAACCAAAATGTCAAGTTATTAAATTGGGACTAAAATTGTGAATGTTAACCTTGGTGGCCAAAGTCTTGATTAAAGAGAATTGAACTGCCCTTTGTGGTATTTTGTAATAAACTTTAAATCGGTATTTTAGAGAGGCATGCATGCATTCTTGAGGGATAAATATTAGTCTTTAGGCTTTCTTCTACCCTTCTTAGGTGACTAGAACAAAATCAATAAATTATGATACTTTTGGTAAGTTTTCGTTCATCCAATTTATCTATTTCTACGATTTCAAGCAAATATGTGAATCAAGTATGATGAAATACAGGTTAACACTAGGGTTAATCTGTGGGGTTGTTTCTTCTGTGGGTTCAGTCTCTCTTTCTACTCGCGAAATGGCTTGGTTCCTGCAAAACAGCAACACCGTTAGTCTCGTTAAGAGGGGAATATGGGGGTTTCCCTCTTAACCAGGCTCCGGCGTGAGAATAAGTACTGTTCCGAGGGAGAATAAACAGTGTGTGTTAAGCGTGAGAATATGGAGAGCAAGATGATTCAACCTGAATGATGAAGGGTTCTATTTATAGCCGGAGGGTGAGAGAGGGAAGAGCAGCGATGCCAGCTGTGGTTGCGCGCCAGCTGTCCGACCAAGGGGAATATCCTCTTGGTCTCCTCTGCTGTGGTCAGTGTAGTGGTACACGTGGCGCGCTTGCATTTGGCCATCTTGGAGACGTCGTACTGGCGTTGTCGGACTGCTCTTAGATTTGTTACAGGCCTACGTGGCGCCTGGTGACTGGTGGCACGTTGTGTCCTTTATGTCGGATGGAGCATCTTTGGGGCCACCTAGATATTTTCCAGAAGCTTCTAGAAGCTTCTGGATGACCTCATCGATGTCAGCGCCACGTATGATGGAAGAAGTGGTGTGGTCCTTGCCATGTTGGCAAGGACTTGGGACCATACCTCTTCAAAGTAAAAACTTCTAGAAACAATGGTTTCTAGGGCAGTCTTTTGCTTAAGATAATATTTTGACCCACTCATTTAACCATGTTGAGTTGTATCTTCTAGGTTGGATCCTTTACTCGCCACATCTAATACTTGGTTCTCTCAAACAGCGTATATTTCAGCGATCCAATCAGCTCAGCATTTTTGAACGTTTCACTTCTACACCTTTGAAAATTAATCAATCATTTGCTGACGAGAATGTATTTCAACACCCTAAATTGTATTGCTATCTTTTACAAATTCAATATAAGATAATGCTGTATTTGCTTTTATGGGTTTCGGATTCACAAAAAACCAACAGGTTTGTGGGATCTGCCAGCATTAGTCAAAGATCTTTGACTGGCCACAGAAATAGCCATGGGTTTATATCAACTACATCACACTTGGGCTGCAAACATTTATGCACAACGAAAATCACCTCCACTTAAAAAGAGAGTCGATTTTCATTGTGCATAAATCATTAGTAAATGATTTCCCTATAAGAGAAAGACAAGCCATGTTAAAAGTTGCATAAAAACCATGACAATTCAAACAAGTATCAGCTAAAATCACCTGCAATATCCTTAACAAACCATAAACTAGATGTCCACAACAACAAACAGTTTAACATCCGTCAAATTCACCCCTCTAGACAAACAAACACAAAAACATCTTCCAAACGCACTACGACAACATTTGGAATCACGCCCATTCAGCAACGGCTCATAATATAGTTAGCGACGACCATAGTGCCTTTCAGGACTCCTGTATGGAGGAGACCTTGTTCGCTCCCTCCTTGATCTGCCACCATAATAAGGCGAGCGCCTAGGCGGTGAGTAATCACGCCCACCACCACCTCTATACGGTGGTGGAGACCTCCTTGGAGGAGGAGAGTAATCACGACCACCACCACCTCTATACGGTGGCGGGGACCTCCTTGGCGGAGACCTACGGTATCCATAGTCATCACGTCCACGATACCTGCCGCCTCTGTCACCACGATACCCTAAAAAGGACACCAAACTTCATCAATATCACGCCAAATGTATTATTAATGGGTCAAATAAAGTTTGACTTACCGGTGTCCCTAGCGTTTTTCAGTCCAAGGTAATGACCAGGTGTAGGTGTCCTAGGGCGTTTCCTTCGTGACTGAAACAATCAAACAAACAACCTCAATTAAAAGTTCTTTTAACAAGCAAATGGCTTAGAAATCATATAGCAACATAAGCATTATCAACAAGCATATTATGAGTGAGAAAATCATAGTTAAGTTATAATCATTATAGTTTTTAATTCCAAAGGAGAAAATATCTCTATGGGAAGAAAATAAAAAGAATGCATGTGGCTAGTACCCATCAACTATTAAAGCCTGGCTAATGTTGATAATGACGGTCAATTAGTTGACAGTTGAATAAATTTGCAGTTGATAATGACCGTTGAATTAGTTGATAGTTGAATGTAAGCCGAGGTTGGGTATGTTTAGTTGATCAGATGATGCATGTGAAATGATTGATGCTGTTTTAGCTGGCCATTGAGATCAAGCCGTTTAAGAGTTTGCATTGATGAACTCAACTTTGATTGCTGCCAACATAACTGATCCAATATGTAGCAAGTAAAGTAAACCTTAAAATTAAAACGAAAAAAAGTAAAACATCCTAACTATACTAAAAGTTGAAAGTAACTAATTACGAACCCTCTCAACAGTTATTTGACGATGCTCCAGAACCGACTGATTAAGATGCTTTATGCAGCGGTTGGCATCTTCAACAGTTTCCATTGTTATAAAAGCAAACCCACGAGAGATGCGTGAACGAGGCTCCACAACCAGAAAGCAGTTGGCGACCTAAACAGTGTTATAGTCATTAGTAATTATGTTAGCAAAAAGTATGTTATGTTCATTAAAGTAAACAAACCTTTCCCTCTTTTGAAAAATGATCTTGAAGCTGCTCTTGAGTGACGCGTGTAGATAGGCCAGTTACATAAAGGGTATTTCCGGGATTTTCAATCTCCTCTTCCCTGCCAAGGTTTAAATAAGACGGAAGCAAAGTAAACAAACATCCATCGTCATAATGAAGCTAATTATCAGTAATCAGAAGATTAAAAAAGCTTAAGAAAAAACTAAAACCATACCGTCCACGGCTTCTGGATCTTGACCTAGATGCAGGTCTACCTCTAGGCCTTGACCATGATCTAGAGCGTGACCTGGACCGAGACCTTGATGGTGGTGCTTCATAGGGTGGAGATTGTGAGTACCTGCCATGTGTTGGTATAATGTAAGCAAGTGTTCGTAATTTGCATTTTGATAATTCAATGTGGGAAATTAGTTTGCATGAAGCAAGTTATTACATATAAGGCTCGAAATATAAATACATAATTCATCCACTTTGCAAAAAAAAAAAAATACTTCTATGTTTAGAGCGAAGTTCCAATTTCACACATTATGCTATGAACTATAGAGAGATAAATGTGTCTATTTTAACCCTAATGTTCCACTAACCTACTTGTTTCATCACACGTTGAGAGTATATGTAAAAACATAAATGTGAAATTGTTCTGTTTTCTTTTCCCTTGACAAATATTTGTACCAATGAATTAGTGATCCTAAAAGATTTTAACTGTAGTGTAAGTATGGGATTTAATCAGAGTTAAAACTATATGCCCACAAGCACAAATACAATAAAACATGAAAATAGACATTTAAGACTTCATGAAATGGGTGTTTCTTCAACCCCTGTTACTTTGTAAGAGAGGCTCTAGAAATGATTCAAGCTAATACATTCCTATTTATCACTTGTTAATTTGTAAATCAAATCTAGAAGCATTACATGAAGAAATGGAGTAATGTAAATTCCATACTAATCTTTACATCATAGTAATCAATAGCAAACAGCGGACGATAGCAAGAAGCTACCTATACGCTACGTAGCGATAGAGATCAAACAGCGGCAGCCATTTCATGTTTAGCGATACACTAGAACAACATTTTAGAAATATTTTGTATGTATATTTTACCAAAAAAATATATAAAATACTAAAAAATATACAAAAATCTCGCTATTTACCGCTATTTGTCGCTACCAGCTATATATAGCAACACATGAACGCTATTCGCTATAGAGGGCGCTATGCTCGCTATTAACAACTATGCTTTACATATTAACTTTTAGATGAAATATACAGATAACAAGTATATAAATAAAACATAAATGCAAAATATAAAGCAAAAAAACAATGTAAAAATTCTACCTAAAAAGAAAGCTATGGTTGATAAAAAGGTGTTTAATAGTTAAGAACAAGAATCTGATTTCACAAATGAGATTAACAAATAGTGCTGCAACAACTGCTTCACAAACCATGGTTCTATACTCTAATTAATGACAACTCTTGACAAACGGGCCACATACATGCAACATAGAAACATATTCATCATAGACATGTCCAGTTGAACACAACATGGGACACAACTAACGAAAACATGACTGTAAACTATTAGCTTCAATAAACAATGCTACAAATTCACTATTCTGCCAATGTAAAATCAGTCAATTACATAAAATTATCAACACAACATACAACACCAAGTCACCAATTACAAGATGATCCATTGAGGTGTGCCACGGCTTCAAATTCTTACCAATTTATTCAAAAACACCCATCCATAAAATCAAAAACATTCAAAGCAAAGACTATATTTTTATCTACAAATCTACAATGACAATTACTCTCATTTTCCAACAACACAAAATATAGCCTTATACCGACTTATTATCTAAATAATAGCAACAAATTCAGCTCACAAAGTGTTTACCCCAATTTTACATAATAAAACAACAATCAAAGCGAAAAATGACAAATCGAAAACCCTAGAACACGCAGCTATTTGATATAATCAATAATCGGAGAAAAAACTGAACAAAATGAAGTTTGGATCTTAGGGTTTACCTTCGTCGAGGTGAATCAGCCTGCAAATAGAAAAATTCAACGGATTAAGATGTGAGATGTAAGCATATGAATGTACAAATTAAGAGATATGATAAGTTGTGAAGAAGATAAATGAAAATGGAGCTCACCATTTGTTTGCAGAGAAAACCCTAGATCGCCAAATTTGATTTTATGTTCGTCGAGGGGTTTTGGTCCTTTTGGGGGACTTTCTTTAAAAAGCTGGACTCAAAGGGGGTAAGCGTTTGCTCAATTTATGATGGTGGTCACTAACTTTGGTTAAATGACAAGATGACACCCCTTTGAATATGACTTGACATAAAAGACGAGTGTGAAATACCAAATATTAAACCCTTAAATCTAGGGTTGTAAACGAACCGAACGTTCAGCATGACAAATATATATATATATATATATATATATATATATATATATATATATATATATATATATATAGGTAAAGAGTAAAATACAAATGCGCTTATCGTACGATACGTACGCGATTATCCCAGCCGTTCGATCAGGTGCAGATCTGGTGCGAATTCAATACATATCGCATATGAAAAAATGGTTAGCATGGGGTAGTGTGAAAAATGGCATGGGGTGTGTAGATGGACAAAATCGCATGTGGAAGATTTGAATATCGCATGTGAAAAAATGGCATGGGGTAATGTGAAAAATGGCATGGGGTGTGTAGAATCGCATGTGGAAGATTGAATATCGCATGTGAAAAAATGGCTAGCATGGGTGTAACATCCCGAAATTTCAAGACTTTATACTAGAATTATAAAGTGTATAATAAACAAGAATAAACTAACTAGGATAAATAACCTAGTTAGTTAGGAATCTTGTAGTAACACAGAAATGAGTTAAAAAGCCAAAAATACAAACTAAATAAGAGTGGAGGGGTTTAGGTTGTCAAAATCGAAACTTTCATTACTAATAATTAGTAAAATAGAAACCAAACACTCCATTTTGGAGTCCTGGTCGATCAAAGAAACACAGGGGGCGACACCCACTTCTTCACAACCCTAAACTCTACTAAAATCTCAAATTGAAGGCTCAAATCATGTCATAAACGAAATCTGAGCATAGAATCGTGATCTCCTCGTCAAGGAGGTCATAAGGTATGTCAAATTAGGTTGTTTTGATACAACTCAAATTCTTGCATGTGATTGAAATCAAAGATTGAGCTTGATTATGTGTTGTAAAACATGAAATAGGAAGTAATGTGAAGTCTAGGGACAAACCCTAGATGATTTCTTGTCAAAATCTTGCATGTTAGTTGTAAGGATCAAAATCACTTAGTGGGTGATTAGTAAGTTAGTAGAACTTGATAAACACTAGGATTAAGATTCTTGTTCTAGTGAAAACTGAAATTTTGAGATAATCTCTGAAATTGTTGATGTTAAAATATGTGTATATTGTCTAATTGAAGTTGATTTGGGTAATAATTTCAAGTTATGAACTTGGAGTAGATCATGTAGAAATCTGACCCACAAGGTGTTTGATAAAACGCCTAAGTGAGGGTTAAAATGTTAAAGATGGCTAAAAACGCAGATTTGCATGTGTTATGAATGAATGCGTTAAAGCTTATGAAAGAGAGTTCTAATCTTGTTATGAATTGAACTCTTTAGGCAAGGAATCCGGAACGTCAAGTGGACACGCCGGAAGTGATACCCGTGGAAAAGGTGTGCTTTAAAGGTACGTGACTTTAGTCTCGTTGTATTATGTAATAATGTTTAGTTTTAAAGTACAAACGATTTAGGATTGTAATTGATGCGTTTGATGTATCGTTAAAGTGGCGAAGTTCACTAGATCACCAAACAGGTCAAAATAAACATTAGAAATCTGGTTTGGTATGTTAATAAAGTGATGGTTTTCACTAGATAGCCAAACGGGTCAAAATGTTGCTTGAAAACGAATCACATGGGTAAAGACTTAAAAGTTTTATATCATGCTAGGTGATAGATGGTAATACATCAATAAATTGGTTATGATATTGATCTAAGTATAAGAACCCGGAATATGGGTCAAACAATAAATGTTAAATGAAAAAGGGTTGTTGAAACGGAAAGCTTGAATTCCGAGGAAACAAGTATTAGCCCTTGATGAATTGCAAAGCCATGGAATTGGCGTGAATACACCAAATATATGAACCTGGAAATTTGGGTAATTATGTCTAAAAAAGCTTTAAGAATGGAGAAGAGGTGCTATGCACTTACACTAAAGGGTTGGATAATGGAAATAAGGAAATCATGAACCGATTGTCGGTATCTCGGTTCCCATGATGTAAAATTTACAATGTTGGATCCGTAATTTTATTACGGACTCATAGGAAAAAGAATCGGCTAAAACGGATAAGCGAGTGAAAAGTTATGATCTTTACAAGTTGGAAAATAGTCAAAGGGTAATATTGCAGAGTCCACCGTAAATTACGGTTCCACCGTAATTTACGGTGGAGATCAAAACCTTATGGTGAAAAGCTCCTGGTTTACGGCAGCACCAGAATCATTCCAGGTTCACCGTAATTTACGGTGACACCGTAAATTACGGTGGAACCCAGGAAATTTATATTTTGTTCGTTTCTTTGCATCGTTTAAATTCGTTTATACGTCATGTATTAATGTCAAAACTAATATCTTAGTGTTTGACCCTAGGTATGTATGAAGCCCTCCCGGATGGTGATCAAGTACAACGTCAAGAACCGAACACGTATTTTGAAGCTTCCGCAATAATCTTAATCTTGTCTAGACATAATCATGTTGTAAACTCTTTTGTTAATCATGTTTTAAAACCCCTTAAACTAGTGGTTAGTTTATTAACAAGGGTTAACTTTTAAACTTGTTATGGATGTATTTAGCACTATCTCAAGTGTGAATGGTTTAAATATGATATTTTTTTGTAAACTCTGACTTTTATATAAAGTTCACGTAATTATTACTTAAATTACGACGAAATAATTAGGGTGTTACAAGTTGGTAATCAGAGCTCAAGGTTGTCAACAAGTGTTCGGTTCAAGCTTGATCAAGCATCCGGTAAGAGTTAATAGTTTAAGTAGAAATTAGAGAATATAGAAATAAATAATGAACAAATGTGCATGAAAAGAGTGTGTAAGCTCACTCAAATATAAGAAATGCATGAAACAAGAATGATGGAATCAAGTTGTGAACTTGATCGAATCAAAACAAGAATGATGGAATCAAGTTGTGAACTTGATCGAATCAAAACAAGAATGATGGAATCAAGTTGTGAACTTGATCGAATCAAAACAAGAATAATGGAATCAAGTTGTGAACTTGATCGAATCAAAACAAGAACGATTGAATCAAGTTATGAACTTGACTGAATCAAAACAAGTAAAGCATGTGTTATAAATGAGATGTTTAACAATCGATGTAAACATTTCAGTTTCAAGACATCCGGTAAGAATTAATTGCTTTAATAGAATTACTAGAATACTAGAAAAAAAGGAAATTTGATTTGATATGCAAGGGAAGTGCGTGTTTACACACTCAAACCCAGAAAAGTGCACTAAACATGAATGGTTTAAGCAAGTGGTGAGCTTGGCTAGATCAAAATAAATGACGCATATGTCATAGATGAAATGTTTAACAATTAGTGTAAACATTTCAGTTTCAAGATGACGTAAAGATGTGGAGGGGTGTATAAATACGCTCGAACCCGGGAAAATACACTAAGTAAGAAAGGTAAGGCAAGATATGCACTTGACCAAACCGAAATAGAATAACACATTATTCATGACTGAGTGAGAATAATATAAATTTCCGTATAATAAGATGGAAATGAATGAAATAATTATTGATAAATCGTGATGGATGTTTCAGTTAAAGAAATGTCTGGAGTAACTGGAGATGATTCGACATCTCAATTGACTGAACAAATGAAGGCTAAGATTTCCGAGACGGTCGAAAAAGCTCTAGAAAATAGTCTATCACAATATATTGATAGATTACAAACCACAATCGTGCCGGTGGTGAACGATATGATGGTTGAATTGAAAGATAGCATACTACAAGAAATAGAAGAAAGGAGGGTGTTGGATAAGAATCCAAGATCCGTAAAGAAGTCCAAATATAATAAAGCTCCCAAGAAGGGGGTTACAAAAAGTGTGTTACATCAGTGCAGAGTTTGTAGAAAAATTCACAAGGGCACATGTGGTAAGCCAAGATATAAAAAGTCTAATTGTCCAGAGAGGCTCAGAACCAAGGACACAGCTGACACAATGTCTGATGCCAAGAAATCAAGGACAAAGTTGTTTTATATAACAACCACGGAGGCTAAAGCTGAACCTGATGTCGTTTCAGGTATACTCTTGTAGATTAAATTTCAGTATGAATTTTTAATTATTATGAGTGCAAATAAATCGTTGTTTTACATCGATTTATTCAACATCCTATATTCGTGTTAACGAAATTACCTATGCTTTGAGAAATAAGGAATAGGTAGTACTAAAAAAAAAAAAAAAAAACAATTCTAATTGTTTATAAGAGGCGCTGAAATTGTACATTTCAGAGGTAAAAGTAATCTCGATAGATATTGCAACAGGAAGGAGTGCATCCCCACTCGAACCCGGAATTTGCAATAATAATAAATAGCGAAGGCAAGGATATAGACTTGGCCAAACTAAATAAAATGTGTAGAAGCATTATTTACATCAACGAACGATGTGGATAAATTTCATGCAACAATAAGGAATAATAAAATTAAACGAATTTGTTTTAATTACAGTTGGACCGAGGATAAGAATGAGAAATCAAGACTTGGGCGGAAAATATCCTCAAGGAAAATCAAATAAACGATACGAATTATTCGCCTCTACGAATAAGGAAGTATCGTTAAATGCATACTTAGAAACTTGGGTATGGGTAACCATCCAAGTAACATATTATTAATCAAATCCTTATGAGGAACAATGATGATCACAGTGATGGAAGTGATTATATAAAAGATTAGTACATAAATGTTATGAAAGTATTAGAATGAGAACGGGTAAACCCCAAAAGCCGTATAACCATAGTAATGGTTTTACCAAATAAGACTTAAGAAATGGGCCTTCAGGACATTAGTAAAAAAAAAAAAAAAAAAAAGACGTATGGGTCGCTAACAAAAGGAAGGTGATGTTCGGATCAAATACGTATAATACTTGATATTCCAAGTAAGCGCAACTCGAATAATGAAAGTGCGAAATATTGCTGAATCTAGGTGTTATGAAGAAAAAGAGTATAGAAAGGAAAACGCAGATCAATAAAACCGGAGCGTTAAAAACATTAAGATAAAGAACCCGGTAACGAGTTGAAAGGGAAATAGAGGCGTAAACCAATAACGGCAGGAGTAAAATAAACCGACAAAAAGGACACAAATAAGAAGTCATAAAGTCGGAAAGATAATTCGAAAGAAAATGAGTGCAGCCTTAGACCAAGGTCAAGGTAAAAACTAAATATGGCGTGATGTGATCACGGACATAAAAGTAATATAGAATGTAATCACGTTATAGTGTGAATGACTAGATATGGTAGTATAAACATGCAAAAAGGGCCGATGACGGCAATATTGCATACCCGAACAACGAGGTATGAGGTAAAATGGTGACCAATTAGTTTAGGCAATAAAACACGTAATAGCCTAAATAACACTGTGGCCTAGTTAGAGCGCTTGTTAATATAAAACTAGTGTCAAGTAAGTATGGCTTACACTAGCCTTATATTTTAAAATATTCTCTATCGTATTAGTTACAAATAAGATAAATACATAGTTGAGGTATGATGTTTCGGCGCGTAGGCATACGAAACAAGATAGTTGAGCATGACAAGAAACCATGTGTAGGGTTTAAAAGGAGTTAAATTGGTAATCCGATCATTTATGACAAATGGAAAATGAACTCTTAAATGATTACCTTATAGGGTAAACCAAAACAAGCAATAAGGGTAAAACGGTAAATTGGTCACGCGTCGACCACAACTATTGGCTTTAAAAGACACTTATGAAGTAAGCCTTAATAGGCCGAAAAGTGTTAAGAAATGAATTATAAGTAAAACGACCGCACGACGTAAATCGGAGCGAGTCATATAGTCGAGGTGAAAATACATGACATCTCGCAAATAAAATCAGTCATTTAGACCAAACAGGTCAAAGGGTGAAAATACCACCTTTTGATAATAGCGACTAATGATTCTTGTCGAGTTATATGATTTCAGGAATAAATGTAGAAATGATATGGCATCGCTATTATTTGGCGAATATTATAGCAAGGCATTAAAACAGGTCAATACATTGACCTGAGCCAAGTATGTGTAATAGAGTAAATACTCATTTAGAACGTAAGGTTCAGTGAGTATTAAATGAATGGGTTACTTAAATAGGTAAATCGAATGTTTTAAAAAAGGGTCGTGGCGTTTCGAAAAACATGCTTTCAAAAGACCTTGTCGTAATTGAAAGACTAAAAAGGACCAAAACGCCCTTGTTAGCTAATTCGAACAAACAACCTTTAAAGGTTGTTTGGAAACGAGTTTTATGATTAGGTAAATACTTAGAATAAGTATAGAAGTTGAAAGAGGTATGATATTAGTCAAATGGCACTATTTGAGTTTTGCTGAAAACTAATGATTCGAGAGGTAAAATTTGGTTTATATAGATTACCACATTAAACCCACCATAAATACAGTTGTGGTGGGAGATTATAGGATAAGAAATGTGGTGATGGAATCCTAGAAGCAATTGCAAAATAAACAAATTGATCAAGTGAAGATCAAATGGGAACATAGAAAGGGTTCGGACATTACATGGGAGTCCGAAGAAGAGATGCGACGTCTCTACCCTAAATTATTTGGTACGTACTTTGGTTTCGGGGACGAAACCCTTTTTAAGGGGGGTGGACTTGTAACATCCCGAAATTTCAAAACTTTATACTAGAATTATAAAGTGTATAATAAACAAGAATAAACTAACTAGGATAAATAATTAGTAAAATAGAAACCAAACACTCCATTTTGGAGTCCTGGTCGATCAAAGAAACACAGGGGGCGACACCCACTTCTTCACAACCCTAAACTCTACTAAAATCTCAAATTGAAGGCTCAAATCATGTCATAAACGAAATCTGAGCATAGAATCGTGATCTCCTCGTCAAGGAGGTCATAAGGTATGTCAAATTAGGTTGTTTTGATACAACTCAAATTCTTGCATGTGATTGAAATCAAAGATTGAGCTTGATTATGTGTTGTAAAACATGAAATAGGAAGTAATGTGAAGTCTAGGGACAAACCCTAGATGATTTCTTGTCAAAATCTTGCATGTTAGTTGTAAGGATCAAAATCACTTAGTGGGTGATTAGTAAGTTAGTAGAACTTGATAAACACTAGGATTAAGATTCTTGTTCTAGTGAAAACTGAAATTTTGAGATAATCTCTGAAATTGTTGATGTTAAAATATGTGTATATTGTCTAATTGAAGTTGATTTGGGTAATAATTTCAAGTTATGAACTTGGAGTAGATCATGTAGAAATCTGACCCACAAGGTGTTTGATAAAACGCCTAAGTGAGGGTTAAAATGTTAAAGATGGCTAAAAACGCAGATTTGCATATGTTATGAATGAATGCGTTAAAGCTTATGAAAGAGAGTTCTAATCTTGTTATGAATTGAACTCTTTAGGCAAGGAATCCGGAACGTCAAGTGGACACGCCGGAAGTGATACCCGTGGAAAAGGTGTGCTTTAAAGGTACGTGACTTTAGTCTCGTTGTATTATGTAATAATGTTTAGTTTTAAAGTACAAACGATTTCGGATTGTAATTGATGCGTTTGATGTATCGTTAAAGTGGCGAAGTTCACTAGATCACCAAACAGGTCAAAATAAACATTAGAAATCTGGTTTGGTATGTTAATAAAGTGATGGTTTTCACTAGATAGCCAAACGGGTCAAAATGTTGCTTGAAAACGAATCACATGGGTAAAGACTTAAAAGTTTTATATCATGCTAGGTGACAGATGGTAATACATCAATAAATTGGTTATGATATTGATCTAAGTATAAGAACCCGGAATATGGGTCAAACAATAAATGTTAAATGAAAAAGGGTTGTTGAAACGGAAAGCTTGAATTCCGAGGAAACAAGTATTAGCCCTTGATGAATTGCAAAGCCATGGAATTGGCGTGAATACACCAAATATATGAACCCGGAAATTTGGGTAATTATGTCTAAAAAAGCTTTAAGAATGGGGAAGAGGTGCTATGCACTTACACTAAAGGGTTGGATAATGGAAATAAGGAAATCATGAACCGATTGTCGGTATCTCGGTTCCCATGATGTAAAATTTACAATGTTGGATCCGTAATTTTATTACGGACTCATAGGAAAAAGAATCGGCTAAAACGGATAAGCGAGTGAAAAGTTATGATCTTTACAAGTTGGAAAATAGTCAAAGGGTAATATTGCAGAGTCCACCGTAAATTACGGTTCCACCGTAATTTACGGTGGAGATCAAAACCTTACGGTGAAAAGCTCCTGGTTTACGGCAGCACCAGAATCATTCCAGGTTCACCGTAATTTACGGTGACACCGTAAATTACGGTGGAACCCAGGAAATTTATATTTTGTTCGTTTCTTTGCATCGTTTAAATTCGTTTATACGTCATGTATTAATGTCAAAACTAATATCTTAGTGTTTGACCCTAGGTATGTATGAAGCCCTCCCGGATGGTGATCAAGTACAACGTCAAGAACCGAACACGTATTTTGAAGCTTCCGCAATAATCTTAATCTTGTCTAGACATAATCATGTTGTAAACTCTTTTGTTAATCATGTTTTAAAACCCCTTAAACTAGTGGTTAGTTTATTAACAAGGGTTAACTTTTAAACTTGTTATGGATGTATTTAGCACTATCTCAAGTGTGAATGGTTTAAATATGATATTTTTTTGTAAACTCTGACTTTTATATAAAGTTCACGTAATTATTACTTAAATTACGATGAAATAATTAGGGTGTTACAATGGGGTAATGTGAAAAATAGCATGGGGTGTGTAGAATCGCATGTGGAAAATTGAATATCGCATGTGAAAAAATGGCATGGGGTAATGTGAAAAATGGCATGGGGTGTGTAGAATCGCATGTGGAAAATTGAATATCGCATGTGAAAAAATGGCTAGCATGGGGTAATGTGAAAAATGGCATGGGGTGTGTAGAATCGCATGTGAAAAATTGAATATCGCATGTGAAAAAATGGCTAGCATGGGGTAATGTGAAAAATGGCATGGGGTGTGTAGAATCGCATGTGGAAAATTGAATATCGCATGCGAAAAATCTGTGTGTGTGTTACTGTTCATCTTCTTCCATTGTTGGTCGATCATTGTCAGTCTTCTTCCGTTTGACCCTTACAACTCCCAAATTACTAGTTCTTACTATCTATATCGCACTAAAAGGAACGAAGGGAGGTTGGGGAAGAAGATTTTCAGGTTTTTGAATTTGATTTAGGGTTTGATTTTGAACCATCATCGGTCAATTACAGAGATTTATGACCTCGCAATGACGTTTTTAACCTTCCTGATATGATTTAGATATATTAAAATGATTAATTTAATCATTTAAATTAGTTTCGCCCGCGTTTGATCGATTGAAGATCGTACGGCTGAGGGCATCGCGTACATAATGTATGATAAGAGGTATTGTACGTTAACCGACCTCTATATATATATATATATAGGATTAGGTTCAAACGTGAACAAAATCCCAAGAGTGAACTGCGTGAACTGATCTGGGCCCTTGATTTTTATGATCTTGAGATTAAAGTGAGTGGCATGATGGTAATTATTTGGTTAATTTTTTTCCATTTAATTAAATACAAAAAGGGTATATGTGTAATTTCAATCTTAAATTGATTGCATAAATCTCTCACAAATCAAGTAATCAATTATCCTCTTAAATTGATTGCATAAATCTCTCACAAATCAAATCAAGGATTAGGAAAGATGTAACTTAATTCAATTATTAAAATAATTATTTGTTTAAATGCGATGTACACATGTGTATTCTGATTTTGCCTTCTTTTTAATGCGATGTACACATGCGTATATCGTCTGTTTTTGTGATATCTCGGATTTTTTTTGTATTGAATGTTGATGTACACCTATGAATTACTGTACACATATGTACGATGCTGAGTATACATGTGTACTGTTCTATTTATATCCAAGTACACATGTGTATGCCGTTGAAATATGAAGGTTACGTGGATCTTAAAAATCAAAATTTGAATTCTGGTGATGATTATCTTATTAATAAATAAACATAATGTGGATAATGAATTTAAATTAGGAAAGATGTAACTTAATTCAATTATTAAAATAATGATTTAAATCTAATTTTTTATATAATTACAATCCTACCCTTAACAACTAAAAAGGAAATCAAGGGTCCATATCTGTTCACGCAGTTCACTCTTAGGAGGTTGTTCACGCTGGAACCCTACCCTATATATATATATAGAAAGCTAATAGCTTGGTGAATTAAAAGTTTTTTTTTTTGTATGCTTTACATATTTTTTGTGTGTATAGTGGGCAATTTGCAAATATAAGCCGAAGATTGAGAACTTGGGTAAACGTTCAAAGAAGCCAAATCAGCCATAAATCTGAAATCAATAAGCTCAATACGTGTAACCAATGTATAAATCTTCCAACAAAACTTATAAACAAATTTGCAATGTTCTACAAAAAACCATATAATCGATTTGACAATTATGAATTGAAAAATAGTAACAAATCTGAAATGTGTTACCACAAAACCAATCTTTACAATAATATAATCGATTTGACAATTATGAATTGAAAAATAGTAACAAATCTGAAATGTCATACCACAAAACCAATCTTTACAATAAGAGTATAACATCATTATGGATATTTATCATATGTTTAAAAACATATTCAACTATTTTACACTTTCTCATTTATTTTAGTGAGAAAACACTTAATGGCATTTCTTGAGTGGATTATACCACATGATTAGAAGCTAATTGTACAAACTAATAATAAATACAAGAATCAAATTCTAATGTACAAACTACAACTAAAACCATAATCACTTTTGTTGCTGGATAGTGGATACATACTTGGCCAAGCCCCAATATTCATAACAAGTACAAACCTTTTCTAGAATAATGGGGCCTCTATTTGTTAGAGGCCCTGGATCCTAACTTTACCTAAACGTAGTAATGGGCTGACCCTATGATAAATGTGTCTTATAAATTGTAGTTCATATCATATAGTAAAATCTGAACATATGCCTAGATTTATAAGTAACATTGAACATTGGTGCAACAGGGGGGGTTCGCTCAATAGTGCTCGGTATGTGGTTTTCGTATAGAATTTTTTAGGTATATACGTTTTCGATCCTCGGTCAGAAATCTCAAGTTTCGCCATTGACATTAAAAGTGTAGATTATTTAGCCATCAACATACAAAAATAGCAATACTATGTGATTTATTTGTTTTATGGTTTTATGTTTTATATATATTTTATTATTATTACTCGGATATTCTAGTTGTAGAGAAAAAAAAATCTGGAAAAGTAGAAATATACCGGAACTGAGAAAAGAGCACCGTTACAGGCAACGGTCAACCGTCACTTACTGCAAGATTCTTCACCTACCTCAATCATCATGGCAACCTTCACCTGCCTCTTATCTTCACCATATTCTTCTGCCCTATTCTCCCATCCAAAACGACATCGTCTCCACCACCACCCTCTTCCTTATTCCCCATCCCAACTCAAGGTACTCATATCCCCACATCAACTTTTAACTGTTTAACAGCATCATAAACTTCTAGATTCCAAATAAACTAATAATATTAACACCCATTTAGATCCAATGCTTTGAAGCTACAGCAGTAGTACATCTTTGAGTTTGATCTGATGGAATGTTAATTAATTTGATTTGGTTTGGTTTGTAGAGTGATTGGGGTTATGGGAGGCGAGTGTTGGTTAGAGTGAAGTGCTCGAATAAGCCGAGTGATGATGGTGTGGAAGCTGAGACT